>BSBM01000001.1:4432500-5167500 GCA_027924585.1 Larix kaempferi | reverse complement strand
TATCCGATTGCATTTCTTCTATGCACACACTGGAAGCACCCAGCAAGATGGATCACCCAAGAGAACTGTGGATCGGTGAAGGGGATGCTTGAGCTAGAAGGGTGTTGTGTGGGGTAGGTATTGTGGAAGCCAAGGCTGTGAGGGCTGAGTGAGACCCTTGTAGAGCTTTGTATGAGCATTTGACTAAGCACAGAGAGCAGAACGGGTTGTGGGTTGAGAGATAGAATCTTGTAGGTGTTTCCTTCGCCCTGGTGGCCTCATAGCGGAGCTTGGGGGTGGCCTCAACAACAGAAAGAGTATATGTTGGACTGAGTCCCTATGGTTGGGTGGAAGAGTGCTCTTACACAACCAGTTGTTTGGATCTACGTTTCTTTTGGATCTACGTTTCTTAAAGATAAGTACTCTCATGTATTTGAATCTGAATTGTTTTATTTGATGCGTGTAATGTTTATGCTGGTAATTGCATGCTAGATGTGTGTAGTTAGATTTTATATTTCCATTGTGCATGTTTATTACATTTCTGAACACATTCCATTTTATTGGAAAATCGTATTATGCATTGGGGCGAATTATTAGAGTCCAGGTTTTGCCAACGTCTCCTCCGATGGTCGAATTGGGTAAGAGGGATGTTACAGATCTCTGTTTTATGCAAGTATTTGGCTCATGCACACACTATACTTCATTACTTCATTGCAGCTCCAACTGGGATTGCTTCATCCACTGAGCGTGACTGGTGATCAGACACAAGTTCAAAACGGCTGGCAATCATTATTTTATTTAATAATAAAATTATGGTATACTCTGTTTTTGTAAAAGGCAATACCCTACTTCCTTACGATTCATATATACAGTTTTAAATATTATATGCATGTCTCACATGTATTGAAATCTTTAGAAAAATATGTCCCTGATATTGATGATACATCCATCGGCCCTCGAATCATGAAACTGCATGGATACAATGTATCGTGACGGGAATGAAAACGTTGTTGCTGAGAGCTATATTTATAATTTTTCAGTTAATTCTGTCAGTGGCCAAGTGGTTGAATACTTTCAAGCTGTTGAATTCTATAATCAACACATTCTTGGCAGACGTTTTCAAAACTTTTCGAGATGAGAATTGGTCGTGTTCTTTTGATTCTTTCAGGGTCAAACTTAGAGAGGAGTTATAAGCATGTTCAACGTCAATTGTTCGCATGTTGGATTTCTGGGAGAAATGATCATGGAATAAGCAAAACTCTTTCTAAGAGTTTTCGTATTATTGAACCCAACATTGGCTTTCTGTGAGTAGGATGCCATGTATTAACAACGAAAAAAAATTGAAGACATTGTTAGTCTCTCTACCTGCACCAAACGGATTAGACATTGAATTTTAATGCACAAAGTGTTTTATAACTGGTGACTTTAGAAACATAAAATTTTAGGTGCATTTATGTTAGTTTTATGTATTTCAAAACTTAAAAATTCACGTAATCACAGATAATTTCATATACAAAATTTTCTTTAAGTTGTTTTATGTTTTGTAAAATATGAATTTAAAATTTTATGTTTTGTAAAATATGAATTTAAAAAAATAAAAAATAAAAGATAATATTCTAATTTTACTGCCTGACTTACAAGAACATCATTATATGCAAATATGAAAACAAGATTTAGTTAATTAAAATAATCTGTTAATAAATCTCAATGTCTTTAATTGTTAATGTGTTTCTTTGTGTAAGGAAAATATACTCGAAAACCATATGATTGTTTTAATCTAAATAAAAATATATTTTGAAATAAAGAATATTATATATTAATTTTAATAATAATTATTATAAAATTTAATATATATATAAAATTATGGAGTAGTTTATTTATTCTATATTTTGGACTTTCTGATGGGCTTTGGTCGGAATTCTATATTTTTCTTTGGTAAAATCTAAATTTGGAAGTGTTCAAATTGTGTTTTGAATTCATAAAGAGATTAAGCACCCTCGAATACCCCCTCACACTCATATTATGCAATTTCCATAGCTATTTATATGCGATTCTAAGATTTTTTTAGAGATTTCCAATCAGACCGAGCAAAACAAGATGAAAATTATACTCACAAAATGTTGAAAACCTAAAATATTTAGACTACGTGAGAGAGATGTTCAAATAAATTTTTGTACACAAAGTTTATAACTTAAAATGAAATGATTTTTGTGAGTTTTAAAATTGTGAGATTATATATATAATGCTAAAATTGAAATTTAGATAAGTTTTTATGAAAAACTTATGTCACCTTTGTTATGATTCGGCCCTCGCACGAAGTTGAGGGACCTTTTAGATGCAATCATAGTTTCGCGAAATGCGCGAAAGTTCAGTGAAACCAAAACGCTCGAGTGTTTCTTTGAACTAGGCATGGGCGGGCCCAAGCCTACCATGTCATTTAACATGCATGATAGGAAACCAAAATGCTCAAGCGTTATGTATTTCTATAACGCTTGAGCGTTATGTATTTCTATAACACTTGAGCATTATAGAAATACATAATGCTAGAGCATTATGTATTTGTATAAAGCTCAAGTGTTGTAGAAATACATAACGCTTGAGTGTTCTATTTAATATATTAAAACCCCAAAAGAGGCCGCGACATCCATTCCGCAGTTCGCATCCACCATCCATGGCACTGACAAGCAAGGAGAAGCAAGAACGATCAAGCATTTACGGCTGCTAGATGGGAAGAGGAGGGGGAATTGGAAAGGTAGGCATCTATACTCTTCAATGTTGTGTCATTCCCTTATTAAACATATAAATTTTTATGTTGCCCCAAATTTTAAATCCAAGTAAATCAAACCCAAAACTAGAATTTTCCAAAACTGTTATAACATGGTCGTTCCTCCATAGTATCACTACCCTTAATGAATTTTGCATCCACCTAACATACCCCTAAGAATTAAGGGATTCGAATCCCAAAACCAAATTGTCATCAATATTTTCTCCACATCTACTGCTGATTGGAAAAGAAAATACATCCACCCTCTGGCTAGGAGGAGGAACTGTGGACTATAACCTAGGCTTGGTTTCTAGACTTGACTCAACCAGACTCTAAGGTTTTTTCCCACACATTCTTTTTCCCTAAAAATGTCCAACCAGTGCTTGTGAAACCAACCCAATGGCTTGATGGATTTTACATCATCCCCCAAAACCCAATGGACTAGGTTCCCTCCTTGCAAACACACCACTTACTTTACTGCAAAGATGAACTACCACATCTTTTTCGACCTCCTTCACCACCAAGACACTCAAGAGATGGATTTGGGTCTTCATCCATATCAACTGATAAGATCTTTACTTCATGGAACAAGCATAGATAAACCCTCACATTCAAAATATTTCCCCCTCTTAATGACGTAGAGGACTTCACCACCAAATCTTTCTCATCAAACACTAGATTCTGAGCAAGGAAAGGGCCACGGACATGATATGAATTAGATAAAAAGGAGAAAATTTTGAAGGTAAATGATGATGAATAACACCTTTTCCAATACCTTGGCTCTAGAAAGGTGTACATAAAGTGCTTGTAAGGTCCCCATTATCTTGATCCTTCAGTATTAATTGAATCAGGAGCTCTCCACCATCGATCATTGATTGATTTACATGTAGTTGATCCTCACCTTCCACTTTGGTTTACAACTTATGAATAACCATGGTCAACCATGGTCAACTATGAAGCACCATGTAAACTCCAGCTGTTATGAATAAACACATGGTCAATTCAAGGGTTAGGTACAAGCTCCAGGTGTTTTGTGGACAATATTACACAACCAAACAAACAATTGCTACCAAACTTGGTTTCACTCCCTTGAGCATAAGAGGTCCTTATCCTAGAAAGATCCATAATTATTGTAAGAAATATCCTTAATCTAAGTTTGAAGCTTCGAGTAGGAAAATATAATAAAATATCCCCAAACAACTAGTCCATACAAATCTATACCATATATCCCCGAGAAGTTTTTTGTTATTACAGTATATTGAGATGAGATATATGTTTCTAATGTAATCATTCCTGCACAATATTTTCACATGTTTCATTTTTAAGAGATATCATTATACAATGTATATGTTTCTAATGATTTGTTTTCTTATTTTTTGATTGCAGTAGCGAGCATGGATGCACACACAGACATACAAAGAGAAATCCAGAGGCTCAAATACATTCGAGCCTCAATTGTTATTGTTTTGATAGACATCATATTCTTGCATCCAATTTGGATGCAATGATAGAGACCTTTAGTAGGTCAAATGGTGCGCTTCAAGACATTGCCACATATAGAGAGAGAAAGAGGCAAGAATATGCCGATGGACTTAGCTACAAGGAAGTTAATAAATTGAAGATAAGAAAACAACAAATCTTTTCCCTTTTTAGATATCCACAAATAGGTGAAATACTGGATGTAAACACAAAACATATTTCTATTGAGTGGTATACATATCAACCATTCATAGATAATTGGATGGACCAATGGTACATCGTATTTGATGTACCACCACACAACAATAGAGAAATGTCGTTATATTTTCTTAGAAAGATGTATGCATAATTCATTTTGGGGAAGCATGTCAACTATTTTGATATCTTGGAGTACCAGGGTGTTGGGATGGGGATGCCTCAACAATGTCCCAATGCGAGGCACATAGATACCAATTTCCCAGTAGCTCCATGTCGCAGGCGGCTACCTAGGCCAGATGTACTGCTTGCAGATCAGCTGGTCCTACAGACACATGAGTCATTCCTACAGTTGGCACAGGAGGTTGTTTGTCATAGCATTTATCTTCAAGATACGTACCAAGAAAGGCCATCAGAGCCACCATCTATTAGTGGGGCAGGGTCACCACCTCCCATTGGCGTAGAGCAGCCACCTTCCATTAGCCAAGGAGAATATAGTAGTGGGACTAGACCCGCATATCATGAGCACAACCGACAGCCCCGCCCATGCACAACGTGTGGCCATCCCTGCCTTGGTCCTTTCGAGACAGATGATAGCTTTACTGGGTATTTTACTTAGGTAAGTAAATGGTTAACAATTTAGTCTTGTTTGAAAATTATTATTCCTTACTATACACATATATAGATTGGTAATATTTTAATGTTTTTAAAACTTGCAGTTGCTACAAGAAGAGGACGTGGGGCAATACTTTGTCACTGGCGATGCCCAGGCTAGTCTAGAGGCTCATGCACCAGAACCATGTGATGTACAAGATGTTGTCATACCTTTGGTGACAACAACTCACACTGAGGTAACTATTTCAACATGTCATTTTTTTAATACATGTTAGTTTGTTATCACATGTTAGTTAATTAATGCTACACGATCTAATATTTACAATTTTCTAAATTGCAGGTTGTAGTTCCCCCACATAGGTAAGTCATTTCTTCTAGTGATCTCCCCCTTAGTGGGGAGATAAGCGCTACATAGTCTATAGGGCATGAGTATATGGCAGAACGTGCTGCAAATTTGCTTCAAGCATACAATATATCAATAAGTATTTCAATATTGTCAGTTTGTTAATAGATGCTATTTCATTGATTAATGCATTTCTAACTACGTTAGCACTTGGTGATTGTAGCCATCACCTGCTATATTTAGAAAAAAATATTTAGTTGCCTCTCTTCGTATTCCAAATGTGCAAAAGAGACACATGTATAAGAGAGGCTCCACTCCTAGAAAGGGTGTGGATGTCCTCTATAGCAGACACATGGGAGATCCATCTATGCCTAACCTAACAAGGGTCATTGATGTTGCAATTAGTGCCTCATCTGTAATAGCAACAAGTCATATAGAGATAACTATTTCAACAATTGTTCATAGTATAATCATGTAACGATATTGTTTATTCACGCATGTCTAACTATTTCAACATTTGGTGATTGTAGCCATTAGCAGCAATAGTGCTTGGCCCCTTTGCTCAATCCATGGTTGTGACTGGGTCTCCTCCCATGGTGAGATGTTTATTAATGACCAAGTATTTTTATTCAATTTACATACACATGTTGATAATTGTTGAATTAATTGAGATATGATCTTTTATTTATAGAGCACAATTATAGAGAGGACTTCCATGAGCACACTGCATGCATCTATACCCCAACTAGATTTGGTGAGTGTTTGTCAAAAATAATTTGGCCATAAGTTAATTTTTTAAGTTTTTTAGTGGTAGGGTATTAGTGCAGTTATTTGATTAAAAAATGATCTTTGTTTTGTAAACTTCTAAGACGCAGAGCGATCCCAGGGAGATGGTTGATAGAGAAAAGTCGGGGAAAAACAAGCGAAAGATTGATTTTTGATGTGTCCTAGTCTTGGATATATGTACTTTGAAATACATGTACATCGTTGTACTTAGGGATAAATGCAAATTGACAGGTCATTTAAGGGTCGCCTACTTTGCCATATTTTGTATTATAAACAATCGGCTATCAATGCATGATACAATTTATTGCATATTTTCTCTTGAGTTTCCACTTGTTCTTGTGATGATTTATCTCTTCTACAAATTGATAAATTATGTTGCTGAAATTTATAAAATTACATCTTAAGTCACTCATTGCATATTAGCTTTTAAGCAATATTTCTTCTCTTACATTTATTGCATTGATCAAGAAACATGCCACCATTGCATTATGAAAACATTATCTTAATGGAACAAACTAGTGATATCTTTCAACAGTTTAGTGAACTCATTACATGCATGCTAATTTGATATCTAATTTAAAATTGTGGTTTTTGTTAATTACAAGGGGTCATACCCATTGATTAGGATTATGGTTGCAAGTAAAATATGTTGCAAGGAAAAAACAAAAGTTAACAAAATAAGTCAAAATATGTTTGAATAACCTTCATCATGTAAAACATGCTACACATATCATCAATGTAACCTATGAAATTTTCACAAACTAAGAGGAATTCTAAGAAATGCTACACATTTCATCAATGCTATCGTATTTCATCAAACGGTAAGTACATGAGCATCTATGAAGTTCGGTTGAAGTGTTCCTACTCTAGCATGCTAAAAACAATGGAAAAGTATAAAGTCCAACGATAAGGAATGCATGAACTAAAGTGTAATAAAATCCATTATGCCTTCAAGTACATATAGTCAAATATACAACAATATTTAGCCTTAGGGTTTTCAGACCTATTTTATCTTATATCTTCAAAGGATCGCCATGTTTTTGTGTTGTTTGAAATGTGAGTTTGAACATTTATTACATCAGTAAAACTGTCATACTTGAAGCCCTAAATATACTACCAAGTGGAATACAAGTGATACTTAAACCATCCCCACGATTCATTGCATAACCCTAGTTTGTAAGGCACTATTTTGTTCCAATATATTTTTAGCCAATAGCTTCTCATGAATTCACTTTCATAAAATTGTTGAAGGTCTAAAACCTATCCTTAAACTAAACCCTTGTTTGTAAGACCCTAGTTTGTTCCAATATAATGCTAAACAATAGCTTCTCATGAATTCAATTTCATAAAATTGTTGAAGGTCTAACACCTAGCCTTAAACTAAACCCTAGTTTGTAAGACCCTAGTTTGTTCCAATATATTGCTAACCAATATCTTCTCATGAATTCACTTTCATAAAATTGTTGAAGATATAAACCCTAGAATTACTAAACCCTAGAATGTAAGACCCTAGTTTGTGCTTTACCTATTTCATATGTCCATTTTCCACTTATCATAATTCCAATTCAGGTTTGAGTATACATCTTTTCATTATTTAGGTTCATGAACATACCTCAAACCATGTGTCATTGCAAAAAATATCTCAATGGTGAAACATGGCTCTAAATATGTTGAATGTGCCTAAAAAAATGTGTAATGCCCCGAAAAGTCACTTTGTCATTCATGATAATGGATACTAAAATGTGTAATGGCCCCAAAATGTCACTTTGTCATTCATGATTATGGGTACTAAAATGTGTAATGCCCCCAAAAGTCACTTTGTCATTCATGATGATAGATACTAAAATGTATTGATCATGCAAGTGTACATCATCATCAGGTGATGTTTTCTCCATAAAAAAATGAGATGCATAATGATCAATGGAATCTTCAACATCTAGATCTTCATGAAGCTCTTTTCCATTATTTTCATGGTCTAGACCACCACCGAGATTTCAAATCGAGCTCTGTAAGTTTGGGCATGTGTGTCTAGGCATGGAAAAGGTGGTCAGGTTGACCGAAAGATTTCGTGGCGGGTTTAATGGAATTTGACCCCCCAATCCAAGAATTTCTAGGGTTTGTAGGGTTTAGAAAAGAAACTAGGGCCTAGTCTACAAACTAAGGTTTACATTGCATGTAACTCAAACATTAACAAAAGACATAGTGGAAAGTTGCAATCCAATAAACATGAAACAATAAAATAAGAAAATGAAGCAAAAAAAGAAAGGTAAATAAGTAGTGAAAATAATACCATGTTTGAATAATTGAGATGCAAAAGTAATCAAATAGAATCCATAGAAAATGAAATCCCTAACTAGTTTAATGATCTTCCTTGATAATGTTGTTTTGATGATGGAAAATAAGATGGTCATGGTCCTATGTTTGTAAAAGGGATGGATTATCCTCATATGAAAATGTATTTAAAATTGAATCTACTTGATTGATACAAATGATGATGTAATGGTTGTTTGTTGTGATAAGGAAAGTATTCCCTCAAAACTTGATGGCAAAGGTTCATGGTAAACCAAAAACCACTTGCTGTGGAAAATAAATTTTTGTGGTTGGTGGAAAACCATTTGGTGTAATGAATGGCCAAAACCATTTGAGGAATGTAATGGTTGAGTAAATTAGTGGAACACATAAGTACCTTACCCAGATAAGAACCTAACAAACATAAAGGATGCACATAGTTGATACTCCTAAGTGATGCACCTGTGTGTCCCACATAAATGAAATTGGCATTTGGCATGATGATTTTGATCTAATAAATATATGGGATGCACATTAATCATCTACCAAAGAAACACACAAAGGTCATCCATGATCAACAACACATAATAAACCATGTGTGTGAATAACTGTATACCCCAAAAAAATTTACAAATGAATTGAATACTTGTCCAATTCTAGTGAAAGAGATTAACAAGCCCAACAAGAATTTTTTTGCAATTGGCTCCTAAGAAACCACAAGGATAAGTCAATGAAAGTGATAAATCTAGCAAGGACCATAGGGATATATGATCGATGAAACATCGCCTCCATTTTTTATTTGGAACTTTGAATTCTTAAAAATGACATTAATTACTCAAAATGCAAATATAGTGGAATACTAAGGACATGTCAAATGATGTGGCACACTAAGTACATAACAATCTATTAAGAGTGCAATGTCGTAGGTTTGAGTGCCACTCTTTGAATGTATATTTCTAGAATCAAAATAAAAAAATTTCAAAGTTGACCCTTTTGTGTAAAAAATGCGCAGACCCTTATTGAGCGAAACCCTACTTTCGAAAATTGTCCTACAAAGTGATCTATGGGCCATGGACCCAGAGGAGAGGGGCACCCCTAGAACTATCTCGATGTACCGAATCCAATGGATTCAATGGTTCGTTAATCCGAGCCACAATCATCATTCTATGCCATGTTGAAGCTCACCTCGTAGATGCTTTCAGGGACACCTGTTGAATCCATATCGGGGCCATAGAATTTCAACCGTGCAACAAAATCAGGTTTCGGGAGGTCCTATAAGTGTGTCTAGGTAGGTTCCATGTTGGAACACTATCCAAAATTTCTTGGTCGAGGATTTTGCAAAGTTGACTGCAGTGTGTAAAAATTGCACAGTCTTTTATTGAGCGAAACCCTAGTTTACAAAATCAACCTAAAAGATGATCTTTGGGCCATGGACCTAGAGGAGAGGGGCACCCCTAGCACTATCCCAATGTATTGAATCAAGCAGAGTCAATGATTCATTGATACAATCCAGGGTCATCATTATATGGCATGTTGAAGCTCGCCTCCTAGAGGCTTTCAGGGACACCTGTTGAATCCCTACCGGGGACATAAAATTCCAACCGTGCAACAAAACTAGGTTTCGGGAGGTCCTACAAGTTTTTCTAGGCAGTTTCCATGTGGGAATGCTAGCCATAACTTCCCAATCGATGAATTTGCAAAGTTGACCCCTATGTTCAAAAATTGCATAGTCCCTTATTGAGCAAAACCCTAGTTTCCAAAATCGACCTAAAAGATGATCTATAGGCCATGGAACCAGAGTATAGGAGAAACCCTAGAACTATCATGATATACTGAATCAAACAGAGTTGACGGTTCATCGATTCAAGCCACAGTCGTCATTCTATGGCATGTTGAAGCTCACCTCCTAGAGGCTTTCAGGGACACCTATTGAATCCCTACCAGGGGCATATAATTCCAATCGTGCAACAAAACCGGGTTCCAGGAGGTCTTGTAAGTGTGTCTAGGTAGGTTCCACGTGGGACCTCTAGCCAAATGTTCTCGGTCGAGGACTTTGCAAAGTTGACCCCTATGTGCAAAACTTGCAAAGTCCCTTATTGGTCGAAACCCTAGTTTCCAAAATCAACCTAAACGGTGATCTCCAATCCATGGACCCAAAGGAGAGGGGAACCCATAGCACTATCTTGATGTCCTGAATCCAATGGAGTCGGCTGTTCGTCAATCCGAGCCACGGTCATCATTCTATGACATGTTGAAGCTCACCTCTTTCAGGGACACCTGTTGAATCCCTACATGGGGCATAGAATTTGAACCGTGCAACAAAAATGAGTTTTGGGAGGTTCTTGTTAGAGCATTAAAACACACTTCCATACTTAGGATATACATTTATTTCATTTTAATTACTTTCCTAGGTGTTTTTACTATGTTATTGACCACTTATTTCCTTCCTAGGCCCACCTTTTGTCATCCTTATCCACTAGAGCACACTTATGATCAAACTGCTTTCTTTTTTGGCTATTGTAAGTGGAAAGGGTGCACATTCTTATTTTTCACTACTTTTACTGTTTTTTTCTATTTTTGGGTGGATAAGGAAAAAGCTAGGCGCTCTAGAGGTTTTGGAAACTGCTTGCTTTGTTGGCCAACACATCCTTCCTCTTTTTCTCGCCAAAAGGAATCATCTTTTTATAATTTAATCCTACATCACATTCCAAAATCATTTTGGACAATTCATGAGCTTTATGGCTGATTTGGAGTTAGAAGTTTCTACCTTGGGGGGTTTTAGTTAGATTTAGTAAGCCTGCTTTGTGAGTTTTCAAATTCTTCCAAGGAAATTCGAATTTTTCATGTAACATTATATATTTTGCAGCCACTTAATTTTAAAATGTTGGATAGTGTAACTTTATGCAATACAATTTATTATTTGCATACATTCAGTGTCAATTTTTTCAGTGTTCTATGCAATTCTAGCTTAGCAATTCTAGTGAGAGTGTTTGTTCAACATTATGATCATCATGTGAATTGATTTCACAATTATACAAGTGTGTCTAGGAAGTTACCCGTGGGAACACCAGCCATACATTCCTGCTCGAGGAATTTGCAAAGTTGACCCCTATGTGTAAAAATTGCAAAGTCCCTTATTGAGCAAAACCCTAGTTTCCAAAATCGACCTAAAAGATGATCTGTGTGACATGGAACCAGAGGAGAGGGGCACCCATACCACTATCTTGATGTCTTGAATCCAATAGAGTTGACATTTCATCGATCTGAGCCACAATCATCATTATATGGCATGTTGAAGCTCACCTCCTAGAGGCTTTCAGGGTCAACTGTTGAATCCCTACCGGGGGCATAGAATTCCAACTGTGCAACAAAACCAAGTTTTGGGAGATCTTGTAAGTGTATCTAGGTAGGTTCCATGTGAGAAATCTAGCCACAAGGTCTTGGCTGAGGAATTTCCAAAGTTGAACCCTATGTGCAAAAATTGCAAAGTCCCTTATTGAGCAAAACCCTAGTTTCCAAAATCGACCTAAAAGATGTTCTTTGGGCCATGGAACTAGAGGAGGGGGGAACCCATAGAACTATCCCAATGTCCTGAATACGATGGAGTCGACGGTTCGTCGATCCGAGCCACGGTCATCATTCTATGGCCCGTTACAACCCACACCCTAAAGGCTTTTAGGGACACATGGTGAATCCCTACCAGGGGCATAGAATTTCAACCATGCAACAAAACTAGGTTAAACTTTCTTGATACCCTCATCAAGGTTCCATGGTTTACTCCATTTACCATCCATGTAAAAACTTGAAATTTTTTCCATAAAATTATTCCTTGGAACAAAATTAAATTGAAAAAAATCCAACAAAATGATAAAAATGACTATACTCATATTTTGAAAGGGTAATTGTTACCATCCCTTTGAGTTATTATTGACTTGAATTGAGACTTTGCATATGTACGCTCCAATCACATTAAATTAAAAAAGAGTGTAATCATTGGCTCATTATCCAACAATGAATTTGATCAATTGATCTAGAGTGAGGTTCAAGGCAAACTTGTTGTTTTGAAGATATCCAAGTTTGGTGGTTCCCATTGAGTTCAAAGGGATATCAATATTGATGTTCAAATTTTGAGGAACACCAAACTTATATGTTCCCATTACCCTTAGGATTGCTAATAATAATAGAAATAATCTAATTCAAAGTTATATTCTAGCTAGATGTCAACTATAGAAATAATCTAATTCAAGGTTATATTCTAGCTAGATGTCAACTATAGATGTTTGAGACATTCGAGATTTAACATTATCTATAGATTTCATTATTATTTTTATATTATTCTTGAACCTAACATCAAGTGATGGATTCTTAATGACTTTTAAACTAAAGAGTAAGTAGTGATTCTTTAATGAAAAGAATTTAAGGTACATATGGTGTAAATACGAAGTAGGGAGGATTATTGAGGATTTAAGTAAGAAGCATGTGTAGTTGGTTCCTGTAGACTCCATCTTGGGGTGTTTTCTAGTTTTTAGTGGGATAGATGGAACTGGTAAGGGTGTTGGAACTGGACCATGTACAACATCACTAGGATGCTCTGGTTTTTCAACAGGATCCTGTTATTTTTCATTCTCTTGTTGGCAGTTGGATGTGGGAAATTGGACTTTCTATTGGACAATCTCCATAACATCTACTTCTTCCATCATAAATCCTGCATTCAACGCCTCCCTAACTTCATCACTTGTATAACCACTACCCAACAAGTCATTCGATACCATAGTTTGAGGTTGACTTGATGTGGGAATTGAAACATCCCCTCATGAGCACCTATGTTTTACCTCTTGAATAGTGCCATGGGGTGCTTGTTCATCAAATGTCGTTGAAATTGAGGGCCCCTCTATTGAATTATTCCATTTTTCTTGTCATGGATGGGTAGGAATGACCGTGGCATCATCTATGGTTGGAATTGGATGAGTATCCATGGAATTCCTTCAATTCCACATGTCCAATATTTTCTTTTCTCTAATTTATTCCATTGTTTCTTTAGGATTCTCTTTCCTTTCCAATTTCCTTGTTTGATTGCGTGGATTCCCCATGATCACAATTAACAATATTATGAAAACAGATTCTAGAGGTGTGCTCAACTATGAATATGGATTCTTTCTCAATTGTGAATATAGGTTCTTCAAGCTTGCTCAATTGTGAATATAGATTCCTCAAGATTTCTCAATTGTGAATGTAATTTCTACCTGTCTTGTGAATATAGAAAATTATTCATTTCTGAATATATGTTCTTCAAGCTTCCTCAATTTTGAATATAGATGCTTTCTCAATTGTGAATACAGATTCCTCAAGCTTGCTCAATTGTGAAAGCAACTTCTACCTCACTTGTGAATTGTTGTTGCTACAACATCCTTCCCCAAAATTTTGAAGATATTTGGGGCCCCTCCTTCTACACATTTTGTAACTAGTGTTTTCCTTGTCTTTCAGGCTTAATTTCCTCTTTAGCTTGGCAAAATTTCAAGCACTTGCTTTCCAAAAGTTTTCTAGGTTATTTTCTCTAAGTGCATGTTTTAGCCTTAAGTCGGCCGCCCTTTGGCACAAGTTTTAACCATAGACTCCCCGCTTGGCGCAAATGATAACTATAAGTCTGCAGCCCCTTGGCGCATTTACTAATCATAAGTCTACCGCTTGGCATGATTTGTAACCATATCTTGACCACCGTTGGCGCAAAACCAATCCCTAAATAAACGCCTATGTGAAAATCTCTTAATGGCTCGTTGGCGCGTTTCCCATTAGCGCATGTTTTGTGACTAAACATTGCGTCAAAGGCGCAAGGCTTATCCATATAACGACTGCCATCATAGCCGCGCGGCCCCGAGCTAATTTTTTCGGTGCAGCGCCATCATCGCAGGATTTAATGTCGCGATTGCCTCTTTGGCACTGGACTTAATGCTAAATCTCCCGCCTTAGCGCAGAGCTTAGTCTTGCGATTGCCGCTTTGGGTGCAACGATTTATTTTGGTGCATGTGCAACGTCGGAGTCGGTAAGGTCATCAATGCAGCCATGTGCCATTTTAAATTCGTAACTTCTCGAGCCCCGTGCTCATTCAATTCTCCATCCCGCCACCTTACATGACATAAATGCCACCCCATTATAAACACATGCAACGAGGTTTTGAAAGTTATTTTGTCATTCGCCAAGTTGAGCAGAGCTCACCACTCACTATCCAAGAACAAAGCTCGCCATTCGTTGCTAGACGCCTGTGGGAACTATTGTCCTTCTTGGAACGTCCGCTAGCCCTCCAAGGACCCCGCAAGTCTGACAGGTAGGTTCTCCGCCCATTCTTTTCATATTATTGAGGATTTCAATCAAGCTTTACCCCCTATATAACTCACTACCACTATACATATACCTTTGAAGGCATGGAACATCCAACTTCTTCCTTATTCAAACAATGAGGATACGAAGTCGCCCTACGCGAACCGGGGCCTGGAGAGCCCTATCCTCACCGGCTCGTCTCAGGTTTGTCCTGCTATCACTTGTGCGGCACCTTGATTAAGTCTTTCCCATGCAGAATTCCATCTCTGAGCTTTCCCGATTAGGTCCTAGTGGCCACAGTTAGCCTACTTAGATGTTGTTCCAAGCCCAAATCTATAGCTAGTTCTTGTTTCGGTTGAAACACCACATACATTTTCACCCTGTGGGAGGGAATGCTATGAACCATGGCAGCTACGTGCATATAGTGAATAAACGGTTGAACCAGTAATGGGTGCATAGCTTTATTAGTGCTGCGAATCACTTAGATTCTGTGACCGGCATGTGCATAGGGAAGCATGGTGGTTATTTCAATGCCTTTGAGCCAAGAAAGATTTACCAATGCTTACTATCTAGGTATGGTTCACCCGTAGAGGATTATACATTCGCACCTGGGTCATGAAGCTAAAAGAATGCTTGGCCAAAACCCCCCCCTTTAGAACATGATAAGAGCAAACTGACGATTCTGCTATAGGGAACATTATGAATGGCCCCGCTTTCACTTATAAACCACCCATGTGTATTTACCTGCATTACTGGCGCAAACCCAATGGTCTCTCCAGATGCACAAAACATTTTAGATATTTGCGCATTTTTGTGAGTGTCATGACGTTGTTAGTCTGTCTTGGCTAGGTATTTTGATTTAGAAAACACCTACATGTTGAGCAAAAGTAAATAGCGCAAATAAGAAGCTTTCTCGCTACCTTGCCACCATGTCGTCACCCTTGTTTGTAGACTTCCTAAACTCTTGGATTTACTTTTGGTATTGCATTGACGACAAACTAGCCTTGTCCTGATAAGCTAATTAAACATGAAATCAAGACAGCCATGGTCCTAAGATGTCACATAGGTTCTAGAATTATCATTCAAAGAATAACAAAACCATAGTGCCATTTATGCTATATATAAACTCAAGACTTTCAACTGTGAAACTGTAGCTACAATTGTGAGTTCGTTGATCTTTTGGTAAAACAGCTTCCATATTATGAAAGCTAGCATTTTTTGAATTTCTTTATAACTGTTCTGCTAATGTTTGAAGGTTACCTAGTTGTAGCTAGCTCTTTCATATTTCCTTTCACAGATCTATAAGAGGTTTTGCATCTTTGCCTGAATGTCTACATACGCCTTATTTGTACTACCATGCTTACTGCAGGATTATCATGCATAGGAGGTCTACAAGGAAGAAAGCCGCGCAAAAGATCAACTCAAACTCAGATGTAGAAATCCTGTTGGATACTTCACTCGAGATAATGTTCACTGACACACAAGCTACCACCAATGTGCCCACTGGGAGCTCCGCCCCGGAATTCCAGTGGGGTGAGCTATATAGGTTTATCATGGACCAAAACAATCGTCAAGCCCCCATAGAAGATTCTCTGGTGTATGCAAACATCCGAAGGTCTTACCTCCATAAGGAAATGACTCGTCCTGAATTGTTTTCATGTTCTGAAGTCATTGGTTGGTTGATCCCTCACCTCGGGATTGACACTAGGTTCATAAATGATAAAAATGGGTTGAACCTAGCATCTTTTACTCTTGAGCATATCACAGCCACCTACCGATTACCTCAAACCAGGGCTTGGTTAGATGATAAAGGGATAACAGAGCATCCTATGGATCCATTGGATGCCGCCAGGAAAATGATGATAAATGATAGACATATAAGAAGGAGGAACAACAATGAATATGAAAGCAACCTCCTGAAGACTCCTTATAGACTCATCGTTCTGATGTTGATTCGGCTCTTCAGCATGCCCAATGGCAATATTTTGAAGATCGGATGGGTGCCAGTAATCTTTCATATAGCCATGAATGGCACCATTTTTAATTGGGCAAACATAATTTCAGATAGTCTGGCCTTGCAGTTAACCACAGCCGAGGGAGGAATAACTCATAAGAAGGCATATTTCTTCATGTCTTCATATTTGATAGATTTCTTATTGAGCAAACATACCTTCCCAGACTTGGGCTGCTCAGGGAAGCCAAAGGAAACGCCTCTATTCATGGCCTATCAACTCACATGGGCAAGTAAATATGCAAGCCATTACAAGTAGGTTTGCGAGAAATTCATCATGCCTCTATACCAACTTATTTTTGTAAAGGAACCAGATTACATGTCAGAGAACGCCATGCCCATTATCAAAGCATTTGGTGATTATTATCATAGTATAGAAGGTACCTATATCTGAACGAATGGAGGATCCGTAGCTTCCTTTTTGCTTCCTAGATATGTTACAGATTTTGTGATTCACAGGGAAGCCCTAAGGCAACTATTCAGCATTGGCCGAATCAACAGAGTTCTCACTGAAAGGAAGAAATGAATGTATCCACCAATGCCTTTCACTATTGGTGCATACAGCCTCCCGAAGGCCAAGGAAGGACACAACTATGTTCAATATTTAGACATCTTCCATTTCGGTACAAATGTTTTCAGAAGGCATGACCCTTGTGGTGAAGTTGCCAAACATATTATTGAAGTCAAGACTAGCTTCGAGTACACCCATCTTAAAGATATGGAGGAATATTTTTTCCGTAGTGCTCGGAACTTAACGGAATTAGGCAAGCGCTACAAGAAGAAAGGTGCAAAGAGCCCTAACCCCAGGCCTGTCGGCCTAATTCAAAAGGAATAGGAAGCATTAGTGTCCCAATCAGGAGATCCGACAGGAATAAAGCAGGAAGAAGATGACAGGATACTACATTAGCAAGATCAAGAAGCAGCTAGGATCCAAAATGAACAGGCTGCCAAGTTCCATCAAGAAGAGGCAGCAAGAATCCAAAGAGAGCAGGCTATTCAGCTGCAGTAGCAACAGGAAGCTGCTAGAGTGCAGAGAGAGAAAGAGAAAAGGGCTTTGGAAGATGAGGTTGCTAGAATTCAGAAAGAAGAGGAAGTAAGGGCTCAAAGAGAAGAAGAAGAAATAATCCTCAAGGAAAAGGCTACTAAACTACAAGAGAAAAGAGAAGAAGAAAGGATTTTGTTAGAAGAGGCAGACAGGTTACAAAAGGAGTTAGCAGAGATAGCTGAAAGGCAACAAAAGGAGTAGACTAAGAAAACTCCCGAGCCAGAACCGTCTACTCCGCAAAACATGGAGTTGGATCCGCCACTGATAGACCAACCAAGGATAGATAGAGAAGGGGTTGCTTATGCTGAAGGATTAACATTGACCTCGTACAACCCTAGAAAGCAGCGCCAAGTGGCCAACCTGGATTCTGTATATTTTCATGAACGAAAAAGGGCTATCATTGACAGGAGAGTAAGGAAAATGGAAATTGGGGAGGACTTGTACGAATTCAGGGTATTGGAAACCACACTGGTCTAAGGAACTGATGTTGACCCTTCATTCCAAGCCCAATGCACTGTGGCATCAGTCGAAGCGAGTAAAGCCAATATTGATCGGTTGATAAATGAAATAAAGCATTACAGAGATCAATGCTTCAAAATAAGAGATGACAGGAAGAGGGAGGTTCTAGAAGTGAATGAATTGAAGAAGAAATACAGGGAAATGACATAAGAGAAGTTAAGGATAACTTCAGGAGCTCTACATCTTGAAAATGAGAAGAATTCACTACAGATGCAGCTGGCCATCTCCGAAGACGAGAAAAGAACTTGAAGGCTCGGATATCAGAATTGGAGGAGCTTGAATCCAGCAGAGCCCAACAAATTTATCTCCCCAAGGATCAATATGAAGGGTTAATCCAAGAAAAGGAGCAGTTGTTGAAATAGCTCAAAGAATTAGTGGAAAACAAGCAAGATTTGTTCACATTTCATAAGCAAGCATGTGACATGCTAATAAAAGGCCATCAGCTACTGGTGCTGATCTCAGGAGAAATTTGCAATGTGAAAGAAATGATCATGAAAATGACAGCCATCAAAGTTGGAGCCTTAAGGAACAGAGACAAATTTGCAAAACATGTGGAAGAGTTAAAACAACAATTTGAGTGGAGAAGAGGAAAATCTGGATTCCCCTCAAGCTTGCGCACAACCACTGAAGAAGAATTTGACTTGGATGTAGGAGTCCTTGAATTCAGTAAAGATTGTGGCGCCAGGATGAGCTTGGAGATTAGAAAGACTGTCCGCAAATGTCACTCTTTCTACTCCACAATCAGAGAATCCCATGGCAAGTGCCACTTGGTTCTGCCTGAAACTATCAACTAATTCCCAGAACGAGAACATTGGTTGGCTGAGTTACAAGGCGAGTTGGATCAAGGATTGGAATATGTTAAAAGGGTAGAGGTGATAACCCAAGATGAAATCCAACAGTTCATTGGCCAACCCGTTGTGCATATCTACTTTCTGGAAGCAATTGCCTAAGAAGCAGCAGCAGGAGCAGCACAAGTCAAATCAGATCTGCGCAAGCATGAGATTGCAGCAAAGGCAACAGTATCTGTTCGGAGCAAAATTATCTTGAAAGAGCTCAGCCAATGGGACACACATATCCAAATTACAGATGGCCAAGCATCGACAAGCGAGCCAGTTTATGGGAATGAGTCAGCAAGTCAACAAAAGCAAGCCAAATAGAATAAATAAACCATCTGAATTCTTATTTGTCTTAATGTGAGAAAAGGATGAAATTCCTTGATTGTATAACTGTTTTAAAAGGACAGCTGGCTTTGATTTTGTCTTATATGGAAGGCTCCCCATGAATATGGGATTTTGTAATTATTCTCTAAAGGAAAAAATTAGAAGGTTCTAGAATTTAGGGTACACTTGTAAGCTCAAGGAGCAATTTGTAAATTTATAAATAGAAGAATAGAAGAAGAGAGGACTTTTTGGCAGGTGAAAGACATTTTCTGTCTTGTAGGTGAATTACTTCTCTGCATGTATAAGGAACTCGATTTTGCCTAATGAAAGCCTGGAGGGGGCATTTTTGCCTGGAATTGTGTGATGAATGCTTGTTGGACTACTGTTGTGTCATTCACATACTACAGTGAGATCTTTCTTTGCTGCTATGAATTATTTGTGTGTAATGAATGGTCTTTCTATTTTCCTGTACAATGATGTCTCTCTTAAATGAGTAATGGAATGTATTGCATTTGAATTGAAGCTATCTTTAATATCGTTTATCTCCTGCTGAGACTGCATCTTCAGATTTAATGGCTATCTGTATGATCTTTAGATGTTTCTTTCAGCGTATTGCTCATATTTACAGTTTGCTCCTTGCAACGATAGATTAGATTTTCTTTGTCTCAGTCTTAGATTAAGATTTGTTTCAGCTCTACATTTAGATTAAATTAGCTTAGGTCTCTTGCATATCATCTTAAAATATAAAAAAAAACATAAGAACGGTGGATTGGGCTGCAACCGGTGTAGAAGAATACAAATCTTTAAATCTTATGGTAGTCAGAACCATTAACTGGACGGATTCCCCACACCAAACGGTGAACAATCTAATTGGGACTATTCACAGGGGAGAATCCCTTGCTACTTGATGCTGCAATTATCAGGGCATCAACAGTTTTTGGCGCTAGAAGGAGGGCCTATAGTGCATGGATGACAAAGGAGATTCTTCCTATCAAGCAGATCCTACTGAAAACCCGCTTGAAACAGCAATCCCAGGAAATCAAGAAAATCAAGAAAATATCAATTCTGATTCTGAGCAACAAGAAATGTTGTATGCTGTACCTTTTGCTGAAGTAGCTGATTTACGGAGACATACACAAGCTTATGTTAAATGACTCAGTGGTTTAAATGCAATAAATTTTCTCCCTAGAAGAAGAACCCATAGAAGAGAAAGACATTACACCCGTGATTCGATTTTTGTGCAGAACTTTGAAGAGCTGGTAGATTTATCTTTGGAAGAGATCACATAACCTCTGAAAGAAGTTGATCTTGAAACTCTAGAAAATTTCGAAGATCCAGGAAATATTGGAGAACTTTTTACTCCAAAGAACACTCCACTTAATTCACCACATGATTCTCCACCTAATTATCCACATAGAGCCATGGTTGTACCTGCTTGGAGAGCAAGGGGAGCATTAAATCTAGCTGAGCCATTCCACAATCTACCTAAAAATCCAGAGAAATTTTTGCCCAAATACGATCCAGGTAAAGGCATATCTGCTGAAGATCATCTTAAGAGTTTTTATTTAGCTTTGAATCTTTTAAATGTACAACATGAAGATGTAGTCTGTAGGCTTTTCCCATACACATTTGAACCGAAAGTTTCTTCCTAGTATTTTAGCCTTCAAGCTAGTTCAATTTTCAATTGGGAAGAGTTTGAAAATTATTTTTTAAAGAAGTATGGAAATCAGAAAACTGTAGCTACACTCATGAAAGAATTATTGTCCATGAGAATGGAAAAGAAAGACAAGGTTCAAGGCTTCAACCAAAGGTTCACTATGCTCTTGAATAATTTCAGTGAAGAAACTAAAACCGCAGAAGAATCTTTAGTTGAATATTATACAACAGCACTTGAAGGTCCCATAGCAATGTTCGTCAAAAGAATTAAGAAGACCAACCTGATAGAAAATTTTGAAGAAGCTAGGAAGGTGGAAGAAGAAGCAGACAACGTTGCTAAACATGCCTTAGATGCAGAAACAAAGCCAGCAACTAATAGAAAACCCCTGCTGCTTACTAGGAATAAAGAAAAGTCATCGACGGACATGGAAAATGTAGTTAAAATGATGCAGAAATTGTCCAATAAAATTGTAGATCTTGAGAAAGATAAGGCAGCTAGTACATCTAGGAAGCCTTTCAAACCATTCTACAAGAAGAGAGAAGACAATGACCTGCCTCATCCACCTATGAACAACTCCCCTGTTTTAAATCTAAATGAAATAGGAATGGAACACTTATGTACCTTTCATCAAGAGCCGCACTCTGAAAAGAGCTGCCCACAATGGATTAATTCTATGAGTTTAGTAATGAACCAAATGTTGGATTCACAGATTCTAGATCAAGATGATCCTCCAGAGGAACAAACTCCTGAAGTAGAGGAGCCCTCCCCAGATACCACTATGGTATTATGGGACTGGGTATCGTTAACTGAATTAATAGAAGACGATTCCATGGAGAGCCCAGTCTTTGTTGTAAACATTAACACTCGCAGTAAAGGTCCCATTGCAGATCTAGTCCCAAGCTCAACTACGCCTGAACCTAAAGTTTCCAAAGAGATACCTAAGAGACACATTACGGTCATTTCGCCTCAACCTAAAGCTAACCCAACAGCTTCCAAATAGCCAAACATTGACACAACAGTCCAACAACCAAAGGTCACATTGAGAAAGACAGACAATCAAATGAGAGTTGTAAAAGAATGTGATATGGGATATGAAATAATTGAAGATATAAAGAAGGTAAAAGCAAATGTTTCAATATTCGATATGTGTAGTTTTCCTCAGCAACGAAACAAGTTGTTGCAAGCTCTTCAATCCTAGCCCAGCATTCCATTAATGGACACTCAAGAAGAGCCTGAAATTAATGAAGCCAGTATCGGCGGGAAATCCAAATCCCAGACATTGCCTTTTCTTTTAACTTTTGAAATCTTCAATCACAATGTACACAATTGTCTGGTAGATTCTGGAGCATCGTCAAATGTCATGCCACTGTCGATCTGTAAGAAGATTAACGGTCAACCAATTTCATCTCCCGCTCAGATTATTCAGTTAGATAGGACTGCTGTTAAAGTTATTGGGGAAATGAAAGATGTGCTCATTAGGTTGTTGGTAGATTCTAGAGTATGTTAGTTCATTAATATAATGGTAGTTGATATTCTTAAAGCCTATGGTTTAATCCTAAGAAGGGACTAGTCCACAAAACTAAATGGTTACTTTGCAACTGATTGGTCCCATTTATGGTTACCATATCAGAATAGGCAGAATCAAATTAAAATTTTGAGGGAACCACACATGAAACAAAATGTAACTCAGCTAGAAGGAAAGAACGAAGCTGTAGCCTTCTCATCTTCAGTCTTGGGGAATTATTTCTTAGAAATTGATCCGGGTAATTATCAATTTGAAACTATTATCCATGAATCAGATAAACAGTCCAATCTCCTTCATTTTTCTCAGACTGATGATATCGATTGTAACATAGTTAGCTTAGTCGCTGACTTAGATCATAAAGATACTAACTTAGTTAAATCAAACAATGTTTTTTGGACTTTGTACTTTGATGGTTCCAAAAATCTGGAAGGATCCGGAGCTGGTTGTATTCTAGTGGATCCTGAAAGTAACAAGTACTTCTTGTCCTGTAGATTAGAATTTGAGTGTACTAATAACACTGCTGAATATGAAGCTTTAGTCCACTGACTGAAGAAAGCCATCGGTTTGAATGTTAAGTACCTAAAAGTTTTTGGTGACTCAGAAATAGTTGTAAGACAGGTAATAGATACCATTCACTATCTTTCACCTCATTTGAAAGGTTATCAGGCTGAGGTATGGGATTTAATTACGCACTTTGATGCTTTTAATATAAAATATGTTCCTAGACTGCAAATGTTGCGGCTGATTTATTAGCAACTTCCGCTTCCAGATTGGTGCCGACTAATAACAAATGTTCAATTGAACTGGTTTTCAGGCCTTCTGTCCCAGACAATATCACAAATTCTAGAGTTTTCGATGATGACGATCATATCATCAGTTTTCTAACAAATGAAGACATGTTCCAAGAAACTGTGATAGACGAAGAAGAGCATGATGTTGTTTTACAAGAGAAAGATGAGGCTAAAGAAAATTTCATCCCTAAAGGGGTGAGGTCACTTGAAATGTTGTTCAATCTGCAGAGCAAATTCAAAAGGCCAACAAATACCAAGACCAATAGCTCATTGATGCAGCATGAATTGGTGAATCTAGGAACCGAAGCTGAACCAAAATTTGTTAATCTTGGTAAATGTTGTTCACCGGGAGAAAGAGATAAGTTCATCAAGCTCTTTCGACAATATAAGGATGTTTTTGCATGGACTTATGAAGATTTGAAAACATATGATACTCACGTTATTCAGCATATCATACCAATGAAAGCATGCATCAATCCATTTCAGCAACAATTGAGGAGGATGCATCCTACTCTCGAACCTCTGATTCAAAAGGAATTGAAGAATTTACTTGATGCTAAGATAATATTTAAAGTCTGGCATTCTGAGTGGGTTTCTAACCTAGTTCCCATAAGAAATAAGTCAGGAGAGATAAGATTATGTGTCGACTTCAAGAATCTGAACAGAGCTTCAGATAAAGATAACTATCCCGTCCCTTCAATGGAACAAATTCTCTATATGGTATCAAGATCAGAACTCTTTTCCCTTCTTGATGGGTTCTCTGGTTACAATCAAGTATTAGTAGCTGAAGAAGATCATCTTAAAACTACTTTCCGCACCAAGTGGGGAAATTTCGCATACCGAAGAATGCCATTTGGCCTAATAAACCCAGGAGCCACCTTCCAGCGAGCAATGGACATTGCCTTCTGAGGACTGGGTGGTCATTGTGTTGTTGTCTATCTAGATGATGTGACAGTTTTTTCAAAGAAAAGAGAAGACCATGTTGTTCATTTAAAGCAGATTTTTTATCATTGCCGAAAATATGGTATCTCTTTAAACCCCAAGAAGAGTGTGTTTGCTGTTCTTGAAGGTACACTTCTGGGTCATATCATTTCAAAAAAGGGAATTTCAATAGATCAAGAGAGAGTCCAAGTTATCAATAAAATCCCCATGCCCCATAACAAAAAATCCATGCAGTCATTTATGGGCACTATCAATTTTGTTCAAATATTTGTCCCCGATTTCACTCAAACTGTTAAACCTTTGCAGCAAATGGTCAAGCAAAGCACACAGTTCAAATGGACATAATTGGAGAAAGATGCATCCAAAGATATTAAAGCAGCCATAGCTAATGCTCCTTCCTTAAGAAGCCTAGATTTTGACAAAGATTTTATCTTGTATACTTTTGCTTCAAATGATTCTCTCGTAGATGTGCTCATGCAAAAGATAGAATTAGGGGACGAATACCCAATCTCGTTTATGAGCACTGGTCTGCAAGGTGCTGAATTGAACTATCCTGTGGTCGACAAACAAGCATATGCCGTGTTCAAAACAGTAAAATAGTTCAGACCATATATTCTTAAGAATAGAACTAAAGTTATAGTGCCCCACCCAGTTGTCAGATCCCTTTTCGTTCAAAAGGAGTTGGGAGAAAGAAGGGGAAATTGGGTCACAACTCTTCAAGAATATGACTTAGAATTTAAACTAGCCACAAGTATTAAAGGACAAGGCCTATGTAAATTGCTTACTAAACATACAATTGAGGAAGAGCATGATTGGAGGAATGAAGCCGAGCTGAATTCGGTCAAAGTATGTCCCATCTTCATAGTTCCCAAATCATGGTATAGGAATTTAGTGCATTACTTGCAACAAGGGTACCTACCAGAACACTGGAATTCTAAGCAAAGAAGGGCCCTCCGTTTAAAGTCAGCAGCTTATCAGATCATCAAAGGAATACTTTTCAGAAAAAAAATTTGATGGATTTTTTCTCAGATGCCTAGAGAAGGAGGATGCAGGTAAAGTCGTCAAAGAGTTACACGATGGCCCTGCCGGTGGACATTATTCAAGGGAGACAACAGCTCACAAAATACTGAGAGCTGACTATTACTGGCCCACTTTATTCCAGGATGCCCATACTTATGCACGGAACTGTGATGTATACCAGAGGAGTGCTGGAAAATTACCAAAGGAAGCAGGGCCCTTGCAGCCAGTTATCATCTCCGAACCTTTCGAACAATGGGGTATAGATGTCATTGGAGAGATAAAGCCAAATTCTTCTTTGCAACATCGATACATCTTGACAACCACCAACTATTTCACCAGATGGACAGAGGATGCCCCACTGCGCAAGATCAATGAAGATGCAGTCATCACTTTCTTGAAAGAGAACATCATAACCAGGTTTGGGGTTCCAATTTCCCTAGTATTTGATAATGCCACTTATTTCTCATCTTTTAAAATAAATGAAATTGTTTATGAAAGGAGAATTAATTTGCATTATTCAGCCAATTACTACCCCCAAGGAAATGGCCTAGCTGAATCTTCAAACAAAAACCTCATCCGAATTCTCAAGAAAACTGTGATTGAAAATCAGCGAAGCTGGCATATAGCTCTCCCAAATTCCTTATGGGCAGATAGGGTGACTCCAAAGAATGAATTAGGGGTTTCCCCTTACACCCTTGTCTATGGCAAGGAAGCCATCCTCCCTCCCAACATCTTGCTTCCATCCTTGCAATTGTGACAAGCCTCTCGAGGGTCTGGTAGTCAGGTTTTACAATCCAGGATTGACAACCTCCTTCAACTTGAAGAAGCCTGGCAGAAAGCTAAGAATCGATTCCACCAATACCAAGATATAGTCAAGAGATGGTTCGATAAAAGGAAGTCTGGTAAAAGAAGTTTTGAAGTAGGAGATTTAGTTCTGAAGTGGGAACATGTTGATGTATATGTAACTTCGGAATGTATTTCATCTATGTATTTCATATATATTTATTGTACCCTTATAAGAGATGTGTTATTCCTCTATAAGGAAGTGTCGCAAGTGTGTGTACTTGCCGATGGGTTATTAGACCACCATGTGTGGGGTCGGCCCTAAAATATATATTATATTGTGGGTGTATCTAGATAGACAAGTCGGCCCCATAAGGTCACTGGGCAAACAGGTTAAGTATAAATAGAGATCGAGAGATCTCTATTTGGATCATTTGGAAAGACACACTTCTCTCACTCAGAAAGTGGCACACTAGTGAGGAGGAGGATCATCTGCTCTAGGAGACTATCTCAAGTGTATTTTGGTTGTACTTTGGTTGAGCCATTGCTCTCTCTATCTCTGAGGAAGTTGTGGGGTTTTTCACCTTAGGGTTTTCCCCATGGAAACTCTGTGTCTCTTGTCTCTCATGCTTTTGATTCTTGTGATGCTTGTCATTCTTATTGTGATTGTTATGCATTGATATACTGTATATGTTATTCTCTCAGTAAAGATCCAAGAGTATTGTGAATTAATGCTCAAATTTTAACATGGTATCAGAGCTAACCTGAGAAGAAGACATTTTGCAGTGACGAAAACTTGAGTTTCTTGTTTATTGGGTTTCTCTCCACAGATTTTGGAAAAGCAGTATATTAGATTGACTCTACTCATCAAGGCGAATCTATCTATCCAATCAGAATTCAATTCTGAGCATTTTCAGATTTGGCCCTAAAAATTAGGGTTTCCACAAAAATAGGAATTTCTAAAATCTGAAGACATAGCTGGAAGCTCCTTGCAAAAATCGAAGTTTAGAGATTTGGATAGAGATTTTTGGCTTGGTAGATCTTCGAGAAATTCAAACCCTAATTCAAGGCTCTCCCTAGTGAATCCGGGAGGACAAAAAGGCAAATCTGAAGTGTAAAGCTTTGTTGATCTCAAATTCTGAATACACCAGGCTGATCAGCTCATCAAGGCGCATCTTTCTATCCTTTCAAAAAGTTGAAATTCACATTTTGAATTTTTAGGGTTTTTTCGACAAACCCTAATCCGAGACCAGATCCAGCTTTCAGCATTTCAAGTGGTAAGACCTAAATCTCTTTTATTTCCATTTGAAGTACTCTTTAAGATGTCTCACCACACCAAGCTTGAGGATAAGCTTGGAGGGGCTGATAACTTTTGAGCTTGGAAGTATAGAATTGGGTTAATCCTGGAAGAGAATGAGTTGGACTCATATATAAAAGAAGACATCCCTATCCCAGAGGATGAAGAGGCTAAGGTATTGCATAAGAAGAACTTGGTCAAGGCAAAAAGAATCATTGTTGATTCTATCAAAGACCATCTCATACCCCATGTGTCTTCTCTAAAGACACCCAAGGCTATGTTTGACTCCTTGACCAAGCTATTTGAAGGGAAGAACATAAATCGGAAGATGACCCTGCGGAATCAATTGAAAGGGGTCAAGATGTCGAATGGAGAAACCATTCAATCCTATTTCTCCAAGGTCTCTCAAATCAAGGAACAACTTGAAGCTGTAGATGAAATGGTGGAGAATGGTGAAATTGTCATGACCTCTTTGAATGGCCTACCTAGGTCATGGGACTCTTTTATCTAGGGGATCTGTGCCATAAAGAAATTAATCTCCTTCAGCAGATTATGTGAGGAATGTTCTCAAGAAGAAACAAGGCTTGTGGAAGGAGAAGAGAAGATGGGAAATGAAGATCAAGCTCTCACAGCTCACACTAAGAAGGGCAAGTTCAAGAGGGAGCCATCCCATCACAAGAAGAAATCTTCTCATCATTTTCACAAAGACAAGAAAGATCTAAGGTGTTTCACTTGTAATGAGAAGGGTCACTTTGCTTCAGAATGTCCTAAGAACAGAAGGGACAAACAAAACAACAACAACTCCAGCAAGAAGAAGAAGGGTAACAAAAGAAGGTGCCATGCTCATGCTGCCGAAGATGATGAACCTCCAAAGAAGAAGGCTAGGGCAGAAAGTTATGATAGTAATGATGACTCATCAAGTGAAGAAGAGTATGTTCTAATCTTTGCTCTCACAGGTGCTATCTCCAATGGTTGTAATGATTGGTTAATTGACAGTGGGGCTTCCAAACACATGACTGGGTTTAAAGAATCCTTTGTAAATATGTCTGAACATGAATCACCCCATAAAGTGAAACTTGGGGATGATTATCAATATCCCATCAAAGGAAGTGGTGAAGCCTCCTACAACCTAGATTCTGGAAAATCTTTGAAGATGAAAGAAGTGCTTTATGTACCTGGGCTCAAGAAGAAATTACTCTCCATCTCTGCATTGGATACAAAAGGTATGAGGGTTGCATTTGTGGATGGCCAAGTCCTAATGTGGCCAAAGGGAAAGACCATAGATGATGCAGTTGTGATTGGAGAGCAAGAGTGAGGTTTGTATAAATTAAAAGGACAACTTGAACATGCCATGGTGCATGAATCCATGGAACCAAGTGAAATTTGGCATAGAAGACTTGCTCATATGCACTATAGGGCACTTCCAATTGCAAGCAAGGCTGTAGAGGGTCTTCCTGAAATCAAGACCAAACATGAAGGTGTTTGCAAAGGATGTACAAAAGGTAAGAATATTAAGAAGGCTTTCCCAAGCAGTGAAAGCAAGGCAAAAGATATCCTGGAAATCATCCACTCATATGTATGTGGTCCTATGTCATCCAGTTCTCTAAGTGGGTATGTTCACTATGTCTCATTTATTGATGACTTCTCCAGGAAGACTTGGGTATACTTCTTGAAAAACAAAGATGAGGTGTTTGATAAGTTCAAGGAATTCAAAACCTTGATGGAGAATAAAACTGACAAAAAGATCAAAACATTCAGATCCGATAATGGTGGAGAATTCACCTCAGGTGAGTTCAAGAAGATTTGCAGTGATTCAGGGATTAAGAGGGAGTTGACTGATCCTTATAATCCTCAACAGAATGGAGTTGTAGAAAGGAAGAACAAAACAATCATGGAAGCAGCAAGGGCAATGCTGCATGACCAGGATCTACGTATGCATCTATGGGAAGAAGCAGCTAGAACAGCTGTATATGTGCAGAACAGAACACCCTACAAGATATTGGACAACAAGACACCAAAAGAGGTCTTTTCTGGTAAGAAACCTGATGTCATCCATCTCAGAATATTTGGTTGTCCAGTATACACTCATGTCCCAAAGGAAAAGAGGACCAAACTAGATCCTTAAGGAAAGAAGGGTATCTTTGTGGGTTATAGTGAAAGCTCAAAGGCTTACAGAATATACTTTCCTGGGTTCAAGAAGATTGATGTCAGCAGGGATGTAACATTTGATGAAAACTTATCATTCATCAAATCAAGGAAGGCACCTATCGAAGTTTATGAAGAACCTAAGGAAACTATATTTCAAGACACTACCATGATTGAAGCAATTCCAGAAGTTGTTCATGAGTTTGAAGATCTACAAGAACCTGTAGATCCACCCCGTGAGGATAACTCTCACAAGAGGAAACCTGCATGGGCTAGAGAGCTCATTCAAGATGCAGAAAGATTTGGCATTCCAGAAGAAGAATACAAAGCAAAGGAGAGAACGAGATCACATACCAGCTATGTTTCTTTATTCTGTGACATTATGAACAAAGAACCTTCTAGTTATGAAGAAGCAGCGGAAAAGAAAGAATGGAAGGATGCCATGGTTGAGGAATACCAATCAATAATGAAGAATGATGTTTGGGATGTTGTCCCAAGACCTAAAGAGAAGTCTATTGTGACTTCCAATGGATCTACAAAATCAAGCATGCTGCAGATGGCAGTATAGAGAAATACAAGGCAAGATTCGTAGCTCGTGGCTTCTCTCAGAAAGAGGGAATAGATTATGAAGAAACTTTTGCACCTGTAGCCAGGTATACTTCCATCATAACAGTACTTTCCCTGGCTACAACAATGAAATGGAAAATACACCAGATGGATTTCAAGACTGCTTTCTTGAATGGTGTAGTTGAAGAGGAAGTATATGTGGAGCAGCCACTTGGTTTTGAAATACATGACAGGGAGTCATATGTGTGCAGATTGAATAAATCCTTGTATGGCTTGAAGCAAGCTCCCAAAAATTGGTATGGTAGGATGGACAGTTTTCTATCTAGCTTGGGCTTTACCAAGAGTAAAGAGGATTCCAACCTTTACTACAAGGTTGAAGAAGGGAATCCTGTGATTCTACTTCTGTACGTGGATGACTTATTTGTAACAGGAGATGACAGATTAATTGCAGATACTAAGAGGAATCTTGCTGCTGAGTTCGATATGAAAGATTTGGGAATGATGCATTATTTCCTAGGTATGGAGGTGTGGCAAAATTCAGGTGGGATCTTCCTTGGTCAAGGGAAGTACACAGTAGATATCCTTAAGAGATTCGGGATGATGGATTGAAAGGCCATGGCCACACCCATGGCATCGAATTTGAAGCTTCTATGGGATGCTTCATTTGAGCTGGTTGATGTCTCTATGTATCATCAGATGATTGGGTCCTTGATGTACCTGACGAACATGAGACCAGACGTTTGCTTTGCGGTGAACACATTGAGCCAGTTCCTGACGAATCCGAGGAGTGTTCACCTAGTTGCTGTAAAGCATGTTTTGAGGTACCTAAAGGGTACAGTGGATTATGGGCTCAAGTATGAAGCGAATCAAAAGTTTAACCTGTAGGGTTATGTTGATTCAGATTGGGCAGGCAGTGCTACAGATAGGAAGAGCACATCTGGGTGCTGCTTCAGTATGGGATCAGGTGTGATCTCTTGGTTCAACAGGAAGCAGTCCTGCGTAACACTGAGTACAGCTGAGGCAGAGTATGTTGTAGCCTGTTTAGCTAGTTGTGAGGCAGTATGGCTACGGAAGCTATTGTCTAAGTTATTTGATCTCCCATTGGATGCTACTGGTAATTCTGCGATAACCAGAGTTGTGTGAAGCTGTCTGAGAATCCAATGTTTCATGACAGGTCGAAACACATAGAGATCAAATATCACTATATCAGGGATATGGTGCAGAGAGGAGCCATGAAGCTCCTGTATGTTGCGATAGATGAGTAGATTGCAGATGTGCTGATGAAGCCACTAGCTAGGGTGAAGTTCGAGTACTTCAGGGAGAGGCTTGGTGTTCTTCAGATCGACGACACTTCGAGGAAGAAGTGATGGACACATTTGCTGAAGCCATTTCAAGCATGTTGGAAGGAGTATCCTTCACATGGCTGTGGATGTAAGCGCTGGATGATGAGCATTAGGATGATGCTCTAGTTACTGCTCTGTATATGCATCATGTTGGATGCTGGATATGATCAGTTGGATCATTTATATTTGTATGTATGTACGCATTGTGTTGATGCTGGATATGATCAGTTGGATCATTTATATTTGTATGTATGTACGCATCGTGTTGCTGCTGGATATGATCTGTTGGATCATTTATATGTATGTACGCATCGTGTTGATGCTAGATATGATGAGTTGGATCATTTATATGTATGTACGCATCATGTTGGATGATGGATATGATCGGTTGGATCATTTGTATGTATTTTTATATGCATCGTGTTGGATGCTTGGACCATGTATCTATATATGTATTAGGTGGATACATTGTATGATCAGGTAGATCATGTATGTTGATATGTATCATGTATTTGTATCAGGCGGATACACTGTATGATCAGGTGGATCATGTATGATGATATGTATCAGGTAGATACTTGGTGTGCATCAGGTGGATGCATTGTATGATCAGGTTGATCATGATGATGAGCTTCAGGATGTTGCTCCAAATTATATGTACCAGGATGGTACATGTGATGATAATCAGTATGATCATGGGCATCAGGATGATGCCTCATGCGATGATGATCCATTGGATCATGAGTATCAGGTTGATACTTGGAGGTTAGAGATGATATGTGGCAGGTTGTGCAAATAGCATGTAATCAGTCCTGGGAGATCTTGTCGGTCATGCTGCGGCACATAAATGTTCCTAGGGTACTCTTTCCGATATTTCTATGTAGTATTTAATCAGTCCTCAGATATCCAATAGGTTGAGCTGTGTGCTCGTAATCAGTCCTGGGATGAGGTATTACTACGGAGACATGTAATCAGTCTTGGAGATCCGAGAGGTTGAGCCATGTGCTCATAATTAGTCCTGGGATGCTCTTTAGAGATCTTGCCGGTCGTGCTGCGGCACATAAATGTTCCTGGGATGCTCTTTAAAGGTTTTGTCTATCCACTTGTAATCAGTCTTGGAGATCCGAGAGGTTGAGCTGTGTGCTCGTAATAAGTCCTGGGATGCTCTTTAGAGATCTTACCGGTCGTGCTGCGGCACATAAATGTTCCTGGGATGCTCTTTAAAGGTATTGTGGAGGAGATGCATGTAATTATTCCTAGGAGATCTTTCCGATCGTGCTTAGGCACATAAATGTTCCTGGGATACTCTTTCCGGTATTGCATCCGCACATAAAATTAGTCCTGAGTGGCCACCTCTATCAGACCGTTCGCACAGATGATGAAGACCTGCAGGTGGTGGGCCTACATCTAGTATGAAAAAGGACTAGCTCTGTAGAACTTCCTATGATGAGTAGAGTCAGATATTGGTTGAGATAGTAGTAGCAGTAACGATGATGATGACGATGCATCGATGACGATGATCCCGAGAAGAAGACTTGTCTAGCAGAACTGTGTCGAGAAATACCTTCCTAGTTAAGAGGGAGTGTTGATGTATATGTAACTTCGGAATGTATTTCATCTATGTATTTCATATATATTTATTGTACCCTTATAAAATATGTGATATTCCTCTATAAGGAAGTGTCGTCATGTGGATTGACAAGTGTCGCAAGTGTGTGTACTTGCCGATGGGTTATTAGACCACCATGTGTGGGGTCGGCCCTAAAATATATATTATATTGTGGATGTATCTAGATAGACAAGTCGGCCCCATAAGGTCACTGGGAAAACATGTTAAGTATAAATAGAGATCGGGAGATCTCTATTTGGATCATTCGGAAAGACACACTTCTCTCACTCAAAAAGTGGCGCACTAGTGAGGAGGAGGATCATCTTCTCTAGGAGACTATCTCAAGTGTATTTTGGTTGTACTTTGGTTGAGTCATTGCTCTCTCTATCTCTGAGGAATTTGTGGGGTTTTTCACCTTAGGGCTTTCCCTACAGAAACTCTGTGTCTCTTGTCTCTCATGCTTTTGATTCTTGTGATGCTTGTCATGCTTATTGTGATTGTTATGCATTGATATACTGTATATGTTATTCTCTCAGTAAAGATCCAAGAGTATTGTGAATTAATGCTAAAATTTTAACAGACCATAATCACGAAGGAAAGGGAATGCACACAAAATTCCAACACTTATGGGTAGGCCCTTACAAAATTTCTGCAAAGCTCGGCCCATCCACTTACAAGATAATAGACCTCCAGGGAGAGGAAGTAACCCTTCCCCTCAACAGCCTCTCCTTGAAACAATACTTTGCATAGTCCCATTGAGGTTTTCTGTACATAAATAAAAGCTTTGTTCTTTTTCTTTTTCTTTTTACTTTAGTCTCTTGTTTTCTGTTTGTTTAAGCCAAGTTGTCCTCTTTTCTGAGTATTTGAGTTTTTCATTTCTCCTTTTCTTTGTATAGTTTTTTCCCACTAGCCCTGCAATTGGGCCTTTTGTGAAGATAGATCTCTCAAGAAATCTCACAACTCATGAAGCTGGAAATGTATCCTCAAAAGAAATTTTATCTATGCATTTCGGCTTATGCTGATCATTCTCCAGAATGAAGAGATCCTATTCCGTTGGTCGCATTAACCCTTGTTTAATAGCAGAGATCTATGATTATCTTTATCGCTATCTTCAGGCTCCATCCACCCTCACATTTATAAGCGTCTCAAGAAGATCGTTGTAGTTGGACCCACAGAAAAGAAGCACATCTCGAAGGCATAGGGTATTAAAATGACTCCATACTGCAAATATAAAGCCAAAAGGGATTATAATCAAGAGTCTGTTTTCTAGAAATTCTTGCCTCAATCAAAGCATGGTTGAGATAAAAGCAAAATGTTTAAGTCAAGAAAGCTGTTCAAAAGACTCAGCTCAAGTTAGGTTTTTCTCCGTCCGTGAGGCTTGATAAATCAAATAAAATCTTTCGCTCACACAAAAGGACATTATGTATTGAAGAACCAAAATCAAAGATCGTAATTTTAAGGAAACTATTTCTGGAAGGCTCAAACAACAAAAGTTGTCAAATACATGAAAATCCAAAAGGATGCAAGCAGCATGGGAATGAGGAATAAGAGAATATTGTCTACCAGATGTTGTTACAATCCTGTGGAGTCCGATGACAGTGGTCATCTGAAAGATGAATCTTCTAAAATGAGCCCCATATTTTGGCCCTTGGAAAGTTTTAAGGATGTCTTTATCAAAGCTCCCCTTTCTCAATGACCAACGGATAAAGTGACTACTCCCTTTTCCGAGATTCGAACCCTCAAGTCGACTATTGCACATAAGGTGAACAACTTTTAAAATTTCCTATGAACGAGAGAGAGTTTTTCAGAGATCTGTGTTTGCCAGCGATTTGCCAATTGTTGTTGTTGCAATATCCTTCCCCAAAATTTTGAAGATATTTGGGGCCCCTCCTTCTGCATGTTTTGTAACAAGTGTTTTCCTTGTCTTTCAGGCTTATTTTCCTCTTTAGCTTGGCAAAATTTCAAACACTTACTTTCTAAAAGTTTTCTAGGTTATTTTCTCTAAGCGCATTTTTTAGCCTTGGCCGCCCTTTGGTGCAAGTTTTAACCATAGACTCCTCGCTTGGCGCAAATGATAACTATAAGTCTGCCGCCCCTTGGCGCATTTACTAATCATAAGTCTGTCCCTTGGCACAATTTGTAACCATATCTCGACCGTCGTTGGCGCAAAACCAATCCCTAAATAAACGCCTACGTGAAAATCTCTTAATGGCTCATTGGCGTGTTTCCTGTTAGCGCATGTTTTGTGACTAAACCTTGCACCAAAGGTGCAAGGCTTATCCATATAACGTCCGCCATCATAGCCGCACAGCCCTGAGCTCATTTTTTCGGTGCAATGCCATCATCGTAGGATTTAACGTCGCAATTGCCACTTTGGTGCTGGACTTAATGCTAAATCTCCCGCCTTAGCGCAGAGCTTAGTCTTGCGATTGTCGCTTTTGGCGCAACAATTTATTTTGGTGCATGTGCAACGTCAGAGTCAGTAAGGTCATCAATGCGGCCATGTGCCGTTTTAAATTCGCAACTTCTCGAGCCCCGTGCTCATTCAATTCGCCATCCCGCCACCTTATGTAACATAAATGCCACCCCATTATAAACGCATGCAACGGGGTTTTGAAAGTTATTTTGTCATTTTCTAGGTTGAACAGAGCTCACCACTCACTATCGAAGAAAAAAGCTCGCCATTCACTGCTAGACGCCTGTGGGAACTATCTCCCATCTTGGAACGTCCGCTATCCCTCCTGGGACCCCGCAAGTCTGACAGGTAGGTGCTCCGCCCATTCTTTTCATATTATTGAGGCTTTTAGTCAAGCTTTACCCCATAGATAACTCGTTACCACTATACATATACCTTTGAAGGCATGGAACAACTAAATTCTTCCTTATTCAAACAATGAGGATACGAAGTCGCCCTACGCAAACTAGGGCCTGGAGAGCCCTATCCTCACCGGCTCGTCTCAGGTTTGTTCTGCTATCACTCGTGCGACACCTTGATTAAGTCTTTCCCACGTAGCGTTCCATCTTTGAGCTTTCCCGGTTAGGTCCTAGTGGCCACAGTTAACCTACTTAGATGTCATTCCAAGCCCAAATCTATAGCTAGTGCTTGTTTCGGTTGAAACACTGTGTACATTTTCACCCCATGGGAGGGAATGCTATGAACCATGGCATCTATGTGCATACAGTGAGTAAACGGTTGAACCAGTAATGGGTGAATAGCTTTATTAGTGCCGCGAATCACTTAGAGTCTGTGATAGGCGTGTGCATAGGGAAGCATGGTGGTTATGACAATGCCTTTGAGCCAAGAAAGATTTACCAATGCTTACTAGATAGGTATGGTTCACCCGTCGAGGATTATACATTCGCGCCTAGGTCATGAAGCTAAAATAATTCTCGGCCAAAACCCCCCCCTTTAGAACATGATAAGAGCAAAATGACGATTCTGTTATAGGGAACATTATGAATGGCCCCGCTTTCACTTATAAACCACCCATGTGTATTTACATGCATTACTGGCGCAAACCCAATGGTCTCTCTGGATGCACAAAACATTTTAGATATTTTTGCATTTCTGTGAGTGTCATGACGCTGTTAGTCTGTCTTGGCTAGGTATTTTGATTTAGAAAATGCCTACATGTTGAGCAAAAGTAAATAGTGAAAATAAGAAGCTTTCTCGCTACCTTGACACCATGTCGTCACCCTTGTTTGTAGACTTCCTAAACTCTTGGATTTACTTTTGGTATTGCATTGACGACAAACTAGCCTTGTCCTGATAAGCTAATTAAACATGAAATCAAGACAGCCATGGTCCTAAGATGTCACATAGGTTCTAGAATTAGCATTCAAAGAATAACGAAACCATAGTGCCATTTATGTTATATGTAAACTTAGGATTTTCAACTGTGAAACTGTAGCTGCATTTGTGAGTTGGTTTATCTTTTGGTCAAACAGTTTCCATATTATGAAAGCTAGCATTTTTTGAATTTATTTATAACTGTTCTGCTAATGTTTGAAGGTTACCTAGTTGAAGCCAGCTCTGTCATATTTCCTTTCACATATCTATAAGAGGTTTTGCATCTTTGACTGAATGTCTACATATGCCTTATTTGTACTACCATGCTTACTGTAGGATTATCATGCATAGGAGGTTTACAAGGAAGAAAGCCGCGCAAAAGATCGACTCAAACTCAGACGTAAAAATCCTGTTGGATACTTCACTCGAGACAATGTTCATTGACACACAAGCTACCACCAATGTGCCCCATGGGAGATCCACCCCAGAATTCCAGTGGGGTGAGCTATATAGGTTTATCATGGACCAAAACAATCCTCAAGCCCCCATAGAAGATTCTCTAGTGTATGCAAACATCCAAAGGTCTTACCTCCATAAGGAAACAACTCATCCTGAATTGTTCCCATGTTCTGAAGTCATTGGTTGGTTGATCCCTCACCTCAGGACTGACACTAGGTTCATAAATGATAAAAATGGGATGAACCTAGCATCTTTTACTCCTGAGAATATCACAGCCACCTACCAATTATCTCAACCCAGGGCTTGGTTAGATGATAAATGGATAGTAGAGCATCCTATGGATCCGCTGGATGCCGCCAGGAAAATGATGATAAATGATAGATAGATAAGAAGGAGGAACAACAATGAATATGAAAGCAACCTCCTGAAGACTCCTTATAGACTCATCGTTCTGATGTTGAGTCAGCTCTTCGGCATGCCCAATGGAAATATTTTTAAGATCGGATGGGTGCCAGTAATATTTCATATAGCCATGAATGGCACCATTTTTAATTGGGACGACATAATTTCAGATAGTCTGGCCTCGTAGTTAACCGCGACCCAGGGAGGAATAACTCAAAAGAAGGCAGATTTCTTCATGTCTTCGTATTTGATAGATTGCTTATTGAGCAAACATACCTTCCCAGACTTGGGCTGCTCATGGAAGCCAAAGGAAACGCCTCTATTCATGGCCTATCAACTCACATAGGCAAGTAAATACGCAAGCCATTACAAGCAGGTTTGCGAGAAATTCATCATGCCTCTATACCAGCTTATTTTTTTAAAGGAACTAGATTGCATGCCAGAGAACGCCATGCCCATTATCGAAGCATTTGGCGATTATTATCATAGTATAGAAGGTACCTATATCTGAATGAATTGAGGATCTGTAGCTTCCTTTTTGCTTCCCAGATATTCTACAGATTTTGTGATTCACAGGGAAGCCATAAGGCAACTCTTCAGCATTGGCAGAATCAGTAGACTTCTCACTGAAAGGAAGAAAGGAATGTATCCACCAATGCCTTTCACTATTGGTGCATACAGCCTCCCGAAGGCCAAGGAAGGAGACAACTATGTTCAATATTTAGACATCTTCCATTTTGGTACAAAGTTTTTCAAAAGGCATGACCCTTGTGGTGAAGTTGCCAAACATATTATTGAAGTCAAGACTAGCTTCGAGTACACCCATCTTAAAGATATGGAGGAAGAGTTTTTCCATAGTGCTCAGAACTTAACAGAATTAGGCAAGCACTGCAAGAAGAAAGGTGCAAAGATCCCTAACCCTAGGCCTGTCAACCTAATTCAAAAGGAACAGGAAGCATCAGTGTCCCAATCAAGAGATCCGACAGGAATAGAGCAGGAAGAAGATGACAGGATACTACATCAGCAAGATCAAGAAGCAGCTAGGATTCTGTTGTCTCCCAAAATGGCATGCGTGTTTGTTGAATCCCAAAATGTAACACACCAGCTGGATGACAACACTCTCAGGAGAGAGGCCAATGTCACCACACTCCTCTCCTCTTCGCTTTAGGTTGGCTCTTCTCCAACTCTAGGGGGGTATCCCTAAGATAGGATCGCTAAGGCAGGTACAATAAGTGGGCAAGGTGAATTGAAGAGGCTACCTTAGAGAAACAGATGTAACAAAATAATTAGTTTTAAATGGGTGATGGAAAAGAAGGGAAGATCAATCCTCAGGGAAAGACCAGTGCCAGTACCAGAAGGGGAAATGGAGTCAAAAGAGGACTCATGGAGGCCTTGTGCTTCATAAAAGTGTGACTAATCTAGTATGCTCAAATGATCATATCTAAATCAACATTTCGTACAACTGAATAATAAAATCCATCAAAATACTAATCGTTCAGGCATACTTAACCAACTTAACAACCGTAAATGGCTAATCTATTGTGCTTAAAAAATCCCTCACAAGCTAGATTTATTCTGCAACTTGAAATACATCACACAACCACATGAAAGATGCTCAATTTGTCCTAAAAAAACCCAGCTGATATTTTCATTAAGCTCAAAAGAGAAAGAAACCCCAAAATTTTTCCATGTCTACAATGGAGAAAGCCGGACCCTTAAAAAGACCCAGAAGATTCTCATACAGTTTTCAAAAGATAAAATAATAAAATAATGAGAAAGGTGGATCCCAGATCCACCTTTTTCTCCATCGAATAAACAAAAGCCTTTTTTTAAATCCCACTAATTTCTGCATGTTCCAACAGCCACATTCATAATTAAAAACACCACTGAATCTCCCATGAGACTCTTAAAATATCCATGTAACAACAAGAATACCCCACGCAGCCACTAAACCCTGAAGGCGTGGAATTGTACAAGCCGCCAAGTGAAAAGACACAGGCTCACGTATCAAAATTCCAAGTAGTTTCACCTAACAACAGATAGCATGCTGCGTGAAATTTTCTCTTTCGTAATCAGCTGGCACTTCAACTGATCCCTCAGCTTGTGATGATGGATCCGAATTTCGTTGATCGAAAGTCATGATTCTCTCTAACACATGTAACTGGCGATGACTAGTGATGAGTGTGGTGACATTGGCCTCTCTCCTGAGAGAGTTTTCATCCAGCTGGTGTGTTACATTTTGGGCTTCAACAAACACGCATGCCATCTTAGGAGACAACAGATCCAAAATGAACAAGTTGCCAAGTTCCAACAAGAAGAGGCAACAATAATCCAAAGAGAGCAGGCTATTCAGCTGCAGCAGCAATAGAAAGTTGCTAGAGTGCAGAGAGAGCAAGAGAAAAGGGCTTTGGAAGATGAGGCTGCTAGAATTCAGAAAGAAGAGGAAGTAAGGGCTCAAATAGAAGAAGAAGAAAGAATCCTCAAGGAATAGGCTTCTAAACTACAAGAGGAAAGAGAAGAAGAAAGGATTTTGTTAGAAGAGGCAAACAGGTTACAAAAGGAGTTAGCAGAGATAGCTGAAAGGCAGCAAAAGGAGCAGACTAAGAAAACTCCCGAGCCAGAACCATCTACTCCACAAAACATGGATTTGGATCCGCCATTGATAGACCAACCAAGGATAGCTAGAGAAGGGGTTGCTTCTGCTGAAGGATTAGCATTGACCCCATACAACCCTAGAAAGCAGCACCAAGTGGCCAACCTAGATTCTGTATATTTTCATGAATGGAAAAGGGATATCATTGACAGGAGAGTAAGGAAAATGGAAATTGGGGAGGACTTGTACGAATTCAGGGTATCGTAAACCACACTGTTCCAAGGAACTGATGTTGACCCTTCATTCCAAGCCCAATGCATTGTGGCATCAGCCGAAGCGAGTAAAGCCAATACTGATCGGTTGATAAATGAAATAAAGAATTACAGAGATTAATGCTTCAAAATAAGAGATGACAGGAAGAGGGAGGTTCTAGAAGCGAATGAATTGAAGAAGAAATACAGGGAAATGACAAAAGAGAAGTTAAGGATAACTCCGAGAGCTCTACAACTTGAAAATGAGAATAATTCACTACAGATGTAGCCGGTCATCTCCGAAGACGAGAAAAAGAACTTGAAGGCTTGGATATTAGAATTGGAGGAGCTTGAAGCGAGCAAGGCCCAACAAATTTATCTCCCCAAGGATCAGTATGAAGGGTTAATCCAAGAAAAGGAGCAGTTGTTGAAACAGCTAAAAGAAGCAGTGGAAAACAAGCAAGATTTGTTCACATTTCACAGGAAAGCATGTGACATGCTAATAAAAGGCCATTAGCTGCTCGTGCTGATCTCAGGAGAAATTTGCAACGTGAAAGAAATTATCATGAAAATGACAGCTATCAAAGTTGGAGCCTTAAGGAACAGAGACAAATTTTCAAAACATGTGGAAGAGTTAAAACAACAATTTGAGTGGAGAAGAGGAAAATCTGGATTCCCCTCAAGCTTGCGCACCACCACCGAAGAAGAATTTGACTTGGATGTAGGAGTCCTTGAATTCAGTAAAGATTGTGGCACCAGGATGAGCTTGGCGATCAGAAAGATTGTCCGCAAATGTCACTCTTTCTACTCCAAAATCAGAGAATCCCATGGCAAGTGCCACTTGGTTCTGCCTGAAACTATGAACGAATTCTCAGAACGAGAACATCGGTTGGCTGAGTTACAAGGCGAGTTGGATCAAGGATTGGAATATGTTAAAAGGGTAGAGGTGATAACCCAAGATGAACTCCAAAAGTTCATTGGCCAACCCGCTGTGCATATCTACTTCTGGAAGCAATTTCCCAAGAAGCAGCAGCAGGAGCAGCACAAGTCAAATCAGATCTGTGCAAGAATGAGATTACAGCAAAGGCAACAGTATCTGTTCGGAGCAAAATTATCTTGAAAGAGATCAGCTAATGGGCCACACATATCCAAAGTAAAGATGGCCAAGCATCCACAAGTGAGCCAGTTGATGGGAATGAGTCAGCGAGTCAACAAAAGCAAGCCAAATAGAATAAATAAACCATCAGAATTCTTATTTGTCTTAATGTGAGAAAAGGCTGAAATTCCTTGATTGTATAACTGTTTTAAAAGGACAGCTGGCTCTGATTTTGTCTTATATGGAAGGATCTCCATGAATCTGGGATTTTGTAATTATTCCCTAAAGGACAAAATTAGAAGGTTCTAGAATTTAGGGTACACTTGTCAGCTCAAGGAGCAATTTGTAAAATTATAAATAGAAGAATAGAAGAAGAAGAGAGGAATTTTTGGCAGGTGAAAGACATTTTCTGTCTTGTAGGTGAATTACTTCTCTGCATGTATAATGAACTCTATTTTGCCTAATGAAAGCCTGGAGGGGGCATTTTTGCCTGGAATTGTGTGTTGAATGCTTGCTGGACTACTCTTGTGTCATTCACATACTACAGTGAGATCTTTCTTTGCTGCTGTGAATTATTTGTGTGTAATGAATGATCTTTCTATTTTTCTGTACAATGATGTCTCTCTTAAATGAGTAATGGAATGTATTGCATTTGAATTGAAGCTATCTTTAATATCTTTTATCTCCTGCTGAGATTGCATCTTCCGATTTAATAGCTATCTGTATGATCTTTAGATGTTTCTTTCAACGTATTGCTCATATTTACAGTTTGCTCCTTGCAAGGATAGATTAGATTTGCTTTGTATCAGTCTTAAATTAATATTTGTTTCATCTCTGCATTTAGATTAAATTAGCTTAGGGCACTTGCATATCATCTTAAAATATTAAAAAAAAACACAAGAACGGTGGATCGGGCCGCAACTGGTGCATAAGAATACGAATCTTTAAATCTTATGGTAGCCAGAACCGTTAACCAGATGGATTCCCCACACCAAACGGTGAACAATCTAATTGGGACTGTTCAAAGGGGAGAATCCCTTGCTGCTTGATACTGCGATTATCGGGGCATCAACATGAATATAGAAAATTCTTCATTTGTGAATATAGGTTCTTCAAGCTTGCTCAATAGTGAATGTAGATTCTTCTATAATTGTGCTCATATAGATTCCTCAAGCTTACTTGAAATTGTGAATATATAGATACCTAATCAATTGTGAATATAAATTCTTCAACCTTGCTTTTGACTGTGGATATACATTCTCCCTCAAACCTGGATATAGATTCTTCAAGCTTGCTCAATATAAATTCTTCAACATTGCTTTTGATTGTGGATATAGATTCTTCCTCTTCAATTGTGATCATAGATTATTCAATTTTGTTTGATTGTGAATGTAGAATCCTCTTCAATTATGAACATAGAGTCTTCAAGCTTGCATAGATTTCTATTAAAAATATTCAATTGTGTGGGTTTGTTTGCACTACTGCTGGGGAGACAAAACACAGAGTATTCAGGGAAGAAATAGGCAAAGTATTTGGTAAAATTATGTAGAGCCAAAATGATGTAGCATTTATTAAATCTGCAACGCTCGCGTGTTCCTTCAATGATAAAAAAATTCCCTTACAATTAATATATTTGGTGCACGGCTAGGTAACGTCCAATGAAGGAAAACACTCGAGTGTTTCTTCTACAATAAACACTCTAACGTTATGGCTATCTACACACAAAACATTTTCCTTGAAACCGTATTTGATATTTCCTTACTAAGAAAATATTTCCTTTATTTCACTATCCCTCCTTATCTTCAAAGGTTTTGGGCTTCATGTTGTATGGGTTAGGAGGTTAAATAGGGCTTTGGTGTTAGGGGTTAAGGGATTAGAGTTTAAGGGATAAAGGGGTTTAGGTGTTTAGCGGTTCTAGGCTTAGAGGGCGAGGAGCTAAGAGGTTATGGGGTTTAAACTCGGGGTTAGTGGTTAGTGGGTTAAGCATTATAGGTAAAGGGGTCAAGGGGCTTAAGGATTAAGGGATTTAGTTCTTAAAAGGGATTTAGGGCTCTCGGTTTAGGGGTTAGGGTTTTAGAGGTTAGACATTAAGGGATTAAGTTTTTATGGATGAACTAGGGCTTAGGTGTTAGGTGTTAAGTGCTTAGAGATAAATGGGTTTAGGGGTTAGGGGATTTAGGGGTTAGGGGATTTAGGGCTTAAGGGATTGATGGCACCAATGTTAGGGGGTTAGGGTTCAAGAGGTTAATCATTAAGGGTGAAGGGTTTAAGTGTTAAGGGATTATAAGAGATTAAGGGATTAGGGGCTTAGTGGTTAAGGAAATAAGGGTTAGGGGATTGGTGGTTATTTAAGAGGTGAGTCCTTTAGGGACTAGGAGATTTACGGGATAAGGGATTTAGGGATATAGGGTTAGGATGTTAGGGTTGAGTTGGTTAAGTTTTAAGTTTTAAGGGTTTAAAGGATTAAAGGCTTGGGGGTTAAGGACTTAAAGGCTTCTAGGAGATAAGGGATTAGGATTTTATAGGGGTTTATGGATTATGGGTTAGGGGGTTAATTAGAACTTAGGTATTATGGGTCAATAGTTTAGAGGTAAAGAAATAAAGTGGTTAACAAGTTTAAAAATTTATGGGTTAAAGAGTTAAGCAGATAGGGGGTTAGGGGGTTTTATGGGTTATGGGATTTAGGGGTTAAGGAATTTAGGGCTCAATGGTTATCAGGATAGGGTTTAATGGGTTATGGGTTAAGGCCCAAGCAACTAAAGGTTTAATTGTTTCTAGGGGTTAATGGCTTAGGTATTTAGGGATTTAGGTATTTGGGATTTAAGTATTATGGGTTAGGTTCTTTAGGGGTTAGGAATTGTGGGATTAGAGGTAAAGTGGGTAAGGGGTTTAGGGGTTAGGGGCCTCACAGGTTAATTGATTTAGTGCTCTGGTGTTAGGGTGTTAGGGTTTATGAGGTTAGGAATTAATGGTGAAGGGGTTAAAGGGTTAAAGGCTTATAAGGGATAAATTAGAGATTATAACCTAATGCACAAGCCCAAGCAAGAATTCCAAAGTCAAGAGAGGAGCGATCAATCCAAAGGGAGAGAGATCAAGCAAACATAGATCTCTCATGCAAACAAAGAGCACACTTTCAAACGTAGAGCGCAAAAGCAAATGCAAGGCACACTGGCACAAGGGAGGTTGCACATGCAAATGTACTATACAGGTAAACAATTATTTTACCTCTATAGGGTAGATTAGATCTTAGAGGATAATGGTTAAAGGATTATAGGTAAACAATTAAAGGGATTAAGGGGTTTAGGTGTTAGGGGCTTTAGGGATTTGGGGTTAGGGGGTTAGGTTTTAAGATGTTAAGAATTAAGGGATTAGGTGTTATATTGTTAAGGTCTTAGGGAATTAGAGGATAAGGATAGTGAGGATGGGAGATAAGGGTTTAGTTAAGGGACTAGGGATTTAAGGATTACGATCTTTATAGGTTAAGGGATTTAGGGATTGAATATTAATGGGGTAAGGTATAGAAGGTTAGGAGTAATTGTCAAGGGGTTAAAGTGGTAAGGGATTATGTGTTAAGGGATTAGGTGCTTAGGGTTTTAGGTATTTAGGGGATTTGGGCCTTAGGACTTATGGGTTTAGGCCTTTAATTTCCTCCCTCATCATTCCTCTCTCCACCTCCCTAAATTTATGTCCCTTTCCGCCCCATCTCATATCCCTTCTCTCTCTCTCTCACCCCCTTATCTTCATTCAACACTTAACACATATTTTATGTGGTTCATAATGCTAGAAAATTTTGTAACTCGTAAGCACTTGAGCGTTATGTAAATAATGATGCTCGATATTTTTGGAGAAACGAAAACACTAGAGCATTTCTTTTGACACCAAGCGTGGGAATAAAAATTTGAATTTAAAAATAATGCACGAGCATTCCTTAGTGGTTTAAACATGCCTTCTCACGCACCCATGTGTCATCCACAGTCCTATGTGGTTGGTTTGGAGTTACCAACCCTGTGCTATGGAATATGGTAAACCATATCTAATTGGGCATTTCCTCCATTTTCTCAATATGTCTGTCTTCCACCACTCTTTACAGCGTGCCAAACACAACCATTTTTTACGAAATTTTAGAAATAGATAGAATTTTTAATACAAATTCCAAATATGTAATTTAAAAAGAAAATATTTTTTTTTCTATTTGTTTTCCTAATTTTCTTATGTCATCACTCCTTAAGTCAAAAAACATGTTAGTGTTTCTTCCGTAACCTTTTCATTTCACAATCATTTAAAAAAAATGTATGCTGCACTAGTAGTCACCGACCTCTACATGCTATAAAAAATCCATGTCATAATCATTGCATTAAGACCTTCAAATGATACACCCACATTTTATGTACCGTTCTCGAGGTTGATCACTTAGATAATTTAAAAAAAAAATTAAATTAAACATTTAATTTTGGAAAAATAGTGTTGCACTAGTGATACTTGTTCTCTACATGTCTACCAATTTTTTAGCCTGAAACCATCATTTAGGCACTCAAAGGATCCACCCACAAAAAAATATTACCATTTACCAAAAAAATAAAAAGCGACTATTAGAAAAGATGAAATTTGACATAGTTTTGTAAATTTTCAATACATAAAACTTATATATTTGGAAACCTGATTCAATTTCATACATTTCATCATTTTTACTCAATGCAAAATATCTTGTGTAAGTATCTCAAAAAATCCAATTAATTTGAGGGATGCCTGATTTTTCAGTTTTCTGTTGCATTTAACGCGCCAAAAGTGACCCTCATTAGCTTCCACTCACCCTTAATGGTTATGCTACATTGTGATGTTCAACATAGTGGACTTGGTTAATGATGGCTGGCCATGTGACATAACCATCATCACCATTGAGGAACATAATTATTTAACATAAGTCAACCAAGATGAGAATCATAATGCAACAAAATAATCGATGTTGATAAGGAACATCACAATGTCACATACTCCTTGATAAATGTTGAAATGTGAAGGAACATTTAAGTAAAATAATAGGTTGACATAAGTCAATCGAGATAAACATCAAAACATATAAAATAATTATTTTAATTTGCTTTGTGTCACAATGTCACAATCAACCATCCATATTTGAACATGATCAACCATCCACACTTGAACATGATCAACCATTGCCAATGATTGCTAATGAATTTATTTTCTTTGTGTCACAATGTGATATATTCAACCATCCATAATTCATCAAAATCTGACATAATGCTTGATGAACGTCACAATGCGATAGAACAATTGATCAACATAATAGGTTGGCATAAGTCAATTGAGATAAACATCAAAATAGATAAAACCAAATTATAATTTTATTTCTATCACAATGTCACATAATCAACCATCCATATTTGAACATGATCAACCATCCACAATTGAACCTGATAAACTATTTTCAATAAGTGTTAATGAATTTATTGTCTTTGTGTCACAATGTCCCATAATAAAGCATCCATACTTCATCACAATCTGATATAATCCTTGAAGAATGTCATAATGTGATGTAACCATTAAGTAACGCTGTCTCATAACCATTAAAAAAGTTTGCAATGGGACATAACCCCAATTGACATACTATATCGATGATGAATGTCACATCGTCACATAATAATTGAGAGACATCACAATGTGTTTTTACCATTGAGAAACATCACAATGCGTTGCTACCATTGAGAAGCATCACAATGTGACATATTCTTTGAAGTATGGTAGAATGTTGAGGAAGTCAGCAATTTACACCTTGATGAAAGCTTAAATGTGATAGAACAATTAAGCGACATAATAGGTTGCCATAAGTCAATTGAGATAAACATCAAAATACAAATAAAAACCATATTATAATTTGCTTTGTTTCACAATTTCACATAATCAACCATCCATATTTGAACATGATCAACCATCCATTGTTGAACATGATCAACCATTTTCAATGATTGTTGTTGAACTTATTGTCTTTGTGTCACAATGTCATAATGTGATGTAACCATTAAGTAACACTTTCTCATAACCATTAAGTAAAGTCACAATGTGACATAACCCCAATTTAACATACTATAGCCATTATGAATGCCACAATGCCACATAATAATTGATAAATATCACAATTTGTTTCTACCATTTAGAAACGTCATAATGTGACATATTCCTTGAAGTATGCCACAATGTTGAGGATGTCCACAATGTGACATACACCTTGATGAATGCCACAATGTGAAATACACCTTGATGAACACTACAATATGACAGAACAATTGAGTAACATAATAGGTTGACACAAGTAAGTCGAGATACACATCAAAATAAAAATAAAAACCATATTATAATTTTCTTTGTTTCACAATGTCACATAATCAACCATCCACATTTGAACATGATCAACCATCCATAGTCAAACATGATAAACCATTGTCAATCATTTTCAATGAACTTATTTTCTTTGTGTCACAATAACACATAATCAACCATCCATACTTCATCACAATATGACATAATCCTTGAAGAATGTCACAATGTGATTCAACCATTAAGTAACACCGTCTCATAATAGTTGAGAAAATTTATAATAGGAGATAACCCAATTTGACATACACTAGCAATGATGAATGTCGCAATGCTACATAATAATTGGTAAATATCACAATGTGTTTCTATCATTGAGAAACATCACAATGTAACATATTTCTTGAAGTACACCACAATGTTAAGGAACAGAACAATTTGGAACGCTCCTTGGTAAATGTTTGTGACAGAATAATTAAGTAACATAATATGTTGGTATAATTCAATCAAGATAAACATAAAAGTAGATAAAACCATGTTATAATTTGTTAAATATATAGCATCAGGAGACATTCTCCAAACCCATCTTGTGTAGCCACGATTGATCCTCCCGTATAGAGGTGAGCACTTTGATTTCCTTCCATGTAAAGGTTATTCCTCTCGTATAGAGGTAATTGATCAAAGTAATGATGTTGTAAATTCTTGTTGGACAAGGCTCCGAACTTGTGTGTATCAAGTCATGATTATCATGTGAACCTTCTGTATAAAGGTATCCATGAGATGGACGTGGAATTTCCGTATAAAGGTCACGCTTTACTTGTTAAAAGCATTTAATGTTGTGTGATATATTATTAACCATGATCACCAGATTGCTCTTAAGTCTCCTTTAGAGATTGATCACCTCTAAAGTGAATTACTTTAGCATATGATCATTTGGTCTGGAATAATATAATATGATCACAACAACCGATAATTCTTCTTAGTATAATGTAATGTGATGGATAATTAAAGCTAGCACATATTGACCATGCAGTAAGAGATAAATAAATAAAATATAAAGCATATAGATGAAGAGAATACGAAATTTCCCATGCAGACACTTCAACTAATTAAAGAGAACTCAAATTAATAAATCTTTAGTTAAGTATCAATGATTCAGTTAAAGCATCAGTTAAAGATATGTCTCAGTTAACTAAATAACTCACAATGGTCACTTCAAGAAAATCAATCAACATGATTCCAGTTAACTAAGTGTTAAATAAAAGGTACTAGTTAACTAAAGTATTTACACTTTAGTTAAACTAAAAGACAACACTTCAGTTAAAGAGAAGATCTAGTTAAATACACGTTATTGCATGACAACACTTATGTTAACCTAAAAGATGACATGTGAGTTGTGACACTTGCATGTCGACACTTAAGTTAGCCACCTAACTAAGTGGGAAAGCTTTCAGTTAATAGGCGAGTTCATCCTAAGTGACATCTCAGTGAGATGAAGCACTGCATGAGAGGTGGGGTGCACTACTCCATGCAAGATTAATACATCCAGTTTGAGGGAGATTTTATCTTGAATTTAGAAGTAAAAATAGAAGAGAAGAATATATAAATATGTTATACAAGATTGTTGAATCTAGTGTAAAGTGAATTCTCTTATCCAATGAAGGCAAGGAACTTCTCTTTGTGCATGGTATTGTTCGTGCTTGTTATTGTTTTGCTGGGCACATATCCAATTGATCTCTCTTCTCTATTTATTCCATATCTTCACCAAGAAGGTTGGTGATCTCTTATCTTCCAAAATCAATTTGCTATGTTGTAAAAGAAATCATTCTCTGCTATCCATTATATTATACTGAGAAGAATTGTTGGGGGTTTTTGTTCTTGTAATTCTGAGGATTTTCCCCAAGGTATATCTTGTGTTATGGTTGTATGAATTTCATGGATTGAATTGTCTCATTGCTTCAAGTCTCTGCATCTAAAATAATTAAAGATCAAATCTCAACCAAATTTCAACATAATTTGATTTGTGTCACAATGTCACAAAATCAATTATCCATATTTGAACATGATCAACAATTATCAATGAATTTGTCTCTAACCATTGAGGAAAGTCGCAATGGGTCATAACCCCAATTTGACATACTATAGCCATGATGAATTTCACAATGTCCCTTAGAAATTGAGAAATATCATAATGTGTTGCTAGCATTGAGTAAGATCACAGTGTGACATATTCTTTGAAGTATGCCACAATGTTGATAAACGATGAACTATGGTTAACTAAGATAACTATGGATAACCAAAGTCAATGGATGTCAAACAATTGTCATCCATGGTTAACCATTGTCAAACTTAGTCAACCATGGTAAATGTAGTCAACCTTCATCAGCCATGGTCAAAGCATAGTCAACTATGGTTAACCATGGTTTAAATTTCTCAACCACGGTCAAATATATCCAACGATATTCAATTATAATCAAGCATGGTTATTTCCATTCAAACATGATCACACATAGTCAAACATGTCCAATAATGGTCAAACATTGTCTACCATACTCTACCACATTTAACAATTGTCAACTTTGGTCAAACAAAATGAACCATGGTCAAATAATTGTTAACCATGGTTAACTATGGTAAAACCTAATCAACCATGGTAAACATAGTCAACCTTTGTCACCCATGGTCAAACCATAGTCAACTATTCTTAACCATGGTCTAAATTTCTCAACTATGGTCATATATTGTCAACAATAGTCCACCATACTCAAATATGGTTAATAACATTCAAACATGGTCAACCATTGCCTACCATACTCTACCACTATTAACCATTGGCAACCATAGTCAACCATTTTCAAAATCGGGTCAATCATAGTTAAACATGGTTAACCATGGCCAAACCTAGCCAATGACTATATAAAATTATAAATATACTATTTTTTTTATTAATTATTATAGGTAATTAATTAGTTATTTTTAATAATTAATTAAAATTATTTAAAATAATTAATTATAATTATATGAAAATCTAAAAGTAAAAACCTCCTCAATATAATATTGAAAATAATTAAATAACATTATTTAATTAATTCTTTTTAATTAATTAATAAATTATAATTAATTAACTATAATATTTTTTATTAATATTTTGAAGATATTTATATATGCCCATTGAGGATTATTGCAATTATCATACATCAACCAAGATGATAAATGGAATGTGACATAAAGGGAATCATTTTCAATTTTACCCAACATCGTTAGACCATGTAAACCATAGTCATCCATGTACATCACAGTAGACCATATAAGTCAACCATAGTTGAAAACACAATAAAATATGCTCAACCTTAACCAGGGCTGAATTATCCTTAACCATAGTCAACCATGGCTGAATTATCCTTAACCATAGTCAATAATGATTATTTTATTGTTTTTAAACTACAACACAATATCGTATTCTAATATTTTATTAGATTAAAATACTATAATATCATATGGTAATATTTGATTATATTAAAATATTATAATATCATGGCCTATTATAACTATAATTACTAATATTTATTCCATATAGATAATATAAAATATTATTATATTATATTGGAATATATTAATTATTTTATGTTTATTATAGTATACTTTTTTTTGGTACTAAGGGAATCGAAAATTGGGATGGGAGTGGTACTCGCATAACATGGGTTCAGGGGTCCAATCTCATCTACTACCACTATACCCCTAGGTGCAACCACCGTGCATGCCACAATGGCACATGAGTTATTCGAGGTTTGAACCAGCGACCTATTACCAAGATTGCACAAGCTTTGCTGGCTGGTCTACACCCCGACATACATTATAGTATAATATTTAACAATATAGTTAATATAAATTTATTTATCATTAAATCATTTTATAATATAATATTATTAATATTTTGAAAATATTTGTTTGCGCTCATCGATTACTGTGGTGTTGGAGGTGTTATTTTTCTTAACCCTGATCACTATTACACTTTAAAGATGAAGTGTGGTAGAGGCACGAACATGAAGGTTGAGCTTATTGCATTATGGACTGTTACTAGAGTGGCTTATATATTTGGTTTGACCAATGTGAAGATCTTTGGTGATTCTCGAGTTACCATCAAATGGGCGAGGGGTGAATATGAGCTTAATGTACTTAATTTATGTGGCTGGTGTGACAGAACTAAGGAGGAATTACATAAGTTGGGAGGGACTTCTTTAAAACATATATTTCGGGAACATAATACTCGGGCTGATTTGCTTTCCAAACTGGCTTTGGCTGGTGAAGATGGTCTACTACTTTGGGAGGAATATTTTGAGGACCAGCTAATAGATTCTGGTAACTGTTATTTTATGGGCTGTTAGATTGATAGCTGTTAGTTTTTGGGTTGATCAGGCTAAGTTTTGCCAAGGACATCTTTATGTCTGTTTTTGGCTCATATTGTATAAATCTTGTGTGACTGATAAACTCTCTTCGGAGAGGTGACATCTTGAACAGTTCTATACTGATATCATGTACTGTTTGATTCAAATATGAATATCAATGGTATGCTTTTTTTCGTGGGAAAAAAAAACAACCATATTGATAATATTAATATCTCTTAATACGTCGATAGACGTATATTTGGCACATTGTTAATTTGTTTCCCTATATTATGTGACAAATATATGCCTATATGTGTATTCAAACATATTGATATTATTAATATGGTTGTTTCTAGTTATATATGATTCTCGTTAATGTAAATCATCAAACCATTGGAGTTATTCCTCCCTGATTTCCATCTATGATACCAATAACATGTATGAAGGAATAGCCCCAATGGTTTAATGTTTTGCATTAACAAGAATAATATATAAATATACAAAGTAGTGACCTTTGGTTTCATCTTCTAAAGGTACGTTATGACTCTTCACATTTCTTAAGGCTCTTTATATATTTACAATATCTACAATATACCTCAATCCCATAGGATTAGGTATCCAACATTCCCCCCTTAATCCGAAGAGGGTGTATGTGAGTCCAAGCATATTTCTTAAATTTTCAAGCTTTTCTCTTTTAAATGCTTTGGTGAAGGCGTCTGCAATCTACTAAGTTGCGAAATGATGTCTCAAACAAATTATTTTGGAATCTATATTGAATCATATGGTACTTTGTGTTTATGTTCTTTATTCGATCATGGAATATGGGATTCTTGGCCAACTTGATTTCATAAGTGTTTTTAATCTATATTAGAGGAGTAGAATTCACCTATTTCTCTTGCAAATATTCAAGTAGTTTACTGAGCCACATAATATCCTTTATTGCTTATACAACACCCACATATTCTTCCTCTATTGTGGAGTCTGTCAGAATAGATTTTTTGTGTGATATCCAAGAGACAACTACTGGTTCAAGACTAATGAGTTAGCTTGAAGTAGACACTCCATTCTCTTTGTTTCCATCAAATTTTGAATCCAAATATCCAATTAGTTTGAATTCATCCACCTTGGAATATTTGAATCCAAAGTCTTGAGTCCCATTCAAGTATTTATAACTCTTTTTGCAATAGATCAATGTCCTTTATAGGGTTTTGCAAGAACCTAGAAAGGATGTCAACATCAAATTAAATATTTGGTATAGTGGTGGTAAGGTAGACACAACTCCCCAAAATCTATCTGTACTTGGTTGCAGCCTCAAATTAATTCTTTTCTTTTGATGTGATCTTCGAGTTATGTTTCATTGCAGTAGAGAGAGGGTTATATTTTATCATGACAAACTTGTTCTACGATTCCCCAATGTACTTATTTTGAGAGATGAATATGTACTTTGGATTCCGAGTCACTTCAATTCCCAAGTAGTACTGAAGATGTCCCAAATATGTCATCTCAAATCCTTTATTCATGGACACAATGTAACTTTCATTGTTCCCTATCATCAATTGATCATCTCCATACATTACAGGGTATACAAAAGATCTTCAAATTTTATTGGCAAGCAATGTTGCATCATCAAGGCTAAGGTATTTGAAATTTAGTTTTAGAAGATGCTCAATTAGCTTTTCATACCATGTGCAGGGTTCTTGTTTTAGTCCATATAATGACTTGATGATTTTGCATACCTTATATTCCTGTCCAATCTTCACAACAAATCCTTCTGGGTGAGACATGAATATATTCTCTTTCAAGTCTCCATGCAAGAAAGTAATCTTCACATCCATTTGATGAAATTTCCCCCCATTTTATGTAACCAAATACAATAGAGTACAGATGGTATCCCATTTTGTTGTGGGAGAAAAACCTTTTTCCTAGTCAATGCCTTTTTTCTGTGATTTTTTTTGTACAAGCCTTGCCTTATGCTTTTCAATTGAGCCATTTGATTTGTACTTGTTCTTGTAGACCCAATGGAAACCAATTGGTTTGGATCCAAATGGATGGTTCACTAACTTCCATGTTCCATTTTTGATGAGAGAATCATATTCATTTTACATGGATTCTTTCCTCTTATCATGAGCAATAGCTTCTTCAAAGGAAGTTGGTTCAAGTTTAGCAGATAAATTCAATTCACAACCATATAAAACATTTGTATCTTGTACATCACCTGAATTTGAATTATCTGCATCTCCTCCATATTCTTGTCTTATCGAAATTTTGGTTCCTATATTTTCAAATTCATCAGGATGAATACTTTCAATTATATTCATGACTAAGAATACAGGTTTCTCAAGTAGAGGTGCTTCATTCTCTTCAATATTCAGTCTTCCAATATTTTCAATCACATCATCCAGTTGAACCTCATGTTCTAGTGAAGTGGAAGGAACTTCTTCATGAGGGATATATGATGTTACAAAAGGAGATTCCAAATATTGATACAATATAGGAACCCCACCTTAAGATGTGGAAGCTCATTGTCAAATTCATGAAATGTCTTTACATGGGTAAATTTATCTAGACAATCAAGCTACCTCTCAATAGTCTTGTCATTTTTATTCATTTCAAGAAAAATGACATCTTTGGAAAGTAATAAATTTGTGTTTACCTCAATGTATAGATGTTATGCCTTAGTTTTGTTTGAGTACCCCAAGAATATGCACTTTTGACTCCTTGCACCAAGCTTGTTTCTTTGTTCCCTTGGAATTAAGACATAACATATGGACCCAAAAACCTTGAGATGCCTCACCAAAGGAATGCATCCATACCACATTTCAAATGGAGTCTTGTTTCCAAGAGCATGATATGGGTTTTTGTTCTTAAATAGATTACACACAACACTACATCACCCCAAAACATCAATTTCACATTCTTGAAAAATAGCATGGAGTGTACCATATTCAAGATTGTCATGTTCATTCTTTTGGATACACCATTCTACTAAGTATTGTATGGAACAAATGCTTGATGCATAATCCCATTTTGATGAAGATAGTTTTTAAAATTATTAAAGGTATATTCTTTTTCATTATCAGTATGAAGAGAGCCAAAGTGAGATTGTTCAATTAATTTTAAATCCTTACATGATATTTTTAATGTTTCATATGTCTTAGATTTTTTCTTTAGTGAATACTCCCAATATATCCTAGTGTATTCATAAAAAAAGTCATGAGATATTTATTACCATTTGAAAAATCAATGGGCATGGGGCCACACAAGCATAGTGTATCAAATCTAGTTTGCTACATACTTTAGAACTTGACTCATGGAAATGATGCTTAATATGTTTTCCAAGAATAAAAGCATCACACTATTTCAACTTCTTTAGAATGGTGGGAAAACTAGAAACACCATTCTTTTTCAACATTCCGAGACTGTTATAATTAATGTGCACCTATCTATCATGCCACATGGGACTAGATGACAATGTGCCTTCTTCATATTGAGAGAGGCATACAAAATTATGAGCTCTTCTAGATGTTCCTTTCAATTTCAACAATTCATCATATTCATACCTTATCATTATGACCAGGTTGTCAGAGGATCTCCTCATCTCAACTTCTCCATAAAATATGTGGATGGAATGGCCTTGTTTTTGAATTTGTACAAGAGATAGAAAGTTTCTCTGCAACTCTAGAAGATAGAGAACATTATGCAACAAAAATTCACCGAATCCAGGAAATTTGAGTCTGATGGTGCTAATTACCTTTGTTTTGAGGTTGGCCTTTTATTAAACATGTGTATATTTTATGAGGTTGGCCTTTTATTAAACATGTGTATATTTAGTTATGCTTCATCGTTTATGATTCAGTTATTTATATTTATAACTCTTCTTAATATTAATATTAATTTTCTAACTATCAACCTTATGTTAATACTCCTTTCATATATATATATAATTGCCTTTATTATTATTTTCTTTCCTAATTTTCTTTTATTTTTTAACAATAATGTAAGAAATAAAAATAAAAATAAAAAATCAATTCATAAAGATCAAATTAAATTTATTTATTAAATAAAAATAAAGTTCTTTTTCTCTCCCTCAATTTTCCTTTAATCTCATTTGATTTAATAAAAACAACATACACCCTTAGTTTATTATCATTTCCTCTTTAATTATAACAACTACCTTATCAATCCTTGTCGATGAGCGACAGGGACTATAGAAATCGATTTGCATAGATTTGTATTAGTCTTCACATTGATCAAAGCATTATATCCTATTTTTTTTGCATAAGTTTGTGTTATGTCCAATGAACACAATGGAGGCCTTATTTGGCCTCTTTTTGAGGCAACCTGGACACCCGGTAACCAACATTAATGCATGAAGGCACGCGACCATGAGCCATGCACATAACCTGCGGTCTTAATCCATGCACATAACCTATTGCACCTACACGTTTCATGCCCACAGAAATGGGATTGATGGCATCTTGTCATCTTTTAATCAGATTGTTACCCTGAAGGAGCATTTTGCAGTATATGGTGATCTCTCCTCCATGGAATTTGATGATGTAGAAGGTAATATTGGTAAAAATTTCGAGGCACCAAAAAAATGCAGTGTATGTGTCATCTACACTACCAGGCATGCAACTGAAAGACATTTTACCCATGGTAAATATTGGCAAGGACAAAACTTATAGCTTGTTTGGGTAATGCCCTCCAATAAAATTCTTAATCATTTCAGTGTAGAGGTTGTTGCTTCTCAGATTTCTAAAGGCTCTTCCGATGGATTCAGTGCAACTGAAAAGGACTCTTGTGCTAGAGGAGCTAGTGTTGAAAAGGAATCCTCTTGCAGAGTACTTCAAATTGGAAAAGAAACCCATGTCGAAATGTTGTATATAATGGTGGTAGAGATACAGACAATGTTGTATCTGAAATCTTGATAGAAGGGAGTGGGAATTCAGTCACAAATATGAATGCGGGGAATTATTCTGACACCACACAATGTTTATCACCATAGTCACAAAAATATAATGCATTAGCCAAATTGGATGGCAGCATCAGCAATAACAATTACTTTTTCCAAAATATATCTTTCGAATGAGGTTCTTTTGCAAGGTGAGTACAATCAGGCTTATTTGCGAGGGAAAAATGTTTATGGAGGTTCTTATAACATATTGAGTTTACCAATTGTAAACCTTACATGTTTGTGCCAGTTGCACTTCTTACTTTTCCTTCTCATTTTTATTCAGTTCTTTGTTCAAAATTGCAAGTGCAAATATATGCTCACTTAAGGGCTAACAATCTTGATCCACATAAGTGCAATTAACTCTCAGGTTGTAAAACTCTCTGAGCATGAGTGAATTTAGGTCCATAGCGTTGTCAAATCCTTTTCTATGTTGCGGGTTTTATTGGAAAGCATCTCCTCTTTTTTTATGCATCTTGAGGTCTTACAATGGGATGTATTTGTGTAATTAGATTCTCTTGATGGATACAATATGTTGATTAGCCACAAGAAGGAATTATTTCTATCAACAATTGAGGGAGGATGAACTTATTTCTCTCTAAAAATCACTTTCCCTCTCTCACTTAAGCATGGGGAGAAATCCTATTGTTGATGGTATGGCTACACATTTTTAACACACTTATTGCTAACAAAAATTCTATCCATGTCTTGTTTCAGGCCAAGTTGTGATCTCCTTTGTATATTATTGAAACTTTTACTTTGCAGGTTTCTTTGTATTTGGTAGTCTCCTAAGGGAAGGACATTACAAGCAACACATATTAATTGGGATGGAGTTTATAAATCTACCTAAATTTTTCCTCTAGTTGTTTCTGTTCACTTGGCAATTTCCGTTATCTACTATTTCCCAAATTCTATGAAGTTATCATGATTTCCAAACTCCTTCAACCCAACTATCTCTCTTACTAGAGAGACGATATTTTATTCTCAGGACATTTTAGGACTTTGTTTCTATGGGTATCTCCTTACATAAATTCAACAATCCCTTTTTAACGTGTCATAAATTTTATCAGTTTCCCAAGGGTGCATTTATATTGAGCAGTTTGTGTTTTTGTAACAAATATATCTGACACTCTCAAACTATGATGGGGTGAATTAGGATTATAGAGAACTTAAATGGAAAAATGTAACATGAAATTTATAATGTAATGTTGGATCCGATTACAAATCTAACACAAACTGCACTTGACGAGCTTGTTAGAGAGCTTTGCCTCAATTTTCTATAACTTTTATGAACGTGTTTCAGGTGTACTAGCATGTTCCCTTTATTACACACATAATGAATACATGATTGTGAACTTGCAACATGGAATTTTTTTTTTCTTCATCTACATGCATCATCTCCTTGCTATGTCTCTTTTGATAAAAGGTCAATAGAAATTAACCTTTTACAGAGATTGGAAATTTGTGCATCTAAGCAGCACATGATTAAAAATCGTATCACTCCCTTGAAATATGATGCCGAAGTATTACTGACAACACATACAAAGTACTTTGGCACACATTACATAGCCAACATTGTGACGTTTCCTAGACATCCCCGTCTTTGGTGGGAAATAAGTAGGGGACATCAGGGAGGTTCCTTACATCCTTAGGGATTTTCCATTGTGAACATGGAATTCACCCATGTAGTACCGAAGTCCCTAGGGACTGGTAAATGCAAGGGATTAATACCACAGGGGTGGGGATGGGTTTCCATCGAAAATTTTAATTTTAACAAGCCACCCGGGCTTGCTTCTTATTGTGCATCACCTATTTGGATATTACCATTGTTGAGCTAGTCTTTTATGCTTTTATATTTGTAGTTGGATGTTTATTTCTTCTGCTCCATTCGTTGCATGGATATGAGCCCCTCTTCTTAATGATACACTTCTATCCTATGTGATAATTGCATCCATTTCCCATGCAGCTAATAAAATCTGGGCATGGCCCCACCTGCGTCTAATATCATGTTTGGTTTCTTTGTTAAAATTTTGTCACTGTAGCAGAGATCATTCAAGATTTGGTCAGAGAGGAGATCGTTTCCATCCCTATTTGCTTATCCTTTTTCCATTATTCCACACGAATTCCCACCTATCATTTCTATAGTAAAACATATTATATTAAAATCAACCATCTGGGGCAATCTCAGCAAATATATAAACATTAAAATATTTGACAACTCATCTCAATGAAATAAATCATTTGTTTTATTCGATTGTTGGAGAAAGAGTGATAGCTTTGCTAAGGAGCATTACGTTTATTTAATACATATTACTAGATTGGTAATTAATTAATTAATTTTTTAATGGTTTTGATTATAACTTCAACCAATATCACAATATGATTAATGGTATTGATTATTATTTTTAATGACGCGATTCGTTTAGGAATGGGTTTAAAGCTATGCTTCTATCTATCTTCTTGATATGTTCTAATTAGTTTATAAGTTACCTTAATTCTTTTATTAATTTATTATATTGGTCATTGCCCCTCCATTTCCTCTTTATTTACTATTTTTGTTTGAATAATAAATTATTAATTCATTTTTACCCTTTCGTTGATGAATAAATAATAATTTGAAATCACTCTTTTACTAATTATAAATACAGTTGTTTTTAAAATTAGATATAAAACCCTTTATTTAAAAAGAATAACAAGACCCTTAATCTTCATCTTTTTCTTATTTATGTAATAAAAAATAATGTTTGAACAATATTTTTTTATTTTCATTATTTTTCTCTTCTTTTCATCTTCAATTTGAATGTCTAAATTTTCTTCTTATGGCTATTCTTCTTCTTTTTTTCTATTTAATCGGCCATAGTATTTTCTAATCGCATCAGCTTCATATGGATCCTTAAGATGGGTTAAGTGTCAACTCAAAACATACATCATCAGCTTTATATGAATTCTGAAGATGAGTGAAGTGTCCACTTGAAACATATGTCGATCATCTCTAAAGTGCTACGTAGTGAAACTTTATAAAATTTAACATAGTGAATAAATACTATGGAAACATCCATGTTTAGATAGATGTATTCTATTTCATTTCTATATGATTTCTCAAGGAACACATGGATTTACTTCCTTTGAAATAAATATGATGTATTTAATCAATTTGAATAATTTAAGGCTCTTGTAGAGAATAAGACAAAGAAGAAAATAAAGGTGGTGACGATAAATAATGGTGGATATTTTTACGGATATGAATTTGAGGAATTATGTAAGAAATGCGGGTTAGTGAGGTAGAATACTATGCCATAATTGCCTCAATATAATTGAGTTGCAGAAATAATGAATAGGGTGTTGATGGAAAAGGAAAGGAGCGTGCTTAGTGTTTCCAAGTTAGGTCAAGAATTATGGGTAGAATCAATGGATACTACATGCTACTTGGTAAATTGACCACCCACATTAGCATTGATTGAAAAAACTTTGCATGAGGTATGGATTGGTAAGAAACCCTCTCTTAAACATTTAAAAACTTTGGGTGTGATTATTATGTACATGTTCCAAAGGAAAAAATGAGTTACAAGCTAAATAGTAAATCTAAAAAATGTATCTTTATTGGTTATAAACATGGTGTGAATGGGTTTAAACTTTGGAACCCAATTACTAAGAAGACGATTTACAACTATGTTACTGTTTAGAGAGGTAAAATATGTTCTCAAATAAGAAGTTATACCAAGGGAAAAATCAACCAACGAAAATATAGTTTGAGTTGGAGGATGAAGAGTCTGACTCAATAGAAGAAGATGAATCAAAAGGAGAACCTTGTACTCTAGTTTCAAGGAGATCATCTTGAGAAAGAAGGCAACCAAAAAACTTTTCCCCATTTTTTTTCTTGTTTTTCTTTATCCGTTAGTGACAATTATCCTATAACTTTTAAGGAAGTAGTGGATTCATAGGATAGTTAACTCTGGAAGAAGGCCATGGTTGAAAAAATGGATGCACTGGATACAAATAAAGCTTGGGATATAGTTAAGTTGCCAACTAGAATAAAATTGTTGTTAGAAAATGGTTGTTTAAGAAGAGGATGAATGCAGAAGGTAAAGTGGAGAAGTAGAAATCCTGTTTAGTAACAACGGGATATTCTCGGGTATAGGGAATTGATTTTGGTGAAATTTTTTCTCATGTTGCTAAATTAACTTCTATCAAATTTATTTTTTCTATTGTTTCTACTTTTGATCTTGAAGTAGAGTAGATGGATGTGAAGACAACATTTATACATGGGGATCTTGAAGAACAAATCTACATGAAACAACCAAAAGGTTTTACAATGAAGGGAAAGATGTTACAACCCCAAATATAAGAATTGCGATTTTTTTAAAAAAAAATTCTATCTTGGTTGAGAACCTAACATTTGTATATATATATGTATCCATAACTTTGGTGAAAAATACTTTCTCAATCTCAACATGATTATAAGGACATTATTTTTTTATACACATTTTTCTTAACAAGACTTGTAAAATCTATATCATAATCTCGGGTCTCTTCTTTTTCAACATATTTCAATTCTATCAACACTATAAGGATTATCTTTTTGATATAAAACATGCAATTTCTAAATATGATATTGTTTCTTCTATATTCTTTATTATAGCCCACACCTATCACTATAATCATAACAAAGGACCCAAATTTATTATATATATCCATAACTTTGGTGAAAAATACTTTCTCAATCTCAACATGATTATAAGGACATTATTTTTCTATACACATTTTGCTTAACAAGACTTGTAAAATCTATATCATAATCTCGGGTCTCTTCTTTCTCAACATATTTCAATTCTATCAACACTATAAGGATATCTTTTTGATATAAAACATGCAATTTCTAAATATGATATCGTTTCTTCTATATTCTTTATTATGGCCCACACCTATCACTATAATGATAACAAAGGACCCAAATTTATAATACTATTTGCCAAGATTTAATCATTCTTTCGTGTTTATCATACTTGTACATATATAAGTCCAAGTCTTTATATAATTTCAACAACATTTCTAGAGGAAAATAATCCTTTTTCCATAAAGCATAATTCTCTTTCCTTTTACTATATCTGTGATCACAATGATATATGTATAAAAATATATATATATATATATATACCACCACATGATAACATAAACTAATTCGTTTTAATATGAAATTCCACATTACCACATAATCTAAAACACACCTATATATATAGCATTCATATAAATATTATTTTTTACTTTCAACAATACAATATCCGTCATCTACATACATAACTAAAGTCGTAGTAATTTTCACCATGATATTCTTTCCGACATATATTAAACACAAAATTATAGAGCAACCACCGTTCGATATAACAAGAGAAATAGCTGCAAAGCAGCAAGTCCCTGCCATAAAATTATGTTTATAGTTGAGATATGGTTCATGTACAATATTGAGAGAGTAAAAAACCAACACATGTAATCATCATAAAAATACAAAACCTAAAAGGAGACAAGAACTCTCAAACTTCTTACCTAACATACCAAGCTAATGAAAATATCAAATATAAGGAGGTGTAGTGTAGACATGGTCACTCACCTCACATAGCTACATTGCTAGATAAAGTCATGGGCTTTCTTATACCCATGTATCCCAAGAATATGGAGAATACTTTTTTCCAATAAATTTTTTATACAAATCAAAATCTAAAAGGAATCGTATGAAACTATTGAGGGCACTATCTAATTTCATATTCACTAAGTTATCCTAAGTGCAAGCTTCAAAGTCATTATACTTCAATTTTTGGTATTTTTAATTTTGAGAAAAAAATGAATTATGACTCTTTTGTTTTGGGTATTAGGGAATATTATTAATGATAAGTCATGTTAATATGATTTATTGAATTTGTATTTTACTGAAGCATCCCAAAGAATGTAGAAAGTAAGACATGTTGAATGTAAAGCATCGTTTAGTTAAATATATTATTATTATACAAATCAAATTCTAAAAATATAACCATATATTTAAAACATTTGGGTATATATATTTGTTATATAAAATCTATATAAATCATATATACAACAAATGATTAAAATAAAAATAATATTCAAAAACATGAAATTTTATAAATTTTATAAGTTGTCTTAAAATGTATGAAAATTTTCTTTTTAAAACTTGAAGTTTATTAAACCGATATTCTTTTGTAATTCAATATATTTATTTTAATTTATTATAAATTTTCAATATAAAAATTAAATTTAGACACCAAAAAAACAAATCATTATTTTTTTAAATATAAAAAATATTTTAAAAATTTTAAAAACACTTAAAATAATGCATAATTTTTAATTAAAATATAAAAAATTCTCATCACATGATAGTTAAATTTAAAATAAAAATATGAAAAATTCAAGAGTTTCCTTAATGTAACGGTAAGTTGTGTCTAATTAAAATATAAGAACTTCTCATCACATGATAGCTAAATTTGAAATAAAAATATGAAAAATTCGAGACTTTCCTGAATGTAACGGTAAGTTGTGTCGAATTGTATCAGCAGACACCAAGAGAACGAAAAAGGAGTTGATGCCAGGAGAGTTGTCGGGTTCTCCGAATTCAGCTACCTCAACAAAATGAAGATCCCAACACATCATAGTCTTTATATAAGATAGCATGAATGCTGTGAAAAAATAGTCTCGGGATAGAGATACCCTCAGTGGCTTGCAGGAATTCCTTGAACATCAGAATTATGGTTATATTGTAGGATGATTGCTCCCACTGCTATGAAAACAATAACGAAAATTCAAAAATCCATAGACATAGTATTTAAAAATAACACTTGGATACCACCTAAATCCATCAAAGCTGTATCATGAAGCCTACAAAACTTTCCTTTCAATTGAATATATATATTAGTCTACATATAAATGATAATCTAACTAGAGCAGGAGATTGGAGATGGTGATGATGATGATGGGAAACTTGATCTGGTTATCAAGTGCTTGAATTCATCAAGATCAACAAACCCATCTCCATCGAAATCCATAGTCTCAATCATGCTTTGGCAGTATCTTACATCCCTCGCTTCCATAAATCCCAACCTACACAAAATATCACTCAGCTCCCCTACACTGATAAAACCATCTCCATTTTGACCTAATACACCAAATGCTTCACATATCGCTTTATCAACAATCTTTTCACTTACAATATATATTCAGCTTCATCTTCATCCTTCCCAAACAAAACAGTTTGGTAAAATTCCTCAAACTCCATGGATGTGAGAAAGTTACCTCCACATTTAGAGACCAATTTTACAGCTGTCTCCACGTCTCGGGATAGCGATACCCTCAGTGTATCACAGGAATCCCATGACCGAATAAACATGAAGAAAATATACCACTTCAACTGCTAAGAAAATACCCAGTACAATCACATTTCGATTTCAAACTCCAATGCCTTGCTTCAAGCCTTTCCCATGCTTATATGATCTATATAAACATAAAGGAATTCTGAATGTATAAATCTTGAATGTAAACAAAATTCTAAGAAGAATATTTGAATCCAATCAATTCCAGCTCAAATATGATGGGTATGATCCGAGACTTGAATAATATGGAGAAGAAACCATGAAGAAATCCAACACATAAGATCCTAAAGCCTTCAAGTCACCAACTACAATCGATATCCAGTACAACTTTTGGTGCAATGCAAACACAGAAATAAAGCACTACTACGCTATCGGAGAGAGGAAAACATGGAGGAACAGGTACTCTTGGTTAGAATTGGGAAATAATAATTTATTGACGAAATAGTGGGTTTCTACATGGGAACCACATACCCCAGAACTGAAAAATTCTAATGCAAGTAGTTATGTTCTAACCTAGAAATGTTGCAATGGGTAGTGATCAAGAGGCAAAGCTCTGAGATTTGAAATTTGGATGTTTAAAAGCCAAAGCTTGATTTTGAATACTTGAAAAACACAATGAAATGAAATAAATAATCTTTTCAACACTCACTCCAAAGTGACTTAGGGATTCAACGTGTTCATTGTAAAAAGAATTTTTCCAACACATGTCCACCACCATTTGCAATCCAATGACCATGAGCCCCCATGCTTCCTCCACCTTAAACTATATTCCATGAATGCTGGCAGTTCATGAATCTCTCAATTTCCGTGTGTCGTTGAAGGAACCACATGTTTGCTTAAATATAGGTATCACATCCAGAGTCATGCTACAAATTACCTGTCATAACTACATAGAAACCCGGCTTCGTTCCTGAATAATAATGGAGAGGAAACCATAACTATAGATAAGTCATTCAAGCACATTATACATGGATTTGGCAGACAAAATATTCATATGCTCCAACGAGAGAGTTTCAAAAAACATAGGGGATTTCTCTCTGTGATGTTGGATGCATGCATGAAAAAAGTGTTGTACAACCAGAAGCATCTTCTTTGTGAAAAGTAAAGATGTATTTGTGAGTTTGTTGGAGCACAAAAACTCTTGGTCATTAGAAGGAATATAAAGGAGAAGGCCCCAAACGTTGAAACTATCTGGTGAACATTTACTTAAGTCCACACAGGAAGAATTTGAGAATATAAAGGGAGAACAATACAAACATGACCACATGTTTGTTGTTAGGGACAAAACCAAGCAGGTTGCAAATCCATCATTTGGGGATTTGGATGGAGCTTCATTAAGAGAAACCCTCCGAATTGTTATAGCAGAGGTAGGATTTTCTCTTATTCTAATTGTTTTCACAGTTATTGCATTCCTAGTAGTTTTGGAACCTGTTGGTTTGGCTCCTAACATCCAATTTATTTTTCAATTTCTTTCTCACAATTTATTTCATGGTCTGTGCATGATAGGATTAATTTTATTCTTGAGTTTCCTGGAAAATTCAGATAATTTGTCCACTCTTGCTACAGTTATCTCTGTAAATGAAAATATAAATAACAATTCACGGTTTTACATAATTGTAACAATTTACGGTTTTGCCTAATGGTAATAATTCACAGTTTTTCATAATCGCTCTCTTCAAGGAATGATATCATACCTTTTTACCAAAAAAATCTAAAATTGAAATTGTTGTGCATGATTATGTATTGTTGGTAAAAAGATCTAAATTGAAAATGTTATGTATGATTATATTGTTGGAAGGACTTATGGGACACATTACTCTAGATATCTCTGCAAATGAAAATATAAATAACACATCACAATTTTGTATAATGCCTCTCTTGAAGGAATCGTCTCATACCTTTATTGATCATCTTGTTGCAAGGATTTATGTTGTATATGATAATGCTGCTGCATTTTTTGCTCATCCTGTTTTGTTTCCTCTAACTTAAATACACTCACATGGCACTGTAGAAGATAGTAACAGAGAAATACTTCTTCAGATATATTTTTTGTAGTTTTCCAAGTATGCACTAGAGGAGCGAAGGTGGGCATCAAGGAACCTTGCGTGGCCAATGGAATCATTCTTGTACATGTTGGAAAACACATGTATATCAGGTCTGTAAGTGAATTCTTGTGGTATTCCTCTAATAGACACATTTCCTGCATTAGCTTGCATGTTAATGTAGTGGTTTAGGTTCAGGTCTAATTTCAGTAGGCAGTCATTGAAATTATCAAATCTCTTCACAAACGTTTTTAAGGGCATGATCTAGATTGATATCAACATCATTACAATAATGAAGCAGATGTTAGAGTTTTCGAATGAACCGAGCATAAAATCACGTCATATTTTTTCAAAGAAGCGAGCATAAAATCGAGAGCCTAGATTGTGTTTTTAATGCAGTTGGAAGCAAGCATAAAATCATGTCAGATTTTTTCATTGAAGCGAGCATAAAATTGAGAGCCTAGATTGAGTTTTTAATGCAATTGGAAGCATTTTTTAATGCAAGTAGAGACGTGTCTATTTTAAGTTATTATTATTATTATTATTATTATTAAAATAAATGCCACCTCCCGCCAGGGGTATTTTGTCCCATCAAACCTCTCAACCAATAAAAAAAAATTAATTTTTAATTTTTAAAATTTAAATAATTTTTTTATTTTTCAAAAAAAATTAATTAATAAAGTTTTTTTCTAAAACTTAGAAAATAACTTTAAAGAGAAGGAGAAATATTAAAAGTCAACTCAATTTGGGCAACCAACCAATCGCTATAATCCCTGCCATGGCAGGGACTAATAAAATTGAAGATGGCCCACCTTGCATTATAGCTTTAAAATATTTACTTCACAATGCTATAACTACTATCACGAAATATGAGAAAAGGAAAATCATTCCTTATTAAGGTAATTATGAGTGGTACAAGATCTATCCATAATTGATCATACAGTGGGTAGGACGTATCACTAGCAATAATATACCGGATGGGTCAAACATTTAAGTAATACAATCAGCAACCACAGCAGGCATTTCGCTTGAAGAGCGATGTCTACTCGACCCCGATCTAAAACAACTCAAAAATTTAAAAGAACAAAAAAAAACACTAATTCCAATCTACTAAGCATCTCAACAGAGAGCTTTGTGAGAAAAACCGATAACACAGGGTTCACTGTGAGATTCAACATTTATGGACAAGCAAAGTTTCAGATACAAATCATCGGCAGAGTTAAACATGTTTGAACTAAACCTTTTATGCGGTTGTCAACCAAAGAATTGAACATAGCTATAAGAGAGACACAATCGATCCAAAGTAGGGACACAAACCGAAAGCATTGAAAGACTCGATCTCTTCAATCAGCAGGTCTGTCGATACAACTGATAGCAAGATTTAACACAAATCCAAATCATACATCAAGAACTCCACTATCTAAATCCTACAATACATAGATAATCAATCGATCTTTATATATGAGACCTCTGCATGCGATTTTTAGAAATGAAAACCTCACAGAAATAAATGCATAGACCTTTAATCGATCCAAAGATTATATCAAATACTAAAGGTGACTAACACACTCGTTTTTTATTATAATGTAGCTACATCAAAACATTACTTAAGTAAAATCGATCGCTATCTTTAAGAAATCAATTATTCAACCCTTACAATTGATCTATGATCTAAGACCCGTGTATACATTTTTAAGGATAACGCTCTCACAGAACAAGAAAAAAAAATATTAACCGATCCTATTGGAAGGAAACAAAGATTAAATTTGTGTGCATGCATTTGATTTAATAAAAAATATCTCTGTGTAATTCGTATAAACTTCATATAATAGATGCTTCATCATTAAAACCAAATATAATCTGCAACTTTGATTTCAACGATTAATAAAATCAAGATTTAAACCAAAACAAATCTTCAATAACCAATTTAAAAATCCTAAACATTTATCCACATCAGAACATCGCTACCATGAGTTTCAATCTAGTATGCAACACAGCATAAACAATGGAACACAAAGTATCATGCAAGTAGAAACGATATCATCCATCTGAGAAATTGATTTCACACAAACAGGGTAAACAAAAAGAATATGCAGATTCCCCTTTGAAAGCTAAATGTATATATAGAGAGAGAGAGATTTAATCAAGGACGTAACCTCTAGAAATGGTAATGAGGATTCATAAATTTATTGACTTCATATTCTAACATATATATAGATTATAACAATCGATTTTATAATATATGAACTGAATTACATATATCTCACATAAGAGGTCCTGGTTTATAAACCAATATTGCCCTGACTTCCCATGAAAATATCAAGAAGTATAAACATTCATTCATTTGATGAAAAGAAAACAGTACGAGTAATACTCAAACTTCTATAAACTTGTATAAAAACATATACTTGCTTGTCAACAATGTGGAAGACTAATTGGAGAGTCAGCTCCTCCCAACCATAGGAAAGAGCAACTCGACTGTTTTCCCAGCTCCACCCCCGAGCTGGATCACCACCATTCACTAGAACGTCAAGAAATCACTTCCATGCAGAACTCTCTCTCTAAGAGTCTGTAACAAGCAATGATGGACTTAAGAAAAGAGAGAACACTCAACAAAGTTCATATATTCACAATACGGTGTCCCATTTTATCTCAGTGCACTATTATATATATTTTTTCCCAGGTCTTGTGCCATCCCAAGAAAATCTCTAATCAATCCATAAATCACTATGATTTAGGATATTTCCTGGTTGTTGAGTTTTAGATTGGATTTGATTGGTAAAGATCTCTCTTTCCTTCCTACACATGTTCTCTATGCCATGGTGGTGTCCCCTCATTTAGCTAACTCTCCAAGTGCCTTTTATTTAATAAAAAATAAAATAGTTTGTTGTGCAAAGTGTCAATTTCTGTTTTTGAGTTTTAAATAACTCTTACGTAAAAGTGATTGTCACAATTAATAATTCAAAAATAAATAATAATATTTTGGGGTATCACATTCCCCCCCTCCTTATTCTTAACACCATCCTTGGTGTTCTTTATTATGATCTCTCTTTCTCATTTTGGAACATGGAGGGATATGCCTCTCACATTTTATCCTCCATTTCCCAAGTTGCCTCTTCATGGCTGAAGTGATTCTATTTAAATTTTATTTGAATGATGGATCGATTATGTAGCATAAGTTCCTTTCGATCTAGGATGCAGAAAGGTTCGGTCTAGAATTCTCCCTCGGGTTCTACCTAAATCACATTCCATTCAATCACATGAGTAGCATCGTGCACATATTTTTTTAACAATGAAACATGAAATACATCATGCACCTTTATATTAGGGGGAAGTGCAAGTTTATAGGATACCGGCCCTATCTTAGCTAACACTTCGAAAGGTCCACAATACCTAGATGCCAACTTGGAACACCTTCCCAAGCTCAACGTTATCACCGACGTTGAACTCTCTTGGAGTTCTTTTTAAATCTGCATAACTCTTCTACCGATCCCGAGCAACTTTTAAGTTTTGTTGCACCTCTTTCACCATTTGTTCCATCTCCTTTAATATGTTAGGTCCTAGAACAATCATGTCAACAACGTTATCCAAAGACACAGGAGTGTGGCATTTTTTACCATACAAGACTTCAAATGTACTCATTTTTAATGAAGCTTGATACCCATTATTATAAGCAAATTGTACTAAATGCAAATACTCCTCCCATTTACCTAGTTTATCCATTACATAAATTCGTGGCATATCTTCTAATACCTTATTAGTTATTTTAGTTTTCCCATCCATTTGAGGATGGTAAGCAGTATTGAAATCCAGTTGTGTATTTAGACCTTTAAACAGGGACATCCAAAAGTTACTTGTAAATTTTGCATCTCTATCAGAAATCACAACTTTCGGAATACCATGCAAACAAAATATTTCTTTCATAAAAATATCGGCTATGTTAATGGATTTAAACGTAGATTTCACACGTATGAAGTCTGCAAATTTACTTAACTTATCAACAACTACCATTATTGAGTCATGTTGTTTATTTGTTTTAGTTAATCCTGTTACAAAGTCCATACTTATTATCTCCCACTTCCATTATGGAATAGGTACTAAGGGTTGAAGTAACCTGGCAGGATGTTGATGTTTTGTTTTTAATTGTTGACATTCAATGCATCTAGCTAGGTAATTTGTAGTATCATTATTCATGTTAGGCCAATAATAACTTCTTCTTAGTTTTGTTATCATCTTTTGGTATCCCGGGTGTCCGGAATACAGTTTCTTATGTAACTCATTCATGATTAATTGCTTAACTTCTTCAGATTTTGGTATATATAATTATTTTTATAGACTAGCAAGTATTCTGATCTTATGGACTAAGCTCAGAATTCATTTCCATTTACATCATTTTCCAATTGTTCTTTAATTTTTAGGTATTCTTCATCATTTTTAGCTGCATCTTGTATCAAATCTTCAATATGTGTCTTGTAACTGCTAAAAGCAACCGAACAATGTGGAATGGCATTCCCACTCAGGGCATCCACTACTTTGTTCTCTTTTCCTTTAATGTGTTTAATTTCAAAATCATACTCACTCAAGAAGGATAACCACCTTTCTTTGCGAGCATTTAAACTTTGATGATCAAATAAGTATTTTAATATTATATTATCGGACATTAAAGTGAATTTTCTTCTTATTAAGTAATGTCTCCACATTCTTAATGCATGTATTATAGCAGCTAGTTCCAAGTCATGTGTTGCATAGTTACGTTCATGTTGTTTAAGTTTTCTTGACTCATAGCTTATTACATAATCCTCTTATAGTATCACGCCACCTAATCCTTCTAAGCATGTATCCGTACATACAACGAAGTCATTGTATGGATCTGCTATTATTAGAATAGGTGCGGTGGTCAATAAGTGTTTAATTTTTTCAAAGCTTTCTTGACATTTGTTAGACCATATGAATTTAGTTCCTTTCTTTTGAAGTGAATTTATTGAGTAAGCAATTATGGAGAACCCCTAAATAAACCTACAGTAGTAACCCGTGATTCCCATAAAGGATCGAATCCTGGTTACATCCTTAGGAACTAGCCAATCAATGATTGCCTTGACTTTATCTGCGTCTACAAAAATGCCTTCCTTAAATATTACATGACCTATGTATTGAATTTTATCTTGAAATAAATCACATTTACTAAACTTCGCATAAATTTTATGTTCTTCTAGGGTTTGTAAGATTATCTTTAAGTGTTGTTTATGCTCTTCTTCATTTTTACAATATATTAAGATGTCATCAATAAACACTATTACAAACTTATCTAAGTATTTATGGAGGACGTTGTTCATCAAACACATGAACGTGGCCGGAGCATTGGTCAAGCCAAACGGTACAACCAAGAATTTGTAATGCTCGTACCTTGTTCTAAATGTCATTTTATGAACATCCTCATCCTTAATTCTTACTTGATGGTATCCAGACCTTAAGTCAATTTTAGAAAATACCGTTGCTCCTCGTACTTGATCACACATATCATCAATGTGGGGAAGAGTGTATCTATTTTTAATTGTAATTTTATTTAATTTTCTGTAATCAATGCAAATCCTTAGTGTGCCATCTTTCTTTTTAACAAACAAAACGGGTGCTCCCCATGGAGACACACTCGGTCTTATGTATTCCTGATCTGTTAATTCTTGCAATTGTAATCTTAATTCTACCAACCGTAGGTGTGTTCATTCGATAAGGGGATTTTGAGGCAGGTACCTCCCCTAATACCAAATCAATGGTAAAGTCAATATCCCTCCTCGGAGGTAGTCCAAGTATCTCTTCTGGAAAAACATCTTTAAATTAATTTAAAAGAGGAATGTCCTCTAAACTAGGTTTTGGTTTTTCATCATTAGTTTTGGTAATGTGTACAGCAAACAACCTACATCCTTTCCTAGCACACTTTTTCAATTGCAAAGTAGATATTTTTCTAGTAAGAAATTTTTTTGGAATCCCTCTAATACTTTTACTACCAATTTTCATCACTACAATTAAAAGTTTTCTCAAAACAATTTAGTACAACTCTATGTTTTCCTAGCAAATCCATGCCAATTAATACATCATAATATCCTAATGGAAAAATATTCAAATCTACTTTTGTAATCAAATTTTGCATATGAACTTCACATCAAGAAATAAAATTGGTTACTTTACTTTTTTTCCCTATGGCTAACTACACTAACCACGACTTTTCAAAATCATATTTTTTATTTTACATAAATCTACTAGATTAGGGGAAATGTAACTTAAAGTATATCCATAATAAATTAATATAGAAATAGGTTTTTCAAAGATATTACCATCTACCTCGATCATGGAAGGTTGATAATTCTCTTGATGATTGTCCAAGGTGGTGTTAATCTGTGGTATGTTCCGAGCAACCTATCCAACTGTTCCTACTTCACAGATAGTGTCAATATTCCGATTATCCTTCTTATGAGGACAATCTCAATAGAAATGACTCTCCCCACAACCCAAACACTGCAAAGGTTCTATTTTTATTTCTTCTTTATTTTTATTAAAGAGATGATCTTTATACTCAATAGTTCTCATGGGTTGTTTATACTCAGTATTTATTGTTTGTTGTCTATCTTTAAAAGTATTTCTCTGGAAACCCTTATGTTTATTGAAAGGTTTGAATTCTCTTCTCTTAAAATTACTTCATGTTGTAGACACAACAGATCCCATGTTTTATCCAAATATGGGAGCCCCATTTTTACATCAAAGAGTAACTTAGTCGATTTTGGGTTTTATTCAGCTTGTTTGCCATTCAATTTTTGCCTTTGATTTAATTTAATTTAGTTATTAATTTTCCTTTCGAAAATTTATGCATTTTTGTGTGTTTTGTGAGTTGTGGAAAGAAATCATTTCTCAAAATATTTCGTCTACAACCCGCAATACGCAATCCACAATGTGGATTGTGGATACTTGGTTCTTTGCATTTTGAATTTTTTCTCCCTGCAATCCGCAACCCACAAATGCGGATTGTGGAATGCAGAGAGGTTTGTCAAATAAGCGCACTTTACATGCTAGCAACCCGCAACCCGCAATTGTGGATTGCGGTAAGGTTTTTACTCCTTATTGTGTTTTATGTCCCGCAACCTGCATTGCAGATTGCGGATTGCGGAAAGGTGGTATGTTTTTACAAATAATTAACGTCCGCAATTGGAATTCCACATCTTGCATCCCGACTGTTGATTTAAGGTTATCCAACGGTCCTGATTGCATCCGGTAGAATGGTTTAAAATTTCAAATTGTTGATGTATAGTCGTCATTTCCAAGTATTATTCTAGTTCTTGACTGCGTTTTGCTTGATCAGACATGAAATCATTGAACCCAATGATTGCTTAATGATTAAAACTTTGATATTTGAATGTTAATCACATGCGTTATTATGAAAATTTATCTGATCTTATGCCAAATTCTGATTGATGCATGCTAACTGATATTTCGCTCACAGAGATGATAATTGCAATTTGCACATCGTAGACTTGCAATCATGCCAGTTAGTTATGCTCAGTCGACATCAAATCTTGTTGTTTTATTCCTTATAAAATTAGCATGAACAATCTGTTGGTTTATAATGTCTCATGCAAGGTTTTGTTAATTGATTCTCTAATATTTTCTTCTAACGATTGCATGTTGTAAGCAAAATGCAGAAGAATTTCAATATCTCAATCAAAATTGGTAATGAGAAGGAGCCTCAGCCAGTGGAATACTTTGAACCTGTTTCTCCACCGTTTGATGCTGATATTTCTGATGACAGCACATATAGTGAAGAGGAAGACTATGAGATTCAATTTACACATGTTCGACTCCCTCTCAAGAAGAAAAAGAAGAGTGATGAAGAGTGCGTTAATCAGGATAATACAATTGTTCAAGACTTGATCATCAACTTGCCACCTGTGATTCCTGCAATTCCTCTCAAAGAAGATCCGATAGCTAATTTTTGGTCTTTGATGATATTCCTGACCATCGTCAATCCAAGGAAGATTCTACACTTCTCTTGTCAGCTACTATCAATAGCTCATGATTTGTCTGGGTCTTCCTCAGTTTACGACAGGATGCTCTCGAAAGCGTGTGGTGTGATCTTTTTCAAACTATATAATTCCAAATTGGGATTCAAATTGGCTTAATTTCCCAATGTGTGGGGGATGGTTACATGTTTGGGCCAAGTGTCAATTTTTCCTTAGTCATTTTAGAATAATCCAGTTTCTGTAATCCCTCTTTTATGGGATATTTCCCTTGTAATATTTTTTTTTTTGTAATTATTATTTAAAGGGTTTTAGATCTCATAGGAAGGGTAATGTTGGTTGGGGGGACAAAATCGCCAAAAGAGACTGGAGATGCTCTATTGTTGCAGACTTTTTAATGTTTTGCAGGCCTTAATACACAGTCATTTTTCTTCAGCTACCTCTTTTGTTATAATTTGCCAAATGTCTTTGATGGATTGTGGTTTTGCTTCAACACATTTATAAGCATTGTTTGTTGTTTTCCATTAGTAATATGCATTGATCTATAGTTCAGATGTTTCTCAACTCATGATCCATGTAATTACATGTTTTAAATGAATGTCTTTATCTACAACATTTTATCTATTTCTGCAAATGATTCACAGAAATCAGTAAATTAATGTTAATTTGTCAATTAACATTCTAGATATAGGATAAGCTTGTATGCACTTAATTCTTAAGTTAATGTTAGTTAATTGTCATTTGCTGATTGTATCTTAAGGTGCTAAGTCAAGATCCATTTTTGCATGTCCGTTTAATTGGTGAAAATATTTAGTAATTTTCAGATTAAGTTATCCTATCCACAAACAAAACACTTCTCTTTAGAGTAGGTCTAACCTTAGTTTAGATTTATTTCAAAGTAAACTAACTCTTAGGATTAGTAAAACTCTTGTCTTCCTCATAGGAAGACAGATCCTTCTTGGATCAAACACTCACAAGTGCCAATGGAGGCCTTTTTATCCATGGGTGTTAACCACACCAAACAGCTCGAGGATAGGGTAATACTTTCATAGGATTATCTGAAGCATTTGGCTGAGTTTTCATCCCCTATTGTTTTCCTTGGACACCATTCTAGCACCTGGACACCCAAGGCATCAACAAATGGCGCTAGAAGGAGGGACATGTACCAACCATGCCTAATCAAAACTTAAACAGGCCTCCTCCAGCAAGAGCACCGGTTGTTACACGTAGCCATACCCAAGCTTCAACGTCAACAGAACAACCAGTACAAAATTCTCAAACTATTCCTACCACCCCTGTGATAGAGTAGGAAACTAGGAGGGCCGATATCGTTTTTGCATCACCCACTAGGGGACCCCTCACACTTGAGCAATTGCTCAAAGGTTCTTCTAACAGTGTTGCTAGGTTGCAACAAAGAATTGCTGAAGAGCGAAATCTTGTACTAGCAGCAATTCAACGTCACTAGAATACTGATCCACAAATTAATAATTATGATAATCAAAATTCAGGTGACCAGAACCCCAAACAACATAATTCGCCTTGCCACAATCTGCTTCCCAATTTTAACCTTAATACATTATTCGGTGAAATAGAACAAAACCAACCACATGTTGTGACAGGTGGACCACCACCAACACCTACCTCATCCTCATCGTTTTCATCTGAAGAATCCTCATATAGTGATTCATCCTCAAGCTCATCTTCAGAGGACATACCAATGGCTAAAGGCCAAAATAAACCGTGGTTGGACCTGGATGTCGTTTTCATCCTAAGGGATTAACATAGACTCCCTAAAAATCCTGAAAAATGGCTGCCTAAGTTCGATCCTGATGAAAAGTCACCTACATTGGATCACATTAAGACATTCATGCAGGACATCATACTTATAAATGTTATCCATGGGGACGTAGTTTGTAGGTTGTTCCCATATACCTTCCAAGGGAAAGCATCCACTTGGTACTTTTCGTTAGAAGATAGATCTATCACTTCATGGGATGACTTTGAGAAAATATTCATTCAAAATTTTGGAGATGATAAGACACCTGAAGACTTGGTAATTGATTTGTGTTCCATGAAAATCAGAGGAAAAGAAAGAGTCAAAGATTACAACCAAATATTTTCATATCTGAAGAAAAGGATCCCTATCACTCTTCTCCCTACGGAAAAGCTCCTGGTCGCATACTATGTAAAAGGTTTACCAATCCCCATTTCTATGTGGGTTAAACGTGTGCACAAAAACAACTTGCAAGAGGCCTTTGTTGAGGCCATTCAAGTTGAGAAGGACATGTTTTGCTTGAAGGATAATCCAGATACTTCAACAGAACAACCTTCCACTTCACGTAAGAAAATTGGTGTTCCCCCAAAACCCACTGCACAGGATAAAGACCCCTTTGAAATGAGTGACATGAATAAATTCCTCCAGAATATCTCTAACGAAGTGGTAGACCTCAAAAGAACGAACACCGAGAACTAGAACACAAACAGTGGATTCAATAGACAATCGTTTAGAAGACCCTATCAGCCTCCACAAAACCAAGTCCCACCCAATCCTGAGGAAGGATTGAACTCTGAGGAAATACTATCTATATTCAAAGCCTTAGTTTCAGAATCCCATCATTCTCCTCATCACACGGATCAAGAAACACAGGAGAATCAAGATCCTGAACCGTCGGATGAGGAAGAAGATCAACAGATAAATACTATAAGTTTATTTTTAGAACTTCCCATGGATGAGGAAGAAGAGGAGCCTGAAGCAGTATTTAATGTCCAACACCCCTACAACACAAGGATTAAAGGAAAACCAACACAAGAAGCTTCTCCTTCTACACCCACACCAAACAGAGTCAAGACAGCCATACAAAAAGACACAATTATCCCTTAGATAGAATACAACTTGATTGATGACTTAAAAAGGGTTAAAGCAAATATCTCTTTATTTGAACTTTTAAAGATCCCTGCTATGAGGGACAGTTTTCCCAAAAGCATAATTGTCAACAAACCTAGGGAGACTCAAAATAATAATCTGGAGACATACAACAAAACTAGCAGCCCCAAAACTGTTGGAAAGAAGACACCCCCCTTTCTGTTGACTTTTGAGATATTTAACAGAAATGTTCATAATTGTATGGTAGATTCAGGGGCTTCATCCAACGTGATGCCCTTATCAGTTTGCAAAAAAGTAAATGCCTCTTGGGAGCCATGCCCCACTCAGATTGTTCAACTTGACCGATCCAAAGTAAGGGTCCACCAGACTGTGGATATTGTTGTGGCCGACATCCCAGAGATGTATGGGATGTTGATGAGCATAGATCATTTGAAAATAATTAAGGGTTACCTTGCAACTGACTGGTCTCACTTATGGCTTCCTTGCAACAGGAGGCCAAACAGGATAAAGATCAGCAGGGAGCCTTATATGAAGCAGATTGTCACAGACTTAAATGATCCCAGTGAACCTGCTGCATACTATAGCTCATATGTGGAACACTACACATTCAATACATTTTTTGGAGACTTACTTGAAAAATTTTCACCTGCTGAGAGTGCATAGAATCAGTCTCAGATTGTCAATTTTCATCTATTCCATTCTCAGGTAATATTGTACATAATGTATACAATGTAAATACCAATGTTAAGTTGGATTTGAATGCATGGACCTTGTTTTTCGATGGTTCCAGATCTAAATATGGAGCTGGTGCAGGTTGTGTCCTCATCGATCCAAAGGGAACCAAAACCATGATTTCCTACAGGCTTGAGTTCGAATGTACCAACAACATTGCTGAGTATGAGGCCCTGGTCCGGGGACTCAGGAAATCGATTGACATGAATGCCCATGTAATTAAATGTTATGGAGACCCGAAGATAATAGTTAAGCAGGTGAGAAACAAGATTCACTGCATATCTCCTCATTTACTTAATTATTGAAATTTAGTAAGGGACTTAACTTATTCTTTCTCTTATTTTAACATTAAGTTGGTCCCAAGATATTAGAATTTCGATGCTGACCTGCTAGCTTATACTGCATCCAGGCTGATATATCTAGAAGGTTTGTCACTGAATACGTTTTCTATTGAATTAATGTACAGACCTTCAATTCCAGATAATATAACCAGTTGGAAAGTGTTTAATGATGACCAGTAAATCTTAGACTTTCTTACAACTCAGGAAACGTTTCATGATGTTTCCATTAACGAAGCTGAGCATGAGAAATATCTGGTTGATCCCACTTACATTGCCAATATAATTCCTAAGTCAATTATCAACTTGGAAAATTTCTACAATCTCCAAGATAAGTTCAAGCAAAAGGTAAATTGTAAAACTCGGAGCTCCTCTCTCAATTATGAACCAGTAAATTTGGGAAGTGAACAAAACCCTCGCATGATTAACCTAGGGGTTGACTTCTCACCTGAGGAGAAGAGAGCTTTTATCAAATTATGCAGATAATTTAAAGATGTCTTTGCTTGGACGCACAATGAACTAAAAACCTTCGACACTAATGTTATGCACCACAATATACCAATGAAGCCAGACACTAAACCCTACCAATAGAAGCTGAGGAAGATGCATCCTAGCTTGGAGTCTTCTGTAAAAAAGGAGTTGGAAAAGCTACTTGTAGCAAGAATTATCTTTTCAGTCAGACATACACAATGGATCACTAACCTAGTACCAGTTCGCAAGAAAAATGGTGACATTAGACTCTGTGTTGACTTTAGAAATCTTAATAAAGCTTCCAAGAAAGATAACTACCCAGTTCCTCCTATGGAACAGATCTTACAGAGAGTTGCAGGTTCAGAGATGTTTTCTCTCCTCGACGGTGTTTCAGGATACAACCAAGTCCTGGTTGCTCCTGATGACCAATTAAAAACAAATTTCAGAACCCCTTGGGGAACTTTTGCCTACAGGAGAATGCCGCTTGGGATTATAAATGCAGGTGCTACATTCCAGAGAGCAATGGACATAGACTTTAGAGGACTTATGCATGGTTCTATTGTTGTATATTTAGATGATATTACTATTTTCTCTAAAAAATGACATGAACATTTGTCTTCCCTGAAACAGGTATTCGAACATTGTAGAAGATACTGAATCTCACTCAACCCCAAGAAATCAATATTTGCAGTAACTAAAGGCAAGCTATTGGGATTTATCATTTCAAAAGAAGGTATGCTTATCGATTCGGAACGTACAAAGGCCATCGCAAGGATCGGGTTTCCAGGTTCTCGCAAAGCCATGCAATCTTTCCTTGGTAATATAAATTTTGTCCATAAATTTGTCCCAAATTTTGCGCAAATTGTCAAACCATTGCAACAAATGATTAAAAAGGATGCACAGTATAAGTGGTCTGAAGAAAAACAAAATGCTTTTACCGAAATCAAGAAGGCTATCACGGAAGCTCTCGCCCTTATGTCTCCTGACTTTAGTAAAGATTTTATTTTATATACTTTTGCTACTGATTTTTCCTATGCAGTTGTTCTTACACAGAAGCACCCAGATGATCTTGAAATTCCCATTTCATTTATGAGTTCAACATTCAAGGGCACATAGCTAAATTACTCCCAAATAGACAAGCAAGCTTATGCGGTTTATAAATCATTTAAACATTTTAGAACGTATTTACTGAAGTCTAGGACTAAAGTAATTGTGCCCTATGCAACTATTAGAAATGTTCTAATTCAGAAAGAATTGGGAGAGAAGAGAGCTCACTGGATGATAGCTCTACAAGAATATGACTTGGAGATCAGACCAACAAAGATAGTGAAAGGCCAGGGTTTGTGTATGCTCACCGCTTAGTCAAATGATCCTGTAAGACAACAAATTGAGTGGGAGCAAGAGAAAGCACCTCAACAGGTTATGTCAATGTTATCACTACTCAAACATCCGACTGGTATGATGACATTAAATTTTTCTTAGCTCATGGGTATGCTCCTGAAACCCTTGACTTTAAAAAATGTAGAGCCTTAAGATTAAAAGCTGCACCATACCAATTCATAGATGGTGTTTTGTTTAGAAAGAACTATGATGGAGTTTTCCTTAGATGTCTAGAGAGAGATGAAACTGATAATATTCTTTTGGAATTTCATGCAGGACCTGTAGGAGGACACTTCTCAGGAGAAACCACTGCTCATAAGATCTTGAGGGAAGGTTACTACTGACCTACTCTGTTCAAAGACGCCTATGCTTACGCCAAAATATGTGAACCATGTCAGAAGTGTGCTGGAAAAATGAAGAAACCTGCATTTCCCCTACAGCCAGTCATAGTTCAATTCCTGTTCCAGCAATGGGGCATGGATTTTGTCGGACCCATTAACCCTCCTTCTTCCCTGCAACACAAGTATATTTTGACAACTACAGACTACTTTACCAGATGGGTAGAGGCGATCCCTCTTAGATAAGCAAACACAAGCCAAGTGATTTCATTTCTTGAAAATCAAATAGTCATGAGGTTTGGTGCACCTAAATTCCTGGTGTTTGACAATGCTTCATACTTCTCCTCTGTTCAATTAACTCAATATTCCCTTGAAAAGGGGATAAAATTAAATTTTTTTGCCAATTATTACCCACAAGGAAATGGATTATCAGAGTCTTCCAACAAAAACTTAATTAATATCTTAAACAAGACAGTGGCTACTCACCACAAAGATTGGCATACCTAGTTATACAACACTCTTTGGGCAGACCGTGTCACTCCTAAAGAAACCATTGGAAACTCCCCTTACTTCTTGGTTTATGGTAAGGAGTTTGTCTTACAAACCAACCTCATGATCCCTTCATTACCGCTGGCACACTCAGTACTAGAAGACGATTCTTCCCCACTCCAGCACATAATTGATACATTACTCGAGCTGGAGGAGGACAGGAAGAAATCCCAAAAAATGTTGTATCAACATCAACAGCTTGTGAAGAGGTGGTTTGTTAAGAAGTATTCATTTGACAATAAGTTCTCTGTGGGGGACTTAGTGTTAAAATGGGATAAACAACATAAGGACAAGAATGATTACACTACATTCCAACGCTTATGACTAGGACCTTTCATTGTTACAGAAAATATTGGTCGTAGTACTATCTGGTTACAGACACTGGAAGGTGTTTCAAAAACCTACCCAGTGAATGTCCAGCTGCTAAAAAAGTACTTTGTTTGAGGAGAGCATGCTGGTCTACTTGTGCATAAAGTGTGGTTTGCTTTCTTTCCTTTAGTTTTGATGATTTTTTATTTTTTTATGATTGATTTTCTTTTTGAGTAAGTCTGCATATTTGGCAAAGGCTGTTGATCAGTGTGTCTCGAGATCAACATAATCTGGGGTTTTCAAGTAGTATGCCAGCTGTAATTTTATTCAACCTATATCAAAAAATGTTCTTCATGGATTCAAACAGTCAATTTTTGCAGGGCCTTGATTGATATCTTCCTGCTATCACCAACATCATTTAAATATTTGTCTGATTAATTGAAGTTGAAGAGAAAACTAGATTTCCTTACCCTGTGTTTCATTAGTAGATGGAATAATATCTTATAGCCTGGTTAGACTTATCTATTCTGGATTCCATTCTGATCACCTTGATAATAATTCACCTCAATAAAAGAAGATTACAAGATGGGGGGTCTTATCACAAGCCAGCCCATTACGTTCATAGATGTTGAAGTGGAATGACATCTCCACATCTAGTTACCAAGCTAGGGAGATGACTTTTAGCTAAGTCTGGAAGGTGGGAGATCCTATCATAGGTCGGCTCACTCATGATCTGCAAAACATCGGTGAGTAACACTACTCACATGTGGTCACCAAGCCATCGTAGTGTCTTGTAGTCTATGCATCACTAAAATTCACTTTTCCTTTCCTTTCAAGACAGTCTGTTGTACATGAGGATAGGAGGGTCTTATTACAAGCTAGCCCTACCATGATCATGGATTTGATTTTGGACTAGAATTACCATTTATGGTCACCAAGCCATCGTAAATGATTTCAGCCTAGAAAACTGGAAGACAAGGAGTCTCCTTACCGAGATAGCTTGTTCAGTTTCCAGTTCAAGTTTGTGAATGGAATTGCCAGCATCTGATCACCAAGTCAAGTAAATGTCCTTGTATCAACGAAAGTCTTATTTTATTTCAGCTAATATATATATATATATATATATATATATAGAGAGAGAGAGAGAGAGAGAGAGAGAAATACGCATATATATGTGGCCGATACATCTGTACATAAACAAATAATTAAGAAGTTCAAGGTGATTCATGTATTGTAATTCAGAATGGCTCTGAGTTTATTCCAAAGGTTAATTATAAATCTGCCCTATTATGATTACATAAGGATACATGATTTTTGTTTCCCCCTAGACTGCCTTATCATACTAAATATCATCATTAATTGGTTTTGGATGGGGATGTATCGATCATATGAGTAACTGTGTTGTTTTGATTGTGCTTTCATGAGATCATTTTGTAAATTGCAAGTTGAAACATCAGTTGGCTGGCATATCGTACTTTCAACTAAGGGTTTCATTCGCAGAGATAACTGGTTCTTCCCATCCAGTCGCCATTTGTTGTAGACACAACAGATCCCATGTTTTATCCAAATATGGGAGCCCCATTTTTACATCAAAGAGTAACTTGGTTGATTTTGGGGTTTATTCAGCTTGTTTGCCATTCACTTTTTGCCTTTGATTTAATTTAATTTAGTTATTAATTTTCCTTTTGAAAATTTATGCATTTTTGTGTGTTTTGTGAGTTGTGGAAAGAAATCATTTGTCAAAAGATTTCGATCTTTCTGCAACCTGCAATCTGCAATCCACAATGCGGATTGTGGATGCTTGGTTCTTTGCATTTTGAAGTTTTTCTCCCCGCAAACGCGGATTGTGGAATGCAGAAAGGTTTGTCAAATAAGCGCACTTTACACGCCCACAACCTGCAATTGCCTATTGCGGGAAGGTTTTTACTCCGTGTTGTGTTTTATGTCCCACAACCCGCAACCCACAAATTGCAGATTGCAGCTTGCGGAACATTTTGGTCACTTTTTGAGTTTGTTCTCTCCGCAACCCGCATTGCGGATTGCATAAAGGTGGTATGTTTTTACAAATAATGAACGCCCGCAATTGGAATCCCACATCTTGCATCCCAATCGTTGATTTAAGGTGATCCAACAGTCCTGATTGCATCAGGTAGAATGGTTTAAAATTTCAAATGTTGATGTCTAATCGTCATTTTCAAGTATTAATCTGGTTCTTGACTGCGTTTTGCTTGATCAGACATGAAGTCATTGAACCCAATGATTTCTTAATGATTAAAACTTTGAGATTTCACTGTTAATCACATGTGTTATTATGAAAATTTATTTGATCTTACACCAAATTCTGATTGATGCATGCTGACTGATATTTTGCTCGCAGAGATGATAATTGCAACCTGCACATCGTAGACTTGCAATCATGCCAGTTAGTTAAGCTCAGTCAACATCAAATCTTGTTGTTTTATTCGTTATAAAGATTATCATGAACAATTTGTTGGTTTATAACGTCTCATGCAAGGTTTTTTTAATTGATTCTCTGATATTTCTTCTAAAGATTGCATGTTGTAAGCAAAATGCAGAATAATTTCAGTATCTCAATCAAACTTGGTAATGAGAAGGAGCCTCAGCCAGTGGAATACTATGAACCTGTTTCTCCACCGTTTGATGCTGATATTTTTGATGACAGCACAGATAGTGAAGAGGAAGACTATGAGATTCAATTTATGCGTGTTCGACTCCCTCTCAAGAAGCAAAAGAAGAGTGATGAAGAGTGTGTTAATCAGGATAATACAATTGTTCAAGACTTGATCATCAACTTGCCACCTGTGATTCCCGCAATTCCTCTCAAAGAAGATCCGATAGTTGATTTTTCGGTCTTTGATGATATTCCTGACCATCATCAATCCAAGGAAGCTTCTCTAGTTCTCTTGTAAGATGCTATCAATAGCTCATGATTTGTCTGGGTCTTCCTCAGTTTACGACAGCATGCTCTCGAAATCATGCAATGTGGTCTTTTTCAAACTATATAATGCCAAATTGGGATTCGAATTGGCTTAATTTCCTAATGTATGGGGGATGGTTACATGTTTGGGACAAGTGTCAATTTTTCCTTAGTCATTTTAGAATAATCCAGTTTATATAAGCCCTCTTTTATGGGATATTTCCCTTGTAATATTTTTTTTTTGTAATTATTATTTAAAGGGTTTTAGATCTGATAGGAAGGGTAATGTTGGTTGGGGGGACAGAATCACCAAAAGAGACTAGAGATGCTCTGTTGTTGCAGACTTTGTAATGTTTTGCAGGCCTTAATACACAATTAGTTTTCTTCAGCTACCTCTTTTGCTATAATTTGTCAAATGTATTTGATGGATTGTGGTTTTGCTTCAACACATTTATAAGCAATGTTTGTTGTTTTCCATTAGTAATATGCATTGACCTGTAGTTCAGATGTTTCTCAACTCATGATCCATGTAATTAAATGTTTTAAATGAATGTCTTTATCTAAAACATTTTATCTATTTATGCAAATGATTCATAGAAATTAGTAAATTAATGTTAATTTGTCAATTAACATTCCAGATATAGGATCAGCTTGTATGCACTTAATTCTTAAGTTACTGTTGGTTAATTGTCATTTATTGATTGTATCTTAAGGTGCTGAGTCAAGATCCAGTTTTGCATGTCTGTTTAATTGGTGAAAAGATTTAGTAATTTTCAGATTAAGTTATCCTATGCACAAACAAAACACTTCTCTTTAGAGTAGGTCTAACCTTAGTTTAGATTTATTTCAAAGTAAACTAACTCTTAGGATTAGTAAAAATCTTGTCTTTCTTCATAGGAAGACAGATCCTTCTTGGATAAAACACTCACAAGTGCCAGCGGAGACCTTTGTATCCATGGGTGCTAACCACACCAAACAGAGGATAGGGTAATACTTGCGTAGGATTATCTGAAGCCTTTGGCTGGGTTTTCATCCCCTGTTGTTTTCCTTGGACACAATTCCAGCACCTGCACACCCAAGGCATCAACACTTCTATTAGCACCTATATATTTTTTGCTATTTTGCAGCATAAAAACCTGTATGTGAAAAGTGGAAGGTCAGACAACTACCCGAGGAAAAGCTGGAAGTGATCCCCATCCTCGATGGCCAGGTGCTTAGACATGAGAAAGAATGATCTAAAAGGGGTCCAAAGCAATAAAATGGGCTAATGACAAGGGTTAAGTATTAATAGGGAAAATAATGACTTAAGACAAATGAAGAATACCCTAAAATCCATAGTCCGCGGGAAAAATTTTGAATGATTAAGTGTCGCACACGTCAACATCATTGATCAAGAGCAGGAGCAGGATCTACGGTTTTTAAAGGACCGTCGCATGGCCAAGTCACGAGGAAGAAAGGGAATATGAGTATGCGATGGGCCGGAGCCCACTAGACAGGTGTCGGCTTAGGAGCGCGTCGCAAGGAGGAAAGAGCAGTGAACGATGCCCAGTTAGGCACATGCGATGGTGGGGACATATGTAAGGATCTACGGCAGAGATGATCCTTTCGAGATCTAAGGGTTCGGGTTTATTCACTGCAGAAAGGGCCTGAGTCTCCGATAGATCTATGGTTCAAGTGAAAAGAAGAGCCAAATCAATGGCTAGTGGGAGTCTGAAACGCACAGGGTATAACAGGGGAGACTCCACCAGCATATGAAAAACCTAAAGGCTAAGTCGAGTATGAGGACTCACCATAGATACACATCTGAGAAGAAATGGACGGTCCTCATACATCGTCGCATCAAGAAGTAGCACGATGAATAGCGGCAGGGTAGATGCGATGGACCAGGTCCCGCCAGACAGGTGTCAACTCCACAGCTTGTCGCATAGAGAAAGGGTGAATAGGAGAAGCTTTTTGGGTGCATGCAATGCTACCCCTTAGATGCATACAAATGAGATTAACAGCCCAGATGAAGACTAGCGGAGATGATCCGATGGTGGAGATGGATAGGTTGTCAAATCAATGGGTAAAAGGAAACTCAGATCCGATGACGGAAAATGAGCACGTGAGAATTCAACGGTTGAGATCAAAGGACAGCGGTCCAAAGAGGGCAGAAGTTAGGGAAACCCGGTTATATATATAAGAGTGCCCATGAAGGTTGACATTTGTTTCCAAAGGCTGTCGAAGTCAGAAAGTCTCTCGGCGTGTGGCAGACGACGAAGGTGATAGAACCTTCGACAGGGTGCGTGCAGAGCTTCCAAGATGACAGGTAGGATCTGTAACCGCCATTCTTCTAAAAATCTAAGTCTTTTACAGTATAAGATGGGGGAAGAGGAAGCTTCTACCAGCTCTAGGGTTAGAGTTTCCCTGTAGGACAAGGACGTCAATGTATTTGATACATGCACTCAGCTCCAAGTTCCAAAAATTAAAAAGAGGTTGGAAGCCTTGCATGAACAGGGACTGTATATACATGGAGTCTTTAGGTCGTCGTTCATTTTCTTTTTCCTTGACCAAGTGTTCTCTTTCCCTGAGTTTGTAACATGGTGTTCTTCTAATTATTCAAAACCCCAAAGAGTCATTATGGACGCCCATAGGTCCAGAGTTGTTTGTAATATAGATGCCTCAACTGTTAGGACTTCCTTTTTCATTCCAAAGTCTCAGTACCAAGAGTTGGAGAGTTTTTCTGAAGAGTCGGTGGTTTCTCTGTATCACCAAATCAACCCCGAAAGCCGACAAGATTTCGTAGCCACATGTATGAAACCTAAAGCCAAAATATTTGAAGAACCCTACCCCATAAATGTCAGCCTTTTTGATGACAATCCCCAGTTGGTTTTTTCTCTGTTAGCTCAGTTTTTAGGGTTGGATACTGATTTATGGGTGACTGGAGTTCAATTAAGTTTTCTTTTTAGGATTAGCATCAGTTTGGCCAGGTCCCTAAGTGGGTTCATCCCATCCTTGAGGTTTGATGAATTTTTGGTGGAAAAGATACATGTACAATTGAGCAATTTCCTGAGTACTAGGTTTTTTAGATATCAGACGCAGTTAATGAAAGTAATTATGTACAGCAGTGCCGAAAGCCCACATTTCTCCTCACTGCTAGAGACAGATATTTTGGTAGACAATGTTTTCAATTATTTGAACTGTGTTTTGCCTCCTGTCTATAAAATCATTTTTGGGGAAGAATTGCCTAGAGTGCTACCTGAAATGAAAACAATGATGCAGTTGAAGGACGAACTGGCTATCGGTGACTGGTTTTTGTTGAAAGAAGCTACAATCATTAGGTTGTACAGTTTTTTGCAGGAGCCTTATGTTCTACCCGCTTTTCTGACATTGCGGATCTTTGCACTTGAATTTATCAGACAGAAATTGGCCCTAGAAGAAGTGCAATTCTTAAAACATAAGAAGACCACGGATGTGAAATGTCCTTGGAAGGTAGGGCCTTTCATTGTGAAGAATAAAGAAGCTTTGTCAGAGGTTGAAGAGTTATTGAAGTCGCTAGGGTTCAAGAAAGATGTGGCCATCAAATACGACCACTTGCATATAATTTCCAAGAGAAGGAAAGAATGTAACCTTGGCGCTTTTGAGCATACCGAACCAGAAGGGGTGCTAAAGGGATGAAATTTGTTGCGTTGGGAACCCAAGGCAGAGGAAGCAGTGGAGACACAGGGAGGAGATCTCATGATTTCTTATTTAATAATGGATTTAGATCAAGTGTCAGACACCGTGGAGGTGGGCCGAAAAAGAGACTTGAATGAAGTCGAGGACATGGACACTGAGGAAGGTCATGGAGACAAGCGGCCCAAATTGGACATAGAAGATGAGTTAGTTGTTGCGGCTATTCAAGCTGAGTCAATTGTTTCCCCAACTAAGGAGGAGCTAGTTGTTGCAGCGATCCAGGAAGAATTGATTGTCCGAGTGGATAGTGGAGAGGAAAATAATGAGGAGTCCTCGGCTCCTGAAATCCAAGTTGTAGAGTACAAGTTTCAAGATGTTAAAGAGGGAGATGTTGGTAATAAATTTCGGTCTAAGGTTGACCTATGTAAACAATACAATCAAAACAAACGAGTCTCATCCCAAAGACTGTTTGATTCGATTCCTATAGCCAGAGGTTTGTCGAATACCAAAACTTCCTTGATGACTAGCAGAGGTATGAATGATAACACCTTAAACCTGGCAGTAGTGAAGGAAGATGGAGTGACTGAGACAAGGATCAATTGGCAAAAAATACCTGTGCCAGACAAATTCCAGTTTCACAAACAGGTTAGTGATCTTGTGTATGATGATTTTGTGAAAGCAGCCATGAAAAGTGATAACTTCCTAGTTACTGTGAAAAAATTGGAAAACCGATTAAAGTAAGAGTAAAGTGAAAACCTAGCACTTCAACAGCAAGTCAAAAAGGTACAATCTGACCTAGTCATAAGTGACGGTGGAGGTAAAAGCATGAGCAAGATGTTGGTAGAAAAATAAAAGCTGATTCTGAAACTACAGAAGAAGAAAAAGTTCCAAATATCCAGCTGATCGAACTTCCCGAAGAGACAGACTTCAAGATACAAAAAGAAGCATTGTCTAAAGAAATAAGTGAATGTAAAGCAGAGTTGCTAAAATTTGCGGAGAAGGAAGATAGCTTGAAAAAAGAGAAAATAAGCTTAGAAAAACAGCTTGATGATTTGAAAACTAACTTGTCCAATTTGGACATGCAGCCTACCAATTTGAACCAAAGTGGGGAAAGCAGTAGTACTGACAGTCTTGTGCAGGTTATGTCTCACATTATCCTGAAAGATGTGTAAATCAAGGAGCTGAAAGAAAAAACTCAAAGGTTCGAAGAAGAGAGTAATAAAAGGAAGAAGAGGCAAAGGTCCTCCAAAAGAAGCACAAAGAATTAATTGACATCAATAAAAATCTCACTCGTCAGATTATCGGGTAGGTAGCTTTACAAGGGTGCAGACATTTGGTGTGGGACCGATTCACTAAAGAAGCTGAGAACTTTAGACCCTACTTAGAGTTCATAAGAATAAAATAGAAGACTATTAGCGATGCTCTCGAAGGTTGTGAAGTTGCAAGGGAGACTCTAACCCAAAGGCCTAAAGAAACGACATTAAAAGCTATCACTTTCCTGAATGATCTATCCAAAGAAGAAAGGATTAAGCTAAATATTGGGAACCGGATCGCAACACTTGCAGCGGCACAAAGGGTCATGGGGAAACATGCACAGATTGAGAGTGTGGAAGCCAAAGTCAAAGAAATGAAGGGACAGTTGGCAGAGTTCAAAGGGTTGTTTGATAAGCTGGTTGAAATGGGGTTACCTTCGTTTTGGAAGGATGACCAGGAACTAACTCCCCTAATGCTTATAAAAACCTGTTGTGGGCGATAAGGATGGATCATACAAAGTTCAAACGTCTGAACCAGCTACTTGTAGGCAGAGCTTTGAGGGATTTGGTCAAAGAGTACTTTGAAATCTTGAATAGGTTGATCGCCATTGGAGAAAGGATCCACCATTTTCCTACGCAAAGCATATCGAGATACGAGTGATGGTAAAGGAGATGGTGGACTATGACCTCCCACCTACAGACCAATGGGCTAATGTAGAAAAATATAGTAGATCGCTATACTATCTTCGTCTTCCTTAGTGATATTTGACTATTTATAGTTGTTGATGCTTGTTTGGAATTAGAGACTTCCAAGAAACTTTCCTATTATTGAGAAATTTGTAATATTTTTTTAGGCAGCTATATAAATAGCCGGCTGGAACTATTACTTTACTATCTTTACTTTTTACTTAAAGTAAATATATCGATGAATTATAAGAAATCAATTAGGCCGGTTCTATCTGTTTCTGTTTTGTAGTAATAGTGACAAAAGCCTGAATGAGGTGTCACTCCGTTATAACTATTTTTGGTTTAGATGAGTCAAGCAAAAGGACTCCCAGCATCTATATATACGATGTGAAGGAATGAGAAAGTGTTGAAAACTTTTATGATAATTTTTGTGTATTGTTCTGTAAGACATTTTTGAGCTATATTTTGAATAAAGATTTGTAGAGCTGATCCAATGTTTTCATGGATTCTTGCGTAACTGGTCTTGTAGTCTATTCTTTCTTTTTCCATGTGAATTGTGGATCTATCATTGTTAATTCCAGTCTGTAACATTCTTTCATACTTGGTGCGGTGTGATAGGTAAGTGGAATTCATAGAAATTATACTCTGCTTATCTCTTTCCAAGTATTTCATCATTACTTTTCTGCTAAAATTGATATAGGATTCATCATTGTATGCCTTATATCAATGGATTGTTTCTTTTTCTTCTGTTTCACCAATTAAATCACTTTGACTACGAGTTGTTTACTACCTCGCCCCTGTGTTAATGCACTTGCGAAGCCTTTGTAAATGAATTTTCAGAGTTTGTTTAAATGTGACTCCATTTCCCAAATAGATATTCATATGTTTCATCCAAACAACATTTAAACCATTTTGTTCCAGCAGAAATCTGATCTTCTGTATTGTTGTAATTGAATATCTTGAATGATGAATGCTAGTATGTTTTCTTCATTATTGGCAATCTTGATGATTTCCAGTATTTTGTGAGTTTATAGAGAGAGCCCTCTCTGTTTGTGTTGGGTCAGTAGCACAAGCTAAAGATTGGTTAGTGGTTACCCCAGTTTACCCTCTCCCACAACCTAGGGGGTCATTTTGGGTGTTAAAAACTTCCATCTCTTTTCTTGAAGTTATAAGGATTTTCATTCTTACTCTTAGATTGACCATATGTTAATTTGGCCTTCCTCATTGCTTCATATAATGTTTTTGGTTCATCAAATTCTAGTTTGTCTTTATAAAAGCTAGGCAAGCAACCTAGAAATCTATGAATTTTTTGTTTTTCTTCATGTAGGTAAGGTACATATCTTAAAAAGGATAAAAATTTAGTACATAATTCATGCATAGAAATTGATCCCATACTTAGCTCATAAAACTCCTTTGCTTTCCCCTCATAGTAATATTCTAAGAGGTATTCCCTTTTAAATTCCTTTTTAAACCAGTTTCAGCTTACTTTTCTATCATTAATTATTTTTCTCTTTTTAAGTCTTGTCACCAAATCTCATCCTTTCCGACTAGATTGAAGATGGTCATTTTTCCCTTCATAGAGTTGGAATAATTGTACATAGTAAAGTACTTCTTCATCCTATAGAACCAAGCCTCTGTTTCTTCTCCATTTTTTACTTCGTCGTCAAAGATAGGAGGCTTTATCTTTTTAAATTCTCCTGTTATTTCATCTGTATATTTTCTCTTTTTCCTTCGTCTACCCTCAGAGTCGCTACTAGAATATTTCGAATCACTAGTTATATGGATTCCATCAGAAGAAGGACAGTTAGAGGATGAATTTTCTCGTTTATGTTTCTTCTTGTCTTTGTCATTAGTTATCTCATTCAGTTTGTATAGTAAAGCTTCATTTAAGTCTTCCTGGGTTTTCAGTACCCTCTCATGTTTAGTCTTAAATTTCATTAATTCGACTTGTAAATCCCTTACTATTTGTAAAATCTCATTATTAACATTGTTATTTTTATCATTAAGTTCAACCCAAACAGGTGGGGTGGGGGATTGTCTTCTGGCCATTTCTTCCTGTAGTTTAGTACAAAAGAAACTCTTCTACACACAAAAGAAGAATAACATATAACAAAATTGGTTTTCTCATGACATGTATGGACACCATAAGTCCAAGTGTCATATCTAAGCTCTAATACCACATTGTTACAACCCCAAATACGCGAATTGCGAAAAATTTTAATTTTTTTTCTATCGTGGTTGAGAACCTAATATTTGTATATATATCTCCATAACTTTGGTGAAAAATACTTTCTCAATCTCAACATGTTTATAAGGAAATTATTTTTCTATACACATTTTTCTTAACACGACTTGTAAAATCTATATCATAATCTTAGGTCTCTTCTTCCTCAACATATTTCAATTCTATCAACACCATAAGAATTATCTTTTTGATATAAAACATGCAATTTCTAAGTATAATATCGTTTCTTCTATATTCTTTATTATGGCCCACACCTATCACTATAATGATAACAAAGGACCCAAATTTATAATACTACTTTCCAAGATTTAATCATCCTTTCGTGTGTATCATACTTGTACATATATAAGTCCAAGTCTTTATATAATTTCAACAACATTTTTAGAGGAAAAACTCATTTTTCCATAAAGCATAATTCTCTTTCCTTTTACTATATCTGTAATCACAATGATATATGTATTTGTATAATATATATATATATATATATATATATATATATATACCACCACATGATAACATAAACTACTTCTTTTTAATATGAAATTCCACATTACCACACAATCTAAAACACACACACACACACACACACACATATATATCATTCATATAAACATTATTTCTTACTTTAAACAATACAATACCCGCCATCTACATATAGAACCAAAGTCGCAGTTGTTTTCACCATGATATTCTTTCCAACATATACTAAACACAAAATTACATGGAAACCACCATTCGATATAATAAAATCGAAGATGACCCGCCTTGCATTATAGCTTTAAAATATTTACTTCACACTGCTATAACTACTATCACGAAATATGAGAAAAAAAATCATTCCTTATTAAGGTAATGATGAGTGGCACAAGATCTGTCCATAATCGATCATACAGCGGGTAGGATGTGTCACTAGCAATAATATACCGGATGGGTCAAAAATTTAAGTAATACAATCAACAACCGCAGCAGGCATATCGCTTGAACAGCGATGTCTGCTCGACCCCTATATAAAACAACTCAAAAATGTAAACAGACAAAAAAAACAACACTAATGCCAATCTACTAAGCATCTCAACAGAAAGCTTTGTGAGGCGAACTCGATAAGACAAGATTCACTGCAAGATTTAGCATTTATGGACAAGCAAAGTTTTAGATACAAATCGTAGGTAGAGTTAAACATGTTTGAACTAAACGTTTTACGCGACTTTCAACTAGAGAAGTGAACATAGCTATAAGAGAGACACAATCGATCCAAACTAGGGGCACTATCTAAAAGTGTCGTCATTGATTATGTGTTTAAGTAATCCATTAAAAACTACCTTGTTAATAGGGAAGTGAAAAAAGACTCAATCTCTTCGATCAACAGGTCTATCGATACAATTGATAACAATATTTAACACAAATCCAAATCATACATCAAGAACCCCACTATCTAAATCCTACAATACACAGAGAATCAATCAATCTTTAGATCTGAGAACTTTGCATGCGATTTTTAGAAATGACAACCTCACGGAATAAATGCAGAGACCTTTAATCAATCCAATGATTATATCAAATAATAAAGGTGACTAACACGCTCGTTTTTTATTATAATGTAGCCACATTACAACATTAATTGAGTAAAATCGATCGCTATCTTTAAGAAACCAATTATTCAACCCTTACAATATACATACATCAATCGATCTATGATCTAAGACCTGTGTATACTTTTTAGGGATAACGCTCTCACGAAAGAAGAACAACAAATCTTAACCAATCCTATTGGAAGGAAACAGAGATTAAAGCTTTGTACATGCATTTGATTTAATAAAAAAGATCTCCATGTAACTTGTACAGACTTCATATAATAGATACTCCATCATTAAAACCAAAGGTAATCTACAACTTTGATTTCAACGATTAATAAAATCAAGATTTAAACAAAAAAAATATATTCAATAACCAATGTAAAACTCCTGAAGATTTATCCACATCAGAACATCGCTACCACGAGTTTCAATCCAGTATGCGACAAGACATAAACAAGGGAACACAGAGTATTATGTAAATACAAACGATCTCATCCATTCGAGAACTTGATTTCACACAGATAGAGTAAAAAAAAGAACAGAGTTCTGCAAAACTATTCGGAATCATTTTTTGCAAATATAAGATTTCACTTGTTCAACGGAAAGTTTATTCTATATATATAACCAAAAAAAATGTATATCAGTATACCTTGATACTCTTCATTATATAACATCGAAGAAATCACCGCTCATCGCATATTTATTAATAACAATGAGATCTATTTATTTGTTATGTACATTAAAAAAAATCTCTAGGACTTTAAGTAAACGGAAGTTAGCAGACAATCAGTCACTGGTTACATTAAGATAGCAGACAGTCAGTTAAACACAAAAACTCTAATTTAATTAAACATGGTTTGCGGAGAGTTTTTAATTTAGTTACACCAAAACCGAAACATAATTTCCTATCTAAAAATTCACAGAGATCGAAAGAGAGCTTTCAATTTAATTAATCCCACGGGATTTGAAACAGAGTTTCGCTTTTCTCCTGGAAAAGAATCGGCTCAACCCTTTATTTATTTTTTTAAACTAGATTTAGGTGAACACATATTCAAATTCCCTTATGAAATCTAAATGTATATATATAGAGAAAGAGATTTAATCAAGGACGTAACCTCCAGAAATGGGAATGAGGATTCATAAATTTATTGATTGCAGATTCTAACATATATATAGATTATAACAATCGATTTAATAATATATGAACTGAATTACATCTGTCTCACATAAGCGGTCCTAGTTTATAAACCAATACCGCCCTGACTTCCCATGAAAATAGCAACTATAAACATTCATTCATTTGACGAAAAGAAAACAGTACGAGTAATATTCAAACTTCTGTAAACTTGTATAAAAACATATACTTACTTGTCAACAATGTGGAAGACTAATTGGAGAGTCAGCTCCTCCCAACCATAGGAGAGATAAACTCGTATGTTTTCCCAGCTCCACCCCCGAGCTGGATCACCACCATGCACTAGAACGTCAAGAAATCACTTCCACGTGGCACTCTCTCTCTCTCAGAGTCTGTAACAAGCAATGATGGACTTATGCAAAGAGAGAACACTCAACACAGTTCCTCTAAGAACAACACGATGTCCCATGCTATCTCAATGCACTATTATATACAGTTTTTCCCAGGTATTGTGCCATCCCAATCAAATCTCCAATCAATCCATAAATCCCTATGATTTAGGATCTTGTCTGGCTATTGAGTTTGAGATTGGATTTGATTGGTAAAGATCTCTCTTGCTTGCCTACACATGTTCTCTGTGCCATGGTGGTGTCTCCTCATTTAGATGACTCTCCAAGTGCCTTTTTATTTAATAATAATAATAAATAGTTTGATGTGCAAAGTGTCACTTTCTGTTTTTGAGTTTTAAATAACTCTTACATAAAAATAATTGTCGCAATTAATAATTCAAAAACAAATAATAATATTTTGGGGTATCACAAAGGAAAGAGTTGGTATGCAAACAAAAGAAGCCCCATTATGATGTAAAGAAATCGTTTAGGATGTGTTATCAAATGTTTGACACATTCATCCTTGGACTTGACTTTATGAGAAGAAAAGTTGATCACTATGTATATTTCAAGCAGGTTGGTGACAACTTCATTAATATGGTGTTGTATGTTGATGACATGTTTTTGAATCGAAACAACATAAATGTCATGAAGGAGGTGAAATTGCAACTATCCTCCAAATTTGACATGAAGGATATCGATACTGCCAACTTCATTTTGGGGATGGAGATCAAAAGACATCATGCAAACAAGAAACTTTGAATGAATCTAAGAAAATATGTTGAGACAATACTATAGATGTTTAGTATATCGAGATGTAAACTGGTTAAGGTCCCTATTATTTTAGGTGTGAAGTTATATGTTGATCAATGTCCCAAGGCATATGAAAAAGAAGAAGACATGTCACAAGTTCCCTATGCTTGTGTTGTTGGAAATTTGATATATGCAATGGTATGTGCTAGACCAAACATTGCCCATCCAGTGGGATTTTAGAGCAAATATATGTCAAAACTAGGGAAGGATTACTTGACAACTATATAGAGGGTCTTCAGGTATTTACATGGCTGCACTACAAATTATGCATTCTTCTACAAAGGAATGCCTCGACTAGATAGAGTGATAGATGTACTTTGTTGATGTAGAATGGGTTGGAGACCTTGATCACAAAATATCTACAAGTGGTTATGTGTTTAACTTATTTGGATGAGAAAGAGATAGGTTGTATATGCACTCTCAACTATAGAAATAGAATACATGGTAGCCATTTGTGCCAGTAAAGAGGTTGTATGGTTGTAGAGATTGTGTTCGGATATTGGGTTTGTACAGAAAGTTGTAAGGTTATATTGTGATAGTTAGAGTGCAATATTTCTACCAAATAACCTTGATTATCATTCTAAAATGAAGCATATTGATGTGGAGTACCACTTTGTGAGAAATATGGTTGAAGAGAAGAAGGTGCTACTGGATAAGGTTGACACCTTGAAGAATGTTGTTGACTCATTGATGAAGTCCATTATTCCTAAGAATTTTTCTTGGTGTAGAGAATTTATGGGCATTGTTTCCCTGAACTTGTGACCCTATCAGTATGTGTCCCATTGTCTTCCAAACAAAACAACAAGTGGGAGAATGTTGGGTATATGTTAAATCCATTGCATGTAGGGTGTGTCACCTATAATCCCTCTAGAAAATTTGTAATTTAATCATGGTTAATGGATTGGTGTATAATATAATCTAAGTTAACGGATTAGGGTTTTGGATTTTGTGGAATGCTTAAATATTGTATTATAAATGGTTAAGACAATACAATCAGAAAGTGAGAGGTGCAACTCTAATTTTTGTTAGTTTTCCTAGTTAAAAGTTGCTAGGGTAAATCTCTATGTGTTATGTGTGTGTTATTGTTTAATCTCTATTTTTCTTAAGAATTTGTATGCATTGTTTCACCTCATAGGTCTAAAACTTACACTAAGGAACACAAAATGCTTAATCTCATTTTTATTTGTATGCTTTGTGCAAAAATCAAGGAAGAGGAAGACACATAGAGGGAGCATGATATGCCATGATTGTCATCTCTTATGTGTAATTTTTTTATTCGATTTCATGTCACATCTCCTCCCATCGATCCAACGCAAGGAATAGAACATGCTACCAAATTCTGTGGCTTTTACATAAACTCAACCCATTTCATTAGATTCATACGAATAAAACAATTGTGTGCATATGCAAATCAAAGCAAACATACACAGCAGAATAAAAAATCATCCACACACATTCCATATGCATTCAACATATCAATAACAATAATCAAATTAAAACATTTCAGAAGTAAATACACATAAAGAATGCTTATCTTGATGGTAAAGTTGTCCCAAGCAACTAGCTATGTCGCTGCAACGTTCCACCTAACCATAGGTTTCTGCCTAGCCTATATTCTTTCAACACTCAGAGACCACCCCCGAGCTGGGCATGATTTCTACAAGGAAAAGGGGACATTCAAGCTCATACACAGCCAAATACTCATTGCATCTAAGCCAGGCCAGTCCACAGCTGGATTTATCAGGCTGAATCTGAACCCTCTTCATTTTTGGATGCTTGCAATCAAGCTCAATCCAAAACAATGGATACCCATAACCCATACCCCAACATACTCTACCTACACACACCAAGCACAATCATTGGGCATGGATACACATTTTTAACAATGGGATTTACAAACAAGATGTCCATGGGCTTCCCCCAAATCGTAGGCACACCAAAAACAGACTGTGGAAAGGGAAATTCGACCATAGGGAGCAAAACCAATTTCTCCCACAGGCTATGAGCATTCCAATGGCCAAAACGGCCTCAATGAAACCCCAAAATCGAGCTCTCTCCCTCCCAGTAGCTCTGCAACACAAAAACTCCCTCTTCCCAACTAGAAAACCATGAAAAAACCAACAAAAAACATGGAGGGAAAACTCCCAGGTGGCTCCAAAAACGTGAGAGAGGCAAACTCTTGGGTGAAGAATGGCTTGGGGAGCAATTTCGTGGCTCTTTTCTTGCCAAGGAAGCCAAACATGAATTTCCATGAAGGGTGGCTTGCCCATACCCGAAGTTGGACAGCCATACCTCTCCATTCCCCAAGGCATTAACTATTTCAACCAACTCTTGGGAGAAATGAATGATTGGGTACAAAAGTCAACATGGGTAGTTGAGGGTTTATGGGTTCTCTCATTGACACTTGGCTTGACTTGATTGGTTCAAGGGTTTGAATGTTTCCCTCCCAATTCCTTGTGAAATCATGCCCCCATCTTTGTTGCATTGCATAGCTAGTTGTGGGTATTTTATTAGAATACATATTTGCATGATATTTGTAATTTCATTGTACCTGGCTAGCACGTAAACTATATGCATCACTAAATCGATGGCAGGGCCTTGGCCTTGAGCTCCTCGCCACGATTTTTATAACAATATTACATCATTTACATTTTAATGCAATGGGGTCAAAATCGAGATATTACAGTTCATCCACAAAATGTGTGTCTATGTTATTTTTCTATGTGTACACAATGAATGTGGCATTCCAAAGTTGCATAAAAACTACATTACCACAATCAAGTTGTCGATTAATATGTTGTAACAAAACTCTACCATAAAAAACATAATGTGTGTGAGATAACACCATCTATAATAATGCTTTATATTGCACCCCTAAAATAAAAGTTTGTGTTTCCATACTTCAATAAATTGTGAAAACCCAAGCTCTCATTATGTAACTCCATTAGTTGATAAAATTATTCAATCTCTTAGTCCTTATCGAGGATCAACTTCTTGATTTAAATAGTGTAACAAATATGGACCTTTTATGATCAAGCGAATTGATTCAAATGAATTAGTTACATCTTCCCTAATATACGGGATGTCAAAGTTCAAAAATTCCATGGTTTTTGAAGACTTTCATGTGACTCGCCAAAAAGTGTAAAGTTAAAAAATTCCATGGTTAAGATGAAGACTTTGTGACTCGCCAAAAGTGAAAAAATTCCATAGTTAAGATGGTGATTTGCATGTGAATCCCAAAATTCCAAAGTTAAGATGAAGACTTGCATGTGACTCCCAAAAAGATGGCTATTCGAGTGCCAACAAGAAAACAATGTACCATTGAATTCTTATCATTGACATCTTATTTATTTTATCACTTCCTTTCTATTTATCATTTGACTCGCTCTTTTATTTAATATAATATTATTTTCTAATTACTAATTCTTAAAATTATTTATTATATGTTTTATGATGTCACATTTAATGTGATGATGATGGTTAAGGTGTTTATGACATGTCAACTTTTATTTATAATTTTTCTAATTTGGATTTTTCTAATTTTTATTTGGTCAAAATTATTGGTCATTGACTCGCTTCCTTTATATAATATAATATTATTTTCTAATTACTATTTCTGAAATTTGATTATTTATATGTTTTATGATGTTACTGTCAAGTATTGATGATGAAGATGGTTAACGGTCCAAAATGCTAGTTTTTTATTTATAATCTTTATAATTTAAACTTTTTCTTTGGTAAAAATGGTTGAAATTATAAAATTGTTATGCAATAAAAATATTTGAGAACATTAAATCTAATTACATATTTAAAAATACAATTCTAATAATAAAAATTTACAATTTAATCAAAATGATATAATCTTATTATGATAACAATTTTTTTTATAAAATTTATATTACTTATATTTTATTTTTTATTAATTTTAATTCAACATTTTCTTATAAATAAAACTTCCATTAAACGTATCAAAACATTTATCTTCCCTATTACCTATAAAATTACCTTTAAGATTCATTACAATTTTAATTACGTATAAAAATCGATATTCCCAACCAACCCAAATCTCTCCGAGTCAAAACAATGAGTAAAGGCGCGTAGTTCAATTCCACATTCCTCTTTTACAATCTTCCGCCGCTTTGGTTAGTGCTAATCTTCTTATTTCCTAGTTTCAAAATATAGTTGGATGGTATTTTTTATTTTTTATAAAATTTTAGCTTTCTATTTTTAATATATATATTTTAAGGCCTTTTATATTTTCGGTGCGCATCATAATTATATTTAGGATGGTAAGATTAAAATTTTATTTTTGGTCTTAAACCCTGCACAAATATGAATCGAATCTAATCTCCTTCGAGTGCGTGAGTCCCACTGCAAATCAAGTATGCCGTTTTGTGCAAGTTTTTTGTGCCTTTAACAGTTGCGAATCCAAAACTGAGGGCAAGCCTTACCAGACGGCCATGACGGCTAAGTACATATTCAATCTAAGAAATTTGATTATAATTGCTCTCAAATATATAAATACGGGTGGGTTCTATCCTCTTCCACATTCATAGCTTTTACTCGCTCATGGATTCTTCTTCAATTTCATCAGCCTCCTGCAGTGTGATTATAGTTGGCGCAGGCATTTCAGGTAATGAAATTGGAGGAAAAATGTTTACAGTTTTTGCTTGGATGTATAATATTATCTTCTACTTTTCTTACCGATGGCATCTTGATCATGGTATGGTAGGGATAATGGCTGCTAAGGTTCTGGCAGACAATGGAATTCGAGATTTTCTCATTTTGGAGGCGGCAGATCGAATCGGAGGGCGGCTAATGAAGCATGAGTTTGCTGGGCTTACAGTGGAGGGTGGTGCAGGATGGGTAGCAGGAGTTGGTGGTAACAATATGAATCCAATCTGGCAACTGGCCAACCAGCATGGCCTCCATACCTGCTATTCTGATTATAGCAATGCCAGATTCAACATCTATGACCACAGGTATTAATTAACCAAACACTTATCAATCTTTCATCATGTAATAACAGGGATTTTGTTTTCTTGACATCCATCGAAGAGCAGGTGAGATTTATTTGCAGTTTTGAGATTTTTTTATGTCGAAGATGTTTCAATCTGCAATATACTGATTCTTTTTTCTGTTCTAAAATATCCCAACAGCGGTAATCGAGTACCTAGATCTGTTGCTACAGCTTCATATGAGTTAGCAGTGGATTCTGCCAATCGTGCATTGGCCATTGAAGCTGCTTCCAGCAAGGACAATGAGACCGCGACAAAGGATAATTTTGTTTCGCCATTGGAAGACATTAAATCTCACAAATTGTATGTAATCCGAAGTCTAAGCCTGAATTTGAAATTGTGATATTCTTGATCAAATTCGCAAGATCTAATTTAGTTCTGCATTTTGTCCTGTATAGCGTTCCATCAACGCCCTTGGAATTGGCGATAGACTATATTTTGCATGATTTTGAGATGGCAGGTATGAACATATAATGTACCGATAATCCTCCTTTGGTATTCCATACGCATTAATGCAATTGTTAGTAACTACTGATATCAAACAATGCAGAAGTTGAACCAATTCCGACTTACACCGAATTCGGAGCAAGAGAATTCTTGGTTGCTGATGATCGAGGCTACGAATATATCGTCCATAAGTTGGCGGAAGAATTCCTCGAATCTGACTGTGGGCATGTAGTGGATAACCGACTAAAGTTGGAGAAGGTACTGCACATGATTGCCAATCACTAAACGCGGCCGCGGCCGATCGATCGATGATCAATTCAAAGATTATGAAGCCAATTTATCTTTGAATCTTGTCAAAAATTATTGAGCTATTTTATGATGGGATTCTCAGCTTTAATGTTATGATTCTAGGTCGTTCGAGAAATACAATATTCAAGCAAGGGCGTTAAGATTGAGACTGAAGATGGCTCTGTTTACAATGGCAAGTATGCTATTTTGTCTGTTAGCCTGGGAGTTCTTCGAAGTAAACTTATCCAGTTTAACCCTCAATTGCCTGTAAGTACATTTATTATTTCCTATGTCCATCAATAATGGCGACAAACACGTTTAATCCGTATTCACATCCAGTTTTTGTTTTCTGTTATCATATGGGAAAATGATTAGAGTTGGAAAACGAAAGCATTCTGGAACTGCGACATCACAGTTTACACAAAGATATTCCTGAAATTTCCGAGCAAGTTCTGGCCCACGGGGTTAGGTACAGAATTTTTTCTCTATGCTGACCAAAAGCGAGGATATTACACGTTCTGGCAGGTGGGTGTTTTGACCATTTAGATAAACCGCGTTTAGAATGTATATAATATTATTATCGCCAGGACTAAGTACTCATGGAATTCTTATTGTTCATGTGCAGCACATGGAAAACGCGTATCCAGGATCAAACATTCTCGTTGTAACAGTAACAAACGAGGAATCCAAACAGATTGAAGAACAGGACGATGAGAAGACCAAAGAAGAAGCAATGGCGGTTCTGCGAAAAGTGTTCGGCGATAACATTCCTGCAGCAGAGCAAATTCTGGTTCCAAGGTGGTGGAATAACCGGTTTCAACGAGGAAGCTACACTAACTATCCAATTTTTGTCGACAAGAAGAACATCCACAACATTAGGGTAAGACCAAACACAATGGCGATGGATCATGGCATATCATGTTACGTAGTTACAACTTTCAACTAGTCTGAAAGTATTTATAAATAATGTGAATTGAGTGCAGGCATCTGTGGGTCCGGTTTACTTCACGGGAGAACATACAAGCGAGAAATTCAGCGGTTATGTACATGGTGCCTACCTTTCAGGTAATTCATGGTAATTCATATTTCATTCTGTGCTTTGAGCGTGGATAACTATGTGTCCATTTCTAGAGGCATTGCAATGATGTTCCTGAAATTTCATGGATTACTATGAACAGGTATCGATACAGGAAAGGCAGTGCTAACAAGCATATTGGAGAAGAAGACACGGAATGAGCAAAATGGTTTCAGACCTCACTGTGTCAGTTACGCAAGCTGTGAGGTTGCCAAATGATGGAATTAAAAGTATTATCAACAACTTTTGTATACATGATTTGCAGTTTATTTGGTACCATTCTTGGTTTTTTATTTCATCGGACTGTAAATGTGCGTTGAACTGGTGTTTTAGGGCCATTCTTATCTAGATTGTTGGATCCAGAGCATCCAACAGGTATGCAGCTGTTGATTTTGCTGCATAGTGCGTGGAATTGTTGATTTTGCTGCATAGTGAGTGGAATTGATAATTGTCTGAATTCTTTTGAAATGTTTCTGTAATGTAAATCAATATTTTTTCAAAATATATTTATATTATATGGACTATCATAGTTATTTTGTGATTAGTGATTATTAATAGGTCACAAGTTAAATACCATCAATAAGTTAAAATAAATTATATGTTACTTGTTCTCTCATTTTTCTAATTAAATTCTGATAATAAATATTAGATATTAATTTTGAAGAATCACTTCAAATGCTTATAATAAATGTTTATGAATTGGACCCTAAATAAATATTTTAGTTTTAATAAAGAAAGATCACAAGTTAAGTGCTACTAAGTGCCCCTCATTCATAGCTTATCTATACCAGTTGTCATATGTAAAGTAAGATATGATAGCTTATCTAAAAAGAAGACAAGAAGTTAAGTTCCATGAACAAGATATATGTTACTTGTGGTCTCTGAACAAGGATATGAATAATTAAGACCAGAAGTTAAGTGCTATTAAGTGCCCCTTAGTCATAGCTTATCTATACCAGTTATCATATGTGAGATATTATATATATGTTTATAATTATTTATTTGGAATTTGGAATCCTCTCACAAAATCAATACAGTACACTTGTCTTAACTTCCTGCAATCTAGGAAAAAGACAAGAAGTTAAGTTCCATGAACAAGTTATATATTACTTGTTGTGGTCTTGAACAAGGATATGAACAATAACTTAACTTGTGGTCTCTGAACAAGGAAAGACCACAAGTTAAGTGCTACTAAGTGCCCCTTAGTCATAGCTTATCTATACTAGTTATCATATGTAAAGTGAGATATTTTATATATATATTTTTATAATTATTTATTTGAAATTTGGAACCCTCCTACAAAATCAATTTTGAGAGTACATTTGTCTTCTCTTCCTATAATTTAGGAAGAACACAACAAGTTAAGTTCCATGAATAAGTTATATATTACTTCTTGTTCTAGATAACCTATCAATTCATCCATGCATAAGTTAATAGTTATTTTTTATATTATTTCTCTAAAATTATAATTGTTTATTGGTAGAAAATTATACTTACTATTCCACCTCAAATTCTATCATTTGTGATATTTAAACACCAACAAACCACAAGTTAATTCCTTATAAATAACTGGTTGTGTCCTTTTGTTAGAACAGTCCCTTCTAATCCACCAATCATTGGCCGGGTTGTGTCTGTAGCGTTTCACATTTGCCACTTAGAGACAACGACTCTTCCTTCCAAGTCAATGCCCGACCCTATCCCAATTGTCGGTTCGGGTTGTGGTATGGTAGCCGCAAAAGCTGCAAAGTCAACTTTGTTGTTGGGCCCGACCCAAACCCACAATCGGTTTAAGGATAGTTAGTATTGACGTATGTGATGAATGTGTTGTGACCACTTGTTTGGTTGGTAGGTTGGTGAATTTCAATAATCATCCATATTGCATCATATCTTGCTTGCAATTTAAATATTTTTACAAGTCTAAAGAGAAAATGTTATGTTCTAAGATTTTTTACTTTTATCTTAACATGGATTATGAGAATTATCCACGGTCTACGAACCTTAAAATGGCTCATACATCTCAAAGGAGAATGTTATGGATTTATGGTATATATGACAAAGATCATCCGTGGCATGTTAATATTTGAGATCTTTACCATGAAATGTTTACATACTTTAGCGGTACGCTAAACAAACCATGTGGTTCTCAGTTGTTAAAGGTATTATGCTGTGTTATGAACTCTATATTCACATGATAAATCTATCATGTGCACAGGTGGTGTTTTGGTTTTCTTGGTTCATTTTAAGAGAGTTCATAGTGCAGTGGTATAATTCAGTCATATAATATGATAAATCTATCATGTGTATGTGGTGTTTTGGTTCATTTTAAAAGAGTTCATAGTGTAGTGGTATAATTCAGTCATATTAGTATTTATAGTACAGAAATTTGGAGGGAGTACAAAAATCGTATATTTGGTATGGTCAACTTATTGTTGACCATATCATATCCATATCCGTATTTGTATACATACACTTGAATATGACAATGGAATACGAGCAGCTTGGCCAACGAGTTGCAGGTTAGATTTTGAAATGGAATCTCAACAAACGAGATATGCTTCGAGGGATTTTTTTTTTTTTTTTTGTAATTGCTGCAAATTCTATTAAGTTGAAAGAAGTAAAGTTACAGACAAAGTTACATGCTTAGGTGGTCTTTTCAGATGCCATCCTAGAAAATCATCATTACCATGACCATACAGACCCAAAATTATCAAAAAGACCTCGAGACCAGGGTGAGGATTCAGAGCCGTGAAGGCTGTTACAAAACTAGCTGTCTGATACTTGACATAAAACATAAAAAACAGAGAATTAAAATAGAACCGCAGAAGAACCTTGTTATCTGGCTGTAGCAGGAGTTTTGGCATCCGAGGGAATTTCTTCAAGGATTGGGCAGCTATAGCAGTTGGCTTCCTCCTCATTACAAACAGGTGGCGAGAAGTCCTTCACTGCAGTCCTGGTGTCACGAGGAGAGTGCTTGATAGGCAGAGGAGAAGTCTTTCTGAAGGCAAAGAAGCTCATGTCTGGTTCATTCCGAGTGCGCTTTGCCAGAATTGGCCGCAAAGTGGAGGGGATGGGGAAGGACACGCGAGCAACATCTTTTCCTTTTTGCGAGCTACCTTGAGGCTGCACCTGTTCAATGTCAGCAGTGGAGTTCCGAACATTACATGGAGTGGGCACTAGAATGCTGGGTAGAAGCCTGTCCGGGTAAGGAGGCAAGATTGCCAAGAGTAGTGGCCCTGGGGCCCCGAGTGGTGGTCAGAGTGCCCAAGCCGAGAGAGGTTGCCAAATTTCCAATGCCCATGGTGGTGGTGGTGGGAAAGCCATGCGACATAGTGAAATTGGCGTCGTTTCTGGCCACAGAGGGCATGGCTGATAGTCCAGGAGCGCTGCTACTAGTTCGGAGGTCACAATGAAGGTGTCGAGTGGGAGCGTAGGAGTCCCAATAGTAAGCACTTTCCAGATTGTGTAGAATAGCGGCCATATTGGGCAGGGAGGCACTCAAAGACTGGGTTGCATGCTGAGCCGAGGCCCAATTGGCCTGCATGTCTTCCATTAAATCACCTAACATGTTTTTTTCTAGCCAATAGGGGTCCCATGGATCTTGGTCCCTGTTAGCGAGAGAATCAATGATGAGCCGAGCTTCCCAGTTGTCAATGAGAATTCAGACAGGGATGGATATTTCAGATTTGTAGCCTTTCCTGTTCTGGTCAGTATCCTGAGTGTTCTTCTTCTTTCCAGTCTTGGAGCCTTTCGGCCTACCAATGGTGTGGGAATCACAAAACTTGTCGAACCCGATCTTGGAGGATGCAGACGTAGGAAGCAGAGAAATATGGAGCAGAGTGTTGAGGAAATGAATGGGTGTGGCGAGGAGCCAAGGCAAGAGGTTGTAGAGCAGATGATGATGTCTGATAGCTAGCTGATAGCGCTTCACACGCTTGGGAGCCATGGGGCTGGTGCTGGATAGGCAGAGTGAGGCGACGTCAAGGGTCATGAATTTTAATGCTCCCAGTGACTTGACGTCGCTTCAAATTCATGTCGTCCCCTCTGTCTAACAACAACGCCTCCATTTGGGTGACGCTCAATGCTTGGTTCAGCGTTGCCACTTGGATGGCCAACTAGGATGGGTGTGGTGGACTGCCCAGTCCTGGTGTCATGTCCAATGGTTTCGCTTCTATCTATTTGAGTCCAGCTGTGTCCAGCTGTGTCACCCGCATCTAGGGGGGTGAGGTCCAAATTGGCCAAAGTTTGACATTGGAGAGCGATTGTTCTGGAGGTGGAGGATGTGAGAATGTCTTCATAATAGGCATTGTTACAGGTTACCCCTTCGTTGGCTAGGTAGTCTGCAAGCGCATTAGCTTTTCTCCTGACATGCTGAAAGGAATTTGAGTTGGCAAGAGTGATGGTTGTGGCAAGTTCTTGCAATCTCTACGCTAATCTCCAACTAGAGGAGAGTTTTTCAGCTCTGGCCCCATTGTGAAGTCTGCTTGCCAACGAGAGAGTGATCTTAGAGTCTCCTTCATGGGGGATTATTATTATTATTAACCATTGTATTTATTATTGTTTGATTATATTTAATATTTTATTTATTTATATTTTCTTTTATAAATAATTATTATAATAATAAAAAGTGGACAATCCTTCGCCGCATGTCGGCTGTCAACTAGCAAGCCATATTAATAACTTAATATGGCTTATATACGTCGATCGTCGTATATCAACCACATTTAAATGTGTGGCCATGGTTGATATACGTTGGTCGGCGTATATAAGCAATATTAATTAATAGGCGTTTTTAGAGCATTCAGATGTAGTGAATTAAGTTACAGGCATGTTTAAATCCAACCGACACCCATAGACACCCATAAAATAATTAAGGTAAATTGAATAGACAACCCTCTGACGATTTCATATAATGAATAAGGATAATGAACAAATGTAGCCTCGAATAACCTAGCAATGGTGGCTCGTGAATAGTAGTTACAAGTTGATGGTGGCTCATATGCCTGCCATGTTTCCCTGCTCGGCTGTGTTTCCTTGCCCCTTGACCTGTTACATTGGTATTTTATAGCAGCATGGAGGTTCATTTCAACCGCTTGTTCTATTCTCCACTCTCCACTCGCCCGCTATTTCTTTCCCGCTCATATGCCTGCCAGGTTTCCATGCTCCATTGCATTTCCTTTCTCTCCACTCTCCAATCGCCCATATGCCTGCTAGGTTTCCATGCTCCACTGCGTTTCCTTTCTCTCCACTCTCCGATCATCCATCTTTGATCCCCCTTCGTAACGTTCTAGATACGTCTATTATATCCTAGGTTTCCTATATTTTCTGGATTGTTAACTCTGAAAAGCAAATAATTAAATATTAGTTCATAAAATTTAATTTTTATGAAAATAATTATTGATATGGGAAAGACATAATTAAATATTAGTTATTAAAATTTGATTTTGATGAAAATAATTGTTTTTAATGTTAAATTTGATTTTCACTCAAAAGAGAATTAAATAAAATAAAAAATGATAGTTTTAAATGTTAAATTTGATTTTCACGAATAAAAGAATTAAATAAAATAAAAATTAATTTTTGTGAAGAATGGTCTTTATTGCTCGTGGATGTGGTAGAAGGAATAAGAAGAGGCAAGCATTAGAACAAGAAGTCTATGGTTTTGTATTGATTATAATTCCCTCGAAGATAATATGTTAGTTATGCTTAGTTTTCGTGAACTTGTGCTAAACCTAAGTTTTAATATGCTCTACTTAACTTTCAATACGTTATGTTTTGTATTTCTTTCTTTCAAAGAGAGTTTGGGAAAAGATTTCACATGGGGTCTTTGCCCAATAAAGTCTTAACTTAGTGAGGTGTTTATCAAGCCTTTGAATGTTACATTAATTTTGCATATATATGCTTATTATTAATCTTATAAATCCAACATATATGGTTATTATCCACGTTGTTATTTTTTGAGTTGGCCATATAATAAAGGTGTATGGTTCATAATAGCAAGTGCATAATTCTTCACAGAAGGAATTAAGACTCAGTGATTGATTCAATATTAGATGTGTGGAGTCGTTTGACCTCCCGTCCATATACTAAGAGCTTTTGAGAAACATGGGGTAAAAGGAAGTACCTTAAAAAGAGATCCATGGTAGAATTAAAATATATTAAAAGAAATTTCTCTTCTATTCATTCTTTATGTTGTCTATAGTTAATGATCGACATAATGTGAGGTCATGGGGCAAAAGAAATTGACTTATAAAGAGAAACTTTCTTATATGACCCAAGGGGATCATATATGGGGTTAAAGGTACATGATATGACCCTAGTGAGGGCATATATGGGGATAGAAATGTATACGTATTGATGTAAATGTATGCGTAATAATGGTTGGCCTTACTGAAGGGACCACATGTGCAATAAATGAATAGGTATATATGTTGGTTCTTAATACCAATTACAACAAGTTTGCAAATTGATTCATATAATTAAACACATTCACATAAGACAATGACACACAACAACATCAACACATTACACACAAATGAGATTATAGCATTGGATCCATTAGAGACATAAAAAAACTCAAAAGTGCAAACATCAATCTTACCCCAATAATTTATTTAAAATTCTTAAGATCATCATGGTCCTCGAAGGTTATATGCCAACCATGGTCAATCAAATTCAACTAAAGTCACCCATAGTTGACCATACTAAACTATGGTCAACCATAATCAATTAGTCAACCAAAGTCTTTCATAATCAAACAAATTCAACCCAACAAATCAACCATAGTCAACCATATGATATTAAAATCAACCAAAGTCAAACATCGCCAACCATGGTTAACAATGTTCAACCATTTCCAACCATAGTCAACCAAAACTAACAAAATCCAACCAAATTCAACCTAGTTAATGAAAGTCAATACCATAGTCAACCAAAGTCATTAAAGTTAAAAGTTAAACATTATGTCAAGTAATAGTGAATTATGACAAAACAAAGTCAACCATGGTCAACCATAGTCAACAAGGTCTTCACCAATAGTCATTTACAGTCAAACAAAGCCACCCTTAGCCAACCACAATGAACCATGGGAAACCATAGTCAACAATTGTCAATTACTAAACCAAAGTCAACCATAGTCAAACACAATCAACCATAATCAACCATTGTCAACCATAGTAAACCAAAGTCAATTATGGCCAACCAAAGTCACCCATAGTTGACCATAGTGAACCATGGTTAACCATGGTCAACCATAATCAATTAGTCAACCAAATTCAGTGATATCAAACAAATTCAACCATAGTCCACCATGCTTAACCAAGGTCAACTCAAGTCAACCATAATTAGAAATAGTCAACCATAGTTAACCATATTCCATCATGGTTAACTATGGCCAACCATGGCCAACCAATAGTCAATTATGGCCAAACTAAGTCAACCAAAGTCAACAATGGTCAATCAAAGTCAACCAAAGTCACCCATATTTAACCATAGTCAACCATAGTCAATTAGTCTACCAAATTCAACCATAGTCAACCATGGGAATCTAAGGTCATTCAAAATCAATTATGTCCACCCATATCAACCATATTTGACCATGGTTAGTTCCAATTCTCAATTATTGCCGAACTAAGTCAATGATAGTCAACCATGATTAACCAAAGTCAACCAAATTTGACCATGGTCAACCATGGTCAATCAGAGTCTACCATAGTCAACCATGGTTGACCATAGTCAGCCATAATGAATCACTTGAGCATAATTATACTTGAAACGTCACAAGCCAAGTTCGATAATAGATTTTAGGAGCACGCTCGCAAAATTCGATAATATATTTGACTTTAAAGTGGACACGGAAGTTTGATAACAGACTAAAAATATGGTTACAGGTTTTATATTTTTGAAATTCTGCAGCAACAAGTTACTTTAACTTTCTAACTTCTCAGGCAATGTAGTGCTATACCTCTTGACTAATAAGTTGGTGACTTCTTCGATATTGTCCACATGATTAAAATTTGATAATAGTTTGAGACTTAATTATTTAGATTTGAATTCGCATATTGTTTTTGTTACCCAATACTATGTTGAAACTTAAAGTTAATATATTTTAATTTGCATACAATTTATTATTATTTAATATTAGTTACCCAATACTGTGTTAAGTCTTAATATATTTTAATTCGCTAGTGAGTATTGGGTAATTTGCTTATATTTTATTAATATTTGGTAAATAGTATTTAGAATGTTCAAACTTCACGCCTTAATATAATTTAAGTTTTCATATAGTTTTTATATAGTTTTTAATAACTAGTTATCTTATTATATGTTTTTGGTATGCTAGACTTTAATAACTAGTTATCTTATTATATGTTTTGGTATATATAGGGTAGTTTATTAAATTTTAATTTTATAGTTTTATTTTTTTTTAATATTTTTTTTCTTATATAATAATAAAACATATTTAAAAATATAGATAAATTATGTAGATTTTAATGTTAAAGAATGAATGTTACATGAAAATTTTGAATGATTTTTTATTTTTAATAGAAACAGTTAATAGTATTGATTATATATAAAAAAAGGAGAATTACATCAAAATAGACTGATCAAATTGCTCCCATAAAAGGAAGACAACCATCAATCCAAATTCATCATGTTCCAGCTGATAGTCAGTATGATACCTTTCTGTCATGTTGAAACTATAACATCTAACAAACTATCCTACGAGGAGTATGCAAAAGAAGAACATTTATGATAGTCCGCCTTATACAAAATCTAGGCATTGAGCCCAACCAAGATACCAGCAAAAAACTAGAGCCTAAACTGAAAGTAGCAGAGTTCCTGTGCATAGTGCTAGAAAGCATAGATAACATAAATACACTAGAAAGACAACTCGTGGCTAAAGTAGACAAACTGCTAGTGAGGACCAACATCCATGGCCGCACCCACAGAGTCTGCAGCCATATTCTTCTCAGTGCTTAGGTCCACAAAGTTACCAGTTGTTGCCATGAACTTTTGCAGCTTCTCCATCTTTCGATTGATGTCCTCGAGCTCGTTGCCTGTTACTTTGAGCTTCCGAGAATTGCAGGGGTAGGCTAGACCCAATGTTTCCTCCAAGTGCTCTATTTTTTCAGCCACACATATATTCTGAGCTTTGACCTCAGAGTGAGAAGCAGTTGCAAAGTTATAGAGACTAGATATTATCTTCTTGAACTCTATGTTTTCACCACGAACCATCATCACCTGCAGCTCCAAATCCTGCAAACAATCCAGGAACTCCACCTCAAACTTAGAGATGCTATGTTTCCCATCCTGCCCAATGACATTTCCTACCCCTGTGTGCCTCCGACAAGGGCCAAGTCCATGGTGGCTCTCGAGCTCTGCTGAATCACCCCACCTTTCCTTAGGTTGTACTCCCCTGCCACACCCAACATTGGAGCCTCGTCCCGTCTTGCAACATCTTCCATAGGTGGGATTCTCATCCCCCTGATAACGCCCAATGCCACGGCAATAGTGCTTCCCACCATCCCCAACTCCATGATGAGCCATTTCCCTACCAACACAAAGACCGTTCCAAACAATAAACAACAAACGCAAACCGAATAGGGTGATGAGAAGATGGAAAACAGAGGAGAGAGTTTTGAGGGAAGCTTGGAAACAATGTTTTATCATGACAAAGATCCCGCATTCCAGCCAACTGGCAGTACTCTGAGGGGCATTAACTTCATGCATGTGAGGGGAACGATCGAGAGGGGAAAGAGCCATCAATTCTCCAAGGGAGAGATCCCAAAAATTTTCAATTATGATGCAAATTAAATGAGAAAATTCCATAAATGAGGGAGGGGTAGATTGGAGGGTCTTAGGACTTAGCTAAAATTCCAACTCTTGGTTTAAGGAATCCAAGAAGTTTCCAAACTATCATTATCGAGCCTTAGGGTGCCATAAGCAAGCTCGAATCCAATATTCGCCATCTCGTTTGCTTTCTCATTCAACCCTCGCAGAATATGAAGGAAGGTGAACTCATGGAATTCAATACTGATGCATTGAAGGAGGTGATGGATTTTGGAGATGGGGTCTTTCCTTTTGGCAATAATACGCCTGGATTCTCTGATTATGATTAGAGAGTCTCTGAGAACTGTGAGTTTCTTAATTCCCGGGCTGGTTGCAGTCTCCAATCCTTTGATGAGTCCTAACCATTCTGTTGCATTGTTGGTCTTCCTCCCAATTCCCCAGGAAAAGTCTTTTTACTTGTTCCCCGTGGAGTCTAGAATTACTCCCCCAGCACTTGCCAACCCTAGGAAAATTTTGAATGACTTATCAATATTTTTTAATTTTTTAATATTTGAAAAATATGTTTTCTTAATGTATAAGCAATCTATTACCATGCTTTTTTCGTACTAGATTGTTTTGTTACGTATGTTTTCCATAATGAATCATATTTTTATTTGAATTCATTCTTGAATTATGCTACTATGGATATGATACACCAAACCTTTTAAGTAGTAGGTATCACTAGTGTAACATCCCTCTTTTACCCCTTCTTCTTTGTAACTAAAATACAAGTGTAAAATGTAATTGTGTACCAGTTCCTAGCAAGGAGCTCAAGGCCAAGGCCTCACTAGTAAACTTTGTAAGTATTATTGTGATTTCCTAAGTTGTAATTTAAAATTGTAGGCTTAGGAGACTGAATGGCTTGACACAACTAAATGATAGGGGCACAAATCCACTAAGGGGAGAGGTTGAATGACTGAGAAACCATGAGATGACATGTATCATCTTGGTGTTGTGGTAACTGGAAGAAAGGTGAACTATGGATGTTCACTCGATTCGCCTAAACATTTAGGTGTTGTCCTAGTCGAGGACAACGACTATTCGCCACAAACAAGTATTTAACTCCTATGTTTTATATTTGATCCTAAAACTAATTTAGATGATTCTAAGTTGAACTTATCATCCTATTATAATTATTCTATCTATGGCATAGGAAATTATCCTTAGAACCCTTAAAAGAAAGAAGATAAGGGTTCCTTTTTATACGCACCTTGAGTATAAGGTGAGAGAGATATTTTATATAAAGATTATCTTTACAAATTGATTTTATATAAATGCATGTTTTTGTTAATACATTTTTTACCGTAGAAAAAAATCCTTTATTCATATGAATAAACATTGACTTTCCATAGGACTTACATACAACAGTAGCCCAATAGGTCTTTCATGACCTTCTTTGCTGATACAAAACCAGTCTTAAAGCCTACTACAAAATACAAAACATTGGAGTTTCTTAACAATCTTGAGTATGCTCCTTTCACTAATCCTTTTTTACTAAAACTGATTGTTCTCATACAAAATGATAAGCAGGAAAGGAATTCCCAGCCCTTTCTTCTTCAATTACCATTTGACCTGGTTCTAACATAAGAGCATTTTTTGAGAGCTGATCTACCTTTGTATTCAGCTCTTTGTATACATGCACAAAGGATACAACTGTATGGGTGACTTCTACCCATAATGAGGTAGACATATATTGATCATGCATCATGGCTTTTGTAGCCTCACATATGGTTATATTATTGCTCTCGGAAACCTCATTTTGTTGAGGCTTGTATGGTATTGTTAACTGTATACATATTCATGCATCACTACATAGCTCATTAAATGCATGTGAATCAAATTCACCTCCATTATCAGACCTTAATGCATGGATGTGCTTTTCTTTCTGATTTCCAACTAGGGCTTTAAGCTCTTTAAATTTGTAAAGAGTTTCACTTTTATCCTTCATGAAATAAATCCATGACTTCCTAGAAAAATCATCTATGAACAGTACATAATATAAGAAGCCACTCAGGGAAGGGGATGACAGGGGACCACATACATCAAAATGTATTAAATCTAAAATCCTTTTAGATCTAGTAGTACTGCTAGAAAAAAATTTCTTAACATTCTTCCCAAGTGCACAATCCCGACATACACTATCATGCTCAAAATCAAATACGAGCATACCTTTTACAATCTTTTGAAGTTCTGGTAGTGCTTTGTAGTGTAGGTGTCCAAGCCAGGGAAATTTTTAGGGGCGAAATTTCGCCAATTGGCTATTTTTGGGGTTTTTTTTCAAAAAATAAATTCACTATTTGGTCATTTTTAGTCTTTAATATCGCCTATATTTACATAAAATATGTTTTTTTATCTTAATATTCTCCAAAATTTACAAATTTCAGTTGTAAATTGTATGTTTCGTATTTAATATTTTCCTACCTATATATATAGATATAGATATATGTTTTTTTCTATCCAAAATAATTGCCTAGAATACTATACTTAAGTATAATATTAGAATCATTAAAAAATACCATGGTCTAATCCTTTAGTGCCATAGATCGCATGGAATTATAGTGTGGTGAATCATATCTTGAATGTACTTCCTGGGTAACTTGTATAATCCTCCCTCTCAAACTCCAATCACAGCAGCAGATTCTAGGCTTTTGTTCTTCGGCCATAAAAGTGATTTGTTATCCATGAAGATAACTCGAAAGCATTTTTCTTCAAGAACCGAAACTGAGAGGAGGTTCTTCTTCAATCCTAGAACATATAGAATGTCCTCCATGTGTATAATATCACCGGTGCTCAACTGGAATGAGGTGGATCCAAATCCTTGGATTGAATAAGTTGAGTTGTCCCCCAACTCTACCATGCATCTGAATTCTTTCTACTTTAGATCGATGATGGCACTCTTGTAACCAGTCATATGTTTGGATGCACCATTATCAATCAACCATTTGTTTTCATTTGTGATGACGAATCCCAAAAGGGATGAGACAATATAATACTCCCTTCTTGTCTCCTTTTCTTCAGATGCATTCTTTTGAGTGATTTCATCTTCTATGGCAGTAGAAGCATGAAACTTTCCTTTCCACTTTGCTCTGCAATCTCTTGAGAAATGACCTTTCTTGTTGCAATTGAAGCATCTAGATTTTGACTTGTCAAATCCTTTGTTGAACTCCTTTGGATGAGAGAAAATTTTTTGGAAGAAGGGTTTCTTTCCTTTCTTCATTCTTGTCGTGAGGGAAATATTTTCTTCTTTGATGCACACTCACTTGCTCTGGATTCGCCCCTCTTATTGGAGGCAGTCATGGCACAACCTTTCGAATTTAGGTTGTAAATCTTGGCCATTTACCGTAGCCAAGAATGTCTCCCATGAGGATGGGAGACCATCAATAGTGGTTTGGAAAAGATCATCTTCATCCACCACTATTCCAATACTAGCAAATTGATCTCTTACTTGAGAGATCTTGGAGAATAAGGAGGCCATTGTCTCATCCATCTCCATCTTTAAGTTTTGAAGCTTATTCTTAAATTCCCTCTTTTGAATCGATTCCTTCTTCTCATATAGATTAGTCAATGTATCATAACATTCTTTCGTAGTCTTCAGCAGTGTCATCACGGGAATCAAGTTATCTTTACCAAATCATAGATGATATGTTTGGCCTTAGCTTGATTCTTCTTGAATTTGATGCTCCCTGCATTAGATGTAGGTTCCTCCACCACAATGGATACGTAGCCATATAAGTCATGTTCCTCTAGGATATTGTTGAGAATCCTATCCTTCCAGGCATTGAAGTTTGAGGTGCCCTCAAGATGGTCTTTCAGTCATAAAAATATTGATGCCATAGTCTTCAAATCTTATGCTCAACTTATTAGTATCAACGTAGGATCTAGCTGGCATGCAAAACTGAGTTCCTTCATGCCCTGAGCTTTGATACCATGTTGAAATTTGGTTGAGATTTGATCTTTAATTCTTTTAGATGTAGAGACTTGAAAAAATGAGACAATTCAATCCATGAAATTCATACAACCATAACACAAGATATACCCTGAGGAAAATCCTCAAAATTATGAGAACAAAAACCCCAACATTTCTTCTCAATATAATATAATGGATAACAAAGAATGCTTTCTTTTATAACATAGCATATTGCTTTCGGAAGATAAGATATCACCAAACACTCTTGATGAAGATACATAAGCAATAGAGAAGAGAGACCAATTGGATGTGTGCCCAACAAAACAGTAACAAGCACGAACAATACCCTGCACAAAGAGAAGCGCATTGCCTTCAATGGAGAAGAGAATTCGCTTCACATTGGATTCATCAATCCCATATAACATATTTATACATTCTTCTCTTCTATTTTTATCTTCTAACTTCAGGATGAACTCGCCCTCAAGCTGGATGTATCAATCTTGCATGCAGAAGTGCGCCCAACTTCTCATGCAGTGCTTTATCTCACTAAGATATCACTTAGGATGAATTCGTCTCTTAACTGAAATATTTCCCACTTAGTTAGGTGGCTAACTTAAGTGTCGACATGCAAGTGTCACAAATCATGTGTCATCTTTTAGTTTAACATAAGTATCGTCATGCAATAACACTTAGTTAACTATATATTATTTGTTGTCACTTAGTTAACTCTCTTTAATTGAAGTGTCATCTTTTAGTTTAAAGAAAGTGAAAACACTTTAGTTAACTAGTCCTTATTTAACACTTAGTTAACTGAAATCATGCTGATTGATTTACTTGAAGTGACCACTGTGAGTTGTTTAGCTAACCGAGGCATATCTTTAATCGATGCTTTAATTGAAGCATTGATTGAGGCATACATTGATACTTAACTGAAGCTTTAACAATTCAAGTTCTCTTTAATTAGCTAGTTTCTGCATGGGCAATTTCGAATTCTCTTTATCTCTATGCTTTATCTTGTATTTCTTTATCTCTTACTGCATGGTCAATATGTGCTAACTTTAATTATCCGTCACATTACATTATACTAATAGGAATTATCGGACGTTGTGATCATATTATATTTTTTTGGACCAACTGATCATATGCTAAAGTAATTCACTTTAGAGGTGATCAATCTCTAAAGGAGACTTAATAGCAACTGGTGATCATGGTTAATAATACATTACACAACATTAAATGCTTTTAACAAGTAAAGTGTGACCTTTATACGGAAGGTCCACCTCTATACGGGAGCTCCATCTCATGGATACCTTTATACGGAAGGTTCACATGATAATCATGACTTGACACACAAGTCTGGAGTCTTGTCCAACAAGACTTTACAACATCATTACTTTTATCAAGTGCTTCTATACGGGAGGAATAACCTTTACATGGAAGGAAATCAAAGTTCTCACCTCTATACGGGAGGATCAATCTTGGCTACATAAGATTGGTTTGGAGAATGTCTCCCAATGTTGTATATTTCACAATTTGTAGCTCAACACTAGCCACGTGACTATTTTTGTTTTCAGTGTTCCTGGAGCTTTCCACACTTCAGTACACCACCACTCTTTTCTTCCTCTAAATTATGTTGTAATGGTTGTCTCATACCCAAGCTTGGCCGTAATTTCCCCTGAAGTACAATTCTTCGTCCAAGATAAGGAATTCGACCAAATTTCATCCATATGAATAAATCTCCCCTCCAATTTTTCAACATAACATGCCCATTCCCTAGATACATCACCACTTGGGACAATAGACATGGCTAATTTCCATCCTTCTCTACCATATGCTTGTGGAGACTGTGCTTTTGCATCAGCTAAGACCTTCAATCCTTTTCCCCGAAGTGACTCAATTGTTTCCCTTGAAAATTTATATTCTTTACCTACTCCTACCCAAGGGTCTTCTCCTAAACGAATACTTTTTCCCCCACCCACCTTCCAATCCAACTAATTACCTACTAGAGGAAAGGCTAGATTCAAGGATTTACATCCTATGTATCCATTCTTGAAAGTCTTAATAGGAAATATCATCCAGTCTTCTAGGGAGGAGTTTAGACAATATTTAGAATTCAAAACTCCCCCCATAAAGGATTAGTATTTTGTGTGAGTCTCCACAATGACTTGGCTATGAGAGAACGACAAAACAATACTGGGTTCATGATTCCCCAACCCCCTTCTCCTTGGGGTTAGCCAATACTGACCATTTAAGCAATGGAATTCCTTCTTCTTGCTTGCTTGCCATCCATAAGAAAGAGAAGCATAGCTTTCTTATTCTTGTTAAAATTCCTTTAGGAATATAAGCTATAGAATGCCAATACACCAAAATTATTTAAAGGACTGCCTTCAATAGGACTAAACGACCTCCTCTAGATATAAAACAGTTTTCCCAACACGAAATACTAGCTTCCACCTTTTTAAATAACCAAATACAATCCCTAAAAGCGTAGGAATTTGGTTTTAAGAAAAATCCCAAATATTTGAATCCTTCTGTAATGGGATTCATAGGAAAGGATACTACTTCTTGCATTCTCCCTTGTACTTCTTCCGAGATTTAATTTATTAGAAGGTTGGATTTTTTTAGATTCACCACCATACGTGTTTCTTTTCTGTATATAAGTTGAAGTATATGCTCCAAAGCATTCAAATTTTTCGTTGTGCCTTCTCCAAACAAGAGAACATCATCCACAAATTGGAACAAAAAGGGTGAGAGCAGATAGCCTTGTCTTAATCCGCTTGATGCTCTAACGAAAGGGAATGGAGATCCATTAATTAACACATCGAAGGAGGTAGATTGAATACATCCCATTATCCAATTCATAAAATCCAATGAGATCCCTATCTGAATCAAGATAAGCCCGAGGAAGGTCCAGTTGACCCTATCGTAAGCCTTTGATAAATAAAGATTTAAATCAAAGGCCCTTTTTTTCTCCTTATGGATTGTGTGAATAGCTTCCTGAGCTATGGAGACTGCACCATGGATTTTCCTATTGAATAAGAATCCAAATTGTTCCTCCATGCTTATCTTGCTTAGAACAGGCTTTAACCACTAAGCAATCATCTTAGCTATTAACTTATATATGACATTGCAGCAAGATATAGGCCTAAATTCATCAAAGGAGGAACGCTTCTGCTTTTTAGGAATCAGAGCGAAAAATGTCGAATTCATAGCTCCAAGCACCTTACCAGAACGTTGGGATTCTTGGATCACCTTCATCAAGTCTTCCTTTACCAGTTCATAGAAGCCTTGAAATAAATCAATAGTAAATTTGATAGGCCCTGGGATTTTCCCTTTCTGAAAGGAATGAATAATATTCTTCAATTCCTCCTCTATTACCTCCTCTATTAAGACCTTGCTCATATCTTCTGTAACCAGTTTAGGAAAAAGATGGACCTAAAGAATTTCATGAATTAGACACCCCTCTTGCTCCTCGAAAAGAGTCTTGAAAAAAGAAACCCCTACCTCTTCTTTGTCCTTAAAAGAATTTACCATTTCACATTGCATATTTTTTATCTCCTTAATCGTATTAACACTACTATTAGAGGAAAATCTGTGAAAGAAATTTGTGTTGTTTTCCCCTTCAAAGATCCAAACTGCCATGCTTTTAAGCCTCCATATCTATTCTTTTTTAGCTAAGATCTCACTCCTTTTCACTTCCAACGTTTTTAAGGACTCCAATTATTCTGCTAAAAAACACTAGTAACATTTTGAGAGTATGCTTCATAAATGTTAGCCTATACCTCTTTGAGGTCTCTTTGGAAGTTTGCACAAAATTCTTTGTCCCACTGCTTGGAATCTTATTTGATACTAGCGGTATTTTCCACTAATTGTTTCATATATGAAACAAAAGGATCTGCTTGTAACGGGATCCAGGTGTTCATGACCAATTTCTTGTACTCTTCTTACTTTCACTAGATAGGGTTAAATTTGAAAGGAGCAAGGGGTTTCTTCTCTGACTTTTCTATTGAAAGAAGTATTGGGTGATGATCATAAATCCCCCCTACCTCCACCCACAAACGAACCACAATAGATCCATCCATCAAGTTTTATGAAATAAAAAAAAATGGTCCAAACATTTGGAGATGGCGGCTTCCCCACTTCTCCTGTTACGCCCCGTCGGTTCCAGTTTCAAGGGATGCACATCCACTGGCCCTTTTGATTCAAATAAACAATTGAAAAAATTGATGAGGTTTTCTGGTCTTGCCAATACTCCCCACATTTCTCTCTCCGAAAGTGTTAGATACAGATCTTCACCCAAGATTACATTATGTGCTTCCATTATACCATCTTCGAAAAAAGATTCCCATAAATCCCGATGATTACTGAAAGGGCCATATACATTTACTATAAAAAACAATTCTCCCAACTCCTTATCTTCTAGTATCAGTTTTATTGCAGAATTATGGTAGCTTAAGGAGATGGCCCTAACAGAGGGAGACGAGGTAGAAATGAGACCGCCATAATTCTCGTCCGAGTTTATATGTGCAAAACCCCAATATTTCAACCATGGACTTAAATACTCCCGTGCTTTCAAACCCTACATCATTGTTTCTTGAATTAGAATGACAGAGGGATTTAATTGTTTTATCATTCTTTTGAGGGAAAATAACTTGGTGGATCCCCCTAACCCCCTCGCATTGAGGTTAAACAAATCATTAAGTACCCTCTGATTGGGCTTTCCCTGTTCTAAGGGCCCGTACAATAGTCGTTTGTTTTCCATTCTTTATGTCAATTGCCACTTGGTTTTTGGCCTTCACTATGGGTGACTTCCTTCCCAGAGTTACCTTTGGATAAGGATTTTGAGCCAACCCTCCTGAGGAAGGTTCCTCCTCAAATTCCTTTATGGCTACTTTTGAGTGAGTATTGTACACCTTGGAAGGGATTGGGAGTTTTCCTCTTGTCTGGTTTTTAGGAGAAAGGGAAATCAAGTTCAAAGGACTTGAAATAGGGGAAGGACTAATAAATACAGGAGGAGGTAGTGGGGTTAGCTCTGGAGATATAACTGGCATCATCTGGTCCTTAATCACGAGAGATGAGATGAGAATTGAAGTGGGAAGCAAAATAGTTGAAGGAGAAGTAGTTGGATTTAATGGCTTACCAGATGAAGAGGAAACGTTGTTGGGACATTGAGGGGTTGACTCCTTCCTCCATATGTCCTCGCCTGCATTCTTTGTTCTACCACCTTTTCCATTATCTATCCCGATATCCTTTTGAGTTGGGGGCCTCATGGATTTTGGCACCCATACTCTCTTACGTGGCTAATATCCTGGGGCCTGACTTGGACAATCCTTTACAAGATTTCCAACATGTCGGCAAGCGAAACATTAAAACAATATCTTCCAGGAATCCAGACATTGAATCCAAAAACTGCCATGCATCTCCAATTTAATCTCTTCATATAGTCCATCCCTCAAGTCCAATTCCACCAAGATTTTAGCGCATCTTCTATCGATCTTCTGCTCCCAATTCTCTTCTAGAGCAATGAACTTCCCTAGCTTCCCTCCAATTGCCTCCAAAATCGACTTCTATCATAAGACCATTGGTAGACTAGGAAATATTAACCAGACTTGTTGGATGTTCAATGGTTCTCCTTTAGCATCAAAATTGACATCCCATTCCTTCAACAGAAGGCCCGATGGCCCCCATTGCCAATTGTGTTCCATCAACTTACTTTTATCATCTTCATGCTTTTCTCTGAATAAAATCCATCCCTGAGACATTATATGAAAAGTAAGAAGTTGGTTTACGACTAGGCTCCAAATTGGACTCCATCCACAAACGTAGAGCCATTCCTCCAACCACCTTACCATAGAAACAACCAACAAGCACAAATTTTAGGTACTCCGATATCTCCTCAATTCCAATCTCCTTTCCAACTGATAATGAGACCTTCAGTCCTTCTTGACTTTTGCACATTCCTTTGGCTTTGATACATGCTTAGGTTCATTACCAGAAGTGATGATCTCATCATTAGCCATAGAGGCAGAGGTAACCGCATTAATTATTTTTGGGAGTTTGAGCTGAGTCAATCCTTCATTTTGTCCTCACAACACCCCTTCCGGATCTCTACACCTTATCTCATGATCTCTGCAAAAAACTGGTAATCCAGGCGACATGGTATCATAATCCACTTCATCAATATCCATTATGATGGATGGAATGGAGTGGGAATGCTGACGCATGGAGAGTACTTAGGGAAGGAAACAACCTGCTTTTATGCCTGAACAGGTTATGGGATCTGACGTCGAGGGGCTACCAAATGATCAGAGTAGAAGGAAAAAAGCCAAGAAGTATAAAGAGGAAAAGACTAACAACACGTGCGAGGGGGAAGACATCTTCTTTCTCCATCCGGGATTTAATCAAAAAAAAAAAAATCCTTTGCTAGCTCCTACGGTTACCCTCTCCTATGCTGCCGAGCCATAGAAGCCTTCAACGCTGCAGAGCTCCATCGTGCCCCTAAAAGAGATAGGCTCGTTTTTGTTAATATATATATATAATCAATTAAATAATAAGATTATTATTATAATAATCATATTGTTATTTAAAAAGGAAATTAAAATATATTATATATACATGTTTACATGAATTGAAGAAAGGTGAACTCCTTTGAAAAGGACGACGAGTACTAAATATTATTTAATAAAAAGAAAATTAAAAGCTATGTGACGGTTAGGGAGAGCCGTTAGGGTTTGTTCCATACGATGTTATCTTTTGTGATTTTCTCCCTATGAAGGGAAGGTGGAAGCGCAGGCCTCCCGTCTTTCTAGTAATTGTTTCTCTTGAACCGTTAAGGTGGTTGTGGAGAAAAAAGAGGGCGACGGTCTCCTTATACAGGGCCGAGCCTGTTGATTTGGTGGTTTTTGTTTTGGGAGGCCTCTCTCTATTTTGTTGGGTGGCTAATTGGGTTTTTGCGTTGGGTGGCCTAGCCGAGCCCATTTTTGAAATCTCTACATTGATTGATAAATACTTTTGTCCCCATTAATTTCTGAGAAGAATAGTTTTGTTTTGACAAGCATAGAGAGGAGGGGAGAACGCCTCACTTCGAGAGATGAAGGTGACTCTCCCTCTTTTGTTTTCTGCATTAAGGAGGAAATGCCATTTGAATTTTGTATTCACTTAAAATATTTATGTTTTGTGCATTCACTGAGAAGAAGAAGGCCACCTTCTTGGAGAGGAATTAAGGAGTACTTATGCTTTTTTGTTGTCTCTGTGAATAGGTAAAAGAGCATAGCTCTCATTCGTTAATGTTTTTGCTTTGATGGTCTTTGTGAAGAAAAGAGGTGCAACCCTCCTGGGAACTTATATATCTTGCTTCCAACATTTTATTACTGTTGTATATTGTCAAGAGGATGAGGGCGCTGCCCTTGGATTGACTGTAATAGAGAGGGAGGCCCCTTTGGGAGGATGCACCTCCAAACCATGGCATTGTTTATGTATATAATTACTATTGGTTACATAGGTGGAGAAAGTAATCCCTCTTGAGAGGACGCAACCAGACTGTAGATAACTGCTTTTAGTTTATATTTTAATATTTGTTTTAGCCACAGAGGGAACAACCACAAAGGGTGCATCCCCCGGCTGTAAATGATTGTATTCAAATTATATTTTTAATGCTAGTATATTCTAATTGCTTTCAATACTCACATTTCCAGGATTGAAGAGAATATATCACCTCTGCTAATGAGTTCAAGTCTCTCTTATAGATAGCCAAAACTTGCAGGATGTTGGCAGAGGTTGCTTCCTTCCAAGAGGGTGACTTACCGTTTTCTTTGTTAGTTGTAATGTGTTCGTTCCCTCTGTAGATTGGAAAAAGGGTACAACCCTTGAGTTGACTGTGTATTATAGAGAGAAGAATGCTAGATGGCATGATTTTATTTTATGTGTATCTTTACATTTGTAAGCGTGGTAGCAACTTGTTGGGGTACACTCTTAGTTTGAATTGATTGTTGCATTTATACCAACCTAGATCCAAATCCTAGGCTCTATCAAGTGCCGAGAGGGATCAAATCTCCCGAGGTGCAAACCTCTCCTCGAAAAGCTCCTTGAGTGCAATACATGAGAAGAGGTTTGCACCTCAGGATATTTGATCCCTCTCGGCGCTTGATAGAGCCTAGGATTTGGATCTAGGCTGGTTTCAGTCGTGGGTAGTGACACAAAACTGGAGTTTGATCAGCAATGTAAGGAACAGGTTAAGTTGAAAACACAGATACATTTACAAGGATTATCATAATGTAAGTAATAAGTATTAAGGATTGAGTAAATTGTTAAATTGGAAAATAGAGACAATTCACCTAACTTTTTTTTTCGATTCTCTTTTTGTTGATCTACGTTTTGTTTTGTTTGTTCTTCTGCTTCTTCTGTCGTCATTTCGTACATTTTGATTTATTTGTTGTTCTGCAAACTGATTTTTTTGTTCTTCCAATTGCTTCAACTTTCTCTCTCGATACGCTCTTTGTCGATCAATGTTTTGTTTTCTTTGTTCTCCTTGTTCTTCTGCTGTCAATTCACCTAACTTTTTTTTTCGATTTTCTTTTTGTTGATCTGCATTTTGTTTTTTTCGTTCTTCTCCTTCTTCCGCCACCATTTCGTACATTTTGATTTATTTTTTGTTCTGCAACTTGATTTCTTTGTTCTTCCAATTACTTCAACTTCTCTCTTGATACACTCTTTGTCGATCAACGTTTTGTTTTCTTTGTTCCTCTCATTGTTCTGCTATCAATTCGTCTAACTTTCTTTTTCGATATTCTTTTTGTCAACTTGTGTTTCGTTTTCTTCATTCTTCTAGTTCTTGTACTATCATTTCCTCCAACTTCCTTTTTCGAAATTCTTTTTGTTCTTCTGCTTTTCGTTTCAAGTCTTTTTCTCGTTCTTTTGTTGTCACTGAAATCAATGCGTCCATACACTGAAATCAACCCGTCCATACACTGAAATCTATGTGTCCATACACTAAAATCAATGCGTCCATAGAATAAAATCTACACTAAAAAATATGCAATAAAAAACCCTATACACTGAAATCTATGCGTCCATTCACTGAAATCAATGCGCCATACACTGAAATCTATGTGTCCATTGATTTAAATCAATGCGTCCATTCATTGAAATCTATGCGTCCATTCACTGAAATCAATGCATCCATACACTAAAATCTATGCGTCCATACACTAAAATCAATGAGTCCACGGAATAACATCTACACTAAAAAATATGCAATAAAAAATTTCAACATTGTAAGGAACAGGTTAAGTTGAAAACACAGAAAGAATTATGAGGATTATAATAATGTAAGCAATAGGTATGAGTAAATTGTTATAACATTCCATGTATCCAAGTATGTCATATTCATTGGTAGTTATATTGATTCCTATATAACCCTGAAAATTATCTCTCATTCATGCTTTTGAGAATCCCTTTGCACAAATAACACTTCTTCACGATCTCTTTAATTTACGGTCGTGTTTTCTTTGTTCTTCTGTATGTTTTGATGCTTCTTTTTCTATTATGGATTCGAAACGTTGACTAAAGAACATGGATACTATGGATTCTCCAAAACCTCCTGAAATCAACAACCACATAGATCTTGCTACAAAGATTATTTTTATCTTTCTATTCTATACATTTGTCGTACTTTTCTTCTTTGATGATCAATATCTTCATTATTTGCAATATTATCATGAGGATCCATGATATACCCTGAAATAGAGAACACCAAAATCTAATTTGTTGAAATCATTGCAGAGTAGTTTTTATATTAAATTGATAAATTCAATGTATAGATGTAAATAACAAAAAACAATGCATTGTTGAAATTAATGAAATATTTTTTTATTTATTAAATTGATAAATTCAATGCATACATGTAAAAAACAAAAAAAATGCATTGCTGAAATCAATGCAACGAATGAAATAAATATGCATATTTTGTTGTTTAACAACATTTGTGTGTGGCCTATTGGTAGGAATTAAGGTGATTGGGCTTGTGTTAACCTAGAGACCAAGGTTCAAAACCCTTTTTGCTTGGAGTTATAGTTAGTTATCAAATCTAACTATTATTATGACATTTTTTTTTAACACCATTTCTGTGTGATCTATTGGTAAGTTGTGAGGTGATTGGGCTTGTCTTAACCTAGAGACCAATATTCAAATCTCTTTTTGCTTGGAGTTATATTTATTTATCAAATGTAATTATTAGTTAGCAAATACTTCTTCATTTCTTTACTTTTTATGTTTTTAGTTTTTAGGTTAGTTATAATATATTTTTTTTACTTCTTATGTTTCTAGTTTTAATGTCGGCTATAATTTATTTTTTTACATTTTTGTTTACTTCTTTATTCTATGTTGGGTATAATATTATGTTTCTACTTTTCATATCCACTATAATATTTTTTTAACTTCTTTATTTTATGTTGGCTATAATATTTTTTTAACTTCTTTTTTGTTTAGGGCTGACATAATATTTATTACTTTTTAGTTTGTATTATTCATTTTTGTTTATGGCCAACAATAATATCACAAACGTTACATGTAACATTAAAAGATCTCACTCATATTATAATTTTTTCCTTTATATTAAATTTTATTAATGGCCGACAAAGGTTACAAACCTTACATGTTACATTACAAGCTCTCACTCATACTATTAATTTTTACATTTTATTACTTTTTACATTTTATTTTTTCGAAAACTTTATTTTATCATTTTTTTATGTTGTTTTGTGTTTATATAGGCATTGATGTCAACCGTGTTTTTCAATCTAAAATATATGTTCCTTTTAATGGCTGACTAAATATTAATTAGTTTTTACGTTTTATTAGATATCCCTCATATTATAACTTTTTACGTTTTATTAGATGTAACGCTACATTTTTACGATTTATTAGATGTAACGGTACATCCATGTTAGAAGATCTCCCTCATACTGGGCTGTAGAGTGCCTCTCGGCACAAAAATACCTATTGGTGCAGTGGGTCGAAAGTGTATTTTGATATCCATATATAGATCGAACATTGTCTTTTTAAGTATTATAGTTTTATATGGTACTATAGAGAGTTGGACCCCTTGTGATTGTTCTTTCATTCTAACATAAGGAGTTGTGATATTGATAAGTTAAATTTTTCTTATGAGGAGAGAGAAACCAAGGGATAGTTGAAGATCTATTTTGAGTTATTTTTGTTAACTCTATCGCCTAGTGGATTCATTTCCCAACTCGGGGATGGCCTCTTGACGAAAGGAATACACACCGGATAGAGAACGAAAAAGGTTGGGTGGAATGTTGCATTCAAGCTTTCAGTCGCATCTTGTGATGAACCTGCAATAATTAATTAATGCAAATACACGAAATATCAGAAATAATAGAACTCAAAATCTCTTTTATATTGATCATGGGCCACTTCGAGGGGGCGACCTCCTTTGAGCAAGCTCAATACAATTAACTTCACGGTGCCTTCATAGGCCTCAAAACACACTTATATACTAAGTCTAGGCACCAATACCATGGGTCAATACTATGTGTCAATACAAACCATGGGCTAACTCTAGGTGCCAATACTATGAGTCCAAACCATGGGACATATAATACTATGGGACGACTTACAAAGCATATGCGTCCAATACTATGGGTCAATACTATGGGCTAATATAAACTATGGATCAACAAATACTACGGGACGACTTACAAAGCATATGCATCCAACAACAATATACTAACAAAGTAAAGACATGGGTTCCTAACATCCCCTCTCCCTTAGAAAAAGCTTTGTCCTCAAAGCTTTAGATGTGGAAATTGATGCAGAATCTGAAGGAGTGGGTCCCCTGTAGCATTCTCGGGTTGCATTCCGAGCCACTGGCGCCTTTGGAGTTTCAGGGAGGATTGATGGAAGGCTGTAGACGAAGAAGAACCATATCATCGATGTGAAAAGTGCGCTCAGAACGGTGCTGATCTGCTTGTTGTTTCAGTCGAATTCTTGCCATGTGAAAATTGTCCTGCAAAATGAGAAGAAGCTGATCACGGTTTCGAAGAATTGAGTCAATTGCCTGAACTGGGGAGCTGCTGAAGGTGTATGGAAGAAGAACTGGTGGTGCATGTACAAAGACTGCTTCATATGGTGTCCTTTGAGATGTGGTACTATACCACTGGAGCGCTTCTAGGAAATCCATAGAAATAGTTGTCCAAATCTATGGAGGGATGGGTAAGGGTTCGAGCAGTCCTGAAAGGAGGGTCGTTTCACCCTTGTTGACCTGGAAAGTATCACAGTAACCCACCATCCGTTGAATTGTCCTTTTGAGTCCCTGCCAAAAGAAGTTACATTGTTCTTGGTCATACGTTTTGAGGAACCCAGAGTTCCCTACTGATGAAGAAGCATGGAGTTCATAGAAGAGATAGCCCTGTTGAACAGATTGCAACCAATTTGGAACAAGCAAAGAAATAGCTGTAAGAGAAACTGGGTCATCAAATGTGCGAGGAGGAGCATCTTCCACCATATTGTCCTTACCCTTCTGGTAAGTGGTCGCATAGTCATAACCCATGAGTTGGATAACCCATTTCAGGTGTGTTGGGGAGGAGACCCGTTGTTCCAGGAAAGTTTCCAGACTCTGGAGATCAGTCTTGATGCAGAAATAATTCCCCAATAGGGATGGCTGCCACTTCTGGATTGTATGCAAAATAGTCATCATTTCGTGCTGAGAGGTAGATGCGGCTAAATTCTTACTGGAAAGGTCTCTTGAAGGCAACAAGCTCATTGGTTCAGCAAAGACACCTGCATATCTATCCAAGGAAGTAGTGGAGACTGTTGATGGGTGCATCTGAATGGAATGCAGCTGAGCGATGACACCATGTGAATTTTTCTTAAGTATTTTTTCCAAGCGATGTGAACTGATGATGCAGCGAGACCTTGGTTGTAATCCCATAAATTTGTGTTGTGCCCCATTGACTGAAAACTGCATCCAAAGTTCAGCAAAATCCCATAAGATGGGGCCAAGTGTGCGTAACCATTGAACGCCCAAAACCACATCACATCCGCCTAAGGACAAGGCAAACATGTGAGAGCGCAAGTTATAATCTTCCATAGAGATACGCACATTGTGACACTTCCCCTTGCAAGGTAAGGTGCCCCCATTGGAAACCATGACTTCAATGTTGGAGCAAGGATGGACAAAACAATCAGCATGTTTGGCAATCCGAGGATCAATGAAGTTATGAGTGCTACCAGAATCAATGAGTATGGTAAGAGGGAGCTTCTTGAAGTATCCCCCAACTCGCATTGTTTGTGGGGTGGTGACGCCGGTTACAGCATGGAGAGAGATCTCGAGTGGGTCGTCCTGAGATGGGGTGTCAACAGGCGGGTGTTGAATGTCGATCTGATCATCTACTGTATCTGGAGCTTCTTCATCAAGTTTTGAGGCAGGCAGAGAATCCACATCCAAGAGATAGAGATTTTGTTGAACACATCTATGTCCCCGAGTGAATTTCTCATCACAATTATAACAAAGCCCTTTTTCTCGGCGTGCCTGCATCTCTGTTTCAGACAATTGCTTGATAGGAGTTGGTTGAGGAGCAGGCGTGATGGGAGGTCGTTGGGAACCCATATTTATGAAGGGAACAAAGGTGGGTTTGGAGCGTTGTTGAGCTGCAATCTTGTCCTCAACCAGCTTAGCCAACCCTAGGACTTCCATCATTGTGTTGGGACAAAACATTTTGACCTCTGAGCGGATTTCATCCTTGAGACCACTGATAAAACAACTCCTGTAGAATTCATCGGACAATCCTTCTGTGTGATTGGCTAGTTTCTCAAATTCCGTCTGATACTCTCTCACTGTGCCAGTTTGGTGAAGTTTAGTGAGTGCTCCTGTGAAGTCGTCAAAAGAACTAGGACCAAATCGTAACAAAAGGAGTTGGCAAAAATCTGTCCAGTTTGGCTCGGGATGAGCTTTGATGTACCAACGGTACCATTGAAGGGCTTCCTATTCCAAATGAAAGGATGCAAGTGGAAATTTCTGAACATCAAAAGTATTATGCAGACTGAAATATTGTTCTGCTCGATATATCCATCCAGTCGGATCAGTACCATTGAACCGAGGAAAATCAAGCTTCGGCCCACGAAAATTGATGGAAGAAGAGAACCCGGTGGCTACAAAAGATTTTGGCTGTCGGTTATTGTTCATGGCTGAATGCTGAAGATGGAGGCTGAGAAATTTTTCATCCAGATCTTGGAGTTTGGTTTGGATGGCTGCAAATGCTTCCTCCATGGTGTTTGCTCCTGTGCAAGTGACAACCATAACCAGTAATTTTTTTTTATTTTTTTTTTTTGTGGGGGGGGTGGGAATGGATAGAAAAACACAAACACAAGCTTATTTAGTAAGGGGAAATTTGGATTTGGGAAAAACTTGGAGGGGTAATTGGGGTTTGACTAGGTTTTCGACACTTTCTGAGGGACAGGGAAGCAAAAAATGGGGATTTTAGAAGTGAGAAATCTATGGTAAAATTTGAAGGCAATCGGGTGAAAATTGAAGAAGTTATGGCAAACCCTAAAAATAGACAAATGTGGGATTTCTGGTCTTGGGAAGTGGAATTTGGGATAGGGTCTTCAGGAATGAAATATGCAGAATGGGATTGTAGGGATGTCAGTGAAGTTTCAGGGAAAACAGAGTTGAAATAAGGGAGATATGGCCGAAAAACAAAATTTTATACCTTTTTTTTTTTCAGAAATGGATCGGCAACAGCAGGGTGGAAGGGATCCGCAATAGATGGATCTGCAACAGCGCAGAAGGGATTGAAAATGGTTGGATCTGAAATGGCGACTGGATCTGGAACTACTTTCAGAATAGATCTGAAACGGCTGGATTTGGAGCGGAAGTGATTGGCAACAGTTCAACTGAAAATAGATATGGACCCCAGGTATGTACGGCTTCCTAAGAGTTCAGGTGTTTCACTCAGCCACCAATGCTGTCTGACGGCTTGCATATTGGGGCAGTACCCCTCACTCCACGGCTCAAGTAAAACTGATGACCGCTTTGCCACAAACGATAGATCTTGGTTTACCTCACGGGTGGGAACTAGTCAATCAGGTAGGGGTCGTTGCCCTTTTCGCTAGCAGGTCCTCTCAATGGGCCAGCTACTTTGGGGTTCCTGCGGTACTCCTCACAATGAGTTTTAGGGCTTATGCCCAAGTACTTTCCATAGTTAAGCGGATAGAGATTATTCCCAAATCCGAAGCTGCAACAGATGCGAAAAAAAAATTTGGCAGAAATTCCACCCAACGAGCCCAAGAAAATGCTCTGATACCAGATGTGATGAACCTGCAATAATTAATTAATGCAAATACACGAAATATCAGAAATAATAGAACTCAGAATCACTTTTATATTGATCACGGGCCACTTCGAGGGGGCAACCTCCTTTGAGCAAGCTCAATACGGTGCCTTCATAGGCCTCAACACACACTTATATACTAAGTCTAGGCACCAATACCATGGGTCAATACTATGTGTCAATACAAACCATGGGCTAAGTCTAGGCGCCAATACTATGAGTCAAAACCATGGGACATATAATACTATGGGACGACTTACAAAGCATATGCATCCAATACTATGGGCTAATATAAACTATGGATCAACAAATACTACGGGACGACTTACAAAGCATATGCGTCCAACAACAATATACTAACAAAGTAAAGACATGGGTTCCTAACACATCTATCTCCAAAATCAGATAAGTACCCTTCAGATGTTAAAGTTTTGTAAGAATCCAACCTTGTTGTGTTGAGTTAATGAAATGTGTTCAATTATATATAAGTCTTACGAATGTTATGCATTTATTACTTGTCAAAGTTTTATTAATGAGGAACCTTTGAATTTTTTATTTTTTATTTTTTTTTCCGAAGCTTATACTGTTTTATTAAGATAGATATTGTCATCAAGAAACACAATAGTACTATGATATAATTATTTGTATACAAGTAGTTGTAAGAATTATGATCTTCCTATAAGAATGTTTATACTCTTAAGGTAATATTTATCTTTTATATAATACATGTATGCCTTGTTATAAGTCTCTCTAAAGGGTATGGACAATAGATACCTTATGTATTATGACATGGATAGCTAGCTAAGTTCTCTTTAGTTAAAATAAAATTAAATGTGAAAGTATTACGGTGGTCTTGTTTTACTATGTTTAATTCATATAAATGAACAATAAATGCATAGCTAATTATTTTGGATGAAAGAGAAGTTATTTTGATACAATGAGTAAAGATAACTTTGTTAGTGTAATATTAGAAGGTTGTATTTAAGTGCACTAGAAGTTATTGTATTAAGAGGGTTCTCATAATGTAATAATAAGTGTTATTTTTGGGATCTTCTTAGAAAGGTATAATGAACTTATACTCTTGGATTTAATATAAACTTATTGGGATCCTGTTAGAAAGGTATAATGAACTTATACTCTTGGATTTAGTATAAATTTATTCATTGACTAAATTTTTTGTTTATATTTATATGAGATGATCTCTAAATAAAGATTGAGTTAGAACCAATTTATATGCTTCTTATACATGTAAAGAATGTAGTTGATGAGAATGTACTTAGTTTATATTGATTTGATAAGTAATGAGGCTAATTTAATGGTTGTTTGGATGATGTTAAAGGAAAATTTTATACCCCAATCAAGCTATGTAAGTATTTATGTTGAAATATAATATAAAATGGTCCAATATGATAATCCAAAGCACGAGAGGGTCTATGATTCCACTAGATGGGAAGAGGAAAAGGGCCCTAAAGATAAGTGAATCTTCTAATGCCAAGTGTCCTCCTTAAATCTCATTTCATTTCCACCATGTTCCATTAATGAAGTCACCCACCTCCATTGATTTATTAAACTAGTCACAAAATGCATGTAAGAGGTTGGTTGGAAAAGTCTTTCGCATAGTTATGGAAGCATGGTTGAGTACATTGTTTCTTTTGACAAAGGAAATGTTATCCATTACCTTCCTCAACCTTTCCATTCTTATCAAGGGCATGGATCCACTTGGAAAAAAGTGGTATTTTAAGAGCATGGAAGCAATACACACACACACACACACACACACACACACACATGGGCATGCACATGATAGCCAATAGAGGAACTTGTTAAAAGTAAAAAAATGCAGAAACATGCCTAGTTCTGAAGACTAATGGATACTAGATAGAAAGCAAATCTACAAGAAATAAACAATACCCAAATGATAATAGTTATTGAAAGCAATAGAAGGTGCTAGAACATGGAGGATGTTGGGGTGTTTCCACCTTCCTTCCATTTTTATTCTTTCTCCCAATCATCATTAAAGGAGACTATTAGAATATGTAATGATGACTTATGTGATATATTGGTAAAATATCATTTAAAGGCATAAAATAACTCTTGCATCATTGTAATTATATCCTTTGTAACCATTCTCTATATAAAGAGTAGGAAATTCATTTATCCCACATGTATTATGGGATGTATTGTAATCCAAACCTCTTGGTATATAAGAGAGGTCAAGGAGACCCTTTTGGGTATGTGTTGATTGTAATTCATCACACATCACATGTTGTGTATGTCATTTGTACACACATTGATTGATGGAGCTTGATGTGATGCATATGTGAGGATTCCATGTAATCTTTGAGATATTTTTCATATTAATGGAAGATGCAACCCTTCCCATGGATGTAGCCCAATTTGGTGAACCACGTATATCTGGTGTTCTCCTTTTCTTGGTCTCTTTATGTTCATGTTGATATGTTATTGTTGCTTAGATAGGTAAGCTAGTTTAGCTAAATCTTAATCTCTGACAGAACTATAAACTAAGAAAGGAACCCTATCAAAAGAGGAAGAGTCAACTTTGGTGGAGAACAAAATTTTGTATATGGATAGAGGTTGGGAACATAGGAACCCTAAAACTCTAGTGGTATTATTGCTAAAGGATTCTTTGGAACCCACCTATGATACTCCTTTTGGCAATTTTTCCAAAAGGAAAACAATGAGATGGGTTCTTCATTCACACCGTAAGAGCATTATAGGGAGGGTACTTTGAGGGATTATGGAGCAAAGAATAATTAAGTCTTCATGGTCGTATGTGGGGTAGAGAAGGAGAGTACCATGAACTGGTTTGATAACTAGTAGAGTTAATTTCCAATTGGAGAGGGAAAACCCTAAGAAATGGATTCCTTCAGCCTTATGGCCACATCACATGGTTTTGGGTGGTATTCTCATTGAATACCTAAGGCTCATTGGAAAATTTCTCATGTACAACCAATTTCTTGGATAATATTTCATAACAAATAAGTGTTTTGTGTATTTTATGAATACACAAAAGACTTATTTGTTTTATGTTATTCCTTGTTCGGGAAACATATTTTGATTGCACAACTATGTGGTGAATGCTTAATTTATGGATTTGGGAATTGGTGTCATGAAATGGGAATAATATGCATGCATAAAATGGTTTCATTTTATCTTAAAATGTATTACACATGCACCTTTAGTAGTACTTGAGTTTCCATCATGAGTTCAAGTCTAATATGGATTAATATTCATTGGAGAAATTGGTCACAATAGGACAAAGGATTAACTCTATTTATTTTAAGAGTTATCATTTTTTTGCACCAAGGACACATGCTAGTGTCATATTGGCTTGGGATATAAAGGTGAACCCCCTTTGTGAAATTTATTTATAATATATAGTGATCTTGATTGTCAAATAATTCCCAGATCAACGATGGGGGGTTATGTCCTAGAGGATAGTTGCATATTATATGGTCTGGAGTCCAAAATAAAAGGGCACATGGAATCCTCCTATTTGTGTGGGTCATAAACCTTCACGTTGGTGAGAGGTGTCTTTACAACTCATGGTGATATTGGTCATCCATTGGTTTTTATTTCAATTGTAGGGAAAGGAAACTAGTGGGAATATGCCAGATCGTTAACTTATATGGCCAGACGAGGAGAGACACTTGGCACATTTATATTGATGTAGGATACACCTTTGGGTCCCATTGAGATATCTAGGCCATTGACTTGGTTAATATCGATTGTCACACTAGATTTTATGTTCATGACATATCTGTTAAAGTCGTGTGGAAGGGAGACATGGATCCTTCCCATTCATGCAAGTTATAAACCTATGCACTAGGAAGGAGGGGTTTAATGGATCTACATAAATCCTAATCATCAATCCTATTTTAGATCAACAGTAGGGAAGGACTCTTAGGGATAATGGCATGGGGATTTGATCCCATATGGTGGTTGGGTCCGTTGGGCTTGGAGTTAATAAGATCCATTGAATTTTCAATAAAGATGGTGGAGATCACCTAATGATAAAAAAATAGGCATTTCAAGTGGTTGGTGGAGTGTATGGAACCTCCTAATAGGTGTGGGGTTTTAGCTTGCACACTGATACAAAATGAGTCTTGCAATCCACATAGTTATTGATCATTGATTTGTTTCAATATCTATGGCTAGGGTTCAACTCGTCAAGAAAATAATCATTGTTTAGTCCTTTTGGAAGTGGTATGAAGAGGAAACTTGGCATCATATGGTTGATGCGAATTTTAAACTTATGTACCAAGGAATGGGGTCATTTGGATCTATAATTATCATGGTCATTGATTACTTTTACAATCCATGATTGAGAAGGCACCCAAGTAGATGATTAGGAATTACCCTAAGGAATGGACACAACTTCAAATTAAAATTTTCCACATGGAAGGCTAAAAGACCACAATAAGGCCTGAACACCACATAAAGGGAAATTAAGATAATGTGTAGAGTTCATGTAAGGGTGTGATATGAAGTGGGAAGAATTTAAGGTATTACTTGAGGAGTATTGACCTCTAACATGGCTAATGCATGATGGATTGTATATGTAGATTTGACCATACTAACCTTAAAAGAGATAGAATAAAAGTTTAGTACCTTGGCATCAATACTATATTGGTCTAGTTACATGTCAATTTCTATCTCTCCTAGGGGAATATTCCTTTTTATGTGGTGGCATGTTAATGTGAAGAACCTACGTTCCTTTGTTTTAATGATTTCATGTGTTTTTCTTGTCGACACATTGAAGGAAGTGTTGGCCAATTTGATTTTCCCCTTCTAGAGTTTTGTGGCTGGCCATTCTCCACATGGTAACTCTTTATTACAACCCACAAATGAATGATGCAATAAGTGGTTGAGAAATTAATTTTTGGGTGGGTGTTGTTGTGATTTTGGGAAGGAAACATTATTTTGAGCAATCACTCTCTCAAGAAAAGAAATAGAAGAATGAAGAGGAAAAGGAATAACAAGGAGAACATAAAAACAAAGTTGGGAGAAACCTAGTGAACTAAGATTCAACAAGGTGAAGAGAGACATATTTTATGGCGGGAAAAACATCTAGGAGGACTCTTGAATTTCTTCATGGTTGCTAAAGGAAGATGGTAGTTGGGTCTAGATGGAAAAGGGAGTTGTAGGTGAGACATAAGTTAATCAAAATTCACATGTTGTTGAAAGACGATCTTGATAATTTTCTTTGGAGAAAGAATTGGCCAATGAGGAGCACTTCCTTAGGCATATTTAAGAATATCATGCCCATGGTGCTCAAGTTCAATCTTGTTTGCAATGGATTAGAGAAGGATGTGGATATTCCTTGTTCTATTTTGATTATCTTAAGTAGAGATTCCACATATGTTTGGTTTTAGCTTCCAAAATATATTTGTTGAAAACCCCTTGAAAGAAAACTCTTAAATATCAAGGAAGATTATAAAAGGGTACTTCCATCAAAAGTTTGGAGCACCTTGAGAACCAACCATTATGTAGAAAAACTCAAAATGTTGATTTTTTTTAACTCTAGAGAAATGATTCCCTTTGCAATGCATATGTGATGTGTTGGGTACTCACACATGAAAATCATCCATAGAGAAACATGTTATGGAATAGACCCTATTCTAGACACAAATTATGGCCTACATCTCAAGAAACATTGTTTGTATTGTAAATCTTAAAATCCCTCCCATGTCTCACTTTATAGGCTAGGGATTTTTTATGTCGCCTTCGTGTGATGACTTAAGAATTTTTGCATGGCCCATGAATGTCTTAAACTCTATATTCTGGTATTATACCATGGAAAAGGCCCTAAGGACCATGCCTAGTGTGTCGGGAGGTCAAGTGGGAGATTTTGGATTGGGTTGGGGGGGATAATGGTTGGTATTCTCCTTGTTGGCCTAGTGGTGGCTATGTTCCATGGGAGTAGAAAAGTAGGAAGTGCAAAAGGAGAGGGGTAGGGGATACCAAAGCAGGGGATACCAAATCTGTGAAAATTAAAAAACCCCTTGGATTGATAATTCGAGGGCTTGGAGTTTTTTTTACGGAGCATGTCAACACGGTAGGAGTGATTTTGGTTTCATCCTTCATGTGCACAGTTCACATTATTTCTTATTTAAAGGATGTCTTGGAAATGGGACAAATAAATCAGTTGAATTTAATGCTCTTTAATTTCTGCTCAAACTGGCTTCGGTTCATCAGGTAATGAATTTGCAAGTTTTTGGAGATTCTCTCCTGGTCATTCAATCTATGAATAGGTTGGTGTCTATTGAAACAAATGATCTATTTCCCCTAGTTCGGCGTCTGATTCATATTAGATATTCCTTCAACAACATCGGTTTTTGTCACGTTTATTGTGAGTTCAATTTGTATGATGATGAACTGTCAAAACAGGGCCTCGCACTTGGTGCACTGGGACTGGAGGAATTTCAAGGTGGCACTCATGTGCACTCTTGCACTTACTCACTAGCTGAATTTTGTCTTCTCTAGTTTTTTACTAGTTAAATATGTTCCCGGCATTTTATATGCACTATTTTGGAGATACTATGATAAAATTTGTAGATCTTATCTGATTGTTTCATGTCAGCACTCTATATCAAAATGATCAGCACAATGGAAGGATTCCAATGATGTAGGTCACAAATAAGGGATTTCTAGAACTTCTAGACATTTACATTGGGGCTTGAATTTTAATGTATTGATAGAATTGTCAAATTCTCGGTAGATTCAAAGATGTAGGAATTTCACATTACCTCCCTTAGTGAATTTGTTGGTTGTTGGGACATAATGAAGAAATATCACAGACATGCTGTAGAGAGAAGGTTTTCCAAGTTTTCCAAGGCTCTTAATTCAAAGGATTATCATGTGTTGTAGCTCTCTAATATACTTCCAGGGTCCAACAGTGGTACTCAACCCAATCTCCCAGGGAACTAACTAAGGAGAATCATCTATGCCCTTAGTTGTACTACCCAACTACCAAAGTATGTGAGAGTTTCTTCTCAAGTATTGTTCTTGGGTTACACTATCTCAGTACAAGGAGTATCAATGGATCAAAAAAATATTGACCATAATGAATTGGCCTACTCCAATAAATGTGATAGACGTGAGATGATTTATCGGTCTTTCTAGTTATTATCAAAGTTTTAACAAGGGATTTTCCAAAATCATGTATCCAATCAACACCTTTTAGAAGAAAGAGAACAACTTTTAATGGTCAAAATAATCCTAGAAGATATTTCAACAATTGAAAAATATCCACACTAGTGCACCAATTTTGAAATTTGTGGACTCGATTAAATATTGTGTCATGTGTATGAATGATTACACTAAAATACTTGGTGGATTTATCATGTATGATAACCAGGTGGTGTGTTATGAGTCATGAGAACTAAAGGAACAAGAAAAAAAACATGTTTCTTATGAACTAGAACTTTTTGTTGTTGTACATATATTGAAGATGTGGTGATAGTACTGAATGGGTATAAATTTCATGCTAATGATATATCATAGGATTGGGGTATTTACTTGGCTAACCAAAGTTGAGTCCCATAAAGCAATATGGTTGGAATTTCTTTGTGAGTTTATGAGAACTATATCCAAGTGAGAGATGGACTATATATATCAAGAGAAATCAAAGAAGTATGAAGGTTATTAGTTAAGTAATGATGGAATTCTTTTTACAAAAATAAAATGTATATTTCCAACTTGTTAGAGCTAAGAATCACTATCATCAATGAAATCCACAAGATACCATAGTTTGCTATCCAGGTTACCAATAAATGATTGGTATAGCAAGGAAGTAATACTTTTGGCCTAGAATGAAAAATTATGTTGATCAATACATTGCTAGATGTATGGATGTTAGTAGGTATGGATGTTAGTAGGTCAAGGTTGAGTATCAACGCTTAGTAGGTTTTATACCTCCCTTGTCACTTCTAGAATGGAAATGAGAGGTAAGAACAATGCATTTAATTACCAGACTACCAAAGACATCGAAGAATCATGATTCCATAATGGTTGTAGTTGATAAACTGACCAAAGGAACTCATTTTGTTCCCATTAATTCTACTCATAAGGAAACAAACATTGCAAATATATTCACGAGAGAAATTTCTAGGTTGTATGGGATGGCCACGACAATTGTTTTAGATAGGGATACAAATTTTAGTTCAAATTTTTGGAAGAGAATTTTTGAAGGCTTGTGCAACAAGCTAAATTTCAATATTGCTTACCATACACAAATATATGGGTATACTAAAAGAGTAAATCAAATGATCGAAGGCATAGTTTTTATGTATGCGATGGATAAACCATCCAAGTAAGAAGTTTATTTACACTTGGTGGAGTTTGTATATAACAATGGGAATTATGCATCATTAAAAATGACTATTCATATAATTATTTATATGGTAGAAGATGCATTACTTCACTAAGTGGGAATAACCCAATGAAAATGATCATGATTGGGAAACAAATTCTCAAGGAAATGGAACAAGCAGTTTCTAGGATCATACAAAATTTGAAGACAATAGAAGACAAGTATACAGATTATGTAGATAAGAATAATGTGCATAGACAATTCAAAGTTGTGGATAATGTTATGTACCAAATCCTTAAATAGCATAATAAAATAGAATACACACAATGTATAGAAGATGTGAACATGGAGAACAAACACCAAAGAGATAATAGAGATTAGTCACACAATAACTCCTTATACAATAGGAGAACCTCCTTCAAATAACTCCAATACATCCATATATCCAAATCATATGTTCATGTCCCAATAATGACTATATTGGTTTCTAAATATACTTATTCTCACTTGTTGCACATGTGGTCCCTTTATCAATACAAACCTCATTACATGTACATTTAACCCCATATATAACCCCATTGGGGTCATAAAAGATCATGTGTGCCACAGAGTGAAGTCAAGAATATCCATTTGAAGCTTGGAAGTTGTGCCAAGATGGCACCTAGATATTGGAATCCATTTGAAATCCTTGATAGGATCAGGCCAATTGCATATAAACTTACATTCCTATTAACATTAAATCTCACAATGGTTTCCATGCTTCCTTCCTTAATAAATATGTACATGAACTAACGATGTGATTTATTAGGTTGTGTTTTACTTGGAACCAAGGGTAGACTTAGTTTCAAATAGATCCATTACACACCATTGATAGGAAAGTAACATTTCTTTGGAACAAAGTCATCAAATATGTAAATGTGTAATGGAAGCACTTTGCTACTTATGAGGGTACTTAAGACTTGGAGGATGCCATAAAGGAGACATACTCATTTTTTTTTTGGAGCTCAAGTTGCATCGAGGCCAATGCAATTCCAAAAGGAGGGGAATTTAATATCTCATTTTTAAACTTTGGATGTATTAGATAAAATTATGGATAATTGTAAATAAGTGTATATAATGATGAGAGTCAAAGCATATGAGATTAAATAAAATGAATTCATTTGTAAATGGTGTAAATATCTTGTATGGATTCCTAGTGTGGATCTTAAGGCCAAGGCCTAACTAGTGAATGGCTAGACACATAATTGTAATAATTGCTCTTTTTATGTACCAACTTTATATGTACTATGGGGTATAAATTCCATGGTATGCAGCAGATATATAAATATTACTTTGAAATTAATATAAAGGTCCAATATGGTTGCGAAGAGCACAGGAGGGGCTATGAGTCCATTAGAGGGGAAGATGAAAGGAGGCCAAGCAGGTAATAAATAATCTTGTGTTGCATAAGAAATCCTACCTTCTTATGATGTTCTTTATTTTCATTTAATCCACTGCCTTTGACTTATAATCCAATCATTGAATGTATGTGGTGGTTGGTGAGGAAGTCTACCTCACATAGTTATGAGGGCATGGGGGCTAGGTACAATAATCATGGGGAAGTGTAAGATACATAATCCTCATGTAAATTCAAACCCCTCCATTCCCAAGCACATTTTTCCATTAAATTGACTCTTTTACACTCACCATTCTCATGTTGAGACATAACTGAAGTTATGAAAATTTCATTATTATCCTTTTGATTGATCTACAAACTTAAAAATGATCGAATCCATTTGTGAGAAAGTAATTCAGGGACTAAAGAAGACTCAATGGATGGATATATGGAAGTATAGAGAGGTTTATATGTTTATGAAACCTCCCTTTCCACTGTTAATTGTTGCTCGTTGGGTTCCTCAAAGCTAAGGTATAATATTGTCAGGTTATTCCATAAGGTAAGAAATAGGATGGATCCTTCCTACCTAGGGTGATAGAACTCGAAGGAAAAATACTCATTTGGAAAAAGAAGGGGCATGCATTTCTTTTGTTGGATGGGAAGTGCATGCGAATTCCATTTGGGTGAGTGACCTATGAATTTATCTAGTTTCATTTTCCCCATCGACCTCATAAGTTGGCTTGGGGGTGACATATTTAGTGGGCACATATGGCTGGGTGGAAAATTACTCATACATATCATGTTTCATAGACCATTTTGGTGAAAAGATAATACTTTAATCTCTCCTATTAAATCTCTCATTTTAATTTGCAATTTAAGCTTGTATTATGTTTATGAATGAAATGAGATAAGGAATACCTGGTATAAATGAATTTATGCATTTTATTTTGGTTTATGATTCACCCAAATTATATAAGATTAAAGTTGCTTACTCTAAAAATTACCAATTTTTTTTAGAAAGTATATGAAATCCTTATATATTTTAATATTTTTTCAAAATATCATTAAACATTTTATGGTTGGAATTTTAAGAATTCAGTAAGATTCGCCAAGGTTTCTACACTTTAATAAAAGTATAGATCCTTCAAAGTTTCTTTGATCCTAGATTTTTGTATTGGGTAATCCTTTAAAGGGAACATTACATTAGAGAAAGAAACTACCTTGGAACACATGTTGACAAGTAATGGGCACAACAAGGCATGTTGCACATGGCTAGAGGAGGAGCATCTTACATGAGGACATTTGTAGAATGAACCACCATGTAAGAGGGAGTGTTGGGATAAAATATTTTTGGATATCACATCATCTTAGATAGGTGTGTTGGTCCCAAAGGGGAATCTTTGGTTAAGGCCGCATTATATTAGGGGTTGGATAAATCCTAGTGTGAAATTGTACATCCTTCTTCAATGGACCACTCCATATGGGGTTTCTTGTTGACTTAGATCAAGGGTTACTTTTCTAGACCCAATCTATGTTTTATGTTTCACCCTCAAATAATTATATATAAATGGAGAAGAGATATTTGCCATTACTTACTATTGATGTAATCATTATTGTAGCTATGTAATTCTCTTGGAAAAACCTTGTAGGGAGCAATATCTATGGTTGTGATGTAAACCCGAGAGGAGAAATGAAGATGAATTTTGATAAGGTATTAATAATTGCGTGATGAAAGAGAATAAAACTTAGATATTGTGTGATATAAAACCTAAAGTAAGAACATGGAGTGCTAAAGTAGAAGAGGAGACCTAGAGCTTGGTGATATGCTTAGATTGGATAAGACTTGGAGTTTATGCCAATGTACTCTTGCCATTCCATTGTAACATTGTCTAGATGCCCCTTGGATATTTTATGATGCAAGAGAAGAAGGAATGAGGTTTGTGGGATGAAAACACTACAATGGATAGGAAGTGTGAAAGGCTATAAATAGGGTTTGTCTTGGAGCCTTTACACTTGTGCGATGGAGGAAGGCTTACAATTAGTGTAATATAAACCCTAGAGAAAGAGATGAGTTCTATAGGAGTGAATACCAAGATATTGTGTGATGAAATATTTGAGAAAATACTAGAATACTTTTCTTATGCAAGTGGAAGATTAAGAGTGGACTTGTTGGCATTGATGGTAGCTTGTTGTTGAGCCTTTGAAGTGGCTAGGAGTAGCTTGTCATGATGCCTTTCTAATTCATGATTGATAGGTAGGGTTTTTTGTTGATGATGGATTCAATAGATAGGGTTTGAATGAAATTTGAGTGTCTTATATTGTGATAAGAATATAGGACAATTTGTGCCATCTTGTGGCGATTTGATGGTATGTTTCTCTTGTTAATAAGTTGTTTCTAGGGTTGTTTGGTATGTTGATTCATCATGAATAGTTATTAGATTTGATAAGTGATTTAATAAGCTAAGAATAAAGTAGAAGGGTAGATTTAATGTTCTAATAAGTTTCATGTCATAAATTATTTTCAGGATTTGATTTGTGAAGGAGATCAATCCCTTAGTTCTATGAATCTTCTCCCCTTGAAGTGCATTGTTTGGGTGTTTTTTTTCTTGGGTTTCCTACTGATTATGGTTGGAAAGAAGTGAAGTAATTTTGGTGTAACTATTATTTAATATTCATCCATATGTCTTAAAATTATAAGGAAATAGATGAGGTGAATTTTATGATTAGTCTTAAGTGCATATTTTCAAAATTTTCACATGGTTTTAGAGCTTATTGGACTAAGAGTGCCTTCCTATTGATTTAAAGGTTGTATATTTTAGTTGTTTAACTAGAAGGGCTCATTGGGAGATGAAACCCTAATATCCTTGAGATTAACACTTGCACTCATGAAGGGTATGATGGCTTGAGACCCTAGTTGTTATTATGATGAGTGTGAATTTTCACCTATGATAGGCCTATGTGACCATGTTATTTTCACACTCTTAGGGTATGATTTTCAAAATGTGTATTGCCTCTTACTGAGCAAAACCCTAGTTTTCCAAATTGACAAATAAACAAGATACCAACCATGTAATGTATGGGTTAGGGGTACCTAAATTGTAATCCATTGCCAGGAAGCCAATGGAGTTGATGGTTCATCAATCCGAGTCTCCTTTTTTATTTTATGTATAGTTGCAAGTTTCATCCCAAACCCATTCGGGGAATCTTAATAAATTTGTCTCGGGGCTTGAAAACCTAACAGAGTAGCATTTTCGAGTACCACAAGTTGTTGTAAGCTTTTTTGGGAAAGAACTATGTGACCATTCTATCCACACACTCTTGGGGTAGGATTTCCAAAATTTTACCCATAAATCCAAAATGCGGATTGCCTCTTATTGAGTAAAACCCTATTTTTCCAAATCAACAAATAAAACAAGCTCTGAGACATGCAGTGATCCGTGAGTGATGGGTACCTAACCTATAATCTACTACCAGGAATCCAACAGAGTTGATGGTTCATCGATTCAAGTTTCAATTTTCATTTTTTATGTGGAAGTTGCATCCTAAACTCATCCTATGACTCTTAGCAAATTTTCCCATTGGCATAAAAAACTAATGGAGCAACATTTTTGAGTATCATAAGATGATGCAATTTTTTTTTGGGCAAGGACTATGTGGCCATCCTATATTCACACTCAGGGGGAAGGATTTCCAAAATTGGAAGCATAAATCCAAAATGTACATTGCCTCTTGTTGAGAAAAACCATAGTTTCCAAATTGATGAATAAAACAAGCTCCGAGCCATGTCATCCACAAGTGAGGGACCTACCCCACCTATAATCTATTTCCAGGAATCCAACAAAGCCAATGGTTAATCGATCTGAGTCCTAGTTTTTGTTTTATGTCCATTTGCATGTTGCATCCCAAACTCATTTGAGAGTCTCGGGAAATTTTTCCTAGGGCATAAAAACCTAACCTAGCAGTGTTTGCAAGTGTTGTAAGTTGTTGCAAGTTGTTCCAAGCCTTCTTCAAGAAATTTATAATTTTTAATAACAAGAATATTGATTCAAATATTAAACTTGTCATGTCTCTTTGGATATGATCACAGACACACAAGCAACATACTTCCAATTATCTCTCATTTACTTTCTTTCTTCTAATGTCTTCTTCGCTAGTCTCCTTCTTCCTCATAAATAATAGAGACAAAACCCAAAAACAAGATCCAAGAACAATCCTCCTCCTCCTTCACTAGTCTCCTTCTTCCTCTAATGCGCAATGCATGAGTGAGTGAATGGTACAAATGAGAGAGTAATGCTCTCTATTTATACTTTACCTTTTACTTGACTTTTAACCAAACTAGGTCGGCCTCACTAACTTAACTGGGCTGACCTCTCTAGGGAGACTCAAATAATATTTATATTACATTCTTTTGGGTACTAATGACGCGACTTGCAATGGAGGTTTTATCTCATAACTTTTACATGATATTTTACATTAAAGACATCTCCCGAAGGAGGAATAATACAAGTAGAATATTATTAGAAGTTACATTAATTCAACATCTCCAAGTCACATCATGGTTGTCATCATAATCTCATCAAGTTCTGTCTAGAGGGCTAGTTGTATTTTCATTTATGCATCGATACATTCAAACTGTCATTTCAATCGTCTGCATACTTCATTTTACAAAAACCACTTTCATTGGATCCTTTCGGTAAGATGCCAAGTTACAATTTCCCCATTACCATGTCATGGTCAAGTCAAGTTTGGATTTTTTCATTTTCTTTAACAATGTTTTCATGCTACAAAATTAGTGTCATTGTGTTAATCTCATCACAGTGGTCACATTGATGTCTCATTTTCGAAATTTCGAGTCCATTTCACCCTCTCAACAGTTTGTTGAAGTCTCAACAAAAAGAGCCTTTTGGTGTCTTGTCAGTTAAAATTTATCAACTTCCCGTCATCTAGAAAATTTACCAAATGTATATGTTTGAAGTTGTTCCCGCCACATATAAGCCAAGAAAGTGGAAAATTTCCCCTTTAGGAAAATTTGTCTCGAAGTTAATGAAAACAATATTATCCATTCCACTTATAGGTCATTTCCACATCATTACTTATTTTATTATTATTATATCAATCATCTAAACATATTGAAACATTATCTTTTTCTTTTAGATCAACATCATGTACTATATCCCTAATGTACATTTGCTAACACAATTATATGTCTTTTCAATATAAGTTAAAGATAATTTCCTTTCTCCTCCTTCTCTACCCATACAGACATTTAAATGTACATATTTTATGTGACATATTATTGACTTCATATTTTAAATTACTGATCATTCTTCATACAATTAATGATAGTAATATTCTCCCTACTCAGTTGAACCAATTCATGCATTCTTAACTAATGGTGATAACAACATAGTTAACCACCATACTCATCCCATTAGCAAAAGTAGACATTATATTTATGTATAGTTTCTTATGATATTTTTTTGTAATCTAGAACCCACGTAGATTTGAACTTGTGACCTTCCATTTACAATTCTCATCTAAATTACTCTTTACCAATTTCTCTACCCCTGTGGGAATAGTTCCTTGTGATATATAGATCATACCTCAAACATAATTCCAATAATCATAAGCATATTGAATTTCCTTTATGGGTTCACTAATTATAGTATTATAACTCATTCCACATTTTTTCTAAAAACAATTTAATCAATATACATACCATCCCTTTTGAACATAAAAAATATAGGACTTATTGCCTTCCTTTCCAGAGTACCAATTTATCTATGTGCTCATTCTCTTTATACAAGATCCCTCTATTAATAAATGCAATCTTTTTTATTTTTTATTTTTTTAATAAATTGACAACCATATATATATATATATATATATATATATATATATATATATATATATATATATTCCTTTTAGAGCGATATCAATATATTATTGCCATTAAAATGTAATGAAACTATATGTTAATAAGTCCTATATATATAAATGGGAGATTGCACTAGGGAAAGTATGGCTCTAGTTAGGGTTTTGGAGGAGCTCTTCCAATGGTTTCTACAGGGTGGGACTGTAAACACCAGTCGAAGCTGAAAATATTTGTAGGAACGACATGGAGTCAAGTTGGTTCACCATGAACCAACCTAGTACCATCCATGTATAAAAATAAGTGGGAAGTACAAGTTGACGTGTGCTACATAATATTCGTCTCTTCTCACTGTGTTTTTTTTTAGTCCTACTACATTTGGGGAATGTTTTGTCCTTTTGGATTTGGGGTTGGCTCCAGCTGGTACCGCTGGTGACTGTTTTGCAGACTGGGATTGTTTATTATTTTTGGTTTCGTTCCTCTATTGGGTGACACGTTGCCGTGGTCCAGACATCATTTGACAGCTGCCGGTGTATAGGGTTTTGATGGGTAACCTTACCGAGATACCGAGCCCTGGATCCCCTTTCGCCGCTTTGAGTGAACATTTACCTTTCTCTTCTGCTAAATGGAGGGGACATTATCTTTTTCCCTCTGGTGAGGTTCCTCTTTGGGATCGTTGTACTAAATCCCTTGCTCCTTGGCCTGCATGGTACAGGGGGAAAAGGCCCGTAAGCACCGCACGGCTAAAGCAATCAAGGTCAGGGAGGGTCTGGATAGATACCATATTTCGCAGGAGACAAACTTAGACCGCATTAAGATGCTTTCTACTCATGCGGTGGTGGGTAGGTTAGAATACACTGCTGGGGATTAGAAGGATTTGGTGGAGTGGGTTAGGAAGCATTGGTTGCCATTGGTGGGGGATATGCCGCAAGTGATATAACTCCTGAACGAGTGGCTGATGTTCATTTTTTCAAAGTCTGATCATGTTGGGGTCATTATGAAAAGATTCTGGTGCTTCAAAAAAGGTTCCTTCTATTTGAAGCGATGGCACTTGGCTTTCGACCCTTTAAAGAAAAAGCAGTGCTTTCGCCATCTTTGGCTTCTCATTCTTGGACTACCGATTGAGTTATGGTGGGAGAATATTTTGATGGGCATAGCAAACTCTGTGGGGCACTTTGTGAGACTTGACAATTCCTCACTCTTTGGTTTTGACAGTAGAGCTTCTAGGGTTATGGTGGAATTTGAAATGGCCTATGGGCTTCCTGCTGAAATTGAGTTGGTTTGGGGGTTTTGGGTGTGGCGCTAGCGGTTGGACTATTTTAAGATACCATTCCGGTGCTATCTATGCCAGCAGGTGGGACACACTCGGTCACATTGTCCACAATTTGTGTCACCTTGTCCTTCCTCACATTATCCTTCTCCTATGACGGTTGTGGCTACTTCTACGAAGGAACAGGCCGAGGGTTTGGAGACGTGTCCTGGTAAGTCTTTTATTCCTAATATGCCATTATCTCAGGTTATTTCTGATGATGAATTTGAGGGTATGTGGGATGCGGCTGCATCTTTAGATAAAAGGATTACTGTTGGGGTTACTGGTCAGGCTATTGACTTTCCTGAGAAGAATTTGCTAGGTTCTTGGTGTGAGAATGCTTGTATTAAACTGAATGCCTATAGGGATATTTTCGGGGAGGGCTCTTTGTCGGCTCTGGATGGTTCTTCTTGTTAGGGTATTTCTCCCATGGGCCAGGGTGATGATTCTGTTTGGGGTTTACTCTCTGGGGGGACTGATATTCTTCCGATTGATTTGGAGTGTGGCATCGGACCAACTGGGGAGTCTTTGTCTGTGGGGGATGTTGGTACATTAAAATTTTGGATTGTGGTGGGACTGTCACTCCTTTACCGATATTCTCTAAAAATCCTACCCCTAATCCTTTGTTCCAAATCTATAAACTCTGTTAGATTCCGTAATGTAACCCTTCGAAAAGCCCAGAAAAATGGTTGTAAGGCATTGGATTCTTCTGAAGGTGAGGATCCCATCTCTATTACTTCCAGGATTGATTTAGGGGTGGAGGGTTTGGATACTTCTGTGAGTTGTGAGAGCCTTAGAGCAGCATCCTCCCCTTCTAGGGTTCCCTAATGTCCATTTGTTCTCTTAACATTTGAGGATTGGGAAGGGTGTCGCAGGTTAGGGCCCTTACCAACCTTATTGCTACTACCCGCCCTGGTGTTCTATTATTGCAGAAGACTATGTGTGAAGATGTTCAAGCGATTTCTAAGATTGTCAGCATTCTTGGTGGATGGGAGGTTTCATCCATCAGTTCGACTGGATTGTCGGGGGGTCTTTTGGTGGCATGGGATCTGAGATATTATGCTTTTTCTTTGTTTCAAACCTCTTGGGGTATCTTGATGAAAGGTGTTCGTAGATTCTTTGATTATCTGTTTTCTATTTTGAATTGCTATGCTCCCTATAAGAAAAGGGAGGGTTTTTGGCTTGGTTTACAATCATCTCGTATCCTTGACTTGGACAATATCATAGTGGCGGGTGACTTAAATTTTACTAGACTTGCTCAGGAAATTTGGGGTCAGAAAGCTCAAATGGATGTTTTGGCTTCTTTCTTCTCGGAGCTGCTTATTACTAATGACTTGATTGATGTCTGCACAGGGGTCCCTGTGCCCACTTGGTACAATGGTAGGGGTGGTGCCGAAGGCATCTATAAGAGATTAGATAAGTTTCTGGTAAAAGATTTATTGTTGGATGACTGTGCTCGGTATCGATCATGGGTGGGAGAGTCGAAGATCTCAGACCATTGGTTGGTCTTCTTGCAACTGGAGGAGAGTATTATGCAACGTAATTACCACTTCAAATTCGATTGTTCGTGGCTGGCTCATCAGGAATTTGAAACTTTTATAAAGGATGTTTGGTTGAATTGCAGCATTCCTCAGGACCTCAATCCTGTGGACCGATTGTGTTGGAAGCTTAATGTATTAAAAGGGAATGCCTCTAAATGGATACACTAGAGAAAACTGTTGGATAAACAGTCATTATTGTAGGTGGAAACGCAGCTTCATGAGCTATATGCTCAGAATTTGGAGTCCCCATTAGATGGTCAAGGTTTGGAGCTTCTTAAGAAACTTGAAGCCGAAAAGGAAGGATTTTACTTGAAAGAGGAGCAGGAGTGGCGACTGAAGAGTCGGGCACTTTGGGTAAACTATGGTGATAAAAATACTCATTTCTTTCACAAATTTCCCTCTACTCGGAGGAATAACAACACCATCTGGTGCATGTCTAATGAGGAGGGGATGGTAATCTCTGGTGAAAGGGACTTACAGGATTTGGCCATGAAATATTTTAGTAAAATATACTTGGATGATAAGGGTTGTGATTTGCTATCGCAACTACAGGTGGCTCGTCTCTACCCTATATTTTTCGATGATGTGGAGGCTGGGGAGCTGTGCAAAGAGGTATCATTAGATGAAGTGGTGGGGACCCTTAAATATTTTGCAAAAGAGAAGAGTCCTGGGCCGGATGGCTAGACTGTTGAGTTGTTCTTGCATTTGTTCGAGATTATGGGTGAGGATATTTTAAGGATGGTGGAGTATACTAGACAGAGGGGATATGTGTCAGGCGCACTTAACTCTACCTTCATCACACTTATTCCAAAAGTTGGTGACCCAAAGACTTTTGGGGACTTTAGACCCATTTCCCTCTGTAATTTGGTGTATAAGATTGTTTCTAAGATTATTGCGAGTAGACTTAAGCCTGTTTTCTCCAAATTTATTTCTCCAGAACAATTTGGTTTTTTACAGGATCGTCAAATCCATGATGCTGTTGGTATAACACATGAAGTTCTACATACAATTAAATGAAGGAAGAAAAAAGCTACATTGTTAAAGATGGATTTAGAGAAGGCTTATGACCGTGTTAGCTGGGATTTCCTTAGGATTGTTTTTATTCAGATTGGTGTGCCAGCACTTGCTATTAACTAGATCATGGCATGTGTGAGTACTATGAGCATTGCTGTCCTTGTGAATGGGGCACCTACTTCCTTTTTTAGTTGCTCTAGAGGCATTAGACAAGGTTGTTCTATGTCTCTGCTTCTTTTCCTTTTGGTCATTGATGGTTTGAGCAGGTTTATCACTCAGGAACATTCAGAAGCTCGATTAAAGGGACTAAAAATTACTAAGGATCTATATCTTACACATGTTCTTTTTGTGGATGATGTCCTGATTATGGGTAGCGATTCTGTGGAGGACTAGAGGGTTTATAAGGGTATTATTGAATTATTTTGTAAGGCTTCTGGTATGCAGGTTAGCTTGAGAAAGTCATGCTTGTTTGAAAACTTGGTTGAGGTGAACTGGATATTGGACATTCAGGATTTTATGCCATATCAGTGTCTAAAATTTATTGAGGGCTTTACTTATCTTGGTTTTAGACTCAAGCCAAATGGTTATCTTATTCAGGATTGGCAGTGGTTGATTAAGAAGTTCGAAGCTCGGATTTCTCATTAGACGTATCGGCTCTTGTCCATTGGAGGTAAGCTCACGCTAGCAAAGTCAGTCCTTGTTAGAACCCCTATCTACTGGTTCTCCTTACTTCCTATTCCATGCTCGGTCATTAATTCCTTAAAAAGAATACTGTTCAACTTTCTATGGACTGGAGGATTGAAGAAAGCATGCTTATCTATGGTTGGCTAGGAGAAGATTTCACTTCCAATTACTTCTGGCGGTTGGGGAATTTTGGATTTTACTGTCTTTAGTGAGGCTCTTCGGCTGAAAAGTCTTTGGAGGGATATTACTGGAAACTCGCTTTGGACAAAGGTCATTCATGGAAAATACATTAAATGTGAGATTTCTCACTGATTAAGGAAACCTCAGAAACTGGTTCGGGGTGTCTCCCCGATCTGGAACGGCTTTATGAAAGTATATTGTTGGTTAGCTATGGAGTTGTGTTGGAAGATCGGGAATGGACGGGAAGTTGCTATAGGTATTGACCCCATTATGGGACTGTCTGCTAATTATATATTATCTTCTAATTTATTATTGAAACTGAAATCTGCCAGGCTGGTCACATTGAACACTATTGTCAAAGATAATAGACAGGGATATTGGCAGGATTCTGCAGACCTACATTTGCCACATGAAGTTGCTGATGAGTGGGGTGCATATCTTCGGGCACTAAACACTACAGGGGTTCGTATTAGCCATGACAGGGATGAGCTTGTTTGGGCAGGCAATTTGACCACGGGACAGGTGACTGCGAGCTCTACCTATAAATGTATCATCAAACACAAGTGTATTTTTCCCTCTCAGTGGTGGCATCAGGTAATTTGGAAATGGTCCATTTCTCAAAAACTTAAGTGTTTCATTTGGTTTCTGTTTCTTGATAGGTTGAAAACTTAGAATAACCTCACTTTGATGGGATGGAATGGTCCCAGTCAGTGTATCCTGTGTAAATGTTCTTCTGAAACTGTTGTGCATTTATTTGTGGACTGCTCATTTACATGTAGTCTCTGGGAGAAATTTTATTCTATCTTGGGTATTACTAGGAGTTGGGGTGGGGGAAATGTGGATTTTTCTCTGAAATCATGGATCAAGGACTTCAAATCACACACTACATTACCTATTTTTGTGTGCTGGTCTGTTTGGTGGATGAGGAATAAGGCAACATTTGAAGAGACTCCTACAAGTCTGGACTGTGCTTATAACTCTGCATTGGGTCAATATTTGAAATTTCAGACTGATCACAAATCTCCGGGCTTGCGTAATATTGGGAGCTTTCATTTTAGGATCGATGATCCTGTTCTTTTCTTTGATGGTGCGGCTAATTTGGGTGTTTGTGGTGCTGGCGGGGTTATTTATATCAATTTGGAACATTATTTCACTCTCAGGATGAACTGTGGAAGGGGCACAAACATGAAGGCAAAACTCTTGGCATTGTGGTGTGTTTCTCGAGTGGCCAATCTCTTTGGTCTTGGAAAGGTGAAGATATATGGTGACTCAAGAGTCACTATAAAATGGGCAAGGAGCGAATTTGCCATGAATGTTCTGAATCTGGCTTACTGGTGCAACCGTATTAAAATTGAACTTGGTATGTTTATCTCAGTCACATTAGACCATATTTTCCAAGAACATAACTCCCAAGCTGATTTGTTGTCGAAAGCAGCATTGGACAGTGATGTTGGTTACTTGCACTAGGATGAGTACTTTGATAATTAGATGATTGATTCTGGCCATATGTATTTTTTGGATTAGCTTCCAATAGCTACTCTTTTTTAGGATTTGGGATGCTGTAATATTTTGACATTCTGTATGGGGGGAATACACTGAACAGTGGCACATGTGTTTATCTTTGTGCGACAGTGTTATTTTATATCCTTCTTATGATCTTATCATGTACTATTTGATTCAGCATTGAATATCACTAGTATGTTTTTTTTCGTGGAAAAAAAAAGTCCTATATATATATTTTTATATTTCAAAATAAAAATAACAAGCTTTTGTATTGATAATATCTAAACTGTTTCAATAAACTATTTGTTAGGTCCTCCAAAATAATGTTCTTGCAACACTATAATGAGATTTTCAATTGTAATATAACTAGCATAGACACAAGTAAAGTGGCGAGTGAAAACTGATAGGTGTAGCCAACCACTTAGTTTTGTGGAGATGGTTGGTTGTTAAACAAAGGCTAAATGTTAAACAAATTAATATAAACATTAAACTAATTAATATAACCATAAAAACAAATGTTATTTAATAAACATACCCCTTTTCATATCCACCGTTTAACTGAAACTTATTTAAATGTTAATCAATATGCATTTTAGCATAACAAGATACGACCTATTAATGTAATTAACCATTATATTTCATCGTATCTTTTAACTACATATTAAACTACAAAAACTTAACTAGTCCATTAGTTAACAATTAACATTCACGACTCAGGAATCTTTAATTATTTTCCAGGCTCAAGTGAACCACAGTTCGTTATTTGGATCAACCTGATCCACAGTCAATTAATTCTAAGCCAACTTCCATATCCTAACTACGTGATCAAGAATCACACTGAGATCTGGTCTACAAATGAAATTTAACTCACCGTCATACTCATCCAAACAACACAGTTTCACGTAACATTCACGCATTCGTTTAATATTACTAATAGATATCGAGTGCTACAGATCAGCTCCCTACCCGACCCGCAATGCTTGCACGATCCCTGGTGTTGACAACAGAATTCTAGACTGAGGTGTTATCTCTGGTCTCTAACTGGAATCCACCCCTCTAGAGGGTAGTTAATGTGGATTTAAGGGTTTGAATGGAAACCAAGTCTGAGCGCTACGATCGAACACTGCCAGCTACTATGGGCGGCAAAATCAGTCAGCTTGATTCATACTGTTTCATTTTCAATTCAAGGCAAGCTGTACTAAAGATAAGTTTGTTTGATCCCTTTATTTCATTTTCAATTCAAGGTAGACTATACTCGGCTTCATAAAGCTATTAGAAATCAGCACTATATATTTAAAAATTGAAATAGGGGATTATAAGTTTGAAGAAGCGGGTTCATACTTAGTTTAAGACGATTTTCAATTGTAGATCTACATCGAAAAAGTACTACGATTTGACTTCCATTAAATAAAGAATGATTTTAATAACAGTAATAATCATTCTTGCATATCCGCGGTGGAAACAACAATGACAATAGTCATTTAATCAATTGATATTCTACCACGAGCACGAGATGAAAACGATAAATAAACTTCAGCAATAATTTTTTTAAATATTTATTTAACAAAACTGACAAAAACAACAATTGAAATGAACCTGAATTTTGATAGATGATCCAACTGCCGTAGAGGTTTTCCGAAGGTCTGCCTAGTCTTGAACCGTACCTCGATTGAGCACCCTACCACACTAGGAGTACTCTCCTTCCTCGTAGTTTGGCGAGTCATAAGGGGTCCTAGAAAAAGTATGCATCTTCCCTCAATGCTATCTTCCTTTAATAGGAAAATCCTTCACTACACATATGGCTTTTCATGCAAAATTAACATGTTTGCTTAATTTTCTATTTTTATTATTCACCCACCACATGTCACCTTCTCTTGAAGGTGCACATGAGTTCCAAAAATCACTCCTAGGTGTTCCGCTATCCTAGGATCCCTTTCCTTGATCTATGGGTGCAAGTGGAGTTCAACTCTTGTTGACTCATTTAGAACTCTTAGTCTTACTAAGACGCTAATGTGTGCTCATTTTCTTATTTTTTATTTATTTATTAAATCCTTATTTTCTTATTTTCTTTTATTTATTAAATCCCTTTTATGAAATATTTGCACACACACTTATCCTATATTCTATATGAGATATAACCAAATGCTCTTTCTTTTCTTTTTCTTTTGCAAATAAAAACCGATTGCAATTTCTATATGCTAAATCAAGTGCATACATATTTTAATCCTCATGGTTGTCAAGGTGTCGCTTCTATGGGTCCTTCAAACAATCAATACATTTCATTTCCTTTTGTGAGGAGTACGTTGTAGAGACTTAGGAATCATTACCTGAAGTCTTTTTCCTACAACCTATGTGAGACTAATGGCGGCTGAGGAATAAGATTGTTCTTATTGTGTGCCCCTCAACTTCCTCGTATTTGAGCAAGTCATTGTGGCCTAACCATACGACACACATCGCCCGAACAAAGTTGATAGGGATTTCAACTCATGCGTGGATTGCTATTAAGAGTTGAAAATTAGTTGTCGTGCTCTTATGTTTGTTTTCATGTTCTCTACGACCCCTTTATTTCCACATGAGAGTCAATCGGAAATCGTTATACCTGTCACTGCACACACTCAATGCGCACGTCAGTAGCACTGCAAAATACAATCAATAATCGTGCTTTATTCAATTTCAAAATTCATTCATCATTCATTCTATCCATTTATTGAAATTCATAATCAACATTTATTCATATCTATAGAATAATAAAAGCATTCATTTTCATTAATTCAATCGGTTCACTTTCAAGTAAGTGCCCTCAATAGTTCCAAAGTCAAATTCAGTCAGAGGAGGGCATTGCATTGTGGGTGAAAGTCTTATAGTGACCCTTGAAGGTAAGTTACCTAAACAAACTATTGATCGGTAATGCAACATAATTATTAAATAATTTTTTGAATCTAAAAGTGATGCATCTAAATGTCATTTATTTATTGCCTTATTAAAATCACATAGTTTAGTTGTAGTTAGGGAAATTCTTGGCATAAGGATAGTTAAAAGTTCAGATACCACTAATCATGTTGTTAGAAATATTTAGGCTTCTTTTAATGCAATTAGAAAGAATACTTATTCAAAATATCTTAATGCAACTCATTTGGCATTATTGTCATAATCGATTGTAATTAAAACCACTAGGAAACATTGTTTTTGCACACACATCTAAATATATTAAAGTAAGTGTGAAAATCCTTCAAAATTATTCTATTAGTAGAGAAATACTTGATGACCCTGGTTAAGCAGATTATTCGACTTTCGTTGGTAGGATTCCTCATTTTGATATGAAGTTAATTGAAGTTGTAAAGGGATTAATACAAAAATTTTGCATGAACATACCAAGACTTCATCTAATCAAAAGGATGTTCTAAAGTTTACAAGAGGTTCTAGTGATGGTGAATCTAACATTAAACACTTTCTTCACATGTCACAAACATAACTCTATGAGATATTCAATAATGATCACGAGTTGAACCTAGGCCAAAGATCTTTTGAGAAATGAAAACCTTGGTATGTTAGGACATGCACAGAACGTAACACGTGTTGTTGTAGACATCACATAGAATTTTCTTATTATTATGATACATATATACACATCCATCATGTTTTTCATACTAACCATGTGCATGAATGCTCAAACATACTACCACGTGACTAGGAGATAGAAACAATCCATCTAATTATAGGATCATTATGATTAGCCCTCTTTTAGCCAAATTATATGGAAAAATTCTAGAAAAGAAGATCAACATATGGATAAAAAGTTGCATAAAAAGAGCTAAATGCAAGGAAATATTTCAAGGCTATCACGCAACTGTGGACCACCTTATTACACTTAGGACCATTGTCAAGGAGTGTCACAATAATGAAACCAAACTTTTTTGTTCCTTTGTTGAATTTATCTAATTCTTGGACACAGTGCCAAAAACTAACCTTTGGAATATATTAGAAGAGCTAAATGTCCATTTTGAGTTGAGAGTTGTTGTGATAAGATTGTATGAGAAGGTTATTTCCAAGATTAGGAACCGTGAGGATTGGTCAAAAGAGATAAATTGTAATACAGGAGTCAAGAAAGGTTTTCCCCTATTCCTTACTTTTTTTGGTATCTACATCAATAAGCTAGAGGTTTGTTTGGAAGAGGCAGTTTGTGTTGGCATGACTTTGGAAGGTATAGTGATCATCCTTCTTCTCTATACTGATGATATTGTTCTTACGATGAAAAGTACCTATGATCTTGATAAGCAACTAAAAATTCTCAAATATTTTTGCATCGGTATGGGTATGATTGTTAACATTGACAAAACAAAGATTATGATAATCAAATTTGAAAATATCACATATGATAATTTCATATATGACAACAACAATTTGGAGGAATTGACATCATACAAATATCTTGGATTCAATTTTCATCATAAGCTTAATTGGAACTATAACATTGAGAAAAAGATTAATGAAGGGTGGAAAGCTTACTATGGACTTAAAAATAGTTGTAAATCAACATACCTTTGTCTTTAGGATAGGAAGAAACTCCTCTTTGAGACTCTCATCACCCATGTTATCTTATATGTATGTGAAGTTTGAGGCTACAACATCTCTAGAGAATCATGGAGAATGATGGAGAAAATCCAAAAGCGCTTTATAACATATCATCTCAAAATTAAAGGCAATAAACCCTATCCTATCTTCCTCTCATAAGAGAATCTCTCCTTGATTGAGAGCATGGCTATGAATAGGTACCTAATGTACAAGAACAAGATAAAATTTATTGGATACAAGATGTTTCCTAAGTTTGATTCATATTTTAGTCAAAACTACCTACGAATTAAGCGAGGTTGGTAGAAAGATCCCAAGTCTTGGCTAAATCATTGGGGATTCGAGCAAGAGGTCACTTTGCATAATCATGATAATATTAAAAGTATTAAATTACATATAAACTTGAGAAGATATTTGATAAAGAGTTAGAGAATAAGATAAAATTAAGATATTAAACCGAATCTAGAAGATAAAAAATATCTCTTCGTTTGAAATAGTGTAAAGAAGAAAATCAGCATTGCTAAAATAAGAACAAACTCTCACGAGCTCCATAGTGAAACAAGACACTGGAAAGTTCCTAAAACACCATGGGAAGAAAGAATTTGGAATCTTTGTGACACGTGCAGAAAATAAATCTTGTCCCTTCCATAAGAAAATTAGTCACTGTAGCTCTATTGAACAAGAATACCAATCACAATCATGTAAAACAAATTGGAGTAAAAACTGTGAAAGAGAGATGCATCAGTGCTCTATAATCCATAATGGTAGAATTACAATACAATACTGTCACAATGAGTGAGCAATTCGAATGACCTCCTTGGCTAATTCGAATTGCTCATTCATTGTGACAGTATTGTATTGTAATTCTACCATTCTGGATTATAGAGCACTGGTGCATCTCTCTTGCACATTTTTTACTCCAATTTGTTTTACATCATTGTGTTGATATTCTTGTTCAATACATCTGGTGTGACTAATTTCAAAATAATTGTTACAATACTCATCTTCCTAAACTTTTAACTCATCACTACTATGATGATTTATGAATGTTCACATTAAAACTTTTTGAGCAAAGCAAAAAGTTATAAAGAAAACAAGTAACTCTTTCCATTTTTAAGATAAAAAATTCAAAATTAATCTCAAAATATGTTTATAACTATCATTATTATGCATGTTAATAAATTTTATATTTTTATATATTATTTATAATATAATATTAATTATTTATATATTATTTGATTACTAATATTTTTTAATAAAATTTAATTTCAAATTTATAAATTAAAAAATAATATTTATTTATTTTAATGTTTGTTTGATTTAATTTTTAGAATTAAATATACATATGAAATGAATGATATATAGAATTCCTCGCAACTACCTAATATCAACGAGTCGTTTAATTAGTCACATTAATATATTAAGGTATTAATTTTATTTTCCAATTATATTAAATAGAAATATATTAATATTGAAATTATAATTTTATTTTCCAATTATATTAAATAAATTTTAGTTATTTAAAATGCTATTAAATTAGACAAATTTATTTTAATATTTATTTATTTATATATATACTAATCATCAAATAAATAAATAAATAACTTTGGAGAGAGTAGATTAGCATGGTTTGACAAGTACAAATTTAGAAATAATCTAATTTTTTTATTTTTTAATCTTTGTGAGAATTTGAGTCTTAAGGATGAAAAACACTTCCTCTTAAATTGTCATATGTACATTCATATAAGATCTCAAAAATAAAATGTACTTAAAAAAATTGATATATTGTCATAAAAATAAATAAAAAATAAAAATTAGCATAGATCCATCTTAAACCTAGATCTATTAAGTAAAGAGGTAGCCAATTTATTGAGGTGTAGTTTTTCTCTTAATGTGTAAAAAATTTACAATAAAAAATTCACACTTTAAGAAATTGGATCCTTCTCAATGGTTAATAAACCCAAGTTTAAAATGGATCCATGCTTGTATATTTAAAATTATCATTTCTAAAATATCATTTCAATCTAAAAACACAAACTACAAAAAGACCTATTTACTCAACCTATGTCTTTCTAAGAAATAATGTTTTGTTTCTATCTTACCCAACAAAATTAAGTAGTTTTGAAAAGAAATATAAACCCTTGAAAAAGTTTTGTATTTTTATTTTAAATTAATTTAAAAAGTTAATGATTAATCAAAAAGCAATTTTTATTTTTTTTTCATTTTGTGGTGTAGTATTTCTAAACATGACTTATGAAATCAAATTTTAAATTTTAAATTAACATATTTATTTTTTATTAATAAAAAAATTGTTTCATATTATTTAAAAAAATTAAAATTAATATAATTATGATAAATTTCAAATTTGTTTAATATCTATTTAAGATACCGAGTTTTTTTGTTTTGTTTTGAGTATAAAACCTTTATAGTTTGGAACACCATACTCTACATCAATACAATGATGTAAAAATCTCGAATTTTCCTCCCATATCTAGATATTGATATAAAAGTATTGAGTTTTCCTCTAATATCTAGAAGACTTTTGGTGGGCTGCTATTTATTTATTTGTGTTAGGTATAAAAAGCTTAAGCTTTCTTTAAAAATTTAAAGACTTTTGGTGTACTGCAATCTGTCAATTTGTGAATTAGGTATGAAAGGCAAATATATGAGATTACAGGGCTTTATGTTTTCAAAGATGGGAAAATTTGGGATGAAAGTATGATTACCAAAGAAGAAATTGCAAGTGAATTTAATACAAAAGCATAGGGCAACATTAAAGCTAGGTCGGTAGCTGAGTAAAAATGGGCGCCAACAAAATTGAACAAGTAAACATATGATTACGAAAATACAGCAGAAGTCAAGCTTCAAGATTTCATTATTTTGTTAGAAATCTGTGGATGCACTGTATTGCACGACATTTCGATTTAAAATACTTCTGTCACGACGAGGACCTACGTTGAATCATATCAGTTTTGAATTATCAAAGATTGTTAGTTCAGACGAGAAAGTTGACTTTATGATTGATATTGTTTTAAGGAAATCTTGAAGTTGGATTATAGAATGTTTTTTAAATGGATGGAAACGGATTATAAAAAGGTATGGAAATCGAAGAAAAAATCTCAGTCCTTTTTTAAATATTAGAGCTCGCCTGGTGCTCTCCCTTGCTTAATCACACATCTTCACCGTCAGCTCATTATCTTTTTTTTAATCTTTTGCCATTTTTGACATCGTGATAAATAATAAACTTTGAAATTTAATATTCTGCATCTGGTTGGAACTCTATTGGTTGAATTTTTAAATAAATATAAGGGAAAGTATTAAAAGAATCTCATATCAACAAAGAAGGGAGAAAGTAGTACAAACTAAAAGTTATATATAAATAACTAATAATAGTTGGTTGATAGGGTACTCTTAAAAGGGGAAATTGATTGGTAGGAGAAAGTATTGAACACTAAAAATTATATATATAATAATAGTAGTTGGTTGATAGGGTACTCCTATCGAAGAAATTGGCGAGTAGGTAGATTATATTTTAATGAGTATGAGTTATTATGGATCGACAATGTGAGTATGAGTTATTATGGATTGACAATGTTACTCTATCTCTATGTTAATGTTAATGTTAATGTGCAGCCAACGAACCCCATGAATTGCCATAATATGTCGTATGTGCCGCCGGATAGGGCCATGATGGAAGGGCATCCAATTTCATAATAGAAATTTTAGGTTGGAGCGGAGGGCTCCATACACTCATTTGTTGAGGATTTAATGTATTCAGGTGATGCTAGATACACATAGGAAGGCCAGTATCAACCGAGCGAGCGAAGGGGCGAAGTTGGGCCCACTTGCCGTGCTTTTTATGCATGTTGAGGTTCAGCCAATTCGTTAGGAGCGGACGTGTGGTTGACGATTAGGCCATCTGGATTGACACTTGGCCAGGACGCATGGTATGCCCTTGTTTGCTCTGAGCTCATGCCTATGTGAGATGGGTGTCCCACCATGTAACACTTGTCGTGGGGAATTGTCCTATCATATTTCAACTAAATATATATAAAAATAAAAATAAAATCATAATAAATTAATATAAAATGAATAATAATGTTTGAATCTAAATCAATTTTGGAAAGAAAAAAACCTTAAACATATATACGCATAACAAAGGACAACATCCTAGATCTATCTTAGTATCTTTAATGATATCTCATTCTTTTGAATCTCTCTCAATGTTTAAAATTTTTGAAGTTAATATAGATATAAAATATTGGTTTAAAATTTCACTTAAAAAAATATATGGTGAAATGACTAGATGATTCGCCCCTTTTAGTAACATTTTAAGATATGTTGAAAGAAGATGTACCTTGGTTTTGAATGAATTGGTCTCATTCTCTTCACATATGTACAATGTGCTTGTTTTAGAATTGTTTTCTATCAAAATTAAGATTTGATTTAAATATTTGTTTAACATGTGCATTAATTTGTTTAAATCTTTATTATTTCTTTTATTTGATTTGGAAAGATCATTAATAACAAAAGAAAACAAATTAAGCTATGCTTGGTTTATTGATGTTAGGGTAGCAGTGGATAGACATCATGGATAAATAGCCAAGGAAAACCATTAAAACAATGGAAAATTGCCCCGTAAGAAATGAAATATTACAATATAATAAATAAGTGTCAAGTCGGCCCAGGAAAATAAATATATTATATATGTGGATTTTTTCAAGTCGGCCTAGGTAGTTTTATTATGGGTTGCTTGACTAGTATGTATACTAGTCCTTCATCACTCATTTGGATTATCCATGGTTCTCCTTACTTATGCATAGCGAGGGTCTTCTTGCACATAGCGAGGAAGACAAGAAGTTCGCAGATCTGGTCTAGAGTTCTACAAGGAGGACGAAATTTTCTGTTTAAGGGTTTAAGGTAGAAAGGAGGTCGAGATCTCTTTTAAGGTTTCTCCCTTGAAGGAAGACCAATGCATGAGATAAGTGCCTCTTTTCCTGCTTATGGTTCTTCATATGTTATACTGTTGTGATAAGAGCTTGGTAATGGCATTGTACTTATATTTCTGAAGTTCTTCTAAGAGAAGGTTGTTTGGTTTTCTCCCCCATGAGGGTTTCCCAGGATAAAATTTGGGTCCATTATGTATGATGATTATTCTTTCCACTGGAATTTTTTGTTGAAGTTTCAATGAGTAATTAATATATGTTGTAGTAGCTTAACTAATTGTGGAAAAACATAAGGAATTACTTATCAGATTTGAATCCAGCATAAAACATCAACATGGTATTAGAGCAGGTTGTATATTATCTACCTAGACCACAAGCAACAGGTCATAGTTGCTATTTGCATGTTGGAAGAAGGTTGCAAACCAAGGCAAGGGAATATCTAGTTAGGGTTTATATCAACAACAAGAGGAGGTGGTTTCAATAATATTTAAGCCATAAAAGGAGTGTTCCCTCCCTCCAAGAAGATCCTCTCACAAGGACACACCAGTCTTGTGGACAAGTTCTTCTGAATTATATATATTTATTCTCATACACCAAACTGCCAACACTTTTTAGAATCGAGCCTGTCATTTTACTGCTACTACCGTAGTATACAACACTTGTCATTTCCATATCATGAGATGAGGGCGCATTAGTTGCATGTTGTTCACCAAGGAGGAAGGGCGCATTAGTTGCATGTTGTTCACCAAGGAGGAAGGGCGCACCAATAGGAATATATACTCTCTTAACTTTCCTCAAATATGAGATAGCAAGAGGGCGCATTTATCTAGTGGGGAACAAATCAGGGGCCACCAAGGTGTATATTGTTGCTACTAAAAGTGTGCATGGCGAATTTTTGATTGTACAGTAGTATATTGTTGGTGTTGAGGGCGACTTCTTCCAGCAATGTCTCATTCTTCTCTCTTTGAGAGTTGTTATAGCACTTCACCATCTTTGTAGACAGTCCAAAGTTCTCTTATATACTACTAGGCACTTTATGGGAGAGTACCAACTGAACATAAATAGTCAATACCACTAGACAGTCCAAGCTTTAACATGGAGAGATGTCTCACTGCTTAATTCATTGCTGCCACAAATATATTGTCTTTTGGTCACCTGCATCATTGTGGGAAATAAGTGAATCTGTCTTGCAACCATGATGACCAATGCAAAGGTAGAAGATAGAATTGATGGGGATTCCAATTTCAACTCATGGACGTCTAGGGTTCTTATCTTCTTGGAGGAGAATGATATTTTGAAGTATGTACAAGAAGTTGTACTTGAACTAGAAGATGACACACAAAAGTCTCAATGGAGAAAGAATGATGCAAAGGCAAGAAGGATTCTTATAGACTTTGTAAAATATCACTAGATACCTCAGATATCCTAGAAGAAGATGACCAAGGAGATGTATGACACCTTGAAGAATTTATTTGAGAACAAAAACATCAACAGAGCACTTTCCTTGAGACAGTAGCTTCAGTACATCAAGATGTATAGAGTAGATTCAGTTGCATCTTACTTCATGAAATTTTCTGAGCTAAGAGATTAGTTAAGTGCCATTGGAGAGACAATTGTAGGTAGTGAGATGGTTATGATGACTCTCAATGGTCTCCCTCAGTCTTGGGATCCATTCATTCATAGTGTTAGTGGGCGATCTAAATTTCCCAAGTTTGACTAGTTATGGGCAGATTGCATTCAGGAGGAGTCTAGACTTGCAACTAGAAACAATTTGCAGCAACCATATGATGCAGAAAATCAAGTCCTTACTGCTCATGCAAAGAAATGAAAGGAAAGAAAGTTTGAGAGGAAAAATTCATATGAAGAAGGATATTTCACACATCCAATGTTACAAGTGTGACAAGTTTGGTCACTATGGTTCAGATTGTCCTTAGAGAAAGAGAGGGAAGCATCATGCATCAACAACCGATGTTGATGAAGAACCTCCACCGAAAAAGGAAAAACCTGATGAGATAACAACATAATATTTATTTTGATTTTATTATTATTATATTTGGTCCATTTTCCCTGGTACGGGAGCCCAACATATTTCTTAATATTTTTATCATCATTATTGTAATTGGGCCATTTTCCTTGGTATGGGAGCCCAAAATATTTGATTGAATTTTTTTTAATAAGATGATGCCATTGAGTTAGGGAAAGTATTAAGACTCAGAGGAAGTTGAGATACATAACAGGAAGGAAGAATTATTTCCGAGGCATAGGGAGAAATCTCAGGGCCTTGTGATAAATGGGAACATATCTCATGTTTACAGATTTTATACGTACTCCAAGAATGGTGATGAGTTTGGGATTCAGAAGGAGTAGAGGAAATCACTATTAGAGGGAGCTGGATTCAGGTTCTAGGAAAGAAGGATGACTTCTGCGGCAGAGGGAGAAGCTACAATGGATGTGATCAACTTGAAGATGTGATGTTTGCAATGTCGAGTAGGTGTTCCCCCAGTATTATCCATGTGACTTGGATAGGGGTGAATGGTCTAGAGGCAGGGAAATATCTTCTCTTAGACACCAAGTGGGGTGGATATATTAGTCCCTAAATGATCAGAGTGGGACAGTGCGTTCTCTCGGACACTCTGTGACGGAGTGGGGAGATTAGTACCTAGATTCTCACACATCACTTATGCAAGCACATGAACAAAACTTCTCTTATTTTAACGTCAAAAGACAATAAGAAGACCTTTGAACCAGTGAAGAACGAGCAAGAAGAATACCTCCCTAGCTAAGAGGGAGTGTTGATGCCTCAGGATTTATTCATGACATGTATACCCTCGCTGAGAGGGAGTGTTTATGTTAGGGAACTAGTGGGTAGACATCATGGACACATAGCCAAGGAAAACCATTAAAAAATGGAAGATTGCCCCGAAAGAAAGGAAATATTACAATATAATAAACAAGTGTCGATTCGGCCGAGGAAAATAAATATATTTATATATGTGGATTTTTTCAATTTGGCCCAGGTAATTTTATTATGGGTCACTTGAAAAGTATTTATACTAGTCCATTATCACTCATTTGGATTATCCACGGCTCGCCCTACTTATGCATAGCGAGGGTCTTCTTGTGGATAGCGCAGAAGACAAGAAGTTCGCAAATATGGTCTAGAGTTCTACAAGGAGGCCGAAATTTTATGTTTAAGGGTTTAAGGTAGAAAGGAGTTCGAGATCTCTTCAAAGGTTTCTCTCTTGAAGGAAGGAAGACCATCGCATGAGCTAAGTACCTCTCTTACTGCTTATGGTTCTTCATATGATATACTCTTATGATAAGATCTTGGTAATGGAATTGTACTTATATTTTTTAATTTCTTCTAAGAGAAGGTTGTTGGTTTTTCTTCCCCATGAGGGTTTCCCAGTATAAACTTTGTGTCCATTGTGTATGATGATTATTCTTTCCGTTGCCATTTTTTTAAAGTTTCAGTGTGTAATTAATCTATGTTACAGTAGCTTAACTAACTAAGGAAAAAAATAAGACAATACTTATTAGATATGAATCTGGCATAAAATATCAACATGGTTTATAATGGAAATATTTTATTAATATCATAAAATTTAAAGTATAATCGGTTATGTATTGAGGATCCATAAAATAATCAAAACATGAAAAACCTAATACGAGTGATTTCATTATGTAATATTGCAATTGACATTTTCTTTGAAGTAGGGTTTTTGACCTCTCACACCGACTTGGGTTACCACAATGAATATAAGCTCGAATCCATGGATCCTCCTAGGGATTCAGATCCAGGTGAAGCATCTCACCACAACGATACCATCACTAATGGAGGGTCTTGGACCCTCACACTTTGTGAAACTGACAACGGTCCTAGACATCAAGATCAAGAGTCTTCTTCTTCGAAACACAAGGTTGTTTCCCTCATGGAAAGAGGATTGGTGGGACAATTCACTAGTCTCTAGCCATCCCCTCATGCCATGGGAGTATGCCGTATGGGTAAACAAGAATGGGAAACCTCTCATTTTCGGGTAGTTGTATTAGAGATTTTGCATAAAGGGTTTCTTTGTCTTCTTATCTAAAAAGAAGGAAGACATATATCTTATCTTTAAAAATGGGCCCTATTTAATGTGGCCTATAGGGATGCATTTGAATAGATGGGAAATCAACTTTGACCCAAAAAAGACATACAATTAGCAATTCCAATCTGGGTGAAACTTCCTCATTTGCCGCTACACTACTGTAGTGACAAAGATATCATTTCCATTGGGAACTCCCTTGGGAAGTATGTAGACAAGGAAGAACCAAAACCTCCCCTATTCTCTTATGCAAGGATTTGTGTTGAAGTGGATCTGGAAAAGGGCTTGATCAAATCTATTAACCTCTCAATGGATGGATGGAGTCACCTTCAAAAGGTGGATTATGAGCAACTACCTTTCAAGTGCAAAATCTACCATGAATATGGACACTTTTTTGGGTTCTAATAATTTTTACAATGAGCATGCATGATGATTCCTATACTTAAATATATAATAGAATTAACAATGGCACAAAACACGGTCACACATAGTACATGGAAATTACCCTGGAATCCCCTTTATCGAGGAAAAATAGCAAACGAGTGAGCTGAACCACTCTTGAATCTTCTATTACCAACACTCTTAAACCAATGTTTACAACAACGATTTACAAGATTGTTATATCTCAAGCATAAAATCACTATCCTTGTACAATACCAACATAGTCTAGTTTGTACACTACAATACTTCTTATCACTTGTGTGTCAAACCTCATACATAGCCTTCTACCTTACATCGTATTTATATATGCAATACATACACTAGCGTGTGGTACCCAAGTTAGTTACGGATAAATACTCATTAATGGTGGTCCATAAATTCATAACTGAATGCAGTTATTATGTTACAGTCGAAATGACTAAGTCAGCCATCGTTGATTGTCCATTGAGCCTCTCGTTGTCCAAGTGTTCGTCAAATCCATTTACCGCTTTGTGCTTGTCAAATTTCCCCATCGACCAGTCATGATCATCGACCAACCAACTATACTAGTGGACTTGTTGACCAAACCTCCACCGTTTTTCGACTTTCAATTCCACTCAACTATTGACTTTGACCGTCGATTTATGTGCAAACAATAAAACACACCCAACATTCTACCACTTGTTATCTTCTTTGCAAAGAGATTTCAAACCTTCAATTCACTTAAGCAGGGCTAATAATCCCATTGATTCTCAACACCAAGTAATCTTTTCAATGCTCATAGACTTGTTTAATGAGTCTGCAATGTTCTTCATAGTGTCTACCTTTTCCAACAACACTTTCTAGTTTTCCACCATGTCTTCCACAAAGTGATACCACACATCAATATGCTTTGTATTTGAATGGTATCTAGGGTTCTTTTCTAGGAATATTTCACTTTGACTGTCACAATCCAACCTAAAACATAGTATACAGTAGAACGAGAACCCACACGAGATATTTTTCTTTGGAGGTCACATTTAGTAGTTGTTTTTACCTCCATTTTGAAAAATGGTGACCCCGGTATCACCCCCTTTTTGGGGGGGTGTCTAAAATTACAACTTTCAGGTAACCTTGGGTGGTGTCATTGTAATTGAAACCCTAAATCAACCCCCAAATTGAAAAGTGGACCTCCTAGAATCACCTTTTTTTATTTGAGGTTAAAATTTAAAAAACAATCACTTAAAAAAATTTACAACATTATAAAAATTTTTAAAAAATGTATAATTTTTTTTGTAAAAAATCAAAATAAAATAAAATCGAAAAAACTACAATTTAAAAAAAAAATTAAAAAGATTTGGAAAAAAATAATAACAATTTATAATTTAAAAAAATTCAAATTATATTAAAAACAAAATTACCTCTACCCCTACCCCTACCCGTCCCCCTAACCCGTCACCTAAGAGGATCTAAGGTGATGAGAAACAACACTTAAAAGAGGATTTGATGATCCAAACAAGCAATCAAAGGTGAAACTAGGGGAAAAATCCCCAGCAAAGTCGCCAATTTATGTGGTGAGATTTTCTTCCTACGGGTAAGATGAAAACCCCTTGGATGATAAAGTGGATCCCTAAAACCATATCCAAGATAGTAAGTAAACAAATGGAACCCTAAACTCTTAGAATAAGCATGCACAAGCATTCAAGCATGAAAATGAAGGAGAAGAGATGGATAGCTTACCTCTAACCTGAAAGTTGTCCTAGATCTAGTTCCAAGCTTCATGTCCAAAGCTCTTGAACCTGCAACATAATATGGAAACCATCCTTCCAAACACAAGTGCATCAACGAGATCTAATATAACATATCATATATCAATAGAAGAGACATGACATGGAAAAATATGCCAATTTATTATTAAGAAAGCTGAAAGTATCCATACAAAATGATATACCTGATGTCTAAAACAACAACACCTTCTTCCAAGATCTCCTTCATCACCTTGCAAGACTCTTAAGATCAATATGACCTCCTCATGAGTGTTCTCCAAGAATTACAGGACCATAGGTTTGGTGTTTTCAAGATCACCCCCCTTTGCTCATGGATGGCCTTCTTCTTATAGGATTTGGGAGGCCAACCACTAAGAGGATATTGTGGATCTAAGTGAGGAAGATGTGGATCAAGGATCTCAAACATGCCAAGGAGGGAATGTGAGAGAGGATTCGAAGGGGAACCTCATCCCATGAAAATATCCTCGAGATCCAAAATCCAAGATCTAAGGAAAATGGCTATTCAGGGATTTTCGTGCCCCTGTAACTGAGCACAACGCGAGAATTATGAAATTTTCTCTTCCCCATAGGCATGCAAGGTGTGAAAAATATGTAATTTTCACTCCTAGGAACACTAGCAGGGCACGAATATTCCAGTAAGAGTTAGTTTTGGGAGGTGTTTAAGGTGGGTTTCAACCCCTTGTTTGTTGGATTTGCTTCCAAATGTGACTAGGAAAGGGACCAACATTAGAACGAAGGGTCCTAACACCCTTATGAGGCATAAACATCATATTTTTCATGGTGGTGAAACATGTATATCCTCACTTACACATGGTGTGGCAATTTGAGGTATAACAATTTTCCCTTTCCTTTGTCGAACGATTGACCTATCACCACCAAGGCATCGTGGGTCGAACCTTCCATGTTATTTCATCTCATAACATATGACAATAGAGATGAAACCACATCATAGATCTTCAATGTGGTATTATTTCTTCCAATATCCATGACCAAGCTATCCCATGAGTCTGGAAAAGAGCACAACAGACTGATACATTTATCCTCCTTTTTTATTTTAATATCCATGGAAAAAATTGAATAATCACATCGTTGAACGAATTTAGGTTCTATGTAACCAAGTCTCCATCATTCATCCTCGGAAGATAAAACTTCTTTTGAAGAAACAAGTTAACCATAGATTTTGACTGGTACAAGTTCCCCAACTTTTCCCACGACTTCTTTGTAGTGTCTTCTTCTAAGACATTCAACAATACAGAATATTCTAAACATAGTCATATTGTACTTCTTTCTTTCCTGTCAATTTTATGTCAATATTCCTTCAACATACCTGTCAAATTGGTTTCAGGGTCGACAAAAATCCATTGTTCTCAATCTACAAGGAAATCCTCTATTTTTAGATTCCAAAGATCAAAATTATTCCCATTAAACTTTTCAATTTCTATCCTCGAACTGCTGACCAACTCAACTATGAATTATTTGTTTTAGAACTCCCATCGAAAGTAGGTATTAACCGGATCCAGGACCAATCCTAACCCTCAACAACAAAGGCATCCCCTTGAATCCAAATATATATCTTTGTTGGGGTTTATTATGTGTTAAATCATTCCAATATTTAAATTGTCAACTCGGGAAGGGAGCTTATGAGATGCAAACACTATATGTGGAGGATTGAAGGCTGGAACTAACCTAAGCTGACTAAAGGTGCAAAATGGGCTAACATGCAACTATGTGACTTTAGACTACATGCATAACTTTCATAATTCAAATGCACGAATTTATTCTATCTATGAAAACAAGAAACTGATTAACAAATGAAACTATCAAAACTGAAATAACTGGAAAATTGAATTATTAACTCTTTATTTAAAAATAAACAATCTAGAAACAAGACTGATAAATTCTGAAACAATAACTAATTGGCAAATCAAATATAAAGAACTTAACTTTGGAAGATGGTTGAAAAGAGGATTAAGGAAGAAAATATAGAAGTAGGAAATAATGACAAAACTTAATTAAAAACTCTATGTAACATGAAACAAGATTTAAATTACATCTACAACTATTAATTAGAAGCAAGAAGCATTGCATTTAAAAAGTAGAAGAAACTGAATTCTGAAAAAACATAAAACAATGCAAAAAGTGTAAAGGTCTGAATGACGATCTGAATGCATGTCTGAATGACAGTCCGTAGTTTGAATGGAAGAAAACGATTTAAACTAAATAAAAGAAGAATTTTGGATGACTTTAATTACCAACTGGATGATGCATATGATCCTACTGTGCAAAGGAAGCAATAGGTTGATTAATTAGAGGCCAAACTAACAAGAAAACTATTTATACTAATCATTCTCTAAAAAGATGAACTATTTCTATGATATGTTAAAGCAAGACTAATGATGGAAGATAGAAGTAACGTACACCTATAGGAAGAAAAAGCTAACAGAGAAAGATAAACTAATAAAAGAAACTATAACAGAACTTGAAGCAGAAACTAATTAAGTTCTATTTCATTGCAGGAAACTAGAAAACAAACTATCTAATTACAAAAGACTTGAAATTAAACTATAAATACTATACTTTGGTTGACCATTTCTAATCTAAAACCTACTTTAGAAGATTAATGAATTCTACCAAATGTTGTTAACAACCAATTTTAACTTTATAAATTATAAATTATAAATTATAAAATAAATTCTACTTACAAAATCAAATAAAATTAAGTTTGACTAAATAAATTAAAAGACAGAACAAATTCTAATTACAAAATTTAAAAGTTAAACTTCAAATAACTAAAATTAGATTTGACTAAGCAAATTCTAATTACAAAATTTAAAAATTAAATTTTAAATAACTAAAATTATGTTCAACTAAATAAATCAAATAGCTAAACAAATTCCAATTACAAAATTTAAAAGCTAAACCTTAAATAACTAAAAGTAAGTTTCATCAAATGACAAAATAATTTCTAATTACAAAACTAAATTTTAAATAACTAAGCAAATTTAATAAATTACAAAAAAATTATAATTACAAAATTTAAAATCTAAATTACACAATATCATAGAATTTGATGTTTTAACTTTATGGATGCGAATAATGATTGTCGTTTGTAATCCAACTTCATTTTAATAGATTTCACAGTATGTAACTGTAAATATATTGGACTTCATTTTAATACATTTCACAATATGTAACTGTAGATATATTGGAAGAGCGCTCAATTCATAAGAATGAAGTTAATAGTAATGTTTTTAAATTTGGCATTAAATTCATTTACATCTCGGTTTTTGCGAGACAACCTAAAGAATATTCAAACAAAAAGAAAACATGTAGTAAATTACAAATGAAAATACCAGTAAGAAGATTGGATATTTACAGGACGTAAATACTACTAGAAACCCTATTCATAATTGATATGTGTTTTTCTTTAAAAGACCAAATATGATGACTCCAGTTTAAGCAAGTCTGAAGAACATAATACAAAGTATTAAATAAAAAAATATATATTCGATCAAATCTTAAATTATTAAGGTAGAGGTGAAAGCCCGAAACGGATTCTATAGGTGACTTTGAATTTAATCTAAAGCGTGTGATCAAAATAGTTAAAGAAAACGTTAATACTACTCTATAAAAATAAATACTATCCTACAGGAAATCAGACTTGCAAACACTACTACTTTCAAGAATATTATCTACGAATTAACAACAAGCTCATAAAATCATAAAATCTACTGGGAATGTTGACTATATGGAAGAAAGAATTCAATTAACCTGCAATCACAAAATACGATCCATTAATATAGCGTTAAAAACCAACATATTAAAAGCATACACTTAAATTACCTCCTCCACTTGACTTGTCATATGGTAACTTTGTTTTATACTAAAGTCAATGTAATTTTCCATGAATGGTAGGTTTAAGTGGCATAAACTAATATTTATATAAGTGGAGTTCATATTAAACAATTATCATTTGTTTTATGCCAACTTTATTCTCAATGAAAATTGTATAAATGGTTTTTGTTTTGTAAATTAGTTTAACTTTTATGATATTACTTTTAAACACTTATAATAATTATGAGTGTTTTATTTAAATTTAAATAAATTTAAATAAAAAATATTAGTATGTATAAACTTAAATAATAATAATAACTTTTTTAACATTTTATTAATTAATTTTTACTTATTTACTTAAATTTAAAGTAATGTCAAAATCACATCATCAAACTAGGGTTTTAATTTGCATATGCAGATATTACAGGACCAGCAAGAGACAAAGGTAAATTTGTTCATCAAAAGAGCAAGCCAAACCAATAATTCTAAACATGCTATCAAACCCAGGGTGGAACTTAATACCGGATGAAGGGTCGGATGGAGTACCGAAATACTTAACATTTGCACAATTATTGCATTTAATACATTAAAAATAAGAGATTAGGCATTTCTTTTATTTACGATATTTTAAATGTATTAAATCACAATAAATAGGATGAGAAATGAATGTAAATAACATCATTATAGAAGACAATTTGGGAGCCCAACAATCTTATACCAACTATTGGGTTCTAATACCTTTTACAATGAGCATGCAAATGATTCTAATGGTTAAATATATAACATAATTAACAATAGCACAAAACAAATTCACACATAGGAAATAGAAATTACCCTAGAAACCCTTTTACTAGGGAAACCTAGCAAACCAATGATCTTAACCGCTCATCTATTAGTAGTACTCTTAAACGAGTGTTTAAAACAACGATTTAGAAGATCGCTACTGCTCAAGCATGAATTCACTACCCTTGTACCATACCAACTGAGTCTAGTTGGTACACTACAGTACTTAATGATCACTTTTGTGTCATACTTCATACATAGCCTTCTACCTTATATCATATTTATAGATGCAATACATACACTAGTTTTTGGTACCCAAGTTAGTTATGGCTAACTACTCATTAATGGTGTTACATAACTTCATAGCTAAATGCAGTTATTATGTTACAGTTGACTTGACTAAGTCAACCATATTCAACCACATGTTGAGCCTCTTGTCATCCAAGTGTTCATGGAATCCATTTCCTACTATGTTCTTGTCAACTTTCCCTATCGACCAATCATGATCATTGACCAATCGACTATACTAGTCATCCCATCGACCATACTTCCACTGTCTATCGACTTTCAATTCCAGTAAACTTGAAACCAGTCGACTATCAACTTTGAGAATTGATTTATATGCAAAGAATATAAAGCACCCAACACACTTTGTGTGCAACTGTCCCAAATCTATGTCCAAGGAGGTCAAACAAACTTTGGAAGAAGGATGGTAACAGGTGGAAAAAGGGTAGGAAAGTAGCCTCGGGCCACCTCCATCAATGCAAGGAGGATCCCCTCAAATAGGAATATATTTCATATTTTATCTAGGGATGATGGGGAAAATGAAGAACCAATTAACCAACTTTCCTTGATTTCATAGAATCCTCCGTAGATCTTTAAAAATGATCCCCTCTAACCTGTGCTTAAATAAATAGGGAAATAAGGGAACTATGTGCCCCTTCTTCCCTTAGTCCCCATTAAATAAATAAACCTTCTAGCTCAACCAAAAGGGTCTATGACCCATTCAAAATATAAATTAGTCCAAGGTCATTCCTCATAGGAATCTAAAGATGAATAACAGCCTAATAGGAAGGAAGAGAAACCTTAAAGCAACATAGAGAGGCCCAAGCATCCAAACAAACGGAAATTGGTAAAAAAATAATATTAGACAAACATGTGAAGGCATCCCCTACAACCAGATCAAATTGGGACAAAAAGGAAGAAGGGAAAGATAAGTCTGGCCCCAACTCAAGTCATAAAGAATGAATATTGTCTCTTGGAATTGTAGGGGTGTGGGTGGTAAGAAAAAAATGGAACCAATTAAATATTTAGTGAAGAAGCAAATACCTACCATACTGATTCTACAGGAGACAAATATGGAAGTAGAGGAAGCTGTGAACATTTTATCAAAACTTTGGAATCAAAGTCAAGGAACAATAGTAAGTCTTTGAGGAGCTTCAAGAAAGATCCTCTCATGTCGTCATGTCCCCAAATTTTTTCTATGGACCACTCCATTGGACTAGGGGGGTGCATTGGCCTAATTCACTTGGTAAAGTCATGAAAAATTATCAAGGTGGTGATTTGGGTCAAATATTTGTATAGTTTGATGTCCAAATTGTGAAATGATGCAACATTAGGTAAAAATGGTCAAGGAGGGTGCATAAGGAGATTTATTTGGTCCCCACATGAGTTGTAACTCCCCCAAACTCGAATTATAAGGTGGAAGAATACATCATGAAGGCATAAGTTTTAATTTTTAACTCCCTAAGCCAAAAATAACAAAGGGAAGGTGCACTTGAGGAGGAGTAACTCCCAAGGAATCTCATGAGTTGGTTCCAGGTTAAAAATAGCCAGTGAGGGCACATTTGTGGATAGGTAACTCCCAATGGTGATTTATGAAACTATGCTAGAATCTATGACACCTTATGACACCATATGACATGTTGCAAGTCCTATTTTTAGTTAAGGAGGGTGCTAGCGGTGAAGGTGGGCCCACCTGAAGGTGTAACTTCCCCAATATTTGACTATGCATAGCTAATTCGAATTTCCAAGTGAGATAAAGTAATATTGGGTCAAATAACATTAGGAAAGGATGTAAATGTGTTCTAAGGACCCATTCTCTCATGAAAATAACATTTATTAATATTTTATTAAATATGTTATGAGAGAATTCTAGAAGGAAGGGGAAGGGCCCAATGAAGTCTAGAAGAAGGATGCAAGTCTATTGGGCTTGAAATTTTTTATTTTGAATAGGAGAGTTGTTGTGGATTTTAAATCTTGGGATATGTATCCCTTTCAATTGTAAACTAGTTTCGGTAGTGAAAGATTTCACCCTAGATAGTAGAGATGAGGGGATCACCCTGATATCTTCACTAAGCTTCATTGTAGCTGATTATTGAGAGGAGAATTCACCTTCAAATTTATCTACAAATATTTTTTCATATGTTTATGTCCATGTTCAGTATCTGGTTCAATATATAGCTGGATTTTTTTTATTTCTAGTCAGTAGAAGTGTGGATTTGTGGTGTTTCTAGGAGCGCAGTGTTTGGGGTGGTTTCTGCTTGAGGTGGGAACACATGTGGCTATACAAAATTCATGAAGGTTGTTTCAATGGTTGAAAATCACTAATATATGATGGATGGAACACTATATAATTAATATCCCTTAGTTGGGGTCGAAATCTTGCTTGTGGAGGGAGAAATAGTGGAAGGACATCACTCATTTGGAGCAGTAACTCTCCCTCTTTTCTCTCTAGTTCTATAGCAGCCATTTCTACTCTCTTTGTAGAATATAATTCTTCATATTTCAATCTAATGTAGCATCCATTGATGTACACTCTTAAAATTTCCCAAAATTTGAATTCTAAGGTGGAAGAAGACATCATGTAGGAATAATTTCAAATTTGTAAAACCTTGGGCCAAAAATATCAAAGGGAAGGCGCTATTGATGAAGAGTAACTCCCAGGGAATCTCATGAGTTGGTTCCAGGCTAAAAATAGCCAATGAAGGCGCATTTATGGATAAGTAAATCCCAATGGTTATATATGACACTATGATAGCATATATGACACCTTATGACACCATATGACATGCTGCAGGTCCTATTTTTAGCCAAGGAGGGCGCTATAGGTGAAGGTGGGTCCACATGAAGGTGTAGCTTCCCCAAAAATTGACTATGCATAGCTAAATTGAATTTCCAAGTGAGATAAAGTACTATTGGGTCAAATAAAATGATCAAAGGATGTAAATGTGTTCTAAGGACCCATTCTCGCATGAAATAACATTATTAATATTTTAGTAAATATGTTATGAGGGAATTCTAGAAGGAAGGGGAAGGGCCTAATGAAGTCTATAACAAGGATGCAAGTCTATTGGGAGGGGTATTTTGGACATTTTGATTTTGAAAAGGATATCTCTTGTGGATTTTCAATATTGGGATATGTCCCCCTTGCAATTGTAAACTAGTTTCGGTGGTGAAAGATTCCACCCTAGCTAGTATAGAGGAGGAGATCACCCTGATCGTTTCACTGAGATTCATTGTAGTTGATTATTGAGAGGAGAATTCACCTTCATATTTCTATAAAGTGATCATTGTATATGTTTATTTCCATTTTGAGTATCTATTTCTATCTCTATTTGGTGTGTTTGAGTTCCAGTCAGCAGAAGGGTGGATTTGTGGTGTATCCGGGAGTGCAGTGCTTATGGTGGTTTCTGCTTGAGGGGGGCACACCTGTGGCTATCCAAACTTCACAAATTCTATTATAATGGCTTAGTATAACTAATATATGATGGATGTCACACTGGATAATCCATATCTATGAGGTGGGGTCGAAATATTGCTTGTGGAGGGTGCAACAGTGGAAGGAAATCACTCATTTGGAGCAGTAACTCTCCCTCTTTTATATGTGGTTTTGTAGCAGATATTTCTACTCTCTTTGTATCAGATATTTATATGTATTTCAATATGATGTAGAATACATTCATTTACTCTCTAAAAATTTCCCATTTATAATAAAAATCACATTGTTTTTCCTCTTATGTTGTTCCATATTCAAGCACGGGGTTGATCTATGAATAAATGGATGAGCATATGTTTGAATGTGGTTGTGTAAAATTATTTTTATGATATGAAACCTTCATGTGAGTCCCTTTTGTATGTTATTAACCCATTAGTCTTGATTTGAGTGTGTTTGGAATCATTTTGGTTTGATTTGGAAGATCTATTGTTGTGGGTGATCTTAATCTTGTGTCGGTGTTAAGTGGGTCGAAATTCATCTTCTGGTTCAATCATTTATGAGTGTTTTTGGTTCTTGAGAATTTTTCCATTTCATTGGAAGTTTCATTTCTAGTAGGAAACACTTTTTATTTAACTCAAAAAGGTTTTTGTATGCCCAAGTTATTATCATTTTATAGGTCGGTTAATCTATACATTTATGCTTGTGCACCCCAGTTAGAAATGTCAGTGTAGCCTTGAGTTTTAATGTTCAAAGCTTCCACAAATTTCTATGATGTCTATTAATGGTTAAATTATATGTTTTTGGGTCCCTCGGAATCTATTTGGTTCAAATTTGAGTGAGTTAGGGGTTGTTTGGGAAGAGTTGAAAACCTTGTGTTCTATGTGGTCAGATTTGAACTAGTGCTCCTAGTTTTGAATCCGATGATTCTTTGGGGTTGAATTGGGTTTAATAGATTTGATTTTGGATCAGGAATATTACAGTGGTATATAATATATGATTGGGCACCTTACAGTGTTTTTAAAGTATACATTTGGGCTACACCATATTATTCATATTCCGGTAAACATAATAAAGCCATTGTTTGGGTAAATTTGGGAATCAATTTACTCTATATTGGAAAGTTGGAGTTAACGTGCCTAAATTTTTAATTGGGTAAATTACAATGGTATCCAAGCATGTTCCTAGTCAATTGTGGGAACTAGATAAAATTTGAATAAGGTTTGCAGAAATGGATGTACCTGGTGATGACATGTTGGAACTGGATGCATGGGATTTTGAGTAGAGCTTATCATGGGAAGAGTCATTTTATGAGGATGGCCTCAATTGTTTGATGGAAGAAAATGAAAGATATGGATCAATAGATGGAGGTTTTCATGATCCACACGATTGGGATGATTTTTTATATGAAAACATATACCTTGTTGATATTAAAGAGGAAGTTTCTTCAATGGATAGACTTGTAGAGGGAAGAATGATACCCGATTTTTGTCCTGCCTTGACCATAAAAGAGGAGAAAATTGAAAGGGGAAGGTTAAGGAAGAACCATGAGAGTTCACTAAAGAAACTAAACAAGTTATGACATGATCTAGAGCATAATTTGCAGCAGTGTCAAGACTTACTACCAGAATTCTCTATATCAAAACTTATGGAGAAGATGTTTGATTTCTCTAGGAAAGGAGCATCCAAAGGTTCCTATCATAAGATTGGTTTAGAGGGTACTAAATCCACTGTCTATGTTCCATTTTTCCAAACAGTGAGACACCTAATCACAGGTGGTCAACTATAAGGAGAATCACTCCATGAGGAGCGCAAGTCACTTCCTAATGGCTGCAAAATGGAAGAAAGATGTGTGGGACATGAAAATGAAGAACAAGAAACCAAGCCTACAACTAGTGAGGTTGAAGAAGAAAAAAAATCAACCTTCCATTCCCCATAAGAGCTTCACTATGAAATTGATGTCAAACACACAAAGGATGGAAACATAACACCAAGGTATGATCACAATTCTCATTTTAGCAATAGTCATAATTATTTGCATTGTCATGAGATAAGAGTCATTTAACATGGGGATAATGATATTGTAGAACATTCTAATGTTGAATTGAATGTTAAAGATGAATTGTGTGATGTGGATTCATGCCACAAGAATTCGGATTTTTTAGATCAGCCATTAGAAGTTTATTTTGGGGAGAATGACGATGGAAAGAAATCAGAAAATTTAGTGGAGACTTTTCTCCATGAGCCCCATCATTTGTTAGGACAATTGAAGGTAAGAAAATAAAATATTATAGTAGCCTTGAAGCATTGTGATGATACGCAAACATTAGTGGTAGATTGTTGTTGGGAATCTTCAAGGACGGATGTTAGCTAGGGGGGGGAACCTTCCATTGAAGATCTACTAGCAATTAGAGAAGTAGTGGCGGAAATGAAAGATTACTATTTACAGTTTCTTTCCGATAGAGATAATCTTCTCATGATTGTTGAGATGTACCATGGTGCACTACTAGAAGAAGAAGAAGAAGAAGAAGAATTCAACAGGATTGCTCATGAGCTTGAGATCACCCATGATTCCTTGAAGAGCACTTGAAGGGAACTTCAACAATTAGAGATACAAGTTGGGCGGATTCATAGGGAGCTGGAAAGAATACACTCTTCCTACTACACTTTAGAAAACCAATTGTACATGTCTGATTGCACACATGATGTGATGGAGGAGCCTCATGTGAGGGTTAAGCATGAGGAGATTTTAGATTTGTAGGTGCTTAAGGAGAAAGATGACATGGAGGATGTTTGTCAGGCACTTGTTTGCACCGAGAAGAACACAAGATGCCTCTGTGGGAGAAACACATGGTCATGGAGGAGGAATATGAGAACATTCTTGATGGATCATCCAACAAAGGAGGATATGCATCCATAGATTTGGTGGATGAACCTTGCAGGGAGTTGAGTCTAGCCTATTTTACATCATCCAATAGATTTATGGAAGCCATAACACATGGAGGTGTAGTTGGAATATGTGGTTTGACAAAGGGAAATTTTGTGATGATTCCATATGAGAATCAGGGTACACACATATCTGCTTCTTTATTTGATTGTGATTTTATGGTCATACCCTTGGGTTTGACAAACACATAAGTCCTTTTTCAGTCTTGTGAGCAACAGAGGAATCTACTAACACTATTTGATTCCTTCATCGGACGTAGCGATGCATGGGAGTTCCACTTGAGTCATTTGGATGGAACAAGTGACGGTAATGTGAGCCATAGGACTAGAGTGAAAATTTCACAAGAGGAGTTCCATGTCTTATTGGAGAGACTCACAAAGTTTCAAATAAGCATTGGGAGCGATGAACTTCCAATTTAGTTGTGGGATCCTAGTATTACTTGGTTCGGGTGTCTTAGACACTCTACATTTCTCAGGTTCATTTGGGACCCTAGGATCATTTATGGACTCAATTGTTTCAACTAGGTTGTTGGAAGGACAGTTGGGGAGATGGAGATATCTCTAGAGGTGATGATTATGATCAGAGTGGCGCAAAAGCAACATGGAGGTCCCTTTTTAAGATTATTTGGGGGAGCTTAGAGACACAGTTGCAAACCAAATTTCAGCAACAGACCTGGAATGGTCAAGAGGATTCGTATGACAGTACCTTGCAAGACCATGCATTGAGCAAAGTATGCTACACCTCCTTTCGATTGATTTGGAGCCATGACAACATTTTCAGCGTTAATGTGGTTTAGATTGTGGGATGTAGAGTTGTTGAATTGGTCCACTTGAACTTGAAACCTTATGAACAATTATCACTAAGGAAGGAGGAAGAAAAAAAATCAATGAACATAAGTTGGGGAAGAAGAAGAAGCATTGCCACTCCCAGGTTTAAATTGCTTGAGGACAAGCAATCTTGGGTGGGTAGGACTGTCATGTCCCCAAATTTTTGCTATGGACCACTCCATTGGACTAGGGTGATGCATTGGCCTAAGTCACTTGGTAAAGTTATGAAAAATTATCAAGGTGGTGATGTGGGTCAAATATTTGTATATTTTGATGTCCAAATTGTGAAATGATGCAACATTAGGAAAAATTGGACAAGGAGGCCGCATAAGGAGGTTCAGTTGGGCCCCACATGAGTTGTAACTCCCCCAAATTCGAATTATAAGGTGGAAGAATACATAATGAAGGAATAAGTTTGAATTTGTAACTCCCTGAGCCAAAATTAACAAAGGGAAGGCGCACTTGAGTAGTAGTAACTCCCAAGGAATCTCATGAGTTGGTTCCAGGTTAAAAATAGCCAATGAGGGCACATTTGTGGATATGTAACTCCCAATGGTGATTTATGATACTATGATAGAATCTATGACACCATATGACATGTTGCAAGTCCTATTTTTAGCTAAGGAGGGTGCTAGAGGGGAAGGTGGGCCCACCTGAAGGTGTAACTTCCCCAATATTTGACTATGCATAACTAATTCGAATTTCCAAGTGAGATAAAGTAATATTGGGTCAAATAACATTAGGAAAGGATGTAAATGTGTTCTAAGGACCCATTCTCTCTTGAAAATATAATTTATTAATATTTTATTAAATTTGTTATGGGAGAATTCTAGAAGGAAGGGGAAGGGCCCAATGAAGTCTAGAAGAAGGATGTAGGTATATTGGGTTTGAAATTTTTTATTTTGAATAGAAGAGTTGTTGTGGATTTTAAATATTTGGATATGTACCCCTTTCAATTGTAAACTAGTTTCGGTAGTGAAAGATTCCACCCTAGCTAGTAGAGAGGAGGGGATCACCCTGATATCTTCACTAAGATTCATTGTAGTTGATTATTGAGAGGAGAAGTCACCTTCATATTTCTCTACAGAGATTGTTTCATATTTTTATGTCCATGTTCAGTATCTGGTTCAATCTCTAGGTGTATTTTTTGAGTTCTAGTCAGTAGACTCGTGTGGATTTGTGGTGTTTCCAGGAGTGTAGTGTTTGTGGTGGTTTCTGCTTGAGGTGGGAACACATGTGGCTATAAAAAATTCATGAAGGTTGTTTGAATGGCTTATAATCACTAATATATGATGGATGGAACACTATATAATTCATATCCCGTAGCTGGGGTCAAAATATTGCTTGTGTAGGGAGAAATAGTGGAAGGACATCACTTATTTGGAGCAGTAAATATCCCTCTTTTCTCTGTAGTTCTGTAGCAGCCATTTCTACTCTCTTTGAAAAATATATTTATATATATTTAAATCTAAGGTAGCATCCATTTGTGTACACTCTTAAAATTTCCCATTTATAATAAAAATCACAGTGTTTTTCCTCTTATGTTGTTCCATATTCAAGAACGAGGTTGATCTATGAATACATGGTTATCTAGGAGCATATATGTTTGAATGTGGTTGTGTAAAATTAATGTTCTGATATGAAACCTTCATATGAGTCCCTTTTGTCTGTTAGTAATCCACTAGTCTTGATTCGAGTGTGTTTGGAAGTATTTTGGTTTGGTTTGGAAGATCTATAGTTGTGGGTGATCTTAATCTTGTGTCAGTGTTAAGTGGGTCGAAATTCATCTTCTGGTTGGATTATTTCTAAGTGTTTATGGGTTTTTATACCTATTCCATTGTGTCAAGAGTGTTGTTTCCAATAGGAAACACTTTCTATTTCACTCAAAAAAATTTATGTATGCCTGATTTATGATCATTTTATCGGTCGGTTAATCCGTACATTTATGCTTGCGCACCCTAGTTAGAAATGTCAGTGTAGTCTTGAGTTTTAATTTTAAAAGCTTCCATAAAGTTCTCTGATGTCTATTAACAGCTATATTATATGTGTTTGGGTCCCTCAAAATCTATTTGGGTCAAATTCGAGTGAGTTAGGGGTTGTTTGGGAAGAGTTGGAAACCCAGTGTTCTATGTGGTAAGATTTGAACTAGTGCTCCTAGTTTCGAATCCAGTGATTCTTTGGGGAAACATAATAAATCCATTGTTTTGATAAATTTGGGGATCAATTTAATCTCTATTGTAAAGTTGGATTTAATGTTCCTAAATTTTTAATTGGGTACATTACACATGCTAGGACTCAAATCTATTAAGATTATTTTTTGTTCTTGAACATCAAAACTTCTCACTGTCACTTTGATAGATAAAGGAATGCATGTATAGATTTATATTCACAATGTTTCTGGTCCAACTCTATATAATGAAAAACTAGAATATTGATCCTCTCTATCCACCATTCGGGAGGTAGGCCTCTCTCAAAATTGAATTGTGGCTAGAGACTTTAATGCTACCATTTTCAACTTAGAAAGGTGAGGTGGAAGAAAAGCAAGGGAACCTTTCGAGGAATATATGGAAATTCTAATGGATGAATGGGATTCGTTGGATACCCTCATGTTAATGGAAAATTCACTTAGACCAATTGGAGGATAGGATTGGGACACATCGCTTCCAATTTGGACATATTTTTTATTCAAAGTTCCTTCCTCCAACATCAGTTTCTTTCACACTCTAGAGGCAATGCTTATGTAACCTCATACCATAAGCTAATTCCTCTTTTTCTATCCTATATGGATCTTAAAGAACCTATTGCTCTCAAGTTAAACCCCCTCTAGTTTCATGGGGAATAATCCCTGGATATTGTTCACTCCTCCTAGCATACTTGGATCTCCAACTCTCAATCATTTGTATGAGAATATAAGCTTCGGAGGGTCAAAGTTTCCCTCAAAACTTGGGCTAAATCTAAATATCATGGACAGGGACAAAAAAGAGAGCATATTGCAATTAGTTTGGCTAAGAATCAAGAGGATATGGAGCATGGAAACATCTTTATGTCCTCCCTTTAGGGAAAAATGAGCTTAACAACAAAATGTTGGAGGAGTCTATGCAAGAAGAAATAGCATGGAGGTTGAAATCTAGGAAGCTCTAGTGGAAATATGGGAATCATAAAACTACCTAATTCCATAAGCAAGCCAAAAAGATAATGAAAAAAATGTCATCAAAGTGATTGAATATGGGGATGATAATCATTTGGAGAATTTTGAATATATTCGAGGCAATGCATTCCCTCATGTCAGAGATCTATATTCGAAACAAGTAAGTTCTAATCTAGCTACAAAGGAGGAAATGTTAGAGGATATTTCGACCCTCATAAGTCATGAAGACAATGATATTTTTGAAAAAACAATTGTAGAGGATGAATTTGTTGTGCCATGTAGGGCTTGAATTCGGACAAGGCCCCAATTCCTCGTGGCTTCCCCATTTTTTTTTACAGGGGCCTTTTCAAAATGCTAAACTAGACTCATCGAACATCTAGGATTAGAGGAACAACAAATTATTCCTTCATTTCTCTCATCCTGAAAGATCCTCGCCCCACATATTTGAAGACATTTCATCCAATATCTCTCTAGAACGCATCCTACAAGATCATAACTAAGATTCTGGCTAAAAGGATTAAACATATCTTTCTAAAACTCATTGCATATAATCAAGAAGGTTTCATTAATGAGCGATACATCATAGAAAATATTATTTTGGTTCAGGAGGCAATACATTCAAGCTTCAGAAGAAAAGAAAAATTTATGGCCATCAAGATTGATTTGGTTAATGCTTTTGATAGAGTCAGACACAGTTCTTATTTTCTATAATGGAGCAGTTTTGATTCTCCCCTTCTTTCATTCGATGTATCCTAGCCTACATATGAATGCCTTGTATTGATCCTCTTTTAAATGGTAGGACCACCACCTTCTTCCAAGTGTCTCGTGGCCTCAAACAAGGATTTTGTTTACCCCCCTTTCTATATTTAATTGTCGCAAATTCACAAAGAAAAAAATTAAATGCATCTTTGATGAATGGTGATCCGTCTGGAATTCATATTTTTAGGGAGGTGCGAGAGGCTAACCATGCTCAATGTGTTGATGACACCTATATCCTAAGTGGTGCCTCTATGACTATCCTAGGTGGTGCCTCTATGACTATTGTGATCCAGATTTATGTGAGAACGAAATGAAAGAGAATATATATTCACATACACAGATATATGGAAAGAAATGCAACGATACAGTAAACTCAGATTCTATTAAATGAATGAAATAGAACAAACTGTAAAATAAAAGCAGCTAGAATGATGGTAGCTACATCTCTGAGAAGATATGTGGTGGCTACGCTCATTCATGACAAGCTGAATACAAGAAGAGGCTGAAAGAGACTATTTATCATAAGCATGAGGGAAAGAACCCTAAACATCCAAAAACCTAACCCTAGAATATGAACTGTCATAAAGTTTGCGGCCCCGAGGTGGTTAGTTGAAAAATTAACTTCCCAAGGTCATAACTTTTACATATGATCTTCGTTTTGGGCGCTTGATAGGGAGTTGGAAAGGTCTATTCGAGATATACAAATATCAACTAGGGGCCAATGGATTCCATTGGAATCCATTTCTCTCGCCTCCCCTTGCCCCCCCTGAATCTCCAAAAAACATCGTTTAGGGCCTCAAAACGGCCCCAAAAGTTTGGGACCCGAGAAACAGTAGAAAAATTACAAGAAAAATGCCAAAATAGAAAATTGTTTTGAGCTAGTGGAATAGCTGGGTGGACACCTATATCCATCTGGGTTAGTCCTCCCTCCTTTGGAATCAATGGTCTCCGTTGCGTTGAGTACCCCCATCAGGTGGGGAAACTTCTGTTGAGCTTGACTCTTGGTGAGCCACTTGCCTTGGTGAAGTAATTGCCCTACTTTGAAAACCCGATATAGCTGGATATTTTGTTGGAGGGTTTCCTTAACCTATGTTTCCATGATCTGATCAATGGTTTCCTGTTCCATGCAGTTAGTATTAATCTCTATAGGTGTCAATTGATCTACCACCTCCGAGGTGTCCAACAATGGTGGAAAATATGGGTGAAGGAGCTCCACATTGAATACTGGGTGAAGGCCAAGGAATGAAGGAATGCTTAGCTCAAATTCATTGTCACCAACTACCTTGGTGATGGTGTACGACCCATATAGAAGTGGACAAAGCTTGTGATGGGGTCCTGTGAGCCTCTCTTTCTGCAAATGCAACGAAACCTTATCACCCACCTGGAACTTGTGTGGAACTCGATGTTGGTCATGTCGGTGCTTGTAATTAGTGTCGGCCTCTTCCAAAATTTCATGGACTAGTTGGAAGATGTGTTGGATTCATTCAACAAATCTAGTGGCCTTATCAACCTAGTCTGAGCATGGGAAGATTCCTCACGTGTGGATGTAATGGGAAGAGCTACATCAATTGGTGTCAGTGGTTGGAACCCTAGACACACTTGAAAAGGGATTTGCATGGTAGAGGTGTGAAGGGCTCTATTATAGCTATGTTGAACATAAGGAAGGTTCTCATCCCATGTGCAGGGATGTTTAGAATTGTACATTCTCATAATATGCACAATCATCCTGTTGACTACCTTTATTTTTCCATCGGTATGGGGGTGGAAGGCAGTCAATTTGGTGAGCTTGGTATCCATAAATGACCATAGGATGGACCAGAAAGTTCTTAGGAACTTGTTGTCCCGATCTGAAATGATAGTCTGTGGCAGCCCGAAATGAACCCAAACACGCTCGAAGAAGAGCTTAGCAATGGCTTCAATAGAAATGTTCTTCTTGCAAGCTATTAGAAGGGACATCTTATAGAAATAATCCATGACCACAAACATGCAGTCATTTCCATGCTTGGTTGAAGGTATTCCAGACATGTAATCCAAGGAGATGGATTCCCATCGCCCATTAGGAGTGGGAAGAGGGGTGTACAACCCCTGTTTTTTTATGGCAGGTTTCGTGATGGCACAGGTAGTGCAGGATCTTATGTATCGGTCGACGTCTTGTCGGAGCTTAGGCCAATAAAAATGATTCTGCAATATGGCCATTGTCTTTTCATTGCCGAAGTGCCCTGCCACCCGACTGTAATGAGCTTCCCAAATCATCTTCGTATGCTCGCTTAAAGGAATGCAGAGATGGCCCAGGTGGCATAACAATCCTTCATGAAGATGAAATTTTGTTATGGATGTTCCTACACATAGGCCTTGATAGATGGGAGAAAACTCAAGATCAATGATATATAGTGGAGGCCACCCAGAGGTCTCATGGCCACGAGAGTGGAGCACTGTAGTAAGTGCTGCTACTGGAGGACGACTGAGGAAATTGACAACTCGGTTGGTGCTGCTCTTCTTATATTTAATATTCAGGTGGAATTGTTGAAAGTAAGTGGACCACTTATGGTGGCGGTCATTTTGTAACTTCCCTCGGGTTTGCATGAACTGCAAGTGCTTGTGATCAGTGTGGATGACTGTCTATTTTCCAAGGATGTAATGCTTCCATTGGCGGCGATCTTGGATAATGGAATACATTTCCTTGTCGTACGTTGGGTACTTGTGGACTGTATCTAAAAGTGTCTCATTGTGATATGCCACTGGATGGCTATGCTGAGTGAGGACTGCACCAACAACATAGTCTAAAGCATCTGTTTCAATCTCAAAGGGTTGTTGCAGATCTGATAAGGCAAGGACAGGTGCCAAACATAAGAGTTTCTTTAGCTCCTCAAATGCTTGTTGTTGTGGCTTGGGCCAGCTGAACTTGGCCTTAGATCCCCCTTTGGTCACCTAGCTAAGGGACCAAGCAATATTAGAGAATCCCAACACAAATCTGCGGTAGAAGTTGGCAAGGCCTAGGAAGCTGCGAAGCTCTGTGAGAGTTGTCGGGGTTGGCCAATCATGGATGGCTTGGATCTTGGTTGGATCCACATGAGCACCATGTTCATCTACGATGTATCCCAGATATTGAACCCTCTTCATTCCAAATGAGCACTTCTCTATATTAGCATATAACTTGTGCTAGCACAAGGTGATGAGGACTTGGTGGATATGCTGCAAATGCATTGCCAATGTTCTGTTGCAGATGAGAATATCATCCAGATATACGACCACAAAAGAGTTAGTGAATGGCCATAGTATATCGTCCATCATCCTCATGAAATTTGTTGGAGCATTAGTCAAGCCGAAAGGCATGACCAACCACTCAAAAAGGCCTTCCTGAGATTTGAAGGAAGTATTCCAATAATTGGTATGCTCAATTGGCACTTGATGATAGCCATACTTCAAATCAATCTTGCTGAAATATTTAGCACCCTTGAGCTGGTCAAGAAGGTCATCGATGTGGGGTATGGGATATTGATTCCGGAATGTGATCTTGTTTAGAGCTCGGTAATCAATACAGGGTAACCATGTCCTGTATTTCTTCTGTACCAACAAAGCTCCCACAAGATGAGTAGCTAGGTCAAATGTGCCCCTTTTGGATCAATTCTTGAATCTGGCGTTTGATTTCTTCATTTTCCATGAGGGAATGCCAGTATACTGGCCCGTTAGGTAAAGGCGCACTAGGGATCAAATTAATGGAATGCTTGATAGGGAAACATACTAGCACCTCGATGGGTGTGGTGAAGATGTCTTTGTATGCTTCCACTATCTTGTCTACCTGATTCTGTTGCATAGAGGGGTTATGCATGGAGGTGGTGGATGTTGCTACAATATTTCATTCACCTTCAGAACGAACCATCAAGAGGACGAATTTCCCTGTCTGGGAGATTACCTTCCTACACTACTTAGTTATGATGAGGGACACTGTAGTGGTGGGACGTGTCTCTGGTATCCTATAGAGATTCTTTCCCAAAGTAATAATGACACTACGAGGTATAGACGCATACACAGCATGATGTTTCCACATATATGGTTGTCCTAAAAGAACATCACAAACTTCAAGCGGGGCAACATGACACATTACCTCATCTTTGAAGGGATTGATCCCATAGGAAAGGCGACACTGTTGACTAATGTGGATGTCTCATCCCTGGCTCAACCAACCGATGTTGTATGGTTGGGAATGTGGAACCATCGAAAGCTTCAATGTTTTGAAAAATTCATCCGAGATGAGGTTTTTCTGGCTACCACTATAAAAATGAAGTGTATCGGAGTTCCTTGCACCCACATTTGTGAATGGAAGAGGCGCTCCCCTTCCTCTGGATCCTCTGTCTCTTCTGGTTGAATATTTGTAGTTGCGTTTGTGGCACTAGGTTCCACATCAATGATATGCTTTCCCTTTTCTTTCTCTCCATCAGGTTATGAGTCAGAGTTTGGATCTAGGGATTTTATCTCAGCCAACAAGGATTGTTTTGAGCGGCACTCAAAAGTGTTGTGCCAAGGGCTCTTGTGGAATTCACACCACTTGCTAGTGTCCTTCTTTGATTTCCCATTACCCTTCTTTACCTGCGGCTTGGTATGGTTGTCGAGTCTTTGGACGTCCTTAATCTGTCCTTTGCTTTGTGAATTAGGGCCACCTTTTCCAGGCTTCTACTGCTAATTTGAAGACCCAAAATCCCACTTATTCTTTTGCTTAAACTTATGCTCGATCTTGACTGTGTATCTATAAGATGCTCCTAGTGAGGATATGTCTAAGAAATCCATCTATGTTTGAATGTACCTGTGCAGACCGTTGCGGTAATTTAGTACCAAGTTCCGTTCAGAGTCTCGAATACCCAACTTGGAATGTAGGGTATGGAACATGTTGGTAAAATATGGCATTGTTTGGTCTCTCTCTTGGTGCAAAGTTGTCCATCTGGTGTACTAGTCATCATAGTTTTCGACAAGGTAGAATTTTTCCTTGACGACATCGAAAAAATCCTCCCAAGTGGGGTTTGTCCTGAATAGTTCATAATCATCTCTTTCATGCCTCTCGCAGTACCTGTCCCACCAGTATTTAATATGGGGAAGGGACTTAAGGAGCGCTAATGCGATATTTTCACTGTCAAAATTTTTTTTTGAACAGAGAAGTAATTCTCTAATAGATTCAACCATTTCGCTAAAGCATCTGCATCTATCTTTCCTTCAAATAGGGTAATGTCAAAGTTAACTTGTACCTTGAAGTGATTCTCACCCACGAAACGACTGCTCATTGAAGGTGCATCCACCATCGTCGGCATTCTTCAAAGGATCTGTGCGAAATTATCCATCATCTCGTTCCTTTGTCGCATGAGGGATTCCTCGATCAACAACTTAATAGGATCTCCTGCTCCATCATATTTATTTTCTTATACCAACATGGGAGCTTGCTTGGGTCGATCAGGAGGGTTTTCCCCAAGATCAACTAGTTCAAAACCCAACTCTCGATATTTAGATCTCGTCGGGGACATACACTAAGAAATCACAAGAGTAGAAGGTTCTAATACCACTGATACAGATTTATGTGAGAACAAAATGAAAGAACATATATATTCACATACACAGATATACAGAAAGAAACACAATGATACAGTAAGCTCATATTCTATTGAATGAATGAAATAGAACAAACTGTAAAATAAAAGCAGCTAGAATGGTGGTAGTTATATCTCTAAGAAGAGATGTGGTGGATACGCTCATTCGTGACAAGATAAATACAAAAAGAGGTAGAAAGAGCCTATTTATCATAAGCATGAGGGAAAGAACCATCAACATCCAAAAACCTAACCCTAGAAGATGAACCGTCATAAATTTTGCGTCCCCAAGGTGGTTAGTTGAACAGTCAGCTTCCTAGGGTCATAACTTTTGCATACGATCTATGTTTGGGGAGCTTGATAGTCCGTTGGAAAGGTCTATCCGAGATATAAAAATTTCAACTAGGGGACAAAGTATGCTATTGGAAACCATTTCCCCCCCTTCCGAATCTCCAAAAAACATCATTTAGGGCCTCAAAACGGCCCCGAAATTTCGGGACCCGAAAAACTGTAGGAAAAATACAAGAAAACTGCCAAAATAGAAAATTGTTTTGAGAGAGTGGAATAGGTGGGTGGACACCTATATCCATCTGGATCATATTGCCTCTCGATTTAAGTGCTCTTTGGATATATTCATGGAATCCTCAATAGGGGATATTAATGGCAAGAAAAGAAGAATATATAGTTGGAATTGCACTCCAAGGATCCTTCATCATATTTCAATTGTCTTGGGTTTCAACAACTAATAAATTTGGATTTATTTTAAGTATTTGGGGATCCCAATCACTCTAGGGAAAGCACGAGTAGTGGAATTGAAAGATCTCTTTGGAAAATTCAATAGTGAATTCAAGCTTGGGGGATAAGATGGCTTAACCCAACTAGTAAGTTTGTTCCGATTAATTAATTTTTATCTTCTTACCCACTTTTTCTATGCTATAGTATTCTTTCCCTAGATGGATTTACGGATAACCTCAGTAAAGAAATTAGGGGTTTCCTATGGCAAGGTGGAAAGACCAATCATAAAAAAATACCTTGTTAAATGGGATGTTGTTTGATGTCCTAGAGACTATGGTGGGATGGGGATCACAAAACCTTGCTTGTTGAATATCACCATGGGGGGGAATATGCTTTGGATACTTATCTCATGAAAATGGGAATGGTGCATTGACATATTAAGGAAAAAGTATATGGGTAAAAATAGACTTTGGTACCTTGATAATCATTCGTTGGAGGGAGGTGGAACTTGTGAAATTCTATAGGAGAGATCACTCAGCTTGAACAAACCTCACAAATTTCACTCAAGAATTGCAGAGAAGAAGAAGAAAAATTAAATCAATATTCACACATGAAACTCAAAGAATGTGAAAAACTGTTGTAATGTCATTCATCGGCTATAAGATGGAAAAAATATGAGAGTACAATAGAATGAATTCGATTACCCCAAACGTGATTCGAATTCTCCTCAAGGTGTGGTTTGGACTACATTGGAGACATCACCCAATCAGTAGTAGTGACAACCGATAGTCAAAGATCAGTCAATATGAGTCTAACTGAGTCTAACTGGTGCATGTGGCACTAATTCAGGGAAGGAGACTCCAATGTGGGCACATGAGGAGCTGTCAGTGGTTAGTAGAGCTGAACTAGTCTCTTTAGCATTCAATCTAAGAGCTACAGTCAGTTAACTAATAAATTAGTCCTCAAATCAAGGAATGGATCCACTAATCATGGAATTGACTAATAGAACTCCTAAATAGGTGGAAGAGGATGTAGTTGTACTCCAGTGAAGGAAATAAGGGCACATATGTGTCTAGGAGGGATAAAACTGAGTAGAAATAGGCTGCAGGGGGCTGAAAAATAAGCACTAGGTGCTGGGAGACTACCATACTGATGACTGGATGCATGCAAATACAAATGATGATGGTGAGAATATTCTAACACCCCCCCGCAATCTGGACTATGGGGAAACATAACTGAAAACTAGTAGGGACCTGGTAATTGAGAGCAAAGGTCACCCCGTACAACAATCTAAAAAATAAAGTGAGGAAAGAGGGAAAACCCAGTGGGAAGAAATACCCCCCTCAAGATAAACTATGGTAAGCTAATCAATTATGTACATCACTCACCCCAACATGTAAGTGAACTTCTTTACCAAGAAAGGATCTATCGGCAAGAAATGGATCAATGTGAGAAGGATAAAGCCTTCCATTCTGAAAATCAGATCTGGTTCTCTTTTGATCAAGTGGATCTCCAACAAGATCTCTGGCAGATCTAAGATTTGTGGCTTCCCATATTAGAAGAGGAGGATCATCAGTTTGTTTTGGATATGGATCTTCCATTCGCTCATCTTCACTGTCAGGTGCTATATCTTCAGGTTCTTGTGGATCTGGATCTAGCATTCACTTTTCATCACTTTCACTTTCAGACTTTGAATCTGAACCTTCTTGATATGAAGATTCACTCTCTTTCTCATCAAGCAGTGGTGCTGTGGTAGGCAAGTTGTCTTTCTCAACACGATGATAATCTTGCAATGTCCATTCCTAAAACTGAACACTCCTTTCAAAGAATGTTTTCATAGTAGAAGGATCAAGAAGTTTGTAGGCCTTTGCACTCAATGCATAACCCACCAATATACACTCTCTGCTCTATGGATCTAGGGCTCTCCTTTTCTCTATTGGAATCCTTTCCCAAGATCTAGATCCAAACACTCTGAGATGAGATACATCAAATTTGTAACCCATCCATGCTTCGAAAGGAGTCATACCTTTCAGTCCTTTGTGAGGGACTCTATTCTGGAGGTAAGCAGAACAGTTGACGGCCTCTTCCCAAAGACTAGGATGCAATCCTTTCGACTTTAGCATGCAGGTTTCCATCTCCTTCAAGGTTATGCTCTTTCGCTCTGTAACACCATTTTGCTATGGTGTGTAGGGAACAATGTGTTGCATCTCTATGCCTTCATCAACACAAAAGGATTGGAAGTCAATTTTAACATACTCTCCTCCATTATCAGTGTGGAGGGCCTTGATATTTATGTCAGGAAACTTCTCTACAGAAGACTTGAAAAACTTAGAGTATCCATGTATTGTCCCTTGTTAGGAATTTTATTAAAATGGCAATTTTTCACTTTTTTCCCTAGTTAGACCTTTGACTAGTTTTGATCTCTAGGTCCCAAATTTGCCCCAAATGATCTCAAATCTTCTAAGAAGGTATATGAATGATATTAGGACATAAATATGTGTTTCAGGGATGCCTTTGGACCTCTAAAATACTTCTGCAAATCCTCTTTCAATTCTGATCAATGTAGGTAACTTTACTAGTGATTTTCCTTTGACTAGTATTGGTCTCTAGGTCTCAAATTGACTCCAAATGCCTTCAAATCTTCAAGGAAGGTGTATGAATGATATTAGAACTTGAATATGATGTTTATGGATGACATATGTACACCAAAAGACCTCTGCAAACTCTCTTAAGATTCTGAACCAATTATGCAATTTTACTAGTAATTTGGGGTTCGAATCCCCCTAGGGTAAGTACTGAAAATGGCTTCCCCAATGCCTCCAAACCCACTCAAATTTATGAACAGAGGTATGTAATATGTTAAGTATTTTATTAAAGTCTCATATGCACCATTAATGGATTATTACAACTGTTCTCACCCTCTCCCATTCAACTGCAAAAATCCCCAATTCGACCCTTGGGGAAATGGCACTATTTCACCTCCCAATACAACTAAACTGAGTAAAAATGCTTCAAATGCTCAAGTAAAGTACATGAAACTTGTATAAGACATCCATGGCAGTATATTGATCACAAATATATCAGAGAATCATCCATTCATTCGAAATCATCATCAATACATTGGCTCACAACAAGGTAGTGGGGAAATGGCATTGTTCTTCCATTAAAAATGAGATTTATACATTTCTACTTGGAATTTCGACCTGAAACTTTTTGGAGATGAAGAACAGAGTATTTACTTCATATTAAAAAATAAATGGGGCATTAAAAGCTTCCCCAAAGAGTACAATAGCTCACCAAAAACGCCCTCCCTCAAGGATCAAGAATATGCCATCAAAACTGGAAATGGTTGAAGGAGTGAGCTGCAATAGAAGAAACCATGAGATGCCCTGTAGCTTAAACCTGCAAATAAAGACTCCATTAAAGCTCCAAATGAAAGGTCTGAATGGCCTTTCCAATTACCAACTTGGATGGGAATCTTTCACCCTCGAAATTGGCTAAGGCAAGAAACTAGTCATCCACTAGCTCTTCCTCTTCACAAATGCAATTGCAAATTCTACAAATGATCAAAAGCTGGTTTCATTCTTTGTTATTGACATTTATAAAGTTCTAATGGCCTCCATGGGTCGAATTCCTTCCAAGAGACTCATGCCAACTCAAGTTGGGAAGAGATTCCAAAGAACGCCACTTGTACAACAATTCCTACTCTCCCACTTCCACCAAATCACATGTGGAAGCATCTTAGCTGCCCTAACACCCTTGAGCGCCCTCTTGGAGTCTATTTTTAGCCCTGACATGTCATATATGTCATATGTCAGCCTTCAGGTCTGATTTGTGTCATAGGTGTCATAGCATCTTCATCATTGTTGTCATAGAGGTAGGGAATCTAGCCCAAGTGTCTCACTAGCTCCAAATTGCCTCTTCCTCTTCCATGGGAGTTACTCTTCCTCTATATTTCGACCTTGGATGAGTCATGCCATGAATAATACCTTTTGGACTCCCCCAATTATGTTACCATTCACCTTGAATTCGAATTGGTGAGAGAATGATGCCAAATGTAGTGGGGAAATCTAGCCATATGTGGGTCCCACTTCCTCCATGTGTCTCCATGATGAAATGCCACTATTATTTTAACTTGTATATATTTATTTAGCTCCTTTATTAAATATTTATTCCATTCTAATGTTCAAACATCATTTATTATCCCCATTATTCCAAATCCCAAAGCTTCCACCCCAAACCTAGGAAACTAGTAATTTTCCTCCTTGGCAATTATTTGACCTTTAGCATCAATTTGACAAACTCTAATGAATAGGGCCAATGTGATTAGGCCATTATGACCCAATACCAAATTTGGGACATGACAAATCCTCCCTTCCCAATATTGCTTGTCCTCAAGCAATTTTAAACATGGGTGTTGAAGAACCTGCTTTCTGTATAATTCTTTGAAGTTGCCATTGAATTGCCCAACCTTGAGTATTTGAGTTTCCATGAAGATTTTAGAGAGGAACCACCATGCTTGCTGCTGCGCTACTCTGACAAAAATCACTTTATTAAGTGGGGAAATCCATCTCCCATACTGCTTGTTTCCCCAAAAAATTTGAAACCAATGAGATAAAAATCATTCCAGGGTCCCATTGCTTGTATTGCACCCCAATAATTAAGAGTGCTCCCCAACCCACACCATTAGTTAAGAGGATTCCTGGATCCCATTTTCTTGTATGCATTCTTCCCAACATCATGAGTACAAAATATATATCATCAAAGTACATAACTACATAATGAAAATGAATATCAAGGAGGTGCTTCATCAAAGAATCATGAAAGTGCTTATACCTCCAAGCAAGTAGACCACCGTTTTCCAAGTGCATACAAGCTTCAAGTGACAAATCAAATCTGCTCCAATGACATAGGTGAGTATCCCATGTCCTATAAAGCTGCTCCAAAAGGATGTGATATGCATCAAAATATTCAGCCATGTATTCTTTCATCCAAGAAGTGAATGAAGAATCTCCACTAAAATCTGAACCAAATAATGAGCAGAAAAACAAGGAGACTTCAAATGACTCAAAAAAGTCTCACCCATACATCCCTGAATGTGATCATCATAAAGATATAACAAAGTATGTCTCTTCCAACAAAAATGTTCTCCAATCATAAATCTATTCACCCAATTGCTGGATGAAGTTCCTCCAACATCAAATGAATCAAGTGTTGAGCAAGAAAAACCATGAGTCTTCAAGTGACTCAAATGCATATCATAGGTGCATCCATGTAGATGTGCATCATCATAAAGTAACAAAGGATGCTGCTGCAAATGTGAATAAGAATGTGCTCCAACCATATCATCATAAAATGTAAATCTAGGAGTTCCATACTCCTCATGTGGCACCATCAAAAAGAACCCTTTCACCCATACTTCATTGAGACTAATGTTGCAAAACATGGAATTGTAGGATGTAGGAGAATGAACCAAATCACCCAAATGTTCAAAAAGTACTGAAGTTTCATCATGGGAAGGATCCATATGGGTAGTATCATGCAGCTCCTTCAAAAGTGTAAACTCTTTGTCATAGTTTGGTTCCAATGTAGAGGAATCATGCTCTTCTTTAAAAATTGCATAACCTTCATCAAGAGACAATTCAAATTCCTCTTCCACCACATCAAGTGTTTGGATCTCTTCAAGTTCATCTTCAAACACATCAAGAACATTCAAATTTTCACATTTCTCATGATCCACCATGTCATGAGAATCCTCCAAACAATCTACCATTTGACAATCTGAAACATAAGAGGAAAAACAAGTACCTTGCAACTTTTCAAGAAGTTGCTCATTTTGAATTGTGAGCTTATGATTATCCTCATTATTCTTCAAGCATGCATCATGTAACAATTCATTAAGCTCAAACAAATGGTTTCTATCAAAAAGCAAAGACATGAAATTACCTTTGATGTGGCACATTGCTCTTTGAATCTTCTCCATGTCTTCAAGGAAGGATGTTTCCTCCAATGAAGTATCTCTCCAACAAGAATTTGACACCAATGCTTGAGTGTCATGGAGAATGCTGAGGGACTCTTGGATCTTCTTTTCATTCATCTTTAAGGACCCTTCAAGAAAATGAGGCTCTTGCAAATGAACCTCCTCATCTTCTTCATTTTTTCTTGGACCAACTTCATGAAGCTCAAGTGGTGATTGGGAAGTTGATCTTGGTTCTTCTTCAACTGCTACAAGGTCTTCATTATCATGCTTAATGGAACTTGGGCTTGCATCAACACTTTCAAAAGTGATCTCTATGTCACCAACATAGAGGTGTGAGCACCCATCAGTAGGTACTCCTTCATAGTTTAAGCATCCATCAGTAGATGCTCTTTGGTTCATGTCTAAGCTAGAAGGTGTCTCGAAATGATCTTCCATATTTTCAATAGAATCTTCTTCATGATCTTGTGATGTCTCTTCCTTTTGCTCATTCAAGCAAGCTGATGCATTTTGCCCCTTGGTTTCCTTAAAATCAATAATTTTTTCCACAAGTTCGATAGAAAACAATTCGAATCCTTCCTTAAGTTGCTTGGTCATATCTTCAAATATTGTTTTCATAATTTTTATATGCTCCTCACCATCATATGAGGCTCCCTTTTCATCCATAGTCATAGTTTCCTAAAAAAATTTGCTCTTCTTCTCCTACTTTTTTTTTTCTTCAACAAAAGCACTTTTGGTTTCAATAACTAATGGTGGTACCTGAATTCTTGTCCTCATGAATATTAGACCACATCAGGTGCCAAGATCATGCTCTGATACCACTGTATTGTCCCTTGTTAGGAATTTTATTAAAATGGCAATTTTTCACTTTTTTCCCTAGTTAGACCTTTGACTAGTTTTGATCTCTAGGTCCCAAATTTGCCCCAAATGATCTCAAATCTTCTGAGAAGGTATATGAATGATATTAGGACATAAATATGTGTTTCATGGATGCCTTTGGACCTCTAAAATACTTCTGCAAATCCTCTTTCAATTCTGATCAATGTAGGTAACTTTACTAGTGATTTTCCTTTGACTAGTATTGGTCTCTAGGTCTCAAATTGACTCCAAATGCCTTCAAATCTTCAAGGAAGGTGTATGAATGATATTAGAACTTGAATATGATGTTTATGGATGACATATGTACACCAAAAGACCTCTGCAAACTCTCTTAAGATTCTGAACCAATTATGCAATTTTACTAGTAATTTGGGGTTCGAATCCCCCTAGGGTAAGTACTGAAAATGGCTTCCCCAATGCCTCCAAACCCACTCAAATTTATGAACAGAGGTATGTAATATGTTAAGTATTTTATTAAAGTCTCATATGCACCATTAATGGATTATTACAACTGTTCTCACCCTCTCCCATTCAACTGCAAAAATCCCCAATTCGACCCTTGGGGAAATGGCACTATTTCACCTCCCAATACAACTAAACTGAGTAAAAATGCTTCAAATGCTCAAGTACAGTACATGAAACTTGTATAAGACATCCATGGCAGTATATTGATCACAAATATATCATAGAATCATCCATTCATTCGAAATCATCATCAATACATTGGCTCACAACAAGGTAGTGGGGAAATGGCATTGTTCTTCCATTAAAAATGAGATTTATACATTTCTACTTGGAATTTCGACCTGAAACTTTTTGGAGATGAAAAAAAGAGTATTTACTTCATATTAAAAAATAAATGGGGCATTAAAAGCTTCCCCAAAGAGTACAATAGCTCACCAAAAACGCCCTCCCTCAAGGATCAAGAATATGCCATCAAAACTGGAAATGGTTGAAGGAGTGAGCTGCAATAGAAGAAACCATGAGCTGCCCTGTAGCTTACACCTGCAAATAAAGACTCCATTAAAGCTCCAAATGAAAGGTCTGAATGGCCTTTCCAATTACCAACTTGGATGGGAATCTTTCACCCTCGAAATTGGCTAAGGCAAGAAACTAGTCATCCACTAGCTCTTCCTCTTCACAAATGCAATTGCAAATTCTACAAATGATCAAAAGCTGGTTTCATTCTTTGTTATTGACATTTATAAAGTTCTAATGGCCTCCATGGGTCGAATTCCTTCCAAGAGACTCATGCCAACTCAAGTTGGGAAGAGATTCCAAAGAACGCCACTTGTACAACAATTCCTAGTCTCCCACTTCCACCAAATCACATGTGGAAGCATCTTAGCTGCCCTAACACCCTTGAGCGCCCTCTTGGAGTCTATTTTTAGCCCTGACATGTCATATATGTCATATGTCAGCCTTCAGGTCTGATTTGTGTCATAGGTGTCATAGCATCTTCATCATTGTTGTCATAGAGGTAGGGAATCTAGCCCAAGTGTCTCACTAGCTCCAAATTGCCTCTTCCTCTTCCATGGGAGTTACTCTTCCTCTATATTTCGACCTTGGATGAGTCATGCCATGAATAATACCTTTTGTACTCCCCCAATTATGTTACCATTCACCTTGAATTCGAATTGGTGAGAGAATGATGCCAAATGTAGTGGGGAAATCTAGCCATATGTGGGTCCCACTTCCTCCATGTGTCTCCATGATGAAATGCCACTATTATTTTAACTTGTATATATTTATTTAGCTCCTTTATTAAATATTTATTCCATTCTAATGTTCAAACATCATTTATTATCCCCATTATTCCAAATCCCAAAGCTTCCACCCCAAACCTAGGAAACTAGTAATTTTCTTCCTTGGCAATTATTTGACCTTTAGCATCAATTTGACAAACTCTAATGAATAGGGCCAATGTGATTAGGCCATTGTGACCCAATACCAAATTTGGGACATGACAAATCCTCCCTTCCCAATACTGCTTGTCCTCAAGCAATTTTAAACATGGGTGTTGAAAAACCTGCTTTCTGTATAATTCTTTGAAGTTGCCATTGAATTGCCCAACCTTGAGTATTTGAGTTTCCATGAAGATTTTAGAGAGGAACCAACATGCTTGCTGCTGCGCTACTCTGACAAAAATCACTTTATTAAGTGGGGAAATCCATCTCCCATACTGCTTGTTTCCCCAAAAAATTTGAAACCAATGAGATAAAAATTATTCCAGGGTCCCATTGCTTGTATTGCACCCCAATAATTAAGAGTGCTCCCCAACCCACACCATTAGTTAAGAGGATTCCTGGATCCCATTTTCTTGTATGCATTCTTCCCAACATCATGAGTACAAAATATATATCATCAAAGTACATAACTACATAATGAAAATGAATATCAAGGAGGTGCTTCATCAAAGAATCATGAAAGTGCTTATACCTCCAAGCAAGTAGACCACCGTTTTCCAAGTGCATACAAGCTTCAAGTGACAAATCAAATCTGCTCCAATGACATAGGTGAGTATCCCATGTCCTATAAAGCTGCTCCAAAAGGATGTGATATGCATCAAAATATTCAGCCATGTATTCTTTCATCCAAGAAGTGAATGAAGAATCTCCACTAAAATCTGAACCAAATAATGAGCAGAAAAACAAGGAGACTTCAAATGACTCAAAAAAGTCTCACCCATACATCCCTGAATGTGATCATCATAAAGATATAACAAAGTATGTCTCTTCCAACAAAAATGTTCTCCAATCATAAATCTATTCACCCAATTGCTGGATGAAGTTCCTCCAACATCAAATGAATCAAGTGTTGAGCAAGAAAAACCATGAGTCTTCAAGTGACTCAAATGCATATCATAGGTGCATCCATGTAGATGTGCATCATCATAAAGTAACAAAGGATGCTGCTGCAAATGTGAATAAGAATGTGCTCCAACCATATCATCATAAAATATAAATCTAGGAGTTCCATACTCCTCATGTGGCACCATCAAAAAGAACCCTTTCACCCATACTTCATTGAGACTAATGTTGCAAAACATGGAATTGTAGGATGTAGGAGAATGAACCAAATCACCCAAATGTTCAAAAAGTACTGAAGTTTCATCATGGGAAGGATCCATATGGGTAGTATCATGCAGCTCCTTCAAAAGTGTAAACTCTTTGTCATAGTTTGGTTCCAATGTAGAGGAATCATGCTCTTCTTTAAAAATTGCATAACCTTCATCAAGAGACAATTCAAATTCCTCTTCCACCACATCAAGTGTTTGGATCTCTTCAAGTTCATCTTCAAACACATCAAGAACATTCAAATTTTCACATTTCTCATGATCCACCATGTCATGAGAATCCTCCAAACAATCTACCATTTGACAATCTGAAACATAAGAGGAAAAACAAGTACCTTGCAACTTTTCAAGAAGTTGCTCATTTTGAATTGTGAGCTTATGATTATCCTCATTATTCTTCAAGTATGCATCATGTAACAATTCATTAAGCTCAAACAAATGGTTTCTATCAAAAAGCAAAGACATGAAATTACCTTTGATGTGGCACATTGCTCTTTGAATCTTCTCCATGTCTTCAAGGAAGGATGTTTCCTCCAATGAAGTATCTCTCCAACAAGAATTTGACACCAATGCTTGAGTGTCATGGAGAATGCTGAGGGACTCTTGGATCTTCTTTTCATTCATCTTTAAGGACCCTTCAAGAAAATGAGGCTCTTGCAAATGAACCTCCTCATCTTCTTCATTTTTTCTTGGACCAACTTCATGAAGCTCAAGTGGTGATTGGGAAGTTGATCTTGGTTCTTCTTCAACTGCTACAAGGTCTTCATTATCATGCTTAATGGAACTTGGGCTTGCATCAACACTTTCAAAAGTGATCTCTATGTCACCAACATAGAGGTGTGAGCACCCATCAGTAGGTACTCCTTCATAGTTTAAGCATCCATCAGTAGATGCTCTTTGGTTCATGTCTAATCTAGAAGGTGTCTCGAAATGATCTTCCATATTTTCAATAGAATCTTCTTCATGATCTTGTGATGTCTCTTCCTTTTGCTCATTCAAGCAAGCTGATGCATTTTGCCCCTTGGTTTCCTTAAAATCAATAATTTTTTCCACAAGTTCGATAGAAAACAATTCGAATCCTTCCTTAAGTTGCTTGGTCATATCTTCAAATATTGTTTTCATAATTTTTATATGCTCCTCACCATCATATGAGGCTCCCTTTTCATCCATAGTCATAGTTTCCTAAAAAAAATTGCTCTTCTTCTCCTACTTTTTTTTTTCTTCAACAAAAGCACTTTTGGTTTCAATAACTAATGGTGGTACCTGAATTCTTGTCCTCATGAATATTAGACCACATCAGGTGCCAAGATCATGCTCTGATACCACTGTATTGTCCCTTGTTAGGAATTTTATTAAAATGGCAATTTTTCACTTTTTTCCCTAGTTAGACCTTTGACTAGTTTTGATCTCTAGGTCCCAAATTTGCCCCAAATGATCTCAAATCTTCTGAGAAGGTATATGAATGATATTAGGACATAAATATGTGTTTCAGGGATGCCTTTGGACCTCTAAAATACTTCTGCAAATCCTCTTTCAATTCTGATCAATGTAGGTAACTTTACTAGTGATTTTTCTTTGACTAGTATTGGTCTCTAGGTCTCAAATTGACTCCAAATGCCTTCAAATCTTCAAGGAAGGTGTATGAATGATATTAGAACTTGAATATGATGTTTATGGATGACATATGTACACCAAAAGACCTCTGCAAACTCTCTTAAGATTCTGAACCAATTATGCAATTTTACTAGTAATTTGGGGTTCGAATCCCCCTAGGGTAAGTACTGAAAATGGCTTCCCCAATGCCTCCAAACCCACTCAAATTTATGAACAGAGGTATGTAATATGTTAAGTATTTTATTAAAGTCTCATATGCACCATTAATGGATTATTACAACTGTTCTCACCCTCTCCCATTCAACTGCAAAAATCCCCAATTCGACCCTTGGGGAAATGGCACTATTTCACCTCCCAATACAACTAAACTGAGTAAAAATGCTTCAAATGCTCAAGTACAGTACATGAAACTTGTATAAGACATCCATGGCAGTATATTGATCACAAATATATCAGAGAATCATCCATTCATTCGAAATCATCATCAATACATTGGCTCACAACAAGGTAGTGGGGAAATGGCATTGTTCTTCCATTAAAAATGAGATTTATACATTTCTACTTGGAATTTCGACCTGAAACTTTTTGGAGATGAAGAACAGAGTATTTAATTCATATTAAAAAATAAATGGGGCATTAAAAGCTTCCCCAAAGAGTACAATAGCTCACCAAAAACGCCCTCCCTCAAGGATCAAGAATATGCCATCAAAACTGGAAATGGTTGAAGGAGTGAGATGCAATAGAAGAAACCATGAGCTGCCCTGTATCTTACACCTGCAAATAAAGACTCCATTAAAGCTCCAAATGAAAGGTCTGAATGGCCTTTCCAATTACCAACTTGGATGGGAATCTTTCACCCTCGAAATTGGCTAAGGCAAGAAACTAGTCATCCACTAGCTCTTCCTCTTCACAAATGCAATTGCAAATTCTACAAATGATCAAAAGCTGGTTTCATTCTTTGTTATTGACATTTATAAATTTCTAATGGCCTCCATGGGTCGAATTCCTTCCAAGAGACTCATGCCAACTCAAGTTGGGAAGAGATTCCAAAGAACGCCACTTGTACAACAATTCCTACTCTCCCACTTCCACCAAATCACATGTGGAAGCATCTTAGCTGCCCTAACACCCTTGAGCGCCCTCTTGGAGTCTATTTTTAGCCCTGACATGTCATATATGTCATATGTCAGCCTTCAGGTCTGATTTGTGTCATAGGTGTCATAGCATCTTCATCATTGTTGTCATAGAGGTAGGGAATCTAGCCCAAGTGTCTCACTAGCTCCAAATTGCCTCTTCCTCTTCCATGGGAGTTACTCTTCCTCTATATTTCGACCTTGGATGAGTCATGCCATGAATAATACCTTTTGGACTCCCCCAATTATGTTACCATTCACCTTGAATTCGAATTGGTGAGAGAATGATGCCAAATGTAGTGGGGAAATCTAGCCATATGTGGGTCCCACTTCCTCCATGTGTCTCCATGATGAAATGCCACTATTATTTTAACTTGTATATATTTATTTATCTCCTTTATTAAATATTTATTCCATTCTAATGTTCAAACATCATTTATTATCCCCATTATTCCAAATCCCAAAGCTTCCACCCCAAACCTAGGAAACTAGTAATTTTCCTCCTTGGCAATTATTTGACCTTTAGCATCAATTTGACAAACTCTAATGAATAGGGCCAATGTGATTAGGCCATTGTGACCCAATACCAAATTTGGGACATGACAATCCAAACACTTATGATTTCAATTTGAGAAAGTATACCCAACTAAATCTAGAATAGTCATCAATGAAAGTTAAGATACACCTTGCTTTGTTCAAAGACAGATCTAGAAGTGGCCCTGAAACATCACTGTCAATCAGTTCAAGAGGTTGAGAGGCTCTCCTCGCCTTCCCTTTCTCAAAATTCTTTTATGGATGCTTTCCCATCAAGCAACCTTTACAGTTTCCTTTAGCAAACTTGATATTAGGTATACCTTCAACCATCTTTTGAGTGTGCATGTCTTGCAAGTACTTGTAGTTGAGATGCCCAAATATTTCATGCCAGAGTCTACTCTCTTCATTTTCATGTGTGTGAAGAGAAGACTGTTTGGATTAAGGTAGGAAGTGAAAAAACTCATAGAGTTTCGAATTGTGATCAACAACACCTTTTGCTATGATGTTTCCAGTTGACATCTCTTGGATTTTGACCTCATTTGGAGTGAAGCTCACCTTCTTGGGTACTCTAGTATGGGTCATATGGTAGACTGAAAGTACGTTGGCGGTAATTGTATGGACATAGATCACATCTGAGAAGTACCCATGGTTGATCCTTCCAATCCCCTCAGAGGAGACCTCAAAATCATTCCCCAACAAGATTGAAGGGCCAACTGTGGATTCGGAACCAGAGAAGAGATTTTTGGAGGAAGTGTAACATCCCATATTTTCGTAAAAATTTAATTTTTTTTGTTAAAGGCAATAATAGCTTAATTTATGATAATTTATAATTGCAGAAAATATAATTGTTGAAAGTAACAATGTTAACTAAACAACTGTTTGTACTAAACATAAATATATTTTTTATTAACTAATGCGACAGTGACAACTTAATTACATTCATAACATCTATCATTAAGATAGTCAAATGCATGGTTAGATTAGACTTTTGATGCGACACTTTTTAAAACAGTGAAATGTACGAATGATGTAATAATGAAATGCCAGGTTAGAGATATGATATGGTACTTTTTATTTGAGACGATACTGATAGTTTGCTTCTTTGTTGTCCAAGGGAGTCCTATGAGGGACCCCGAAGCTTACTTATCTGTAATGCTAAAACATTGGACTTGTTCTATGTGTAGAAAACAGGTGAGAAGTTTCATGATTGTAATAAATTCCAGTTCGTGTGAGTTCAAGAATAATTAGAGACTGTTGCAAATGTAAAAGCATATAGGTACTATTTACGTGCTTACTCTTCAACTTTCCAAGGTTCCTCTTGTATCAACTTAAGTAAACTGTAGTCATCATTATACTAGATGGTTCTATTGTCATCATTGTGCTAGCTGGTTCTGTCGTCGTCATTGTATTATCTGTCTTGTCGTCGCCAGTTAATTGGTAGTACCAAGATGGTACAGTACCATTGTATCGCATGAATAAAGTGGGTAGGAAACTTGGAAAACTTATTATTCCCAAATTACCAACTATATGTGATAGCATAAATATATATGTGAGTTTTATATAACACTATTGATTGGCTATATAAGTCTTATGGTTCACCATTCATATTCATCACTATAATTATTTGAGTCTTATATAAGCAAAATTAGTCTTTCCCAAAGATTAGACATTTGTAGCAATTGGATAATAATCAAATACAACACATAGATTAACTATGTTGCAAAATAAGATTTGAACTATTTAACTATTATCCCATATCGTGATATATTCAAGTCCTATGTACATAGTGGTGTGACTATGTCGATTCTTGGTTTATTATCAACATTATATATTCATATCGAAACTCATTGTAATAAAATGCAAACATTAGATTTATCACTAAACTATATAAATAGTTTGCAATTGTTATCACATTGTAATATGTTGAAACGATTATAATATAGGGCAAGTGATATAATGAAACCTTTGCATATAGTTACTAATACTATGGCGAATTTAAATGTTATATTAACATGAACAATGCAGGGTTTAAAGTCACATCGAGGATGCTGACAGGAATTTAATTAGAAACTTGACAGGTTGTTGGTTTAATAAATGACGTCGGTCTTGAGCTGTGGTAGAGATCATGCATTGATCTTGCATTAAAATCTTGAGGCCAAATCCCTGCCGATTTGGATGTCCATCGATCCTGCATGTAAATGTGAACGCCTCCAAACTTGTCAAGGTGTAAGAATAATGCACCACACGTAGGTTGTGCATGCTCCACTATGTGCCATGGTGGCGTTGTCAACCTGTAAGGTAGGTTTAGCATTTATTGTGGACGTCGTTTGTACCAAAGCTTAGTTTGCTGGCAATGTGGAGACCATAGATGGTGATGAATCTAAACCATCGGATGGAAACCCTAACATCTACCGTGGAATGAGTTAAGAACTTGGAAAAGCGGTTCGTTGAGCTATTGTTTTGGTTGGGGTGGCCGACAGGATGCCGAAGTCTTGGTAGGAAGTTTGCATGGGTTTTGAACCCGATACCTTCTAAAGAAGTTGAAGTTGCAGTTTTTCTTACTATGATGATGAAGTGGTTTTGAAGGGTTAGATTCTCTGGTTCGAAAGGTTATAGTTTTACGCTTTAAAATCTCTGAGACAAGCAAGAGTGAAATGAGAGAAAACACAGAGTTTAGGCGAGGATAATGGCTCCTTGGTGTCGTTTGTGTCAATGTTCTCGTCAAAGCTATGAAGGTAAGCTTTTTGTTTAGCAAAGGTATTTGCATTTCAAATTTCGGTTTATGAAATATCAGATATCTAACTCCGGCTTAATGTCAGTTGCAGGGTGTAAAAAGAACATCTGGCTAGGGTATGGAAAAAGGAAAAACCACGCATTCTTACATCGGTAAGCTTCGGGTCTTCCATACCCTCATAGTGCTCTTCGTCTGTGCCGTGGCTCTGTCGATGAAGATGGTTTGGGAAATCTTTGAAACACGTTTGTTAACAGTAATACCTGGGTACTATATTTTGCAAACTTAGCTGTTTGTCGACTGGAGATATAACTGGTCAATTTTGAATATTCGGGCTCTTCTGCCTATTGAAATTTTGGGATAAACCCTGTGTAACTTCGTTTTTTTTAAAACATATTATAAACATTGCTCGAGCTTCATCTTTGTTTTAGAGGTTATTTTGTTGTGATGTTGAGGTTTTTATGAGATTCGACTTGTTTTCGAAATCGTTTGTGACAATAAGACATAGAGCCGAGGGCTCGATCTGTGTGTAAGAATAATACTCCTTTTAGTAATACATTGTATGTTTAAAACATTGTATAGATATCTGGTTTGTTCGCCTGGAAACTGTAAGTTGATGTCGTAAATCGTCTTTATGCTAAAGGTTACTACAATGTCCTTTGAGCTAGATTAGGGTTTTGAAGTTATCCTTGATGATAAGGTTCTGTTTATAATTTAATTTCAACCTTAAGAGGGAAATATATGCTAAGCCCTTCGTATAAGTTTGTATGGTTTGTTCTAATACTGTAGATTGATAATGTATAACCTTATTTGTTGATGTTGGCAATTTAAGTAGAGTAGAAGATTGAACTGATAACTCAATAATATTTTGCAAGGAAAATGAATAGGGTCAAACCCTAATTCGTGTTTTGTTGAAAATGATAATCTGATCATTTATTAAAGTTACTGGATCGGTTTCGATCTCAGGTTTTGAAAAGAATGTAAAGTTTTGTTATGAAATAATAAAAGAGAAAATATGAATCTAGATAGGGTTTTTCTTTTGATACAAAACTCAGATTTACAATAATCTCAACAATGTTAGCAGATCTAAAAGAGAGAAGTAAATACATGATGATAATAGTTGTGTTCAGTAAATTCTTATCATTTATTAAATTTCTAAATGATACAACAGTATCATAGAAAATGAAAGCAATGTGATTGTATAGTGCAGAAAATCGTGAAGACTGTGTAAACTATAATTCTATCTATCATTTAATTTTCTATACATATAATACTGGTATAGTAATTGAAAAGGAACTGTGTGTGAGTAAGATATATGAATATGAAGTCTATGTGAAAAACTATTATTTCCAACTTAGTATAAAGAATATTTTATTTAATATTAGCAGTCTTAAAACAATGTACAATATATAATTTATCTACCTTCCATGAACATTATTTAAATGTAATGCAGGATGATTGTACAGGAATTATTTATTGACTATTTATCATATAAATGAGGAAATATTATATATACTAAATATTATACAGACCTCCTACAATTATTTAACTTAAGAACAGAAAACTGATACATATAAGAATATTATCTAGCTATCGAATTCAATGGCAAATTTTGCCTATCTTCTAATCTATTTTAATTTGCATATCTCTACTAGAGTACGATGCTGCCAAATAGCATGTGGAAAAATGGGGATATTGATTTATCAATTTAACATTAAACTTAAACATTCACACTTAAACATTTCCAGAATTAGATTATTTTCGGAAGCAAATAAACAGAATAATACTAGATAAATAGAACAAAAATATTTACTGAGATAAGTTAGGAAATCTTTTAAGAACCTGAGAAAACTCTGTAGGGAAACAAACAACTCAGGAAGACTGTTCCACCCAACCAAACTCCTGAAAACAATCAAATACTGTCTTAGGACCCCCGAGCCTATTTGTTGAACCACCAGGAGGAAGAAGCTTCAGGAAATAGGACTTCTTCTTGTTGTAGTAGTAATCTTCTAAATCTTCAATAGGTAGCAGTCTTAGGTTAGCTATGAATGATAACCTAATACTGTGCATGAATCCTGATAAGTATATTGAGAGTTGAACTGGGTAGAATTCCTTTTTGGGGTTCTAGTTCATGTGGAATTGGGTAGAGCCAATGTAGGTTCCAGTTCCTATGGAGGTCGATCAAAGACTTCAATGGATTTAAACTATGAAATTCAAGTGGTGAATTTGATTTATAATTTAGGAGTTCTGTGACGCTTTAATAAAGAAAAATTGAGTTTGGGGGCACTATATACTCTCTTTATTGACATGAAGCGCATTGTGATCACCTACTGGCTGAGTACTTGAAGTCTGTGTTGATGGATTGAGGAGTTGATAACTTGTATTGGCTGGACGAGGAATGGTTGAGTCGATAAATTCGAGTCTCTTTAAGAAATGGAGTTGAATACTTGATGGACAAAGTGTAGACAAAAATATGAATGGAAGGAAAAAGTTCGACATTAGAGGTTAATTGTAGTAATCCATGTGCAGGTCGAGTGGCCGCAACGCAGATGGACAGTAAGTTGAAGTTCAACATTGGAGGTCGAATCGACAATATTTGGTTGACAGTCGATCACAGAGTGTAGTCGATGAGGAGAATGGTCGAAGGTATATTTATCAGAATGATCGAAGGTAGATAAAGATGAGAGGCAGAGTAATTGTTGATCGAATGGTTGTAGTGCCATATCACTGAGAGAGTTATGAAAAGGTTAACAAACCCAAGGCGGTGCGATGGAGAACCAAGCAGTTTTTAGAATAAGGATGTGGCAATGATTTATTGGATATCGGCATGAGAAAATGGTTTTGTAATACAACTTTTGAAAGGGCCGATATAAGTTTGCATTGGATTGTATGGTCGCCATATGACTTTGTGTGGAGCTTAATATAAGGAGCCAATAGAAAGGGTGCCTAGGTATAGAGAATTCTCAGTCATGTGACTTGGGAATCAATGCTTGCCATATGTTTTGGGTGTGGGGATTGGCACGTAAGCCAAGAAGCTTAGTGGAGTTTGGCCAAACAGGAGCTAAAGGATTGTGACAGAGTTGGGGCTCGCCAAATATGGCAAGGAATTTAGTGAACTCCAAAAGGATCACTTGGTGAAACAATAAGGTGAGTGTAAATTAGAAGTTTAGGACCAGGCTTATAAACTATGGATCATTACATGTGTTTAATGCAAATGAAACCAAATGATGGGTTGTAGAGTAGAAATATCCTCGTGTAGGGGTAAGGGAGTAACCCTACCCATCAATTTTGGTATCAGAGCAGGAATGTTCTTGAGAAGGAAAGAAGACAGACAAGAAGTCTGTAGAGGATATTTATAAGGTGAGAAGAAGCTTAGAGCTTGGAAAAAAAGAGGATACGAAGCCATAGAAGGAGTAGAACAGAGTTGAAAAGGATGTACAATTTTCATTTTTAATGAAACGCAGATTTACCATTTTTTGGGGTTTTTATGCATGAATATCTTGGTTAATGATGAATATTAGCTAGCCATGTGATTTGGCTAACTCTGTTTACAGATCTTGTTTGGAAGACAGTTTAATGTATGACTGTATGAGAAGAAGCAAATAAATTGTATGTGTTTGAAGGCAGAGCTGGATAGAGTTATGGTAGAGGATTCCAGTTAGAAATTGCAGGGAAGAATCTGTATGTGAATTTCCAGTTGTAGAGGTATGTTGAAGACTTAAATGAAGCTTGTGAAGAAACCAAAAAATAGTATGTGATTGGAAGGAAGACAAACTTATAATATGAGGAAGGCCGAGAATTATTATGTGAGTCTATTTGGTAGAATTTGATGAGGAGATAGTCGAATTTAGTGAACGACTGGAGGAAAATCAGCAGTAGTTGAGTGTTCAAGGAGCTGATCAAACAACGCAGATTGTAAAGGACAAGCACAATTGTTGAGAAGAAAGTAGATTGAAAGGCAAGTGGAGACTTATAAGTGAAAGAGAAGTGTGGCCAGAACCTAGTTATTTCAGCTAAGGTTGGAATGCAGGAGGACAATTAAGTGTTCTCAAGAGAAGGTTATTTGACTGTAGAAGCCTATTGAGAAGAGGAATCTTAGAGAGAAGGTTCTAGAGAGAATACCTTAAGTTACCAAAAGTTTAGGTTCAAGGAGAAGAAGCTTGGTGAGGTAGTTGTAGCAGGGTCAAAGAGAACTGCTATTGTAGAGGCTCAGTGTAGCTCACAATGAGTGTGAATAAACTCATGGAGATGGGGAAGAAGATGATTATTGTCAGTCATGGAAGAGGTTCATTGAAAATCCAAATAAGAGAGAGAGAAGGTGCCAAGTAAAATGGCATATGGAAGTAGATGAGTGATGAAGAGTATGATAGAGAGAAAGCTAAGATAAGAATCCATCTGGATTTTTTGATGGAGATGGTACAGAGAATCAAAGAAGACCAGCAATGGGGATGGTTAATGAGAAAGAAGATGAAGTGGCATAGGCTGCAAGAGATTAGGGGACATAGGATGAAGGTTCAATTATTATAAGAGCTTGGGAAGCTTGAGCAGAGAATGGATGCTCAATGGAAAGAAGATTTATTCAAAGTAAATGAGTATCAAGATGATGTTTTGGTGTGTGAACCAGAATATGATTCATCGCTTGATGACAGTAATGAAGATGTTGAGGAGAGGAATATTGAAGATTTTTTGAACCATGTGGAAGGTTCGGAGCAACAATTAAGATTGATGACTGAAGCATCAAGTGAGGCCAATAGGTCTCATGATTTTAAATATAATAATTTGTGTATGTTTGCAGGTGTAGTACATGATAATGAAAAATATTTAGGTATTTCCAAAGGAGAGAAATAGGAGAGACACAATCTGAATTATGTTCTGAAGGAGGATGAGATAGCAAGGTCTCATGTGGAAGCTCACACACAGTTGAAGGAAGAAATTGCTTTTCAACATACTACTAGAGTTGAAAGCGAAGGAATCTTGGCTCATACTGATAGCCAAAAGCAAGAAGAAGAGAAGGAAGATATCAATCATACAAATGCAATGCTTGAATAAGTTGATAAAGAGATTTTGTTACTAGAAAATATGCTATGGGAGTCTGAGTCAAGTTATGAATTGAGACCTCAGGTAAATGATTTAATTTTTAGTGATTTTGATGAGGAAATGAGGTTTTTGGAAGCATGTATAAGAAGAGAGGTGAATGGAAGGGACTCATCTAGCCTAGAGAGACAGATGGAAGTGTCACAAAACAATGACAAAGAGAAGGATAGTAATGAAGAGGAAGATGGGGAAGATATGTCTCATACTGAAGCAAAGACAGTCTTAGGACTAACCAAAGCTAAATTGACTACTAGAATTAGTCAAGGAGATGGGGGACAACTACTGAAGGTTGTCAAGAAGGAGGAAGAAATACATGCTAAAGATGATGATCAACATCATGGTGAAATACTTGAGGAATATCAAGTGAAAGATAAGTTGCTGGAATATTTACTGGAGGAACATGAGTATGAGGATGTTATTGCAGGAAGTAATGAAGAAGTATCTCAATCTTTGATTGAGATAGATATATATACTAGTTTCCAGGTTCTTAATGCAGTGGCTAGCATAGGAGAAGTGAAGAATGAATCTATTATTGCAACTAGTGAGTTGAAAGGTAATTTACTTCTTGAAGGTAAATTTGAAGGTGAGAAGCAGAAAATGAATAATGCAGAGGGATATGTTGTTGAAATATTGTAACTTCTAAGAATATTATATTTGTACTTTATTATTCTGGAGATGTTTCATTCCTCCGTGAAGACCTTATTGTATATCCGGAGATGTTTTATTCCTCCGTGGAGAATGTGGTAACTTGGGTTATTAGACTTCCCTAGTGGGGGTCGGCCCTCTATGAGTCATGTGGGTTAAAGGGTTATTAAACCACCCTAGTGGGGTCAGCCTTGTCACATTATGTTAAATGGTTAAGTTGAGGCCGACCTAGTTAGTGTAAAGGTCAAGTCGGAGTTGTGTATAAATAGAGGAGTTGTGTTCCTCATTTAACACACATTCACTCACTTGTGAGTGGTGCATAGGTGAGAAAGAGATCTGCTATGGAGAAGAAGGAGATCATGTTTTGGATATACATCTCTATATTGTTGATCATCTATATTGAGGAAGCTTTGCTGGGTTTTCTACCCCATGAGGGTTTCCCAGGATAAACCTGTGTCTCTTGTGTTTATGTTGTGCTTGTTGTTCTTTCAGTGATCCTGTATATGCTATTATTGTGAAATGAAGTACAATGTTGATATTTTATATCTTAGCATATTGAATCTTAACATATGTCTTCAAGGAAATTAAGGATGTATGGGTGGGAGAAGAAAAAGCATAAAATGAAGAGAGAAGCCAATAGCTTGAAGATGAAAGTATAGAGTTGAAGCAGAGGGAAGATCTTATGCAATTGGTTATTGCCAAGATGATTGAAGGCAAGATTGATGATCCTAATGAAAGTGGATATGTTATAAAGCAGTGAGAGAGAAAATTTGTGTTATGAATGCCTTTCAAAATATTTACAGTAGTACAGAAGGGATCATGGATGTTTATATTCTTGTATGTGAAACAAAAATGCATCTACAGGGTAATGAGAATGAAGATTATTTACAACAGAATGCAAAATTGCATGGATTAGATGAAATATTGGAGTTGATACAAGTTCCTAAGAAAAAATTCAGAAGAATGAAGTTTGCATCCCATTGTGAGGTTGAATTGAAAGTGAAGAACGATGAAGGTAAAGGCGGTGGAGCATTGCAGTATAAGGTTTGGAATCCTGGAAGGTTACATCCAAGGAGAAATGATGACATTAAAGCTTAAGAACAACAACAAACAAGAGTCTGGGATCCAAGAAGATAGAGAATGAAGACACATGATCAGGTGGTCATGTTTTATTTCTACTTTGGGAGTCTGATGCAGGAGCATTAGCTTCCAAGTTAAGGTTCTAAGTTTGGTTACACCCTAAGGCCTTGACATTAGCCCAATGTGGGGTGAATTGTAAATCTCTTGTATAATATCTGGGTTTTCATAATTAGTAAACCTAGCTTTAAGAAGATTCTAATTTGTTAGGTGTCAATGTAAGTGCGAGTCATGAAACCAATTTACTTAAACCGAGGGATGACTCGAGGAGGTGATAGAGATATCTGCATGTATGTAGCAAGTCTGTTTGATGAGTCATTAGATAGGATAGGTTCGAGGCTTCTAATTGGAGAAACAATTACAAGCTTGTAGGAATCTGTTAAGGAGTTGAATGCTCAGTTTTGGTATATATTTGTAAGCCTCTGGGCAGAGATGGGGGGAAGATGGCCAAAGCAGAGGAATCAAGACATAGAAGTAATGTAATAGAAAGGTAGACTAGGACTCTTTTTGAATGGATGTACAGTTCATTTTCTAATGAAAAAGAAGATTCACTGGTTTTCTGTGTTTTTTATGTATGGATACACTAAAATACGGTGAATAATAATTAGCTGTGAATGATAAGCTAAGACTGTGAGTGAATCCTAATAAGTATATTGAGAGTTGAACTGGGTAGAATTAATTTGTGGGGTTCGAGTTCATGCAAAATTGGGTAGAGACTATGTAGGTTCCAGTTCCTGTGGAGGTCGATCAAAGACTTAAATGGATTTAAACTGTGAAATTCAAGTGGTGAATTCGATTTATAATTTAGGAGTTTTGTGAAGCTTTAAAAAAGACAAATTGAGTGTGGGGGCACTATATATTCCCTTTCTTGACAGGAAGCGCATCGTGATCACCTACCGGCTGAGTACTTGAAGTTTGTGTTGACGGATTGAGGAGTTGATAACTTTTATTGGCTGGACGAGGAATGGCTCAGTCGATAAATTCAAGTCTCTTTAAGAAATGGATTTGAATACTTGATGGACGAAGCATAGACAGAAATATGAATGGAAGGTAGAAGTTCAACATTAGAGGTTAACTGTAGTAATCCATGTGCAGGTCGAGTGGCCGCAACCCAAATGGATAGTCAGTCGAAGTTCAGCATTGGAGGTTGAATCGACAAGATTTGGTTGACGGTTGGTCACAGAGTGTAGTCGACGAGGAGAATGGTCGAAGGTAGATTGATTAGAACGATCAAAGGTCAATAAAGACGAGAGGCAGAGTAATTTTTGATCGAATGGTTGTAGTGCCATATCGCTGAGAGAGTTGCGATGGAGAACCAGGTGGTTTTCAAACGAAGGACGTGGCGATGAGTTATTGGATATTAGCATGAGAAAATGGTTTTGTAATATGACTTTTGAAAAGGTCGATATAAGTTTGCGTTGGATTGTATGGTCGCCATATGACTTGGTGTGGAGCTTAATCTAAGGATCCAATAGAAAGGGTTCCTAGGTAAAGAAAAGTCTCGGTCATGTGACTTGGGAATCGATGCTTGCTATATGTTTTGGGTGTGGGGCTTAGCACGTAAGTCAAGAAGCTTAGTGGAGTTTGGCCAAACAAGAGCTACATGATTGTGATGGAGTTGGGGCTTACCAAATATGGCGATGAATTTATTGAACTCCAAATGGATCAAGGTGAAACTGCAAGGTGAGTGTAAGTTAGAAATTTAGTACCGGGCTTATAGCCTATGGATCATTACATTTTCTTAATGCAAATGAAACCGACCGATGGGTTGTAGAGTAGAAAGATCCTCGTGTAGGGGTAAGGGAGTATCCCTACCCATTAGAGAGACAGAATGAATGCATAAAGAATGGGCATATTCTAATTTGGAATGGATAGCTTCCCTGACTGGAATGTAGAGACAAAAACTGAGTAATCAGGGCCCAATTTTGATGGAATGGATAGGATTAGTTGCTTCTCTTCTTTCTCCATTCCATAAGATTTTAGTTGTGAAATCAAATTTTTGAATCTAGTGAAGAACTCATTGATTGAGTCGAAACTGCTAGGGATCAGAGAAATAAGCTCATTTTCCAATTGGTGACCCTTCAAATCATATTTCTTCCCAAACAGAGATTTGATCTTGTCCCAAACTTCTTTAGGAGTCTTGAGATCAATGATATGAAAATGTAGATCATCGAAAATACTGAGGAGTAGCAGGTCAACTACTTCATCAAGTTTATCAAGATACTTTGATTTCTCAGTAGCACCCATAGGTTCGAATGCAGTCCCATTCAACACTCTAGAAATAATTTTGGATTTCATGAAGATGTTCATCTTGGCTTTCCATTCGAAATAGTTGAAGGAGTTCAGTTTTAGTTCCATGTTAGCTGCTGAAATCGAATCTGTAGATGCAATAACCTACAAAAAAAATGAAATTTTGGCTGGATATTTGCTGAAGATCTAAAGAACACTGCTTTAGGACATTGAGCACATCTGACTGGATCCTTCACACTTGGCTAGACTTCACTAGATTTCTCCACTGAATTCAATGCAATGGCACTAAGATTTGTTGTGGAAATCCAGAGGCTTATGGTGCTCTACTGAAAAACAACTACTAAATAAACTGTTGCTACTGCTGCAACTTGAAAAGATGTATCAAGCTCTGATACCATGTGAAATTATATAGGAGAGATCACTCAACTTGAACAAAACTCACAAATTTCACTCAAGAATTGCAGAGAAGAAGAAGAAGAATTGAATCAATATTCACACATGAAACTCAAAGAATGTGGAAAATTGATGTAATGGCATTCATCAGCTGTAAGCTGGAAAACATATGAGAGTACAATAGAATGAATTCGATTATCCCAAAGGTGATTCGAATTCTACTCAAGGTGTGGCTTGGACTGCATTAGAGACATCACCCAATCAGTAGTAGTGACCACCGATAGTCAAAGATCAGCCAATACGAGTCTAACTAAGTCTAACTGGTGCATGTGGCACTAATATAGGGAAGGAGACTCCAATGTGGGCACATGAGGAGTTGTCAGTGGTCAGTAGAGCTGAATTAGTCTCTATAGCAGTCAATATAATATCTACAGTCAGTTAACTAAGCAATCAGTCCTCAAATCAAGGAACTGATCCACTAATCATGGAACTGATTGATAGAACTCATAAATAGGTGGAAGAGGGTGCAATTGTACTCCAGTGATGGAAACAAGGGCGCATATGTGTCTAGGAGGGATAAACCTGAGCAGAAATATGCTCCAGGGGGATGGAAAATAAGCACTAGGTGCTGGGAGACTACCATACTAATGACTGGATGCATGCAGAATGCATGCAAATGCAAATGATGATGGTGAGAATATTCCAACATAGGATATGGGAAGTTTGCAAGGAATATGTGTTGCTAATTCATTATAATATGTATTGGATCCTTGGTAATGGGAAGCAATGTGAAATTTAGTTCACGCCAAGATCTAATCAAGAAATTACAACTCTCACAAGTAATTCTCACACAACTAGTCAAGAACACTGAAAAACAGTCACATATGATGCAAACATAATTACTCTCATGAATAATAATACATCAGTCAACCTTGGGAAAGTAATAGGCTGTAAATATATAGAGTTACATCAAAGTTTTGAATGCATAAGGATTCCATTTGAATCTTCACAAAAGCAGACTTACTAAAATTATGCAAAACCCCCCTAGGTGGCAAGTCTGCTTTCCAAGTCACTCCAATGGCTCACGAATTTATGATTTAGTGATCAGATAGTGATGTGTGATGGAAAATCATGCCAAATATAGAATTTGGAAGGAAGAAACATCATGGAGGATGAGTTGGCCAAAAAACAGTTATGACTTGTCAACTAGCTTTTATCTTTCACCAAAAAGTGGTAAAAAGTAGTAAAAGCAGCTAATGCCCCTTTCTAATCCAAGATTGTCTAAAAATAGCCATAATATTATCCAGTATATCCAAGAATGCACTCTAGTGGGTTTAGGAAGCTTGTGGTCCACACAATAGTGACTTGTGGTCCACATAATGATGTTTTAGCCAACTACCTAGTCTAATACATAGTAATTAATCATAAAATGATTAATTAATGATACTAAAGTATTAAATGACATAGATGTGGGTTTTAAATATTCAAACACCCCCCCCATAATTCTTACTTTATGTGCTAAAAATAAAAAGTAAAAATAACTAGGGCCCAGTAACAAGACATGGTCACCCTGTACAATATTGCCTTGTCCATGAAACAAGGAAAGAAGGGAAAACCTCATGGGAAAAACCTTCGCTAAAAAGTGGACATAATCAAAATTGAAAGATTGCTGATCAATCCTCCATTCCACCAAATGTTCAACCATCCCAAACAGTGATCTCAAATAGCTGAAAGTCTTCTAAGTAAAAGCTTTGGTGAAGATGTCTGCAGTTTGCGCACCTGTTGGGAAATAATGCAAGTCAATGATCTAGTCATGCACTAAACTCCTGATGTGGTGCATATGGATATCAATATGCTTGGTCCTATGTCTCTATACTGGATCACTTGAGACCCTTATAGCACTCTGATTGTCACAAAAGATGATAGTAGGAGTACTAAAGGAAATCTCAAACTCTGAAAGAATACCCTGCAACCACACACATTGAGTAGCAGCATTCACTGCTCCTCTGTACTCAGCCTCTGCTGAAGCTAGTAAAATTGCACTCTGTTTCTTGCTATACCAGAAAACTGGACCACCTCCAAGCATGAATACAATTCCAGATGTGGAATTTCTTTCAAGGCTATCACCAGCCCAATTTGAGTTAGTAAAGCCAAGAAGATCTAGGCTAGAATATGCAACATAGTGAATCCCATCAGTCTTAGTGCCTTGCACATAATGCACGATTCTTTTTGCAGCCCTCCAATGGATCTCATGTGGTTTCTCCATGTATCTTGATGCCACACTCACTGCATATGTAAGATCAGGTCGAGTATGAGTCAAGTATAACAAGATGCCAACAAGCTGCTTATACAAGGTGTTGTCCACCAATGGTGTAGATTCTGCTTCTTCAAGTCTAACTCCTGAAAGGAAAGGAGTCTTTGAAGGCTTTCAATCAGCCATATTGAACTTATTTAGCAGGTCATATGCATATTTGGACTGAGATACCTTATTTCCATTCTCAGTTTGAGAAATCTCAAGCGCCAAAAAATGCTTAAGAATTCCCAAGTCAGTCATGGAAAAAACTTAATGCAAAGTAGTCTTTAATGAAGCAATTTGATCAGTAGAGATACCTATGATTAGTAGGTCATAAACATATAACACAATAATCAGAATTGAACCATCAATCATCTTCATGTAAACGTTTGGATCATATTTTCATCTAGAAAAAGATTGTGACAAGAGAAAGTTGTCCATTTTGGCATACCAAGCCCTGGGGGCTTGCTTAAGCCCATATAAGGACTTCCTCAACCTGCACACATAGTTAGGATGAGATATATATCCTTCTAGATGCTGCATATAAATATCTTCCTCAAGATATCCATGGAGTAATGCACTTTTGAAATCCATGTGATGTACTTCCCAGCGCTTGGAAGCCGAAATTGCTAGAACTAGTCTTATTGAATCCTTCTGTGCAACTGGTGCAAAAGTCTCATTGTAGTCAAGGCCTTGGACTTGGGAGAATCCCTTTTCCACCAACCTAGACTTATATTTCACTGCTGCACCATAATCTGCACACTTGGTCTTGAATATCCACTTACACCTTACCAATTTTATGCCTGGGGGGAGCTTGACTAGCTCCCATGTCTCATTCTTTTGCAGTGAATGAAACTCCTCATCCATAGAAGCCTACCATCTTGGGTCATGTGAGGCTTCCTCATATGTCTGAGGATAATAATCCACCATCAAATAACATATCTCAGACAAGTAAGTATCATTCACATTGAGAGCATTCTCAAATTGTGATCTAGTCCTCCTTGTGTCCTGAGGATTTCCCACTAGTTCACCAACTGCTTGAAGAGTCTTAGCATCCCACTTTGGTCTTGTTGGTGAATTAGGATCTATAATAAAATGGTATTCATAATCAGAAATATCAGAATAAAAAAATTCAATAGGAACTTCACTTACATCTTTAGGTGGTGGTGTGGATGGCTCTCCAATTTCAACATTCTGAGAGGGCTCTTCTTCGAATTTAACACTTCTTTCTATGCGAAATTTTTGAGAAGTAATGTTCAGCAGCTTGTATCCTTTGGATTCCTCTGAGTAGCCAACAAATAGACAAGGTTGGCTTTGGGGCTACATATCCCTCCTCTTCTCAAGTGGAATTCTATCCCAAGCCTCGGAGCAAAAAATCCTGAAATGAGAAATATCAGGTTTGTGCCCAGTCCAAGCCTCAAATGGAGTAATTCCTTTGAGAGATTTGTGAGGAACTCTATTTTGAATGTATGTGGCACAATTTATTGCCTCATCCCAAAGCCTTGGAGATAAAAACTTTTCCTCAAGCATGCATGTGGCCATCTCCTTCAATGATCTGTTCTTCCTCTCAACAACACCATTCTGCTGAGGTGTGTATGGAACAATGTGTTGCATTTGTATGCCTGAAGAGGGACAAAATTGCTGAAAATCAGATTTGATGTACTCCCCATATAAGGATCTTGATATGTCTACTAGACTGGTTTTCAACTGAGGCCTTGAAAAGATTGAACAGACCAAACACTTCAGACTTTAGCTTGATGAAATAAATCCAACAGTACCTAGTAAAGTCATCTATGAAGGTAAGGATGTATTTGGCATGGTTCAAAGACTCATGGGGGAATGGACCTGATATGTCACTGTGAATAATCTCTAGGGGTGCTGAGGTTCGCTCAGTTTTGGCTCTCTCAAATTTATGCTCTGGGTGCTTTCCTAGGATGCAACTTTGACAGGCGCCTTTGGAAAACTTGATATTGGACAGCCCTATGACCATTTCTTTCTCATGGAGTTGGGAAAGGTATTTATAATTTAGGTGACCAAATATTTCATGCCATAATTTGCTTGACTCATTGGCATGGGTTAATAGAGAATAAGGTGAGGGGAATGGCACAAAATGATAAAAACTATAGATTTTTGAGCTATCGTCAGCAGAACCTAAGGCGACAATTCGTCCTGTTGACATTTCACAGATTTCAACATCATTAGGTGTGAAGACCACTTTTTTGGGTGATCCTGTGTGAGTCATCTGGTATACTGAAAAAAGGTTAGTAGCAAGTCCTGGAACATACAAAACATTAGTGAATGTACCAAAATCTAGATCAATGTTGCCTTTACCTTTGCTTGAAGTTTGAGAATCATTACCCAACACAATGGTTGGACCACTGGAAGAATCAAGAGATGAGAAGCTCTCTCTTATGGACACCATGTCCCTTTAAGCTCCATAGTCAATAATGAATGAGGTAGGCTTTGATTTGGTTTCCATCGGTGCATGCACTTGCTCCTTATCTTCAGAATTTTGTCCTCCATCTTTCCTCCTTGCGCTCTCAGGAAGAGGAATGTTGGATTTCTCAAGAGTTGAGCCATTTGATCAATGGTCTTATTCATGCAGGAGCTTTCAGGATGAAATGCCCTGCTGCAATAGTTACACCTTGTCTTCTCATTCTTCTTGCTTGTATTTCTCTTGAAATTTGAGGAGTCTTCATGGACTTTCTGCTTGTCCTTCCTCTGATGAGTGGTCTTTTTGAAATTGCCCTTCTTCTTTCCTTTCAAACCCTTTGAATCTCCAACATTAAAACATTGATCTTTTGATGTATTTTTGATGGATCCCATCAAGACCAACTTGTCTTGTTCTTGTGTAAGAGACTCCATAAATTCTGAGAGTGTCGGGCTCTTCCGATTTCGAACTACCTTCCTTGTGGAGTGGAAGGTCGAAACAAATACTGAGTAATTAGGGCCAAGCTTGGAGAGAATGTCCAAGATTAGTTTCTAATCCTTTTTATCAACTCCACATTGCTTCAACTGTAGAACAAGTGACTTGAAATTTGAGAAGAAATCCTGGAGGTTCTCAAAATTCTGTGGACTCAATGAAACAAGTTCATTATCCAGTTGGTGGCCTCTTAATTCATCTGTCTTTCCAACAATTCTTGAAGCTTTAGCCAAACTTCATTGGGAGAGGTAATACCATATATATGGAATAAAATATCCCTGGATGTAGTGAGACATAGGATACCATAGGCTTCATCTCTTCGATTATGCCACTTTGATTTCTCGATTGCTGAGGTTGGATCAGGTTCAGTTGCCATAGTCACCCTGTAGAGGCCTTTGCTCCTCAACATGATCTCCATCTACGATTTCTAGTCAAAATAATTGAATGGAGTGAGGATGATCTGATGTGACTGATCCATGGAAGCTCTGAAATAGCTTTTAGAGTTGTTTGGGTGCACCCCAAGATGACTGAATGCGCCCTCCTTGAGACTAGTTGGATCCTGCAAATCAATGGATAAAATAATAGCTTGATAGCTCTCATACCATGTGAAATTTAGTTCACACCAAGATCTAATCAATAAATTACAACATTCACAAGTAATTCTCACACAACTAGTCAAGAACACTGAAAAACAATCAAATATGATGCAAACATAATTACTCTCATGAATAATAATACATCATCCAACCTTGGGAAAGTAATAGGATGTAAATATATAGAGTTACATTAGAGATTCAAATGCATAAGGATTCCATTCAAATCCTCACAAAAGAAGACTTACTAAGATTATGCAAAACCCCCCTAGGTGGCAAGTGTGCTCTCCAAGTCACTCCAAAGGCTCATGAATTTCCGATTTAGTGAACAGATAGTGATGTGTGATGGAAAATCATGCCAAATCCAAAATTTGGAAGGAAGAAACATCATGGAGGATGAGTTGGCCTAAAAATAGTTATGACTAGTCAACTAGCTTTTAGCTTTCACCAAAAAGTGGTAAAAAGCAGTAAAAGCAGCTAATGCGCCTTTCTAATCCAGGATTGTCTAAAAATAGCCAGAATATTATCCAGGATCTCCAGGAATGCGCTCTAGTGGGCTTAGTAAGCTTTTGGTCCACACAATAGTGACTTGTGGTCCACACAATGATGTTTTAGCCAACTACCTAGTCTAATACATAGGAATTAATCATAAAATGATTAATTAATGCTACTAAGGTATTAAATGACATAGATGTGAGTTTTAAATATTCCAACAAGAAAATCAATATGTGGGAGGATAAAATCCTTGGTTGCACCCCCTTGGGAAGTAGGATTGGACTACATGACATAAAGGAATGGCTGACACTACACGGGATGTGTTCCCTATATGACCTTTCGGTTTGGGTGTCGGATGGCCTATGGAGTAGGTGGAAAGTGTGAAATTTAGTCCACACCAATATCTGATCAAGAAATTACACACTCTCACAGAAGATCTCACACAACTAGTCAAGAACACTGAAATTTACTCACATAAGATGCAAAATAAAACACTAAAGAGAATAATATTACATCAGCCAACCTTGGAAAATTAAATGGATATCAATATATAACTTTACATCAGAGATTTGAATGCATAAGGATGCCATTCGAATCCTCACAAAATCAGACTTACCAAATTGATGCAAAACCCCCCTAGGTGGCAAGTGTGTTCTCCAAGTCACACCAAAGGCTCACGAATTTCTGATTTAGTGATAAGATAGTGATTCATGATGAAAAAACATGCAAAATATAAAAAATGGAAGGAAGAAGCATCAAGGAGTGAAAGTGGTCCAAAAACCAGTTTCCCTAGTCAACTAGCTTTTCACCTTTCACCCAAAAGCAGTAAAAAGAAGTAATGCGCCTTTCTCACCAGAATATTATCCAGAATCACCAAAAATGCACCCAAGTGAATTAGGAAGCTTGCGGTTGACACCAAGAATACTTTTGGTCCCCCCAAAGATGCCTTGTGGTCCACACAATGACTCATATGCCAACTATCTAGTCTAATACATAGTAATTAATCATAAAATGATTAATTAATGCCTCTAATGTATTAATTGACATAGGTATGGGTTTAAAATATTCCAACACCCCCCCATAATTCTGAATTTATGTGCTTAAAATCAGAAATAAAAACTAGGGCCCAGTAACAAGACATGGTCACCCTATACAATACTGTCTGGTCCACAAAACAAGGAAATAAGGAAAACCTCATGGGAAAAACCTTCCCTCAAAAAATGGACATATCAAAATTGAAATATTGATGATCAATCCTTCACTCCACGACATGTTCAACCATCCCAAGCAGTGATCTAAGATAGCTGAAAGTCTTCTCAGTAAAATCTTTGGTGAATATGTCTGCAGTTTGCTCACCTGTTGGGCAATACTACAAATCAATGATATGGTCATGCACTAAACTCCTGATGTAGTGCATATGGATCTCAATATGCTTGGTCCTATGTATTTGTACTGGATCACTTGAGACCCTTATAGCACTCTGATTGTCACAAAAGATGACAATAAGAGTACTAAAGGCAATCTCAAACTTTGAAAGAATACCCTACAACCACACACACTGAGTAGCAGCATTCACTGCTCCTCTGTACTCGGCCTCTGTTGAAGATAGTGAAATTGCACTATGTTTCTTCCTAGACCAGAAAATAGGACCACCTCCAAGCATGAATACAAATCCAGATTTGGAATTTCTGTCAAGGCTATCACCATCCCAATCTGAGTCAGTAAAGCCAAGAAGATCTAGGCTAAAATCTGCAGCATAGTGAATCCCACCAGTCTTGGTGCCTTGCACATAGTGAAAGATTCTTTTTGCATCCCTCCAATGGATCTCATGTGGCTTCTCCATGTATCTTGATGCCACACTCACAACATATGCAAGATTAGGTCGAGTATGAGTCAAGTATAACAAGATGCCAACAAGCTGCCTATACAAGGTGCTATCAACCAAAGGTGTAGATTCTGCTTCTTCAAGTCTAACTCCTGAAATGAAAGGAGTCTTTGAAGGCTTTCAATCATCCATATTGAAATTCTTTATTAGGTCATATTCATATTTGGACTGAGATACCTTAGTTCCATTCTCAGTTTGAGAAATCTCAAGCCCCAAAAAATGCTTAAGAATTCCCAAGTCACTCATGGAAAAAGCTTGATGCAAGGCAGTCTTTAATGAAGCTATTTGATCACTAGAGATACCTGTGATTAGTATATCATCAACATATAAAACTATAATCATAATTGAACCATCAATCAGTTTCATGTAAACATTAGGATCGGATTTTCATCTCACATAAGATTGTGACAAGAGAAAGTTGTCCATTTTGGCATACCAAGCCTTGGGGGCTTGCTTAAGCCCATATAAGGACTTCCTCAACCTGCACACATAGTTAGGATTAGATGTATATTCTTCTAGCTTCTGCATATAAATATTCTCCTTAATATCCCCATGGAGGAATGCACTCTTGACATCCATGTGGTGCACTTCGCAACGCTTGGATGCAAAAATTGCCAAAACTAGTCTTATCGAATCCTTCTGTGCAATTGGTGCAAAAGTCTCATTGTAGTCAAGGCCATGGACTTGGGAGAAGACCTTTTCCACCAGCCTAGATTTATATTTCACTTATGTACCCTTAGCTGCACACTTGGTTTTGTATATCCACTTACACCTTACCAATTTTCTGCCTCGGGGGAGCTTGACTAGCTCCCATGTCTCATTCTTCTGCAGTGAAGGAAACTTCTCATCCATGGAATCCTGCCATATTGGGTCATGTGAGGCTTCCTCATATGTCTGAGGATCAGAATACACCATCATATAACATCTCTCAGATAGGTAGGGGTCATTCACATTGAGAGCAGTCTCAAATTGTGATCTAGTCCTCCTTATGTCTTGAAGATTTCCCACTAGTTCACCTGCTGCTTGCAAAGTCTTAGCAGCCCATTTAGGCCTTGTTGGTGAATTAGGATCTGTAATAAAATGGTCCTCATCATCATAAATATAATAATCAAAAAATTCAAGAGAAGCATCACTTACTTCTTCAGGTGGTGGTGAATATGGTTCTCCAATTTCAACATTCTGAGAGGGCTCTTCTTCGAATTGAACACTTCTTTTAATGAAGGATTTTTAAGTAGCGATGTTCAAAAACTTATAGCCTTTGGAGTCCTCTGAATAGACAACAAAAATAAAAGGTTGGATTTGGGGTTGCATAGCCCTCCTCTTCTCAAGTGGAATCCTAGCCCAAGCCTTGGAGCCAAAAATCCTGAAACGAGAAATATCAGGTTTGTGCCCAGTCCAAGCCTCAAAAGGAGTGATTCCTTTGAGAGATTTGTGAGGCACTCTATTTTGAATGTATGTGGCACAATTTATTGCCTCAACCCAAATGAAGGTGAGGATGTATTTGGCATGGTTCAAGGACTCATGGGGGAATGGACTTGATATTTCACTGTGAATAAGCTCCAAGGGTGCAGAGGTTCGCTCAGTTTTGGATCTCCCATACTTATGCTCAAGGTGTTTTCCTAGGATGCAACTTTGACAGACACCATTGGAAGATTTGATATTGGGCAGCCCTATGACCATTTCTTTCTCATGAAGTTGGGAAAGATATTTATAGTTTAGGTGGCCAAATCTTTCATGCCACAATTTGCTTGACTTATTGGCATGGGTTAAAAGAGCAGAAGGTGAGGGGAATGGCACAAAATGAGAAAACTTGTAGATTCTAGAGCTATGGTCAGCAATTCCTAATGCAACAATTCGGCCTATTGACATTTCACAGATCTCAACATCATTTGGTGTAAAGGTCACCTTTTTGGGTGAACCTGTGTGGGTCATCTGGTATACTGACAAAAGGTTAGTAGCAAGTCCAGGAACATACAAGACATTATTGAATGAACCAAAATCGAGATCTATGATGCCTTTACCTTTAATTGAAGTTTCATAATTGTCACCCAACACAATATTTGGACCACAAGAAGAGTCAAGTGAAGTAAAGAACTCACTTGTAGACACCATGCACCTTGAAGCTCCTGAATCAATAATCAGTGAGGTAGGATTGGATGTGCTTGCCATCAGTGCATGCATGCTCTCCTTATCTTCAGAATTTAGTCCTCCATCCTTCCTCCTTGTGCTCCCAGGAAAAGGAATGTTGGATTTCTTTAGGAGTAGATCAATTTGATCAATGGTTTTCTTCATGCAGGATCTTTCAGGATGAAATCCCCTACTACTATAAGTACACTTTTCCTTCTCATTCTTCTTATTTGGATTCTTGTTTGAGTGGTAGGAGTCTTCAGGAACTTCTACTTGTCTTTCCTCTGATCAGTGGGCTTCTTGAAGTTGTCATTCTTCTTCCCTTTCGAACCCTTTGAATCTCCAACATTCAGACAGTGGTCTTTTGATGGATTTTTTATGGCTCCCATAAAGACCAATTTGTCTTGTTCTTGTGTAAGAGACTCCATGAATTCTGAGAGAGTAGGACTCTTCCAATTTCGAATTGCTTTTCTAGTTGCATGAAAGGTCGAAACAAAGACTGAGTAATCTGGGCCAATCTTGGAGAGGATGGCCAAGATTAGTTGCTTGTATTTCTTATCAATACCACATTTCTTCAACTATAGAACAAGGGACTTGAATTTGGATAAGAAATCCTGGAGGTTATCGAAATTCTGTGGACTTAATGAAACTAGTTCATTATCCATTTGGTGGCCTCTTAATTCATCAGTCTTTCTAAACAATTCTTGAAGCTTTAGCCAAACTTCATTGGGAGAGGTAAGACCATCGAGATGGAATAGAAGATACCTGGATTTAGTGCGACAAAGTAAGGCATAGGCTTAATCTCTTTGATTATGCCACTTTGATTTCTCAATTGCTGAGGTTGGCTCAGCTTTAATTGCCATAGTCACCCTGTAGAGGCCTTTGATCCTCAACATGATCTCCATCCGCACTTTCCATTCAAAATAATTGAATGGAGTTAGGATTATCTGATGTGACTGATACATGGCAGCTCTAAAATAACTTTTGGAGTAATTTGGGTACGCCCCTGGATGCTCAGATGCGCCCTCTGGATGATAGAATGCACCCTGTGGATGAATTACTGCGCCCTCCTTGATACTGGTTGGATCCTACAAGACAATAGAAGGATAAAGGAATAGCTTGATATCTCTGATACCATGTGAAATTTAGTTCACACCAAGATCCAATCAAGAAATTACACACTCTCACAGAATATCTCACACAACTAGTCAAGAACACTGAAATTTACTCACATAAGATGCAAACTGAATTACTCAAGAGAATAATATCACATCAGCCAACCTTGGGAAATTAAATGGTTTTCAATATATAACTTTACATCAGAGATTCAAATGCATAAAGATACCATTTGAATCCTCAAAAAATCAGACTTACTAAATTGATGCAAAACCCCCTAGGTGGAAAGTGTGTTCTCCAAGTCACACCAAAGGCTCACGAATTTCTGATTTAGTGATCAAATAGTGATGTGTGATGAAAAAACATGCTAAATCCCAAAAATGGAAGGAAGAAACATCAAGGAGTGAAAGTGGTCCAAAAAACAGTTTCCCTAGTCAACTAGCTTTTCACCTTTCACCCAAAAGCAGTAAAAAGCAATAATGCGCTTAAATCACCAGAATCTTATCCAGAATCACCAGAAATGCACCCAAGTGACTTAGGAAGCTTTTAGTCCACACTAGGAATACTTGTTGTGCCCCCAAAGATTCCTTGTGGTCCACACAATGACTCATATGCCAACTATATAGTCTAATACATAGTAATTAATCATAAAATTATTAATTAATGCCTCTAATGTATTAATTGACATAGGTATTGGTTTTAAATATTCCAACAAAAAGATGTAGAAGTTTATGAGCACTTAAGGTATGAATTCAATCTTATCATTTCTCTCTTCTACATGGCACTTCTCATTCACATTTATCAGACAAATACATTAGAGGATGGGGTCAACTTGGTCATTACACTATAAAAGATGGTTATGATAAAATTGTGAGTAGATTTCCCTATTCCCCCTTCTCCCAGATATGGGGAAAAATATGGCATTACGATGGATTGCCAAAGCTCAATATCTTCTGTTGGATATTAGTTCAAAATCAAGCTCTCACGATTGAAAAATTGAAGACTCTCACAACTGAAAACTTGAAAAAAAGAGGCATTCTCAGTCCTTCTATATGTTTCCTGTGCAAGAAGGATGAGGAGAGATACATGCATCTTTTTATAGAAAGTGACTATGTCAATTAGGTTTGGGATAACATCCTTGGAAAAATATGCTTCACTACCATTCTCCATGGTAGCTAGAGCGATCTCTTTTTGAATTGGAAATTTTTTGATCAGGGTTCCTTTAAGAACAAGCCCTCCCTTAACCGGATATGGAAATCCCTCCCTAAATATGTTTGTTGGTCTGTCTAGTTGGCTCAAAATAAGGAAATATTTGACCATAAGAATTTTCCTCCCCCCTTAGAGCTTCCAAAGCCAAGGCCTTGCTCTAGGATCATGTTCTCTCACGAGGAATCCTTGGCCTAGCTGTTGAGCCCCTCACCCCGTAGGAATAACTTTGGGTGTCCGATCTCTTGCATTTATTTACACATATAACATAGATGTGATGGTGTGTTTCTTAAAGGACTGATTACTTTATTTGTATGAATTTGGACTATAGTTTAGAGTTTCTTTACATGTGAATAAAATAATTGCACATATTAAGGTACAATGCACCATCAAACAAATTCAAAGATTCAGCTCACAGTCAAATGAAGGTATGGGATTATTCCACTTCCAAAAAGAGTATCAACGCATGGCAGGCATCATACCTTATCCAACCAATAGTCCAAAAATATAGGATTTGTATAATTGTTAACATCCCAGCTGGGCACAAATTTAGAAAACTTGTAACTAATTACAAGTATACAATTTTTTTTTCTTTTAATTAAAAATTTAAAGTATTTATGATAGAAGATATCATTTGAAAACTATAAAACAATGGTCTCTTCCAAGATGATGGCATCGATATTCATTGGAAATATAGCTCTGTATATAGTTCTTTTCCAATATAGATTTATAGTTCCAGTTTTATTTTATCGTGTGACTTAACCATCTCTTGGAGGGGGCCCACTTTGAGAGGTTGGTTCTTTGCTTCTATTTATACTATCTCTATTTTTTAGTACACACTCTTCCTTATTATTGACTGTATATGCAATTTGAGACTAGTTTTACATTGTAAAAATAGGTCTTACTTCAGAGCATGAGTTTCATATGTATTAAAACCCTCAATATACGCCATCGGACGATCAATGAATCCACAACTTCCTTGTACTGATTTCTTTAGGATTTGTTTTATTGGTTATAAATGGTAGCTAGACAGTAAATGAAATTTTCTATAGCATTATTTGTTGTATAAATTTTCAAAACATGAATAGGATTTCTTATAACCTCCCATGCCGCTATTATGTTCGTCGCTGACTATTTCTTATAACTAGACTTATGTAGCATGGATTTCTTGTCATATACTAATCTATAGTGAATGAAATAGGTGTTAACTATAACCTCCCATGGCACTATTATGTTCGTTGCTGACTATTTCTTATAACTAGACTTCTGAAAACTGTTTATGTTTAATCATCCCACAACTAGCATAGCATACAAACATTTGGCTTAAAAAATTATTAACATTTAGGTGATAAAGTATGTGAATGACCTCAGCATGGCAGGTTAATAATAATTTCCCTGTATATTATTTCATGTATGTAACACATATATATCGTAATGGTGTGCTTTATGTTATTTTACTTTAATAAAGGTGTATTTTAACCTTTGTTTGAAAACACTTTATTGAATATGTAAAGTATATTGAATTTTAACCCTTGTTTGATAACACTTTATTGGTAGTTATATTTTAAGTTACTTTATTTTGGTTCATTAACTTTTTAAGTGTGATTAATTATATAGTTAGTAGGCTAGGCATATTACTTTACTTAGTAGGATAGTATTGTTTCATTCACTTTATTTGGTATTCTATAAATAATTAGTAACTTAGTTTCTAATCTTTAATACTTAGTCCTTAATATTTTGTAGTGATTAATATTTGGTAATTATTGTATAGGTTGTTTACAATTAGTTTAACTTTGTATATATTTGAGCATTGTTGTATATAAATTCATCATAGGCAATTGTAGAAACCAGTTAAACTTAAGCGGCTTACTCTTTACACACAGGGTATCTCGTAAACTTATTGTAAGCCATGGGTTGGCATTTAAATGATCCAGCGAACCCTTAACTCCAAACATCCTTTGGATGCACATAAAATCATTGCCATTTTTGTTGTCGTTGTCAGGGAGACACCAACGAGCAAGATCCTTAGACTGTACAATGGTAATGCATTTAAAATTAGGTCATATATTTGCATGATTTGTGTTATAAACTTCAATATCTCTTTTCCTTTTAATAACAATCTCGATTTATCCTTGCTTCATATATCCCTTGTGCAAAGATAAGAGTCGGAATGTGTGAATAGAACTAGAGACTCTAAGGGATGATTTTGTAAGACAATAATTGCTACCTAGTTCATTAATCGTTTGGTAGGAAATCAAGACAAAATGGAAGATATGTATGGGAATGAACAAGATATTCCAATTGAAGAAGTAGTATCGAATGAAGTGCATTATCCATATGCATCTTCCATTTTAAACCCCTTAGTTATGGTACCTACCCTAACAGGGGAATTAATGAGTGGACTAAGCACCCAAGATTATCCTGAAGGACCAAGATCTGAATCTAAATATTTTAAACTAGAGTCTTCCTCTTCACTAGAAACATTATTTTCTGAATATTCCAAATCATTTAGAGGGACTCTACCATTTTGGGGAAATCCTCTATATAATATGGCTAAGGAAGAAGGTATGGGTTGTTCCCGGTGATAATATATTATATTTGAATTTCCTATTCAGGAAATAGATGCCATTGTCCAAATGAAAAATATTCCATCCTTACCTACCTTCCATGGTTTAACCAGTGAATATTCAAACACATTCCTCTTTGATTTTGATGTCCTTTGTTGGAGTTATGATTACTCCTCTAATGCTTAAAATATTAAACTATTTCCAACTACCCTCAAGGAAGCAACTCTTTGTTTTTTGATAGGGCTTGGTGGGAATTCTATCCAAACATGGGATCAAATCAAACAAGCATTTCTAAATAAATATCAGGATTACTATAATAAAAAATATTTATGCGAGGATATTTTCAAAATGACATAGAAAGAGGATGAGAGGTTGGAAGGCTATGTAGAAAGATTCCAATACAACCTTTAGAGATCCACACAACACCAGTTGATTATAGACACACTTCGCACCATATTTCTTCGAGGTATTCGAGATGAATATCTTGATGTGTTGAATCTAATGGGTACAGGGTATGTTTCCCAATTATCATATGAAGTTATCTATAAAATGTTTGATGTTATTCTCGAGGTAGTTCCAAGCATGGTAAGGTTATTTGAGATAATTCTTCAGGCACTACTAGATCTCCATGTGGTATTGTTACTGGGGTTGAAATAGAGAATATGTTAGATTATTTTATATCCAATATCCTTAGTCTTTCACTTCCCAAATAGATACCATGAGAATAAATAAGAAGAAAGAAGAGGAAGAATTTCCTTTAGCTATTTTTTTTTCCAGGTGTTGGAAAAAGAACCCTTTGCGAGAATGTCCACTCAATATTGCAGGAATTTGTGCTATTTGTGAGCAAATTCATGAAACTAATAATTGTCCTTCACTAACAAATATTAAATTTTTTTATGAATGGAATAATGAAAGGGTTAAGCAATTTTTTGTTGTCTCCCAAAAATGAACATGGACCCAACAAAATGATCCACAAAATATAACACAAGATCCTGCAACAATCCTTTCTTTGTATTTCAACATCCAATATTCTCTACAGGGTTGTTATCCACCCATGCCATGGAAACAATGGACCCCTCAAAGAGTCGATCCACCCTGGAAACAAATTTGGTGAGGGTCATCTCCATATGGAAACATACCTCAACAATCACAATCTTATGCCCCACAGCAACAATAGTCATTCCAACAACTACCACAACAACAACAATTCCAACTACCAACCAATCGATCTCCTCAAAGGCCTCCACAGATTATTGCCCAATCCATACCTAACCTGAACAATAAAGTAGTTCAACCCACTTACACTGTTGAGATACATAATTCCCATGTTTTCTTGGTTTTCCTACATACAGTATTTCCTCTATAGAGTGTCAAGACAAACATTTGTCATCAAGGAAAATTGTCACTAGAACTTCCCTGATTATTCAAGAGAAAGATGATGAGGAAGATTATGTTAGAGAAAATTATCAAGTTAAATGAACCAATGCACCACCACAAGTATTACATAAAGCTTCCTCATAAAAATAAACTCAAGCATCTGATCTAGTTGTAACGCCTCCTTATCCCGGAAGATTGAATATAGCCAAACCCATTTCATATATAGAGTTCAATTTCCTGGAAAAATTATGAGATCTGAGTCTTAAGATCCCCCTATTCCAATCCATCAAGGACAGTATGGTCTATGCTAAGGTTTTTCGGGAGCTATTCCTAAGAAAATCAGGGAGGAAAAAGAAGGATCCCCAAACTATCCATGTAGTTGGAAAGATGGTTGATTTGATGTTAGGAAGAACCTTTATGAATAAATACTTATATCCAGGATTTCCAATTGTTCATATCCATATCAACAACATTCACATTCCAAACACTCTCGTTGATTTAGGGGTTTTTATTAATATTATGACAAAAGAATCCATGAAAAAAATTCAAATGAATGGCATGATACCTACCCCTACAATGCTTCAATTAGCTTATAGATATATTGTGAAACCATAGGAGATTTTGGAAGATGCAATATTCTCTGTCGATTCATGGGAATATTGAATTGATTTCATTATTTTTCAACTAAAATCTAATTTAGGAGGTTATTCATTGATTCTAGTTCGACCTTGGTTAGCCACTGCTAATGAATATATTATATGTCGGTCATGCAATATGACCATCACTTATGGGGATTATACAATGGAACTTTCATTATATCCTCTTTCTAAACCAAGTTCTCCCTATGAAACACCCATTTGGATTGAAAATGAAGATAGTGAGGATGATGATGTTCAACAACTACTTATGATCGAATCAACCCTCTCCTTTAAACATAAGATTGAAGATGATGTCATGTGTGATCTCCTCACTAATCTGCATTCACCCATCAATCACCTTATGAGTATGATGGAAAATGCATGTTCTACCTCTGCAATTCAAACGTATGTCCAATCCATGCTTTCTTATTCAATATATTGTATCTGAAACAAATAGTGAGCCAATAGAGACTTTTATAGGAAAAACACTCAACATCAATCCTCACATGGAACCATCACAAACACATAACTTGATTAAGATGTTGCAATTGCATGTTGAATAATTTGCATGGGATTACATGGATATGAAAGGAATTCATTGAAGTTTATTCACACATCACATTTACATTAAACCGCATTATTGACCAATAAGATAGCCACATAGGGAGATGAACCCTGCTCTCTGAGATATAGTTAAAGAAGAACTACATAAATTACTTAATGTTGAATTTATCCATCATATATTGGATATTAAATGGGTCTCTCCATTGTTTATTGTTCCGAAAAACAATGTGAAATGGAGAATTTGCATCATTTATCATTAACTAAACAATTCAACTCTCAAGGATCACTTTCCTCTTCCCTTCATTGATTAGGTATTGGACAACATGGAATAATTATTTCTCATTTATTGATTTTTTTTGTGGTACAATCAAATCCAAGTAGCCCCTGATGATCAAGACAAGACAACCTTCACCTACCCTTGGGGAACGCATGCCTAGCGGTTACTACCCTTTGAGATATGCAATGCTCCAACAACATTTTAGAGGTTTGTCCTTGGAATCTTTGCAGATATAATACATGATTGTGTTGCAGTGTATACGGATGATTTCATTGCGTATTGAAACACCTTTGAAGAAGCATTAAATAAACTCAAAAAATTCCTCATCTGGTACAAAGAAACAAATTTGTCCCTTAGCAATGAAAAAGTGTCACATACTACTTACATAAGGGATTGTGTTCTAGGGCACCATATCTCATTGGAAGGCATTAAAGTTGAACTAACAAATATTGAGGTAATTACCAACTTCCAATTCCAACAACCCAAAAGGAGGTAAGAATTTCTTAGGACATGCAGGGTATTATCATCAATTTATAGAAAAAATCACCAAGATTGCTTCTCTATTATTCTCTTTATTATCAAAGGACGTGGAATTTTTTTGGACTAACTCTTTTCATATCAGTTTTGAAACTTTGAAACAAAAATATGTTGCACCAATCTTGCGAGGACCAAACTGGTCCCTTCCTTTTCACATCTCAACGGATGCATCAAATATAGCTATAGGTGCAGCTCTTGTACAATAGGAAGATCAAAAGTCATATGCCATCTAATTCATTAGTATGAATCTTTCTCCAATGGAACTTAATGATACAATAACTTAAAAGGAATTATTTGCAATTGTTCATGCAATCAATAAATTATGACATTATATTACTAGTTTCCATGTGTTTATACATATTGATCATGCTACCATTTGTTATCTTATGAAAAAACCAATCACGAATGGAAGGGTGACCAGGTGGTTACTCTTACTCCAATAATTTGACATTATTATTTGTGGTGAGACAAGAAAGGAGAATGTTGTAGTTGATTTTCTTTCATGAATAAATAATGAGGGGGATGCTAGTCCTACGGAGGATATGTTTCCTGATGAAAATGTATTTGGGTCATCTATTAACACTCCATGGTTTGTAGATATCATTAATTATCTGGTTGTATGGAAACTTCCACCACATCTCTCATCGAGAGAAAGATAGAAGGTGATTAGATAGAGTGCCATGTACTTGTGGGTTGAAGGTCAACCCTTACACACATGGCCATATCATGTCATCCAATGTTTTGTTTGTGAGGATAAAATTTTTTATATATTGAACGCCTATCATGATGACCCTTACAGAGGTCATTTTGTGGAAAAAAATAACTACGAATCTTAAGTATTGTACCTAGGATACTACTGGCCCATTATTTTCAGGGACACCAAAAAGTATGTTATGAGATGGGATATCTGGAAAAGGATGGGTAGACCATCTCAATCAAAAAAATGTCATTATAGCCTCAAAACTCTTGATTGATCCTTTTGAAAAATGGGCTCTTGATTTTATCAATCCCATAAATCCACCGTCATGACATAAGAGGTATATTTTGGTATGTACCAACTATGTAACCAAGTGGGTTAAAGCTAAGTCCCTACAGAAGGAAGAAAATAGGCAGTGGCATATTTCCTTTTCGAAGATATATTTGTTTAGATTGGTGTACGAAGAGAAATTGTCATGGATCAAGGTATTCAGTTCACTTCTAAGCTTATTCAACCTATCACCTAGTATTACAAAATCAAGCATCAAACTTTCATGTCGTATCATCCACAAGATAATGGCCAAGTTGAAGTCACTAATAAAGTCCCGGAAAACATTCCTACCAAAACAATGTAATTTCATCAGAAATATTGGACCGATAGGATTCTTGAAGCACTGTGGGAATATCAAATAACATGGTGCATCACTGTCATGTCCCAAATTTGGTATTGGGTCAAAATGGCCTAATCACATTGGTCATATTCATTAGAGTTTGTAAAATTGATGTTAAAGGTCAAATAATTGCCAAGGAGGAAAATTACTAGTTTCCTAGGTTTGGGGTGGAAGCTTTGGGATTTGGAATAATGGGGATAATAAATGATGTTTGAAAATTAGAATGGCATAAATATTTAATAAAGGATCTAAATAAATATATACAAGTGAAAATCAAAGTGGCATTTCATCATGAAGACACATGGAGGAAGTGGGACCCACATATGGCTAGATTTCCCCACTACATTTGGCATCATTCTCTCACCAATTCGAATTCAAGGTGAATGGTAACATACTTGGGGAAGTCCAAAAGGTATTATTCATTGCATGACTCATCCAAGGTCGAAATATAGAGGAAGAGTAACTCCCATGGAAGAGGAAGAGGCAATTTGGAGCTAGTGAGACACTTGGGCTAGATTCCCTAGCTCTATGACAACAATAATGAAGATGTTATGACACCTATGACACAAATCAGACCTGAAGGCTGACATATGACATATATGACATGTCAGGGCTAAAAATAGACTCCAAGAGGGCGCTCAAGGGTGTTAGGGCAGCTAAGATGCTTCCACATGTGATTTGGTGGAAGTGGGAGACTAGGAATTGTTGTACAAGTGGCGTTCTTTGGAATCTCTTCCCAACATGAGTTGGAATGAGTCTCTTGGAAGGAATTCGACCCATGGAGGACATTAGAAGTTTATAAATGTCAATAACAAAGAATGAAACCAGCTTTTTGATCATTTGTAGAATTTGCAATTGCATTTGTGAAGAGGGAGAGCTAGTGGATGACTAGTTTCTTGCCTTAGCCAATTTCGAGGGTGAAAGATTCCCATCCAAGTTGGTAATTGGAAAGGCCATTCAGACCTTTCATTTGGAGCTTTAATGGAGTCTTTATTTGCAGGTGTAAGCTACAGGGCAGCTCATGGTTTCTTCTATTGCAACTCACTCCTTCAACCATTTCCCGTTTTGATGGCATATTCTTGATCCTTGAAGGAGGGCGTTTTTGGTGAGCTATTGTACTTTTTGGGGGAGCTTCTAATGCCCCATTTATTTTGTAATATGAATTAAATACTCTGTTCTTCATCTCCAAAAAGTTTCAGGTCGAAATTCCAAGTAGAAATGTATAAATCTCATTTTTAATGGAAGAACAATGCCATTTCCCCACTACCTTGTTGTGAACCAATGTATTGAGGATGATTTTGAATGAATGGATGATTCTATGATGAATTTGTGATTAATGGACTGCCATGGATGTATTTTACAAGTTTCATGTACTGTACTTGAGCATTTGAAGTATTTTTACTTAGTTTAATTGCACTGGGAGAAGAAATAGTGCCATTTCCCCAAGGGTCGAATTGGTGATTTTTGCAGTTGAATGGGAGAGGGTTGGAACAGATATAATAATCAATTAATGGTGCACATGAGACCTTAATAACATCCTTAATACATTCCCTACCTCTGTTCAGAAATTTGAGTGGCTTTGGAGGCATTTGGGAAGCCATTTTCAATACTTACCCCAGGGGGATTTGAACCCCAAATTACTAGTAAAATTGCATACTTGGTCCAGAATCTTAAGAGAGTTTGCAGAGGTATTTTGGTGGCCATATATCATCCTTGAACATCATATTCAAGTATTAATATCATTCATACAACTTCCTTGAAGATTTGAAGGCATTTGGAGTCAATTCGAGACATAGAGACCAATACTAGTCAAAGGCAAATTACTAGTAAAGTTCCCTACATTGGCCAGAATTGAAAGAGTATTTGCAGAAGTATTTTAAAGGTCCAAAGGCATCCTTAAAACACATATTTATGTTCTAATCTCATTCATATACCTTCTCAGAAGATTTGGGATCATTTGGGGCAAATTTGGGACCTAGAGATCAAAACTAGTCAAAGGTCGAACTAGGGAAAAAAGTGGAAAATTGCCATTTTAATAAAATTCCTAAGAAGGGACATTACAGTGGTATCAGAGCATGGTCCTTGCACCTGTGTATTAGGTACATACATTCAAGAATAATTGGCAGCCATGTCTTACAATTATGATGAATCCTATGAGTACAATTCTTATGAGGAATATGCAGATGCTTATGAGCAATATGAAGCAGAATGTGAATGGTATGAGGAAGAGGTGCCATCATGCAACACTTCTTACAATTTCAAGAGAAATGAAGATTATTCTTATGACTTTAAATCTGATGAATATGAGTGTGTCACACCAACCAAGGATAATTCTATGAGTGAGTTCCAAAGATGGAGAGAAAAATATAAAACCTTGCCCCAACAATATCAAAAATATCAAGAATATCTTGCTTTTAGCAAAAATACACAAAATGCCATGTCTTTTGAGTACTATGCTGAACATGTTTTTGAAAATAGGCCCAAAAATGAAGATGTGGAGTTAGTGAAGAAAGGTTTATGCCCTTCTTGTAAAAACCCTTGGAGTGAGTATCATATATGTGTGCATGAAATGATGTCCTCCTTGAGGAGAGCTTTTGAGATTTATTCAAGAAGAGATTCCAAATATACTGATCCTAAGGAAAACAAGGGAAAAAATGCATCAGCTTGCTTGAAGGATAAAAATGAAGAGACATCACAAGAGCATGAAGAAGATTCTATTGAAAATATGGAAGATCATTTCGAGACACCTTCTAGCTTAGACATGAACTAAAGAGCATCTACTGATAGATGCTTAAACTATGAAGGAGTACCTACTGATGGGTGCTCACACCTCTATGTTGGTGACATAGAGATCACTTTTGAAAGTGTTGCTGCAAGCCCAAGTTCCATTAAGCATGATAATGAAGACCTTGTAGCAGTTGAAGAAGAACCAAGATCAACTTCCCCATCACCACTTGAGCTTCATGAAGTTGGTCCAAGCAAAAATGAAGAAGATGAGGAGGTTCATTTGCAAGAGCCTCATTTTCTTGAAGGGTCCTTAAAGATGAATGAAAATAAGATCCAAGAGTCCCTCAGCATTCTCCATGACACTCAAGCATTGGTGTCAAATTCTTGTTGGAGAGCTACTTCATTGGAGGAAACATCCTTCCTTGAAGACATGGAGAAGATTCAAAGAGCAATGTGCCACATCAAAGGTAATTTCATGTCTTTGCTTTTTGATAGAAACCATTTGTTTGAGCTTAATGAATTGTTACATGATGCATACTTGAAGAATAATGAGGATATTCATAAGCTCACAATTCAAAATGAGCAACTTCTTGAAAAGTTGCAAGATACTTGTTTTTCCTCCTATGTTTCAGATTGTCAAATGGTAGATTGTTTGGAGGATTCTCATGACATGGTGGATCATGAGAAATGTGGGAATTTGAATGTGCTTAATGTGTTTGAAGATGAACTTGAAGAGATCCAAAAACTTGATGTGGTGGAAGAGAAACTTGAATTGTCTCTTGATGAAGCTTATGCAATTTTTAAAGAAGAGCATGATTCCTCTACATTGGAACCAATCTATGACAAAGGTTTCCCACTTTTGAAGGAGCTGCATGATACTATCCACATGGATCCTTCCCATGATGAAACTCCTGAACTTTTTGATCATTTGGGTGAGTTAGTACATTCTCCTACATCCTACAATTCCATGTTTTGCAGTATTAGTCTCAATGAAGTATGGGTGAAAGGGTTCTTTTTGATGGTGCCACATGAGGAGTATGGAACTCTTATATTTAACTTTTATGATGACATGGTTGGTGCACATTCTTATTCACATTTGCAGCAGCATCATTTGTCACTTTATGATGATTCACATCTACATGGATGCACCTATGATATGGATTTGAGTCACTTGAAGACTCATGGTTTTTCTTGCTCAACATTGGGTTCATTTGATGTTAGAGGAACTTAATCCAACACTTGGGTGAATAGATTTATGATGGGAGAACATTTTTGTTGGCAGCCACATACTTTGTTACATATTTATTATTCTCACATTCATGGATGTATGGGTGAGACTTCTTTGAGTCATTTGAAGTCTCCTTGTTTTTTCTGCTCATTATTTGGTTCAGATTTTAGTGGAGATTCTTCATTCACTTCTTCGATGGAAGAATACATAGCTGAATATTTTGATGCATATCATATCCTTTTGGAGCAGCTTTATAGGACATGGGATCCTCACCTATGTCATTGGAGCAGATTTGATTGGTCACTTGAAGCTTGTATGCACTTGGAAAACGGTGGTCTACTTGCTTGGAGGTATAAGCACTTTCATTATTCTTTGATGAAGCACCTCCTTGATATTAATTTTCATTATGTAGTTATGTACTTTGATGATATATATTTTGTACTCATGATGTTTGGAAGAATGCATACAAGAAAATGGGATCCAGGAATCCTCTTATATGATGGTATGGGTTGGAGAGCACTCTTAATTGTTCGGGTGCAATACAAGCAATGGGACCCTGGAATAATTTTTATCTCATTGGTTTCAAATTTTTTGGGGAAACAGGCAGTATGGGAGATGGATTTCCCCACTTAATAAAGTGATTTTTATCAAAGTAGTGCAGCAGCAAGCATGTTGGTTCCTCTCTAAAATCTTCATGGAAACTCAAAGACTCAAGGTTGGGCAATTCAATGGCAACTTCAAAGAATTATACAGAAAGCGGGTTCTTCAACACCCATGTTTAAAATTGCTTGAGGACAAGCAATATTGGGAAGGGAGGATTTGTCATGTCCCAAATTTGGTATTGGGTCAAAATGGCCTAATCACATTGTTCATATTCATTAGAGTTTGTAAAATTGATGTTAAAGGTCAAATAATTGTCAAGGAGGAAAATTACTAGTTTCCTAGGTTTGGGGTGGAAGCTTTGGGATTTGGAATAATGGGGATAATAAATGATGTTTGAACATTAGAATGGCATAAATATTTAATAAAGGATCTAAATAAATATATACAAGTGAAAATCAAAGTGGCATTTCATCATGAAGACACATGGAGGAAGTGGGACCCACATATGGCTAGATTTCCCCACTACATTTGGCATCATTCTCTCACCAATTCGAATTCAAGGTGAATGGTAACATACTTGGGGAAGTCCAAAAGGTATTATTCATTGCATGACTCATCCAAGGTCGAAATATAGAGGAAGAGTAACTCCCATGGAAGAGGAAGAGGCAATTTGGAGCTAGTGAGACACTTGGGCTAGATTCCCTAGCTCTATGACAACAATAATGAAGATGCTATGACACCTATGACACAAATCAGACCTGAAGGCTGACATATGACATATATGACATATATGACATGTCAGGGCTAAAAATAGACTCCAAGAGGGCGCTCAAGGGTGTTAGGGCAGCTAAGATGCTTCCACATGTGATTTGGTGGAAGTGGGAGACTAGGAATTGTTGTACAAGTGGCGTTCTTTGGAATCTCTTCCCAACATGAGTTGGAATGAGTCTCTTGGAAGGAATTAGACCCATGGAGGACATTAGAAGTTTATAAATGTCAATAAAAAAGAATGAAACCATATTTTTGATCATTTGTAGAATTTGCAATTGCATTTGTGAAGAGGGAGAGCTAGTGGATGACTAGTTTCTTGCCTTAGCCAATTTCGAGGGTGAAAGATTCCCATCCAAGTTGGTAATTGGAAAGGCCATTCAGACCTTTCATTTGGAGCTTTAATGGAGTCTTTATTTGCAGGTGTAAGCTACAGGGCAGCTCATGGTTTCTTCTATTGCAACTCACTCCTTCAACCATTTCCCGTTTTGATGGCATATTCTTGATCCTTGAAGGAGGGCGTTTTTGGTGAGCTATTGTACTTTTTGGGGGAGCTTCTAATGCCCCATTTATTTTGTAATATGAAGTAAATACTCTGTTCTTCATCTCCAAAAAGTTTCAGGTCGAAATTCCAAGTAGAAATGTATAAATCTCATTTTTAATGGAAGAACAATGCCATTTCCCCACTACCTTGTTGTGAACCAATGTATTGAGGATGATTTTGAATGAATGGATGATTCTCTGATGAATTTGTGATTAATGGACTGCCATGGATGTATTTTACAAGTTTCATGTACTGTACTTGAGCATTTGAAGTAGTTTTACTTAGTTTAATTGCACTGGGAGAAGAAATAGTGCCATTTCCCCAAGGGTCGAATTGGTGATTTTTGCAGTTGAATGGGAGAGGGTTGGAACAGATATAATAATCAATTAATGGTGCACATGAGACCTTAATAACATCCTTAATACATTCCCTACCTCTTTTCAGAAATTTGAGTGGCTTTGGAGGCATTTGGGAAGCCATTTTCAATACTTACCCCAGGGGGATTTGAACCCCAAATTACTAGTAAAATTGCATACTTGGTCCAGAATCTTAAGAGAGTTTGCAGAGGTATTTTGGTGGCCATATATCATCCCTGAACATCATATTCAAGTATTAATATCATTCATACAACTTCCTTGAATATTTGAAGGCATTTGGAGTCAATTCGAGACATAGAGACCAATACTAGTCAAAGGCAAATTACTAGTAAAGTTCCCTACATTGGCCAGAATTGAAAGAGTATTTGCAGAAGTATTTTAAAGGTCCAAAGGCATCCTTAAAACACATATTTATGTTCTAATCTCATTCATATACCTTCTCAGAAGATTTGGGATCATTTGGGGCAAATTTGGGACCTGGAGATCAAAACTAGTCAAAGGTCGAACTAGGGAAAAAAGTGGAAAATTGCCATTTTAATAAAATTCCTAAGAAGGGACATTACAGTGGTATCAGAGCATGGTCCTTGCACCTGTGTATTAGGTACATACATTCAAGAATAATTGGCAGCCATGTCTTACAATTATGATGAATCCTATGAGTACAATTCTTATGAGGAATATGCAGATGCTTATGAGCAATATGAAGCAGAATGTGAATGGTATGAGGAAGAGGTGCCATCATGCAACACTTCTTACAATTTCAAGAGAAATAAAGATTATTCTTATGACTTTAAATCTGATGAATATGAGTGTGTCACACCAACCAAGGATAATTCTATGAGTGAGTTCCAAAGATGGAGAGAAAAATATAAAACCTTGCCCCAACAATATCAAAAATATCAAGAATATCTTGCTTTTAGCAAAAATACACAAAATGCCATGTCTTTTGAGTACTATGCTGAACATGTTTTTGAAAATAGGCCCAAAAATGAAGATGTGGAGTTAGTGAAGAAAGGTTTATGCCCTTCTTGTAAAAACCCTTGGAGTGAGTATCATATATGTGTGCATGAAATGATGTCCTCCTTGAGGAGAGCTTTTGAGATTTATTCAAGAAGAGATTCCAAATATACTGATCCTAAGGAAAACAAGGGAAAAAATGCATCAGCTTGCTTGAAGGATAAAAATGAAGAGACATCACAAGAGCATGAAGAAGATTCTATTGAAAATATGGAAGATCATTTCGAGACACCTTCTAGCTTAGACATGAACTAAAGAGCATCTACTGATAGATGCTTAAACTATGAAGGAGTACCTACTGATGGGTGCTCACACCTCTATGTTGGTGACATAGAGATCACTTTTGAAAGTGTTGCTGCAAGCCCAAGTTCCATTAAGCATGATAATGAAGACCTTGTAGCAGTTGAAGAAGAACCAAGATCAACTTCCCCATCACCACTTGAGCTTCATGAAGTTGGTCCAAGCAAAAATGAAGAAGATGAGGAGGTTCATTTGCAAGAGCCTCATTTTCTTGAAGGGTCCTTAAAGATGAATGAAAATAAGATCCAAGAGTCCCTCAGCATTCTCCATGACACTCAAGCATTGGTGTCAAATTCTTGTTGGAGAGCTACTTCATTGGAGGAAACATCCTTCCTTGAAGACATGGAGAAGATTCAAAGAGCAATGTGCCACATCAAAGGTAATTTCATGTCTTTGCTTTTTGATAGAAACCATTTGTTTGAGCTTAATGAATTGTTACATGATGCATACTTGAAGAATAATGAGGATATTCATAAGCTCACAATTCAAAATGAGCAACTTCTTGAAAAGTTGCAAGATACTTGTTTTTCCTCCTATGTTTCAGATTGTCAAATGGTAGATTGTTTGGAGGATTCTCATGACATGGTGGATCATGAGAAATGTGGGAATTTGAATGTGCTTAATGTGTTTGAAGATGAACTTGAAGAGATCCAAAAACTTGATGTGGTGGAAGAGAAACTTGAATTGTCTCTTGATGAAGCTTATGCAATTTTTAAAGAAGAGCATGATTCCTCTACATTGGAACCAATCTATGACAAAGGTTTCCCACTTTTGAAGGAGCTGCATGATACTATCCACATGGATCCTTCCCATGATGAAACTCCTGAACTTTTTGATCATTTGGGTGAGTTAGTACATTCTCCTACATCCTACAATTCCATGTTTTGCAGTATTAGTCTCAATGAAGTATGGGTGAAAGGGTTCTTTTTGATGGTGCCACATGAGGAGTATGGAACTCTTATATTTAACTTTTATGATGACATGGTTGGTGCACATTCTTATTCACATTTGCAGCAGCATCATTTGTCACTTTATGATGATTCACATCTACATGGATGCACCTATGATATGGATTTGAGTCACTTGAAGACTCATGGTTTTTCTTGCTCAACATTGGGTTCATTTGATGTTAGAGGAACTTCATCCAACACTTGGGTGAATAGATTTATGATGGGAGAACATTTTTGTTGGCAGCCACATACTTTGTTACATATTTATTATTCTCACATTCATGGATGTATGGGTGAGACTTCTTTGAGTCATTTGAAGTCTCCTTGTTTTTTCTGCTCATTATTTGGTTCAGATTTTAGTGGAGATTCTTCATTCACTTCTTCGATGGAAGAATACATAGCTGAATATTTTGATGCATATCATATCCTTTTGGAGCAGCTTTATAGGACATGGGATCCTCACCTATGTCATTGGAGCAGATTTGATTGGTCACTTGAAGCTTGTATGCACTTGGAAAACGGTGGTCTACTTGCTTGGAGGTATAAGCACTTTCATTATTCTTTGATGAAGCACCTCCTTGATATTAATTTTCATTATGTAGTTATGTACTTTGATGATATATATTTTGTACTCATGATGTTTGGAAGAATGCATACAAGAAAATGGGATCCAGGAATCCTCTTATATGATGGTATGGGTTGGAGAGCACTCTTAATTGTTCGGGTGCAATACAAGCAATGGGACCCTGGAATAATTTTTAATTCATTGGTTTCAAATTTTTTGGGGAAACAGGCAGTATGGGAGATGGATTTCCCCACTTAATAAAGTGATTTTTATCAAAGTAGTGCAGCAGCAAGCATGTTGGTTCCTCTCTAAAATCTTCATGGAAACTCAAAGACTCAAGGTTGGGCAATTCAATGGCAACTTCAAAGAATTATACAGAAAGCGGGTTCTTCAACACCCATGTTTAAAATTGCTTGAGGACAAGCAATATTGGGAAGGGAGGATTTGTCATGTCCCAAATTTGGTATTGGGTCAAAATGGCCTAATCACATTGTTCATATTCATTAGAGTTTGTAAAATTGATGTTAAAGGTCAAATAATTGCCAAGGAGGAAAATTACTAGTTTCCTAGGTTTGGGGTGGAAGCTTTGGGATTTGGAATAATGGGGATAATAAATGATGTTTGAACATTAGAATGGCATAAATATTTAATAAAGGATCTAAATAAATATATACAAGTGAAAATCAAAGTGGCATTTCATCATGAAGACACATGGAGGAAGTGGGACCCACATATGGCTAGATTTCCCCACTACATTTGGCATCATTCTCTCACCAATTCGAATTCAAGGTGAATGGTAACATACTTGGGGAAGTCCAAAAGGTATTATTCATTGCATGACTCATCCAAGGTCGAAATATAGAGGAAGAGTAACTCCCATGGAAGAGGAAGAGGCAATTTGGAGCTAGTGAGACACTTGGGCTAGATTCCCTAGCTCTATGACAACAATAATGAAGATGCTATGACACCTATGACACAAATCAGACCTGAAGGCTGACATATGACATATATGACATATATGACATGTCAGGGCTAAAAATAGACTCCAAGAGGGCGCTCAAGGGTGTTAGGGCAGCTAAGATGCTTCCACATGTGATTTGGTGGAAGTGGGAGACTAGGAATTGTTGTACAAGTGGCGTTCTTTGGAATCTCTTCCCAACATGAGTTGGAATGAGTCTCTTGGAAGGAATTAGACCCATGGAGGACATTAGAAGTTTATAAATGTCAATAACAAAGAATGAAACCAGATTTTTGATCATTTGTAGAATTTGCAATTGCATTTGTGAAGAGGAAGAGCTAGTGGATGACTAGTTTCTTGCCTTAGCCAATTTCGAGGGTGAAAGATTCCCATCCAAGTTGGTAATTGGAAAGGCCATTCAGACCTTTCATTTGGAGCTTTAATGGAGTCTTTATTTGCAGGTGTAAGCTACAGGGCAGCTCATGGTTTCTTCTATTGCAACTCACTCCTTCAACCATTTCCCGTTTTGATGGCATATTCTTGATCCTTGAAGGAGGGCGTTTTTGGTGAGCTATTGTACTTTTTGGGGGAGCTTCTAATGCCCCATTTATTTTGTAATATGAATTAAATACTCTGTTCTTCATCTCCAAAAAGTTTCAGGTCGAAATTCCAAGTAGAAATGTATAAATCTCATTTTTAATTGAAGAACAATGCCATTTCCCCACTACCTTGTTGTGAACCAATGTATTGAGGATGATTTTGAATGAATGGATGATTCTCTGATGAATTTGTGATTAATGGACTGCCATGGATGTATTTTACAAGTTTCATGTACTGTACTTGAGCATTTGAAGTATTTTTACTTAGTTTAATTGCACTGGGAGAAGAAATAGTGCCATTTCCCCAAGGGTCGAATTGGTGATTTTTGCAGTTGAATGGGAGAGGGTTGGAACAGATATAATAATCAATTAATGGTGCACATGAGACCTTAATAACATCCTTAATACATTCCCTACCTCTGTTCAGAAATTTGAGTGGCTTTGGAGGCATTTGGGAAGCCATTTTCAATACTTACCCCAGGGGGATTTGAACCCCAAATTACTAGTAAAATTGCATACTTGGTCCAGAATCTTAAGAGAGTTTGCAGAGGTATTTTGGTGGCCATATATCATCCCTGAACATCATATTCAAGTATTAATATCATTCATACAACTTCCTTGAAGATTTGAAGGCATTTGGAGTCAATTCGAGACATAGAGACCAATACTAGTCAAAGGCAAATTACTAGTAAAGTTCCCTACATTGGCCAGAATTGAAAGAGTATTTGCAGAAGTATTTTAAAGGTCCAAAGGCATCCTTAAAACACATATTTATGTTCTAATCTCATTCATATACCTTCTCAGAAGATTTGGGATCATTTGGGGCAAATTTGGGACCTAGAGATCAAAACTAGTCAAAGGTCGAACTAGGGAAAAAAGTGGAAAATTGCCATTTTAATAAAATTCCTAAGAAGGGACATTACAGTGGTATCAGAGCATGGTCCTTGCACCTGTGTATTAGGTACATACATTCAAGAATAATTGGCAGCCATGTCTTACAATTATGATGAATCCTATGAGTACAATTCTTATGAGGAATATGCAGATGCTTATGAGCAATATGAAGCAGAATGTGAATGGTATGAGGAAGAGGTGCCATCATGCAACACTTCTTACAATTTCAAGAGAAATGAAGATTATTCTTATGACTTTAAATCTGATGAATATGAGTGTGTCACACCAACCAAGGATAATTCTATGAGTGAGTTCCAAAGATGGAGAGAAAAATATAAAACCTTGCCCCAACAATATCAAAAATATCAAGAATATCTTGCTTTTAGCAAAAATACACAAAATGCCATGTCTTTTGAGTACTATGCTGAACATGTTTTTGAAAATAGGCCCAAAAATGAAGATGTGGAGTTAGTGAAGAAAGGTTTATGCCCTTCTTGTAAAAACCCTTGGAGTGAGTATCATATATGTGTGCATGAAATGATGTCCTCCTTGAGGAGAGCTTTTGAGATTTATTCAAGAAGAGATTCCAAATATACTGATCCTAAGGAAAACAAGGGAAAAAATGCATCAGCTTGCTTGAAGGATAAAAATGAAGAGACATCACAAGAGCATGAAGAAGATTCTATTGAAAATATGGAAGATCATTTCGAGACACCTTCTAGCTTAGACATGAACTAAAGAGCATCTACTGATAGATGCTTAAACTATGAAGGAGTACCTACTGATGGGTGCTCACACCTCTATGTTGGTGACATAGAGATCACTTTTGAAAGTGTTGCTGCAAGCCCAAGTTCCATTAAGCATGATAATGAAGACCTTGTAGCAGTTGAAGAAGAACCAAGATCAACTTCCCCATCACCACTTGAGCTTCATGAAGTTGGTCCAAGCAAAAATGAAGAAGATGAGGAGGTTCATTTGCAAGAGCCTCATTTTCTTGAAGGGTCCTTAAAGATGAATGAAAATAAGATCCAAGAGTCCCTCAGCATTCTCCATGACACTCAAGCATTGGTGTCAAATTCTTGTTGGAGAGCTACTTCATTGGAGGAAACATCCTTCCTTGAAGACATGGAGAAGATTCAAAGAGCAATGTGCCACATCAAAGGTAATTTCATGTCTTTGCTTTTTGATAGAAACCATTTGTTTGAGCTTAATGAATTGTTACATGATGCATACTTGAAGAATAATGAGGATATTCATAAGCTCACAATTCAAAATGAGCAACTTCTTGAAAAGTTGCAAGATACTTGTTTTTCCTCCTATGTTTCAGATTGTCAAATGGTAGATTGTTTGGAGGATTCTCATGACATGGTGGATCATGAGAAATGTGGGAATTTGAATGTGCTTAATGTGTTTGAAGATGAACTTGAAGAGATCCAAAAACTTGATGTGGTGGAAGAGAAACTTGAATTGTCTCTTGATGAAGCTTATGCAATTTTTAAAGAAGAGCATGATTCCTCTACATTGGAACCAATCTATGACAAAGGTTTCCCACTTTTGAAGGAGCTGCATGATACTATCCACATGGATCCTTCCCATGATGAAACTCCTGAACTTTTTGATCATTTGGGTGAGTTAGTACATTCTCCTACATCCTACAATTCCATGTTTTGCAGTATTAGTCTCAATGAAGTATGGGTGAAAGGGTTCTTTTTGATGGTGCCACATGAGGAGTATGGAACTCTTATATTTAACTTTTATGATGACATGGTTGGTGCACATTCTTATTCACATTTGCAGCAGCATCATTTGTCACTTTATGATGATTCACATCTACATGGATGCACCTATGATATGGATTTGAGTCACTTGAAGACTCATGGTTTTTCTTGCTCAACATTGGGTTCATTTGATGTTAGAGGAACTTCATCCAACACTTGGGTGAATAGATTTATGATGGGAGAACATTTTTGTTGGCAGCCACATACTTTGTTACATATTTATTATTCTCACATTCATGGATGTATGGGTGAGACTTCTTTGAGTCATTTGAAGTCTCCTTGTTTTTTCTGCTCATTATTTGGTTCAGATTTTAGTGGAGATTCTTCATTCACTTCTTCGATGGAAGAATACATAGCTGAATATTTTGATGCATATCATATCCTTTTGGAGCAGCTTTATAGGACATGGGATCCTCACCTATGTCATTGGAGCAGATTTGATTGGTCACTTGAAGCTTGTATGCACTTGGAAAACGGTGGTCTACTTGCTTGGAGGTATAAGCACTTTCATTATTCTTTGATGAAGCACCTCCTTGATATTAATTTTCATTATGTAGTTATGTACTTTGATGATATATATTTTGTACTCATGATGTTTGGAAGAATGCATACAAGAAAATGGGATCCAGGAATCCTCTTATATGATGGTATGGGTTGGAGAGCACTCTTAATTGTTCGGGTGCAATACAAGCAATGGGACCCTGGAATAATTTTTAATTCATTGGTTTCAAATTTTTTGGGGAAACAGGCAGTATGGGAGATGGATTTCCCCACTTAATAAAGTGATTTTTATCAAAGTAGTGCAGCAGCAAGCATGTTGGTTCCTCTCTAAAATCTTCATGGAAACTCAAAGACTCAAGGTTGGGCAATTCAATGGCAACTTCAAAGAATTATACAGAAAGCGGGTTCTTCAACACCCATGTTTAAAATTGCTTGAGGACAAGCAATATTGGGAAGGGAGGATTTGTCATGTCCCAAATTTGGTATTGGGTCAAAATGGCCTAATCACATTGTTCATATTCATTAGAGTTTGTAAAATTGATGTTAAAGGTCAAATAATTGCCAAGGAGGAAAATTACTAGTTTCCTAGGTTTGGGGTGGAAGCTTTGGGATTTGGAATAATGGGGATAATAAATGATGTTTGAACATTAGAATGGCATAAATATTTAATAAAGGATCTAAATAAATATATACAAGTGAAAATCAAAGTGGCATTTCATCATGAAGACACATGGAGGAAGTGGGACCCACATATGGCTAGATTTCCCCACTACATTTGGCATCATTCTCTCACCAATTCGAATTCAAGGTGAATGGTAACATACTTGGGGAAGTCCAAAAGGTATTATTCATTGCATGACTCATCCAAGGTCGAAATATAGAGGAAGAGTAACTCCCATGGAAGAGGAAGAGGCAATTTGGAGCTAGTGAGACACTTGGGCTAGATTCCCTAGCTCTATGACAACAATAATGAAGATGCTATGACACCTATGACACAAATCAGACCTGAAGGCTGACATATGACATATATGACATATATGACATGTCAGGGCTAAAAATAGACTCCAAGAGGGCGCTCAAGGGTGTTAGGGCAGCTAAGATGCTTCCACATGTGATTTGGTGGAAGTGGGAGACTAGGAATTGTTGTACAAGTGGCGTTCTTTGGAATCTCTTCCCAACATGAGTTGGAATGAGTCTCTTGGAAGGAATTAGACCCATGGAGGACATTAGAAGTTTATAAATGTCAATAACAAAGAATGAAACCAGATTTTTGATCATTTGTAGAATTTGCAATTGCATTTGTGAAGAGGAAGAGCTAGTGGATGACTAGTTTCTTGCCTTAGCCAATTTCGAGGGTGAAAGATTCCCATCCAAGTTGGTAATTGGAAAGGCCATTCAGACCTTTCATTTGGAGCTTTAATGGAGTCTTTATTTGCAGGTGTAAGCTACAGGGCAGCTCATGGTTTCTTCTATTGCAACTCACTCCTTCAACCATTTCCCGTTTTGATGGCATATTCTTGATCCTTGAAGGAGGGCGTTTTTGGTGAGCTATTGTACTTTTTGGGGGAGCTTCTAATGCCCCATTTATTTTGTAATATGAATTAAATACTCTGTTCTTCATCTCCAAAAAGTTTCAGGTCGAAATTCCAAGTAGAAATGTATAAATCTCATTTTTAATTGAAGAACAATGCCATTTCCCCACTACCTTGTTGTGAACCAATGTATTGAGGATGATTTTGAATGAATGGATGATTCTCTGATGAATTTGTGATTAATGGACTGCCATGGATGTATTTTACAAGTTTCATGTACTGTACTTGAGCATTTGAAGTATTTTTACTTAGTTTAATTGCACTGGGAGAAGAAATAGTGCCATTTCCCCAAGGGTCGAATTGGTGATTTTTGCAGTTGAATGGGAGAGGGTTGGAACAGATATAATAATCAATTAATGGTGCACATGAGACCTTAATAACATCCTTAATACATTCCCTACCTCTGTTCAGAAATTTGAGTGGCTTTGGAGGCATTTGGGAAGCCATTTTCAATACTTACCCCAGGGGGATTTGAACCCCAAATTACTAGTAAAATTGCATACTTGGTCCAGAATCTTAAGAGAGTTTGCAGAGGTATTTTGGTGGCCATATATCATCCCTGAACATCATATTCAAGTATTAATATCATTCATACAACTTCCTTGAAGATTTGAAGGCATTTGGAGTCAATTCGAGACATAGAGACCAATACTAGTCAAAGGCAAATTACTAGTAAAGTTCCCTACATTGGCCAGAATTGAAAGAGTATTTGCAGAAGTATTTTAAAGGTCCAAAGGCATCCTTAAAACACATATTTATGTTCTAATCTCATTCATATACCTTCTCAGAAGATTTGGGATCATTTGGGGCAAATTTGGGACCTAGAGATCAAAACTAGTCAAAGGTCGAACTAGGGAAAAAAGTGGAAAATTGCCATTTTAATAAAATTCCTAAGAAGGGACATTACAGTGGTATCAGAGCATGGTCCTTGCACCTGTGTATTAGGTACATACATTCAAGAATAATTGGCAGCCATGTCTTACAATTATGATGAATCCTATGAGTACAATTCTTATGAGGAATATGCAGATGCTTATGAGCAATATGAAGCAGAATGTGAATGGTATGAGGAAGAGGTGCCATCATGCAACACTTCTTACAATTTCAAGAGAAATGAAGATTATTCTTATGACTTTAAATCTGATGAATATGAGTGTGTCACACCAACCAAGGATAATTCTATGAGTGAGTTCCAAAGATGGAGAGAAAAATATAAAACCTTGCCCCAACAATATCAAAAATATCAAGAATATCTTGCTTTTAGCAAAAATACACAAAATGCCATGTCTTTTGAGTACTATGCTGAACATGTTTTTGAAAATAGGCCCAAAAATGAAGATGTGGAGTTAGTGAAGAAAGGTTTATGCCCTTCTTGTAAAAACCCTTGGAGTGAGTATCATATATGTGTGCATGAAATGATGTCCTCCTTGAGGAGAGCTTTTGAGATTTATTCAAGAAGAGATTCCAAATATACTGATCCTAAGGAAAACAAGGGAAAAAATGCATCAGCTTGCTTGAAGGATAAAAATGAAGAGACATCACAAGAGCATGAAGAAGATTCTATTGAAAATATGGAAGATCATTTCGAGACACCTTCTAGCTTAGACATGAACTAAAGAGCATCTACTGATAGATGCTTAAACTATGAAGGAGTACCTACTGATGGGTGCTCACACCTCTATGTTGGTGACATAGAGATCACTTTTGAAAGTGTTGCTGCAAGCCCAAGTTCCATTAAGCATGATAATGAAGACCTTGTAGCAGTTGAAGAAGAACCAAGATCAACTTCCCCATCACCACTTGAGCTTCATGAAGTTGGTCCAAGCAAAAATGAAGAAGATGAGGAGGTTCATTTGCAAGAGCCTCATTTTCTTGAAGGGTCCTTAAAGATGAATGAAAATAAGATCCAAGAGTCCCTCAGCATTCTCCATGACACTCAAGCATTGGTGTCAAATTCTTGTTGGAGAGCTACTTCATTGGAGGAAACATCCTTCCTTGAAGACATGGAGAAGATTCAAAGAGCAATGTGCCACATCAAAGGTAATTTCATGTCTTTGCTTTTTGATAGAAACCATTTGTTTGAGCTTAATGAATTGTTACATGATGCATACTTGAAGAATAATGAGGATATTCATAAGCTCACAATTCAAAATGAGCAACTTCTTGAAAAGTTGCAAGATACTTGTTTTTCCTCCTATGTTTCAGATTGTCAAATGGTAGATTGTTTGGAGGATTCTCATGACATGGTGGATCATGAAGATGCTATGACACCTATGACACAAATCAGACCTGAAGGATGACATATGACATATATGACATATATGACATGTCAGGGCTAAAAATAGACTCCAAGAGGGCGCTCAAGGGTGTTAGGGCAGCTAAGATGCTTCCACATGTGATTTGGTGGAAGTGGGAGACTAGGAATTGTTGTACAAGTGGCGTTCTTTGGAATCTCTTCCCAACATGAGTTGGAATGAGTCTCTTGGAAGGAATTAGACCCATGGAGGACATTAGAAGTTTATAAATGTCAATAACAAAGAATGAAACCAGATTTTTGATCATTTGTAGAATTTGCAATTGCATTTGTGAAGAGGAAGAGCTAGTGGATGACTAGTTTCTTGCCTTAGCCAATTTCGAGGGTGAAAGATTCCCATCCAAGTTGGTAATTGGAAAGGCCATTCAGACCTTTCATTTGGAGCTTTAATGGAGTCTTTATTTGCAGGTGTAAGCTACAGGGCAGCTCATGGTTTCTTCTATTGCAACTCACTCCTTCAACCATTTCCCGTTTTGATGGCATATTCTTGATCCTTGAAGGAGGGCGTTTTTGGTGAGCTATTGTACTTTTTGGGGGAGCTTCTAATGCCCCATTTATTTTGTAATATGAATTAAATACTCTGTTCTTCATCTCCAAAAAGTTTCAGGTCGAAATTCCAAGTAGAAATGTATAAATCTCATTTTTAATTGAAGAACAATGCCATTTCCCCACTACCTTGTTGTGAACCAATGTATTGAGGATGATTTTGAATGAATGGATGATTCTCTGATGAATTTGTGATTAATGGACTGCCATGGATGTATTTTACAAGTTTCATGTACTGTACTTGAGCATTTGAAGTATTTTTACTTAGTTTAATTGCACTGGGAGAAGAAATAGTGCCATTTCCCCAAGGGTCGAATTGGTGATTTTTGCAGTTGAATGGGAGAGGGTTGGAACAGATATAATAATCAATTAATGGTGCACATGAGACCTTAATAACATCCTTAATACATTCCCTACCTCTGTTCAGAAATTTGAGTGGCTTTGGAGGCATTTGGGAAGCCATTTTCAATACTTACCCCAGGGGGATTTGAACCCCAAATTACTAGTAAAATTGCATACTTGGTCCAGAATCTTAAGAGAGTTTGCAGAGGTATTTTGGTGGCCATATATCATCCCTGAACATCATATTCAAGTATTAATATCATTCATACAACTTCCTTGAAGATTTGAAGGCATTTGGAGTCAATTCGAGACATAGAGACCAATACTAGTCAAAGGCAAATTACTAGTAAAGTTCCCTACATTGGCCAGAATTGAAAGAGTATTTGCAGAAGTATTTTAAAGGTCCAAAGGCATCCTTAAAACACATATTTATGTTCTAATCTCATTCATATACCTTCTCAGAAGATTTGGGATCATTTGGGGCAAATTTGGGACCTAGAGATCAAAACTAGTCAAAGGTCGAACTAGGGAAAAAAGTGGAAAATTGCCATTTTAATAAAATTCCTAAGAAGGGACATTACAGTGGTATCAGAGCATGGTCCTTGCACCTGTGTATTAGGTACATACATTCAAGAATAATTGGCAGCCATGTCTTACAATTATGATGAATCCTATGAGTACAATTCTTATGAGGAATATGCAGATGCTTAAACTATGAAGGAGTACCTACTGATGGGTGCTCACACCTCTATGTTGGTGACATAGAGATCACTTTTGAAAGTGTTGCTGCAAGCCCAAGTTCCATTAAGCATGATAATGAAGACCTTGTAGCAGTTGAAGAAGAACCAAGATCAACTTCCCCATCACCACTTGAGCTTCATGAAGTTGGTCCAAGCAAAAATGAAGAAGATGAGGAGGTTCATTTGCAAGAGCCTCATTTTCTTGAAGGGTCCTTAAAGATGAATGAAAATAAGATCCAAGATTCCCTCAGCATTCTCCATGACACTCAAGCATTGGTGTCAAATTCTTGTTGGAGAGCTACTTCATTGGAGGAAACATCCTTCCTTGAAGACATGGAGAAGATTCAAAGAGCAATGTGCCACATCAAAGGTAATTTCATGTCTTTGCTTTTTGATAGAAACCATTTGTTTGAGCTTAATGAATTGTTACATGATGCATGACAGAGTGGCAGACTCATTGTGTCACAATAAAAACTCAACTTCAATTCAAAAAATACAACTTCCTCACAAGAACACTTTTTTCAAGAGTAGTCATAATCTCAAAAGATCAAGTGAAGAGCATAAGTCATCTACAAACACTTGAAACTTCATCATATGTTTCAACAAAATTATTGTATTAGCATTGATGAAGTTTGATGTCCTACATTATGTCATAGGTTACTCATCAACGGGGAAACACTCCACAGTTGATCTACATCACAGTGAAAGTGGTTCAAGTTCAATTTCAAAATCAAGTTCAAGCTCAAAGTTCAAGTTCCTCGACATTAGTATCAAGTGAACTCTTTACTATTTAGTTTAGATTCTACAAATAAATTGGTTTGATATTTAAGGCAGTCCATTTATATTATGTTTTGCATAATCTAAACCCTACATCTTTTCTATCCTATCCTACCCCTTTCATACAACCTTCCTTGTCCTCTAACTTCCAAGATTAGTGCGTGCCTGATTGATACACCCAATTCCATCATTATATATAACACAACCATTGATAAGAAAGGAGTGCTCCAAAAGGTGGTTCAAATCTAATTCTCTAGAAATTGGGTGTGTTTGAAGTTTAATTGACAAAATCACAACTATGTGAGGCACTATGGTGCACACAGAACGAAATAACACTGAAATTCTCCTCGAGTATCCAAATGCTAAGGAAATATTCATGTAGGCATGCTAGTTAAGTTTCCTATAGTATTTCCAATGCAGTAATTTCTCTAGAGCCAAAGAATTTTATTAGAATTTTGATGGAAAAGAGGCTACAATTTGTTATTGATGAGGATACACTTAGTCAAGCAATCGAGCTTGCCTCCGTAGGTGAATAGTGGTTTAAGCACCTCAAGCTGATGTTAAAATGGAGTTACGAAGGGAATTGTTAGCTTCTCCATTGGATGAGGTATCCCTCATAATAATAAAAAATTATCACATGGGAAGGGTGCTCTAGTCTTGTGCATTGTTATCATATCAAGATGATGATGCATTTATAAATGATGAGTTCATGAATATGCCTTATTACTTTTTGAGGGATCTCACTGTCATGTCCAATGCATATCAAAAAATAATGAAGGCATATACAAGTATATTTCATCAAGGACTTATCCAACTAATTCTACAACCTGCATTGAAGAAACTACACATCACTTGGCGTTAGTTCTTCAAAGGTATCAGTACAAATCCAAGGGAAAGAGTTCTCTACCCTTGTTTTACACAAAAACATGCTCATAAAAAATCGACATCAACATTACCCCATGAAGCATCCAAAAGCAAGGAACCATCGGCCATTGTTGTTGATGACACTATGGAAGAATTGGAGCAACCTGAAAATAAACATATCACTAGAATCCCTAAAAAAGGCGCTTCCAGCAAAACTCATAAAGGTAAATCAAGTTTATCATTATCCTTTCATAGTAGTCACTTCAAAGATATGCATTTTTTAGCATTGTTGAGCAAAAATAGAGAATTGAAAATTGAAAACCAAAAGTTAGAGGAACTTGAGCCATACAAAAAGCAAGCATGTAATAATCAAGATCAATTGGCTCAAGCCAAGTGCCAGATTTTGGATTCTTGTGACCTTGGCTTGGAATACCTATTATGCATAGCACCCTCTACCATACACTCTATGTTCCTACATGAAATATGGATAGTGTTTAGACTAAAATATATGGCAACAAGTAAACCCTATAAAATTGATAGTCCACGGATGTTTATTGATACATTATTCATAGTTTCATGGAATGAACAATATTCGTAAGTGAATTGTATTTATTCAACTTTTCATTGCATGATTTATATGTCCACTAGAACCCCAATCCTTATGTTGGTGATGTCCAACTTAGATCTTTCTCATCATTTATTTATGGGCTCATTAAGTGGAGAAAATCTCGTGAATTTTACAAACAAATTGAATTCAACTAAGATCTCATGATTCAATATATTTATCAGTTTCCAAATGTTGTTAAAGAATATTACCATAGGATGCTTAGCAATTTCAACTATTCAATGCAAGTACAAACATCAACATGAAGATCTTGCATGCCACAATGAATTTGTTGAGATGGATTCCTCGTAAGCCTTATTAATCTCCCATGATATATGTCCTAGTTTGTCAAATAATATTAGGAATCAAACACCTACATGGTATCCTCATTTCAACCTTACATTACGTCGAGCTTCCTTTTACACTCACTCTTTGAGAAGACATTGAATCAAATGGATCAGACTTCATTTTCATTATCCTCTATTATGATGTCCCTTTAGAAGTTACAAAGCCACATTTTGTTGGAGGGATACTAAATAAATGGTGTAATGGAAACAAATAGATAGAGCACTCGGGTTCTATGACGACTAAAAATAATTTGAACATTTATCCTACAATTGGCCAACCTTATACTTGGGACTTCCTGAGAGGAAGGAGGATATTGCTTGAGGACAAGCAATAATATTGGTTACGGGGATGATGGGTGCCTAATTTGCCATGTTTTAAACCCACTAATTTACTCAATATGATAACATTTTGACTACTTTACACTTCATTTTCTCCCAAAACCAGCATTGCATTTCCATTTCTTTGCACATATAAAATATATGCCATGGATTGTTGCTTAAAGGATTAATTATATTATTTGTATGAATTTGGACTATAATTTAGAGTTTCTTGACATGTGAATAAAATAATTACACAGGTTAAGGTCCAATGCACCATCAAACAAAGTCAAAGATTCAGCGCACGGTCAATTGAAGACATGAATATTCCACTTCTAGAAGGAGAATCAATGCATGAGGGGCATTGTACCTTCTCCAACCAATAGTCATGGACTATAGGATTTGTATAACTGTGAATTTCCTAGCTGGGCGCAATTTTAGGAAACAACTTGTAACTAATTACAAGTAGATAGGTTTTTCTTTTAATTAAAAGTTAAAGTATTTTGATAGAAGATACCATCTGAAAAATATAAAAAAAATGGTCTCTTCCCAGATAAGGGCATCAATACTCATAGGAAATATAGTTTCGTATATAGTTCTTTTCCATAATATAGATTTGTAACCCCAATTCTAGCTTGTCGTGTTACTTAATCATCTCTTAGAGGGGACCCACTTTGAGAGGTCGGTTATTCGCTTATGTTTATACTATCTCTATTTGTCGAGTACACTTTCTTCCTTATTACTGACTATATTTAAGACTAGGTTTACACTGTGCAAATTTTTCTTACTTCAAAGCATGAGTTTCATATGTTTTGAAGCCCTTAATATATGCCATTGGTCTAATCAATGAGTGCACAAATTCCTTATATTGATTTCTTTAGAATTTGTTTTATTGGTTATAAATGGTATCCAAATTGTAATTGAAATTGTCTGTAGCGTTATTTTGCTCAATTCATCCTCCCCTATAGTGCTCTTCCATTTAAATAGATTTGATTCCCTATAGCATAAGCCATATTATGCTATGCTGAAAGAATAAATTGTTTGTTGTAGTTTCCTGTGACTTATACTTTGTTTTATAGGATTCCAAAGGATAATTTCCTCTCCTCAAACTCCATTCAATTCCTATATATCCAATTTGTATATGCAAACCCATATATAAAATCCCTGTAAATAATTTGTGTTCATACCATGATTTTCTAGACAAAAGTATACATTTTGTAATGTGGCTTACCTATTATCTGATAACCTGCAATGAATGACATATTGGTTAACTATAACCTCCCCCGGCATGATTATGCTCATTAATGACTATTTCGTATAAATTGACTTCTAAAATTGATTTATATTTAATCACCCCATAGCTAGCATAGCATACAAACACTTGGCTTCACAAAGTATTAATGTTTAGGTAACATCGTAGGTGAATTACCTCTGCGTGGTGTGTTAATAATAATTTCCTTGTATATAGTTTCATGTATGTAACTGATAGATGTCATAAGGGTGTGCTTGTGTTATTTTACTTTAATAAAGTTGTATTTTAACCTTTGTATAAAAACACTATATTGAATGTGTGCTTTGTGTTATTATACCTGCCATGTCATAGCAGTGTATATATTGTAAATGATATTTAGTCAATCCCAATTAGTTGAATCTTTGACTAAAGATTTATCAAAAATTTTCTAACTTTTACATTTACATTAGACACTCAATTTTTTCATTTTTTTATTATTTTAACTCATTTTTCTAGCATTCCATTGGCTGATCACTTTGGGGTCTTATTTCCTAGGTGACAGGGGACGAATTTCTTAGCATTGCAAGGGTATTCAATATCGACCGCTTCCCAATGAGTTTTCTTGGTCCTTTGAGCTCACCACCATTGCATCTACCGCCTCTTTCAAATGGCGCCACCGCCTTGGTCCTTCGAGCTCACTGTGATTGCATGCACCGCCTTGTCAATGTCGCCACTGCCTCGGTCACTGCGACCCCTTTTCATGCTTTTAATGCTCTTTCAACAAATTTCTCTTAACAGCTTTGCAATTTGTCCAACTGCAAGAACTATGATATTGCAATGAAGCATTTGGCAAGCCACTGGATTCAATACTCTTTCAAATAATTTCTCCATTCATGAGCTTGTTCTGCACATTATTTCTTAAGATTTTCTTCTGTTAGTTTCAGATATTGTTATTTCCTGACTATTCCATAAGATAGTACCAAAAACTAACGCTTTTGCTACTTTTAAATTTTTTAGGTATAAGCATGGCAAGAGGTGGAGGATTCTTATTTATTTAACACATGAAACACTGGTATTCTCTTTAATAATATTGATTGGATTTACTAGTGTTACCTTAGTTAATATTTCACTGACGAACGTAGCTTAAGGTATGCAGGATTGATAGCTCGGGTTAAATATTGTTGATATCGCAATAGCTTTGCAGTTTCTCCAATTGCAACAACTTTGATATCGCAAGGTTTGGATGCGTAGATAGCTCTATGTGGACAAAGCATGAGGTACCTAAAACATTTAAATTCAACAAATATTAGTCTGTATTTCTTATGTATAAATTATATAGCAAATCCAAAGTCTTTTAAGATTTGAAACAATCACAAGCTTAGAATATTGTAAACATTGTTTTTTAGGAATAAATACACGTGAGTTACTGCATTGTTTTTTAGGAATGAATAAACATGAGTTCCTGCAATGCATTCTAGGATAAAATTCAAAAGTATGCTAACTTACCATGCCCTATTACAAAATGGAATGACCCTAGTTTAGTGCATTAGTGCAGGAAATATGCAACAAACTACCGTCTGATTTTTCATCATTTTTAATCTACAAAAGCTCCCAGTTGGTTTTATAATTTATGGTAAATTGGACTGAGTTTATCTATATTTGTGATACTATGATGTGATCAGTATAATGTTTATTCTCGAATGAGAAATTGAGCCAACTTAACCTTAGTAATTATATTCCTTATCCGTTGAAATATGAGTTTCACAGTGGCTTTGGTGAGAGGCAAGATACAGAAGCTACAAATGAAAGAACATAATACAACACTAGAATTAGCAATAACAACACAACAATAAAATAATACAACATCAGTAGAGCGAAATGGATTTTCCTTACATTCCTCTACCTCCAACCAGAGCGACCTCACATAACCAAGAAATATATCACTTTTTGATTACTAAATTCACAATACAATGCTCAATGGAAAACTCGTGCACCACTAGAACCACTTGAGCAGGAGCACTACTTCGGCTAGAAGCATGAATTTCTCAGGTTTCACGTGCGGGAATATGCCAGGGATGAAAACCTATCCTTATCATATGGTAAACCCTCCAAAAAAAGAGGGGTAATCAGCAGGACATCCTTCCAGCACGCAGGTCTCAGAGGTGATGGCTGCTTTCAGCAGCTACACAAAAGAGAGGGTACTATGGAAGTCCTGAAACAACAGCGTTGGACCCGTAATTATACAGATTCAAGCTTAATAAGTTGAACGCTATTTGAATCACCGTAATCCTTAGTTATCAAATTGCAAGGAGAGACTCACATAATCCTATCTAGAAGTGGAAAATGTGATAGAAATTTAACCCAATTTATAGGGCTGAAGCACATATGTCAATTAGTTTGGTGTAATATTTACAATTTGGAGAAAAATGCAGACAATCCTCAACCCACTGCTCATTGCATTCATTTAGACATTTGTTCAAAACAATGCTCCGATGTTGCACGCAACCAATGCTGGTATGTTTTTCCAAAAGTTTAAGTGAGCTAACCCTATCATTGTTTTATTCAGACAATGAAAGGCGAACTTCGAATTCCATGTGGCATAGATGCATGGAATATGTGATACCAACTCTTCGCCTTGTTATTCCAGTTTCCCGACTCGGCATGCCTGTGGAGATTTGGTGTCCGCATCTATTTCATCATGTAACATTAAAGCCACATTCTATTCATGCATGCTATTTGCACTAAAATCATGGTTACCTTCCAAAATTGGCATTAGGTATAAAATTCTATAACTTTTAACAATAAAACGATGATTCGTTTGGTCTTTCCTATAGGCGAGGTGCTACGACATCCATCTATACATTGATACAATTATCCTCGAATGACAACTTTGATAGGAACTTCTATTTTTTATCCCAATTTTAACGATGCTAGTTTTGGTTCTAGGGCCCACCTAGGTACGTATTTATGCAATCTGAGCTAAAAAGGCTAATCCGTAAAATTCCTACAAGAAAGAAAAGAACTCTGGATTGAATAAAACTGTTGTCGGAATCAAGAATATATCCCAATTGTTTTGTGAATGCTTTTGTGCTTAAAATAAAGGTTCCAAGGGGAGCTTTCTTTTGTGCTCCCATACCTCCTTTTTTTCCACTCAGTTCGCATGGTTATAAATTATAAACAATATTAAATTCCACTATGTTTTTTTTATTGCAAAAAAAGGAATGTTGGGCTCAGCCCAAGTAAGGAATTTTTGGCAAGTCAGTTTTGGGAGTTGCGAGGATACGACGCAGCGCAACATCGTGAGAGTAAGAGATTCAGTGCTGTGAAGTTACAGGGCTGCGAAGTACTAGAGCTGTGGAGATACAGCGTCACGAAGAGCTAGTTCCGCGAAGATCTAGCAAGGAAGAGTTTGGGAAGGAAAACAGTGTAAATTCTGGTGAGACCAATCGACAGTCTATTTTTGGTTAAGATACTCCATGATTCCTAGCATGAGGGTAAGGAGTGGTGTAGAAGGAGAGCTATTGGTCACACAAGCAAAAGCAGCACTACGTGAACCGACCGCATAAAGTCGTTAGAGAAGGAACGACGGGGTGAAAGCGACTTGTCGACACAATCAGGTGTCTCTGGAGGTCACTACACAGGAAGAGCTATTGCGCAGAAGATATTAAGAGCAGGGCTATGGTGTCCAACACTACACAAAGATTCAAAGGAACATTTCAAGACTTGCGATGTTTGCCAAAGGACTGGAAAGCCATCGCGAAGAGATGAAATGTCGTTAAGACCGCAACTGACTTTACAGGCATTCGACAAATGGGTTATTGATTTCGTGGGACCGATCAACCCACCAGGAAAGAGGACTGGTGCAAGATACATTATCACCGCGACTGATTATCTCACCATATGGGTAGAAGCTAAACTAGTGAAGGACTGTAGCACAATTACTGCTGCGCATTTCATCTTCGAGAACATCCTTACCAGATTTGGATGCCCAAAAATTTTAATGAGTGATCAAGGAACTCACTTTTTGAACAAAACTATTGAATCCCTTACTGAGGAGTTCCACATTTACCATCAGAGGAGTACACCGTACCATCCTCAAGCCAATGGAACTATTGAGGCATTTAACAAAGTACTGAAGAATGTGCTGACAAAAGTATGCAATACAAACATAGATGATTGGGATCTACGCATTCCAGCATTGTTATGGGCATATAAAACAACTTGTAAGAATATGATAAGCCATACACCTTTAAGATTGGTCTATGGAGAGGAAGCTGTGATGCCAATGGAGTACATTGTACCAATCTTAAGAATTGTTTCATTCACAGACATGGAATATGAAGAGACATTGCAAGAGAGGCTTCTACACTTGGTTGGATTGGAAGAGGATCGCTTCATCGCAGGATTTCACCAGCAAGTGCAGAAGGACATAGACAAAGCATGGCATGATCGCCATATCAAGCATAAAATCTTCCACGTAGGAGACCTTGTCCTCATGTATGATAGAAAGTTCATGAAATTTCCAGGAAAATTTAAAATGCATTGGCTTGGGCCATATACTGTTATGCATGTTACTAATGGTAGCACAACTCAGTTAGCCACATTAGCTGGAGACAACTTACCAGGTCTAGTGAATGGAAGTAGAAAAAAACCCTACAGGGATATTCCTACTTCGCAGAACTCTCAGTGATCAGAAGAGCAAGGAAAATTCTAAGTGTCAAGTACAGTTGAAACTGGGCACTAGAAATTGAACAGAGTTTGTACACAATTTTGGTCCGATACGCGAAGTTGATGGAAAGGATGCATCAACTACGTAGCACTAGTAGAAAAGTGAAGCTGCGTAGATATGAAAAAAAAGAAGAGAAAAGAACACAAAACAAAAGAGAAGTACAAACGCATAGTTGTGAATTTCAAAAGGAAGCTGCATAGTTCAAAAGAAATAGGGTGGACATGAAGAGCAGTATGAAAGAAGGTAGCACCGCGCAGTTCACCGCACTGCGAGTGGTGACATCCGTCCATGCAGTTTGACGCAAAACCTCAAAATAGTCGTTAGAGCTGAAAACTAGCCGTTATACAGTGATTTTGCTGACGTCGTTTGAGCATTTAACACAAAATTAGTCGTTCTGAAGCATTTAATGAAGGAAAGGACCGAAATCCTCAATGGATTTGGCCAACTGTCATGACAATTAATGTTTATCTAGTCGTTTATGGGTGAGGCTAAGCTCAATTGCGCATATAAATACCACTAAGTCTGGACTCACGGGCATTACCAAAACCTTCAAAATTTTTCTGCACGCCATAGATTTAATCTGTTTACAGTGAGTGCCAAGCAATTCTGTGAGTTTGCAAAGAGATTCAAGTGAATGTATGATGATTCCACACTTGAGCAAGAGTCCACAGTCGAGCATGCTGTGAGGGATTTCAAACAAACCAACCTTGAAGGGTTGATGAGAACCCCTGCTAAGAAGGTCGTCACAGAACAAGGATAGGGTTCACGTAGATCACCATGACATTCTAAACAAATTCAAAGCAAGGGTAAGGAACCCATAACAGAGAAAGTCAAGGCGAATATAATGGGATCCAAGCTACCAGAAGTTCCACCAGAGGACAGAGAGCTGCCATTAACCTTGACCCCATAGTACGTTTCACCGTGCGTAGTAGAAGCACCAGCCGTGAAGCTTTCTAGAAATGAAAAATATGAAATACAACTGTCGTCGATATCTTGACATGTTAAGCTACAAGAAAATTTGTTGGGTAAGCTCGCAGATTCCAACTTTGAGGACTATGATTTGCTGCAACAGCAAAAGGATCCAGATGAGCCGAAGTACCCACAATTCCAGCCAGACAGATACATGTGCTGGAAGATGGACGTGAAGAAAAACCCGTTGTTGATTGTGTAGAGTTGGTTGTTTGAAGTTGTGGAATCGGGGATACTAAACTCATGAGGTTTCCACACTTCGATAGGAGCCCAGAACTAAATGCGGTGGTGCACACTTTGATATCGTGCACACACCAAGGTTACCTTTGTTGGACAGAAATGTCGACCTCAATATAGACCTGATCCACCAAATCACGGGGTTAAGCAAGCGAGGTGAAGACCCTAAGAATTTATTGCCGGCAAAACGAGAGACAAAGAGATTGCCATGCAGATGAAGGAAGAATATCAGATTCCTAAAGGCAAAAGGGGATTTGTCACAGATTATTTGAAAGATGACGCTACAAGATTTGTAGTATAACTGCTCACAAGAAAAATCTTGTGGAAGGCACGACCCATAGAAGTACCAACAAGAGAAATTCACCTCGGTGCGAAAGCAGTGTAGGGAACCATATTCAATTGGTGTCAATATTTGCTAAATGAGTTTCTGGACGATGTCCGCGACACCCAGACTAGTGGAACTGCTTTCCATTACAGCTGGTTAATGGTTCTGATTACTTTTATAGGCTAGAAGGAGCCAAGGCATTATGTTGGTCTCACTTCTAACATCAATGACTGCCAAGGACCCAGATATGCAAATCTGATACCAAAAAAACAACACACTTCAAATGAAGTATTCTTCACATACTATGATCAGCTGTGTGATGTCATTGTTTGGACAATGCGCATCTCCAAATAAGTAACATCTAAGTATATTCGCACTTTAAATTTTCGAGCTGACATGCATTCCATTTATATTTCAGCAAAGCACAGAAAAAGAACCCAAAATGGTTCCAAGGGAACTATCACCTCTACGAAGCAGGTATTGACCTCATCATGAAGGAATGGCTAGATGAATGGAAGGTCGAAGGACCAATGGTCATTGATAGTGACTCGGATGAAAGCAATCCAATACCGGCAATGATCATTGAAGAGTCACCAGCAGGAAAAAGAAAAGAACCTGAAAGCTCTGTACAACAGAAAGTCTAGAAAAACAAATAGAAATCCATAAGGGATCCATTAGAAGCAGGGCTGCATGATGATGATCATGAGATCATCGCGTCCAGGGTCACCACGCATCTAGAAGACATGATGGCCCTCAATGAAAGTAAGAATGAGGAGATTCAAGCAAACCTACAACAAAATCTCACCACGCTGCAAGACATAGCGGTGAAGATGGAGCAAGTCCAGCGCGACTTGGCCTTGACTTGAGAATCAGAGTCAGAAGGAAGGTCAGGAGACACCTCGCAGCCAAAGAAAACGCCTTTAGCTCTGACCATGGCACCAAAGCCACGCATCATCAGAATTGACCCACTAAGCGTAATCTTACCGCGCGATGAAATCGCTGTGAGCGCACAAAGAGTAGAGCATGTGGATATTGATATCACAATGCTACCCCTCGAAGGCCTACATAACATGCACCTGCAGGTTGTGGAGGAAATACATGATATAGATATGGTCATTCTGAACCAACATCAGGACTTACAAGCAAATTATAAACAATTGCAGGAAGCAAGTGCAAAGAAGGCTAAGGCACTTGAAAGCGAACAAGAGCATAGAAGAAGAATAGAGTAGACTATCGCTTCAGTTTGCGCAAAAATACCAGAGTGCGACGAGCAGCCAGAGCTCGAAGATACTATAAGGAAGATTAGATCGGTATTCAATGATATTAGAACTGGGATGAAAGACATGGAGATTGATTATAAAGCAAAACTTGTCACTTTGGAAGCACAGAATCTCCCAAAGACACCACCGGATTAGCAAGATATTAGAGCAATAGAAGTTCAAGCTATCGTAGAGAGCATATCCAACTAAGTAGCTAAGTGTCAAAACTTTCTAGATGAAGAAACACGAATGTTTACTGCACTGCAAGAGGACCCTCAGTTGCTGCACGTCCAAACTAGTTTGAAGGAAAAGTAGGTAGTGTTAGACGCTCTGAACATAGAGATGAAGACCCTACTACCAAAAGACAGACTCCACCGATTTGCGGAAGTCAAGGAATTGAAAAGGGAACTCATAGTTTTACAAGAAAGGGAGGCTAACGCCGTGGAGAATTCACAGCCCTTGCAGGAAGAATCCCATGCAATATCGCAACAGATCGAAGAAAAACTGCAGGAACTCCGCGACGCACAAGTGTCAGTACAAGAACAAACTCAAGAAGATCTAACCCCGGATGTGTTGGAAACCGTCAGATCAGTTGAGCAGGACACCAAGGATACAATTGCGAAGTTGAGCGCAACTTACCATGAAATTGCTGCGAAAATAGCTCCGCAAGAGGAAGCGGAGCTCAGGGACGAGCCACATGTAAGTGTTAGGGGCCTATTGGGCTCAACCCAAGTAAGGCATTTTTGGCAAGTCAGTTTTGGGAGATGCGATGATACAGCGCAGCGCAGCATCGACAGAGTAAGAGAGTCAGCACCATGAAGTTACAGTGCTGTGGAGTACCAGCGCTGCGGAGATACAGTGCCACAAAGAGCCAGTTCCGCGAAGATCCGTCAAGGCAGAGTTTTGGAAGGAAAATGGTGTAAATTCTGGTGAGACCAATCAATGGTCTATTTTTGGTTAAGATACTCCATGATTCCCAGCAGGAAGGTAAGGAGTGTCGTGAAAGGAAAGTGACCGATCGCACAAGCAAAAGAAGCACTACATGAACCGGCCACATAAATTTGTTAGAGAAGGAACAATGGGGTGAAAGCGACCTGTCGGCATGCGCTCAATAGAGGGGATGAAAGCGACGTGACCACGCGCAGAAGGATGGCCACGATGACAAGCTGCTATCCGAGCCTAACAGTCCTGGTTAGCGGGGTAACCGCACCAGATTTTGGGGACCTTAGGGTTTTTGAGCCCATCATGAATGTAAAGATGTGACCTAAGGGCATATTTTGTAATGGAAAGGGTTAATGAATGAATCTGGGATAATAGATTATATATGTTGAATATCAATCTCTGTGGAGGAAATTATTGTAAAAAGGATCTGCAACTGTGTGCGCAGAGACCTACTGAAGAAAGAAGAGAGTCTGCAGTTGTGTGCACAAACTGGAACTGTTGTACCCTTCCCATTGCTAATATAACAACAGTTCCTATGGACGTAGCTCCCATCCTGGGGATGAACCACGTTAATTCCTTGTGTTATGTCATTGATTATGTGATTGCATCTGTGTATTTGATTATGTTGAATGGTTAAGATCCTGTTCATGAGTTCATGTGTTCTTGCTTTTATATATATTCACCATAAGGACCAATGATGGGAATAATATGTTAAGTATCGACATATGTGAATGAATTTTGAATGCACAAATATTTCTACGTCAGATGAATGCATAAGTTAAGTAGTTGGGTAAATACTTAAGTCAGCGAAGTCTGTAGAGTGAGATTCCCTGAGCGTAGCACCGAAAGTGTGCAGTTACAGTATAGTTCATTGTGTCGTAGAAGTTTAAAAGGTTTAGAGTTAGATGCATGTGAATGTATAAGTTTACACTAAGTCAAGCATAATAAAGCTGAGTGATTGTCGAAGAGGAAGCGCGGTCCTCAGTTGCGTTGTAATGCTATTAAGACGTCATTCCACATCACGCAATATTTGGATGCGCGATAGCATAAGCGTTAACCGTGAAGAAGTGAACTTTGTGATGTCCACCATTCCATTGAAGCACACATCACTTAGTTGTGGAAACCTGATTCCGAAACCTCCCCATAACTTCGCCTCGTGTGAGACCTCATTCTATTTGCATACTGTTGCCGAAAGGGCTGGGGAAAAGGGGTTTTGTTGTTTCCCTCACCGCGTAGAACCTGGGTATATCTCTCTGAACTTAAATAACACATCTAGATCCAAAAGGGTATGTCCCACTTGTTGACCCTAAATCCCATCAACATAAGATCGATTGCAAAGTGTTGCAACAAGCCTTGTGCTTTATCTTAAAATTTTGCTTTATGCCAGTATAACCCTAATGACTATATGGACGGACCTTTCCTCTGCTTATAATTGTCTTGCCAAAGTATCCTTGTAGGAAGCTATAGGATTCTCCTCATAGTGTGCAATATGCTTGTGAATATAATGAGCATGTTACAATTTTATGGTTTTACTTTTTCGCCATAGTCTAAAACTTCTAGGATTTCCAATGGAATCATATGGTTTTTTCGGCGACATTTTTAGAAAATCCGACATAAATTTTGCAAAATCGTTGTTATAGCTATTAAATTTATACATTTTAGGTGCCCTGGGGGTTGTTTACTGTGCTGAATCCATTTCTGACTTAAAAACGTTGATTAAAACACTGCTTGATTCATATTTTGAAAACACAATTTCACTTGTTTCCAGGGAAAAACTGACCGTCCGGTGGAAATCATCAAATCTTTAGAAAGAAAAAAAAATTCACATGTTGATTAAAAGTTATGACATGATTTCTACTGCTGTGATATGGGTTCATGATAGTTACAAGAGCTTTACCAACCTCAAACAAGTAGCTAGATAAAATATCAATCAAAGAGGTGATCCAATTTATGAAAGAAGTAGTTGGATAAAATATCAATCAAAGAGGTGATCCAATTTATCAAAGAAGTAGCTGGATAAAATATTGAATCAAAGAGGTGATCTAACTTATCAACGTTTGGATGTTCATAATTGAAACTATGAGTTTCGAAGCACCTTGTTTGAGTTTTTAAGCCTTGGTTTCCATGTTTATAATATATTTATTAATCTCTATGCATTAAAGAAGGAAACAAATACTTGGTAATTATGGTTCAGTAATGCTTCACAATCCAACTTAAATTGTAATTATAATTACGACATGGAAAGTGCTTAAGAATATATTGCATGTACAACAACATATTCAACACACTAAAATTGCCATCAACACACTACAATATTCAACATGCTAAAACTGACATCAACACACTGCAATATTCAACACTATAAAAATGACATCAACACACTGCAATTGTTGTTTTGTGTACTCAACATATAACAACATGATCAAATAACAACACATTCAACAAATCAATGTTTCTACCTACCAATCTAACCACAACAGGTATCTGCTGCCATGCAGCCTTGTTTTACTTTGGTAAAGGTGTATTGTATGTATGTATTATACTTTAACATTTTTTTAGTAACACTATTGAATGTACATAAGGTATATTATATTTTAATTGTGGTTTGATAACACCTTCTTGGTAGTTATATTTTATATTACTTTATTTGTTTTTATTAACTTTTCAAGTGTGATTAATTGTATACTTAGTAGGCTAGACATATTACTTTAGTTAGTAGGCTCGTATTGTTTCATTCACTTTAATTGGTAGTCTATAAATATTTAGTAATTTAGTTTCTAATCTTTAATACTTAGTCTTTAATATTTGGTAGTGATTAATATTTGGTAATTATTTTATAGGTAATTTATTTACAATTGGTTTAACTTTTTATATATTTAAGCATTGGTATATATGAGTTCATCAGTACACATAGAATTGGTGTCTCGTAAGCTTATCACAAACCTTGGGTTGACATTTAAATGATCTATTGAACCCTTAACTCCATACCTTCGGATGCACATAAAATCACTGCCACACCCAATACATCAAAATAACTTTACCCGCAACTAAAATTAAGTGGCAATGGCCAACTATAGACTTTAAATTATTGAAAACTACTTTTCCACCATAATCGTTGTCACTCTTGTTCTAAGGAGCTATGAACCATTTTTAACATGGGACATGGAGACTTGAACCTTGCACTCTTGTTCTTAGGTGTTGTGAACCCTATTTAACATGGGAGAGAAGGATATGAACTTTACAATTTCGCTACACTTTCACCTACCATTAACAAGAACTTTACCAATACACTATGGGACAATATCTTTATTTCCATGAATCTTTATTTCAATTGTTTTTGAAGATTCATTACAAATGTTAGTATGATTATTCTTCAAAATAGTGTTAAGAGAATACAAATTCAAAAGACTAGTTATATTGTTATTGAGAAGTTCTTTTGGGTTTGAAAATAAAAAAAGTCACTATTTTTTCTATCTATGTTTCCAATCTAGCTTTCAACGGTATATGATGTGGAAAATGGTACAAGATGCAATTGTTTCCCATGTAAAAGTGTAACAAAAGCTTAATTTTTAGTGAGAAATATTGGACTCGACACCAATGATATGCAAGTGCATATGGTTTAGGATTGCACTGTATTTTAGGATTTTGTACTGCCAAAAACATAATACCCAAAATTAATTTAAAGAAATTATGTATACCAATTATAGAGAGCCATATGCACCAAACAAATCAATATTTCAAGGAGAAGTGTTCACCCACTACATTAGATATTCATAGAGTGTTCTTGCCATTATAAGTATGCACTATTAGACCTTGCATATTGAAAGCACCAATAAACCTTGAAGATTGAAACTCAAATTAATTCAAAAGAATCTTAACAAAGTTAGGTATACCTCCATCCTCATCTCCCCTTCCTTTTCCTTTTCTTCTTCTTTTAAAGAGATTTGAAGATGGCTATTTGTTGGAATTACTCGAAGTTAATAAATTAAAAGAAAATAAAATAATGGCATTTAGTTTGAAACAAAGGAGGCAATGATGTTTTATCACAAAAAACTCTTAATTAAACAATTACGCTTGACTATGTACCCACCACCTAGGTATCTTTCTGAATCCTTGATTAAGCATATAAAATAAATACAAGCCATTGAGTCATGACCTCCCATAGATTTGGGATTAACCCCTTATTAATCCATTATTAAATGATGCCAGAAGTAATTCCCCTTATGACTCATAAATCTGCCATGCTCGAATTAATCTCATTGAATATAATATTGCAAATGACATACCATCATGCCAAAAATGTAAATATAGAAAATATCCATTTAATGATGATTCAATCAACTTAATTTCAAGATGTCAATATAAGAAAGCATGTGGAAAAACAATGAATTACACATGAAACATGTTATTCCCTTTCAAATTGCTTCATCAATGCTATTTATCAATGCAAAACATGAAGCAACACAATAACCAGAGTTTTATATATATAACACATGTAAAAGATCAATTATAAGTACATATTACCTTATCACCCACTATCTTCCTTCATTTTTTTATGAACACTAAATAACATATTGTTCTACATATAGGGATATTTACACATGTAGGTCTCAAATAGGTGATTGTTTTTAATATAACAGAATTCCCCTCAACTACCCAATATTTGTATTCCATATCTGTTTCAAAATGTTAAATTTTCCTTTGCATTATCTATCAATGGATCTTGAATAAAATCATCAACATGCTTATATATGGCAAGTTAGAAATCAGTCTCAAGTGTCATGGCATGTTGTAACATGGTTAAATAAATGAAGGAAACTAGAGTCAATAGAAAAATCCTAGCATTGAAAATATCTCTTGTGGGACCAAAGATGATGTTATAAACTATCATCACTACTAATTATGAAAATACAAACAATGGTTTCACTTGAAAATAAAATTCCTTATGTAATGAGAATATTTTCAACATTAACCTAGATTTTTAGTGGCTTCTCTAGTTATGATTATGTGATTAGAACATCCTTTGGTAATGAATAAGACAAAACTTGGTTATATGTAATCTTTAAATCATGCAAATAATCTTAATAGGACCAAGAAGTCTGTGGAGATTCTCCAAAGAGACGAGGACGTGTATTATAATTGGAATGTAGCCAAATCACTAAATATTATGAAAATGTACTTGAAACAGCATGCATACTTCAAAATAGGGAAGAGTGCAAGAGAAGAGAATAGACTTACTATCATGACCCTATGATTAGTGCCACGATTTTTATGTTTTCGACTCCAAGGAATGTGTGGCATTGGCTTGCTTCTTCTACAATGGCTTGGCCTACTTGCGACTATTACACCCAGACTACGCCTCTTCACTCAAGGTCGTCCCATAACTACGCATTGAGCTACGAGCTATTAGGTCATTGCAAGCCCCTACTCAAGTGACTCACCCAATAGTCACTTGCATTATTGTAGTCCAACAATTAGACAATTCTACAATTAAGCATTACACATGAACATAACAGTACAAGTATCCAACAATATACACAAGACACAACAAGTATGGTGGTGCCAAAACTATGCACCCAAACTCACTATGAAGAACGTTACATACATAACAAAAAACAACAAAGGAGTGTGCCCAACCTAGAAAATATGCATATATAGATATACAACAAATATGGGATGATTCCCTTACAATCCCTGTCCAAGATAGTCTAGGAAACCCCAAACACGTTTTCCTAAACCTAAGTCAAAGTTACCAAGATGTCCCTCACTACCTGCACATTCAACCTATGTTTTGTCCATATAATTGCCTTAATGCACACCCCAAATTCTTCATTGCGTCAAGCACTACGTACTCTAGTACTCATGTTCAATACCAAGTGTGCCTATCCGGATTGACTACGTCCGTCACCCAACATGCCCAAGTCACACTACTCTGACCCGAAAAAATGCTCCTAGAAGTGTGCCAAAGTCGTACTACTCTTACCCAAAAAAGTGTTCCCAACTCATGCTACTTTGTCCTGGTAAAGTGTGCCTAGAAGTGCGTCCAACTCGAACTACTCCATCCAAACAGATTACACCCAAGTCATGCTATGTCATCCTAACATATATTGCCTAACTCACATTTCTTTGTCCTGAAAGATTGAACCCAACTCATGCTATTTCGTCTCAGTAGACATCGCCCAACTCATGCTACTTTATCCTGGAAAATTGCACCCAACCCATGTTACTATGTCCCAATAGACTGCGTCCAACCCATCCTACTCTATCTCAATAGAAAGTAACCAGCTCACGCTAATCTATCCTGGTAGACCACACATCATTTTTTCTACTGCATGTCGACATACTTCACCCAAGTCATGCTATTGTGTCTTGATGGATTGTGCCCCAAGTCTTACGGATGTGTCTCGACGAATTGCGCCCAAGTCATGCTACTTTCTCCCAACTGACTTCCATTGTATTTTCTGCTTGAATGACTTGAATGACTTTTTATTTGCACTCCACTTGTATTTGTATGGTGGTCCCTTGCCAAGGGGATCCCAAATTCATCATGCTAACTCAAGTGTTCCCATGCCACCGTGCACCAAAATATCATGTGCCCCCAAGCCGACATGCTCCCAACTCCCTTAAGTGGACAACGTGCTTTGCAAGTAAGTGTCGGCTTCAAAAACTAACCCATCAGATGGGTGCCTTGGGTCAACGTGCCCAACTCAATGCACCCTAAATTTCATGCTCACATCTATCGTCTCTCCACAAGACTATGATCACTTAGTCATTTTGGAGTGTGCAGACACCATGCACCCTCCATGCCTCCACACATTGCCACAAGCCATGCCCATGTTTACACAAACCAAATGTTCCATCTCCACACTCAACCAAACCAGTGGTGTGCTCCTTGCCATGTTGTCAAGGGGCCCCGCAAGTATAGTGTTCATAGCTCTACACTCAACCTTCGTTAATCCCTCATGATCCTTCGACATGCATTAGGGGAAGTGCACTCGGCCTCCATGCTGATTTCACAACACTTACTATCTTCATAGTACTCAGGACAAGGGAAAGAAGAAACTGGAATTTTGAGACTCCACCAAAGAACAAAGAAAACTTCAAAAACCCAAATAATATGAGACAAATGCCCGGTTGATAAGGATGAACTACTTGTGGGTGCCAAATATTATTTAGTAAAGGCCAATGTGCTAATATTTGAAAGAAGGCTTGCACTATACGATCCTTGACTTGTTTAAAAGTGGCATGAAAAATAGATTTTTCACATAAAACACTGGTAAATACATTTTATAGTAACAATTAAAAGATATAAACCTAGTGTGCCAAGATGTTGAAGAATAAGTCACCAATCATCCAAGTTCGTATGTTTCAAATGAACTAGAAATTAAAGGATCATATGACTACCAAGAATATTGAGGTAATTATATGACAATTTTGAGTGCTTCATGGATAAAATTACTTGATTGAACTCAAAGAGTATATCTTGCTCAATGAATCATCGAAGGATGAAGGAAAAAGGACAATTTTGAGTGACATCAAACATTTAAAAAGAGAAAAAGAAAGCCAAAAAGCTTCTAAATGCTAAGTAATCTTGCACTTATTCAACCTTAAAGAATAGTAAAGATTATCAACTAGGCAATCTTTAATACTCCATTCTATTAAAATTATCTTAGGTATTTGTCTACTCTAGTGGAAAAAATTGAAACACATTAAAATCAAACTTTGCATAAAATTTTGTGAAGTTTTCTACAATTACAAAATGAATCATATGTTAGATTTTGCACTTTAATTCAATTTAGTTAGATCTTTAAACTGAAAGATAGACAAGCACAACACAACACAAAAGACACAAGAATTTTCCTCGGGGAAACCATAAAGGAGAAAACCCCGCAACTTCCTCAGAAATTGATTTGTCACTAGTACAATATCAAACAAGATGGAAAACCCAAAATATAAGATGTATTTTGCATCTCTCTCTCTTTCTCCTCCAATGAACTTGCCTTCTCTCTCACTTGGTGTGAACTTGGTTGAGTGAGTGTGTGTGCCAAATGAGAGAGTGACTCTCTCTATTTATACTTTATGTGTGGGTGACCTAATTCCTCAATGGGGCCGATCTCACTTACCTAACTAGGACGACCTCTCCTAGGGAGACTCAAAAATACAATTTACATTTGACCTTTGGGGAACTATTTCCCTGACTTACAATGGAGGTTTTACCTCGATAATCTAGTATGACCAAGTACAATAATGACATCCCTAAACGGAATAAAAACATCTCCGGTGGAGGTACAATAAAAGTACAATAATAATATAATAATAATATACAAATGAATATCTTCTAAAGTTACATTTATAACAACACTCCCTCTTAACTAGGAAGGTATTCTCTCGCCACAGTCATCATCACTCTGGACACAAACTCTAGATAACGTCATCATCGTTGGATCATCATTTTCGTTGCTGCAGCAATCCTCATCTTGTTGATCGTTGACTAGTGACATCTCTCGAATCTATCTGTCATGAGAATTTCTATAGAGCCAACCCTTTTTCATGTTGGATGTAGGCCTAGCTCTCATCTAGGTCTTCATCATCTCTATGAGCAAGTCATCAAGTATGTACATCCCAGGACCACAGATTGCATTGCCATAGCAATCACCTATGTCTCCTACTATCATCTCATCGTATCCATATCACCTACGTCTCCTACTGGGTAGAATTCCTTTGTGGGGTTCCAGTTCATACGGAATTGGGTAGAGCCTATGTAGGTTCCAGTTCCTGTGGAGGTCGATCAAAGACTTGAATGGATTTAAACTGTGAAATTCAAGTGGTGAATTCGATTTATAATTTAGGAGTTCTGTGAAGCTTTAAGAAAGACAAATTGAGTTTGGGGGCACTTTATATTCCCTTTCTTGGCAGGAAGCACATCGTGATCACCTACCGGCTGAGTACTTGAAGTCTGTGTTGACGGATTGAGGAGTTGATAACTTGTATTGGCTGGAGGCGGAATGGCTTAGTCGATAAATTCGAGTCTCTTTAAGAAATGGAGTTGAATACTTGATGGATGAAGCATAGACAGAAATATGAATGGAAGGAATAAGTTCGACACTAGAGGTTAATTGTAGTAATCCATGTGCAGGTCGAGTGGCCGTAGCCCGAATGGACAGTAAGTCAAATTTCAGCATTGGAGGTTGAATCGATGAGATTTGGTTGACGATCGGTCGCAAAGTGTAGTCATCGAGGAGAATGGTCCAAGGTAGATTGATCAGAATGATCGAAGGTCAATAAAGATGAGAGGCAGAGTGATTTTTGATCGAATGGTTGTAGTGTTATATCGTTAAGAGAGTTACGAAAAGGTTAACAAACCCAAGGTGGTGCGATGGACAACTAGGCGGTTTTCAGACGAAGGACGTGGCGATGAGTTATTGGATATCGACATGAGAAAATGGTTTTGTAATACGACTTTTGAAATGGTCGATATAAGTTTGCATTGGATTGTATGGTCGCCATATGACTTGTAATGGAGCTTAATATAAGGATCCAATAGAAAGGGTTCCCAGGTAAAGAAAAGTCTCGGTCATGTGACTTGGGAATCGGTGCTTGCCATATGTTTTGGGTGTGGGGATTAGCACGTAAGTCAAGAAGCTTAGTGGAGTTTGGCCAAACAGGAGCTAAAGGATTATGACGGAGTTGGGGCTCGCTAAATATGGTGAGGAATTTATTGAACTCCAAAAGGATCAAGGTGAAACAAAAACGTGATTGTAAGTTAGAAGTTTAGTACCAAGCTTATAGCCTATGGATCATTGCATGTGTTTAATGCAAATGAAACTGAATGATGGGTTGTAGAGTAGAAAGATCCTCGTGTAGGGGTAAGGGAGTATCCCTACCCATCAAAGAGACAGAATGAATGCAGAAAGAGTGGGCATCTTCTAATTTGGAATGGATAGCTTCGCTGACTAGAATGTAGAGATAAAAACTAAGTAATCAGGGCCCAATTTTGATAGAATGTCTATGATTAGTTGCTTCTCTTCTTTCTCTATTCCATAATATTTTAGTTGTTGATAATAGATTATGTTGTTTGCATGTAGGGAGTTATATCTGCAACATATAAATCTATCTTACTAAGAAATGGTGAGTTCCTATGTCAGCAACATGAAAAGATTATCACAAGTTTACAAAGATCTATATTCATTAATCAAAACTCATTAAGATCTAGATTCATTTAAGAATTAAATTCATGCATGATAAGCCAAATTCAAACTCTTAGATGGTAGAAAATTGAATCCATTCATATTAAAACTAAGAAGAAGTAAATCCTGACCAATGATCTTGGTGTGAATCCCTCTTCCATTGTCATGAGCTTCCCTTCCTTCACCCTTGCTTTTGAAGAATTTGAGCTCCTTCTCCTCCTTCAGAATCTCTTCAGCATGCCTTTGCTCCTCCTTTTCTCTCCTCTACAATGCCTCCCATGCCTTTCTTATATAGAATTGGGAAATGAGCCCTCGTGTTTCTCTTTTCATTGTGGGATTATCCCTTTTCATCTTTTTTTTATTATTTTAGCTCAAAACCCACTTTTCCATAGTTTTTAGGCTTTTTGCACAACTTTAACATACTTTAAGTACAATTAATGCACTTTAATGCATTCATCTTCACTTATTGATTGGTGTAGCTTAGTTTTAGACCTTTTATGAGCGGTTTAGTCACTGAACTTGGTCTTCTTAGGTTCTTACTATCTTCACCTAATCCTTCCATTTATAGGAGAAGTGATTAAATCAGAGAGGACTTGTCTCTGAATGTACTTATGTTTCTGTCTTCATGTGTCGGGCGCATGTTAAAAATGTGCTTCTTCTATCACATGAATAGTGTGTTAATTTGATTGTTAACAGATGCCCCCTAATGTGTGAGGTCCGAAGCGAAGCTAAGGGCCGAAATACATTACTGAATTTTATACTCTGTATACTGATACTCTTTATCATTCAAAGAAAGGATAAGGGAAGGAAAGCTCACGGGCGCAGGATTGAGGATCACACCTGCAAAACATAGCAATTTCTCAAATATATAATCTCTTCTTGAGGCGGGCATACCCATGCTCAGCAGTAAACAAGCATGGCAATGAACAATACACAGTGGATCCATGTCAAAATCAAATTTTTTTGAAAATGTAAATATGCACTTTGATGAGTGCGAGAACAAAGTCTTTATTGAACTTATGACATGGAAATCTAATCTTGCGCAGCTCAGGCAGTGCATCGATGAGTGATACAACTGTTTTTCCCAAGGTCTTCAATACAAACTGACGATAGTACGAGTTTATATCATGTGAATAAGTGATCTGATGTTGAGCATAATAAAACACCATCTGATTACCGGTCATTGATGTATACCATTAACAGATGCAAAGAGACCCATCGATAATGATGATGGACTCTAAGGTACTGAGTACAAAATAACAAGTGTGAATAAATGTTTTGAAGTCGAACACTTGTTGAATCAAACAATCAGGGGTCATTGATGTATACCCACTGTCATTTGCGAGGAAACCTGCCACTAATGACTGCAAGATCCAAGGTACTCTCGGGTTTCTAGATCCATTTCCTAGATGATGATTTGATGTCGATAGGAATAGATCCATCAGAAGGAGGGAATTGATGCATCCCACATCAACCGATACAAAACAAAGATCAATAGTCTGATATAATTTGGTAGAACTGCAAGATCCAACACTGTATACTGACACAAGGAAGGCCAACATGATTGGTCAAGAATATTTGAAGAATGGCCGACTCAGTTTGGACTTCCCTTGAACACATAACACAACACGGAATGGACACTTGGCAACATAGGGCTTTGAGTAACCGACTTTAATGAAATCCACTAATGTCAGATGCATTAACGAAATCTCCATTGGTGATGGGAAGGATAACCCAGTAGTGGAGATCTATTCAAAATACTGGTACAGTTTCCTAAGGAAAATGCAGATGGTGTACTGACAGCGGGGACCAAATTATGTGCCATGTTCAAGGGAAACAAGGACTGGCTGTTGCCTTTTTATTCAAGGATTATAATATGAAGTGATTCAAGTCTCTCCCTTTTTGGATTTTTGTGTTTTTTAATTTTTATGCTTTTTCATTTTTGTAAAAAAAAATAAAGAATGCTATGATACATAGGAAGGAACAAGTGTTGCATGGGCATATGCCTATTTTTCAAGGGTATGGGTTAGACCAGGGCAAAGATCCATATTGCAAACAAGGGCTAAGCTAGTTGTGCACACTCTTACAGATGTTCCTTCCCAGGGGATTCTATCTAAAGAAGGATTATGTGTCGACGGACAGTGAAGTAATACCATGTGATTGAAGTTATCCGATTTGAGGAAATGGCCAAGTAGGAATGGTTCAATAAGGTTTACTTCAAATTGAGTCTTGTGAAAAATGCCAAAATCATAGATCATCATGAATCATGGTTTGTCTCAACTACCTAAGTCAAATAGTTTGAACTGTCAAAGTCTTCAAGTACTGAAATCAAAAACCATTTCACTAGCCAACAATTTAGTTAGACACTGGTTCAGATGTGCATTTAATATCTAAAAAGATAGCTAAAATTGAAGAATTATGCCTCTTTCTATCATTCAAAAGGATACAGTTTGTACACGTATGAATAAAAGATAAGTAAAAATACTCATGATTTACCATATGTGTCCGTTGTGCAGCCGATGTATGAGAGGAAGAATTCCCTTTCAGCTTGAATTCCTAGAAGCTATTAACCTTTAGTCTTTGATCTACCAGTAGTGAATTAGTTTCGATGTCGAACTAGAAAATTTTGAAACGGTTTCCCATGTTTTCAAGTTTTTCCAAATTTTTCATTTTTTTTGCTTGTATGAACATTTTTTGGGTCTTATCTGTAAGAAAAAGAATAAAAAAGGGAAATAGTATTTACACTATTCTTTTTGGTGTGTGCAAAATTTACAGACTTTTTGGGTTATGATGTAAGCTAGATTATTTCGGTTTCACTTATGTCTTTAACTGATGTGTTCAAGTAAATTGGCCATGAAATAATGTACATGCTTGCTTTTTGGTATAATATTAATGACTTAGATGCCAATCAAGTACATAGTTGGCCAAAGAGTCAGCCAAACTATTTAGACTTCTAGGAACGTGTATATATTCAATAAACTCGAACTGACGCTCTAAAAGACGTACTCGTAGAAACTTTCTAAACAGTGTAGGATGTCGAACTTGATACTGACCATTTAACTGGGATACAACTAATTCTGAGTCCAGTTTGACGATTATTTGTCGGATGCCAAGGGTGATAGCGTCGACAAGAAGCTCAATGACTGCACTATATTTTGCAACATTGTTGGTTGCAGATCCAAGAAAAGTGCCTCCTGAACTAAGAACTTCGTTATTAGGTGAAAAAACAACCCATACGGCGGAATCAACGTTTTGAGAACTACGGCTGGCGCCGTCCACATATCCCAAACATGTGAAAGACTCTTGTGCCATTTGCCAAATTGACAATGCCAAGCAAGATAAGTGTGTGCCCGAAATAACTAATGTACAAAATTTTATACAAAAAATACAACATGATACAACAAATGGTGTGAGGCATCTGTGCCTACGCGAAGTATTTCTTCATATAGAGACCATTTCTGATCTCCGACATGGGTTCCCCATCAAAATTGACCAATTCATAAGCTCCCTTTTTTAACACAGTTTTGACAATAAGTGGGCCAAACCATTTAGGTACAAATTTTCCTTCTCCTATTTTATCTTGGTCTTGGTCATAAACTAAAACCAGATCACCTTTAGAAAAGACTCGAGGATGAATGGACTTGTCATATTGTGTTTTGACCCTCTTCTTATGTACTTCTATGTTTAGAGAGGCTTCTCTTCTAGTTTCATCCAAAGCATGGAGATGGAGAAGCCTTTCCTCTTCCGCAGAAGTGTTAGGTAGGAGTTCGACAACTATCTTTAATGATGGGATTTCACATTCAATCGGCAACACAACTTCTTCTCCATAAACCAGTTGGAAAGGATGGACAAAATGTGTCTCATGGGGTTCATTTCAGCCACTATGGTTGTTTTCTTTGGAAGTATGTAATGTCTAAGTCGTTGGACAGCATGGATTGCTGCCAAGGCCAATTTCTCGACCTGGGAATATCTCAATTCGGGACCTGCAAGGCCCTTACTAAGATAGCAAAACAACATGTTCTTGAGAGGATTCATCTTCTTGTGCTAAGACCATTCCAACTGTGGTAGGAGAGGCGACCAATTATAGCAAAAAGTCTCGATTATAGTTCGGTGGACTAAGCACCGGGGCGGAGACCAAAGCTTTCTTTAGTTCATCGAATGAGCATTGAGCTTGGTCATCCCATGTAAATGTTGCATCTTGTTTTAAGAGACGTATGAAACCTTTCACTTTTTCAGCAAAATTTTCGACAAATCTTCTCAAGTAGTTGGCTTTTCCTTGAAGGCCTTGAAGTTGAGTGATTGTTTTTGGGGAAGGCAACTGAAGTATTGCCTCAACCTTGATGGGATCAACCATGATCCATTTTTGGGGTACTACGAACCCAAGTAACCTCCCAGACTCCACACAAAACATGCATTTATGTGGATTTAACCTAATGTTGTACTTGCGGAAACGCTCAAATATGGCTTGTAAATTTGCACCATGTTCAACTCTCTTTTTAGATTTAGCTGCCAAATCATCAAGGTAAACTTCGACGATATCTTTAATATTGTGAAATGTGTATGACATTGCTCTTTGAAAGGTAGCCCCAACGTTTTTAAGGCCAAATGGCATTTTCCTATAAGCGAAGGTCCCCCAAGGGCATATAAAAGCTGTTTTATGTTGGTCTTCTTTTTTTATCTGGATTTGGTTATAACCGGAGAAGTCATCCATGAATGAAAATATTTCATTACCGGCACATTCATCGATGATCTGATCAATGAAGGGTGTGGGATAGTTATCCTTAGGACAAGCTAAGTTTATATCTCTAAAATCAGTACAAACCCGGATAGTTCCTTGTTTTTTGTTAACTGGAACAGGTTTGGATACCTAATCAGTCAAAGGAACAGGATAAATGAATCCAACATTCAAGAGATTTTCAACTTCTGCTTTAATGGCAGTTGATTTCTTAGGGTTCATTGGACGTAGTTTTTGCCGCAAAGGTTTAACATTGGGATAAGTTTTGATTTCATGTTCTACAATGTTGGGATCGATGCCTGGCATTTCTGCATAAAACCATGCGAATATATCACGAAATGTTTTAAATAAAGCAGTGTAAAATTTTATTTCCTCATGAGAACAATCCGCACCTATGTTTATATACTCAACAATGCCAGGTTCGATAGATATATCAATTTGGATGGTTTTCAAAATGTTCGCCAAATTTCCTTCAGAATTCACATCGTAGATTCGGACAGGGCATTGATACTTACGATTGTCACCATCGAAGTAAAAAAATTTAGGTTTAACTTCTAATGAGTCGATCTTAGGAAAAAATGAGGATTTGTGATGCATATCCTCCTAGGGTCGTTCTGAGATGTTCATAACCTCTAAGATGGCTTCATCCAAAGGGAAGGTTTGATCTAGGATATCATGGTTACTTTGTGAGTTCAAGGCCCAAATAGGTGAAGTATAGGGATCATACTCCTCCATCTTGGGAGGTTTTTGATTCGGTTCTACCAAAGCAATCTGAATAGCTTGATAAGCGAGCTCTGCGGCAGAAAAGGGAACACTACTCTCCATTTCCTCATGGTGTGCAGAAGCATGTATCTTGCCATCATTATTTTCATCTAAGGTGTTTTCTTTGGAGGTTCCAACCGACGAGGTGGAACCGACCTCCGAAACGGAATTAGATAAAACTCTTAATGGAAAGTATACCTCCAATGTTATGGTGAAAATTGGAGCAATGTTAGGGGTCAATATTGGTGGTGGAAGTGGGAAAGTTTCCAAAAGGGATGAGTCTTTAAACATTCCTACCCCAACATCTTGAATAACCATCATTCCATCCCCTACATAAGGTACATTCGAATGGATACCAGTTTCAGGTGAGCAGTAATCTAGTTGATCGATTGTAACAATCTTTCCTTGGTGGGGGAACTGAATGACTCGGAATACGGAAGACACTATCGCTGTCATCTTGTGTATCCAACTGCGTCCCAATAGAAAATTGTAGTCTATGGGTGCATCCACTACCTCAACATCTACTTGAACTATTTTCCCCCCCAGTTCAACTAATAAATCCAAGATGAGTCCATGAGGTGGTAACAAATTTCCATCAAATGCCTTGAGTATTGTTTGGGATGGTACTAAGGTGGGTGATCCCAAAGCTTTCCAACAAGCTAGGGACATGATGCAAGTGGAGGCTCCTTCATCCACAATGGTTCAAAAAATATTCTTCCCATGTGAAGTTACTTTATTTTGGAAATCAATTTGTGAGGGAAGCCTACCTGTGGGCTGCTCTAAGTCAAGATATGAGGGAAATCAATTTGGATATGAATGTTATGTTCACCAATTGTGAAGATATTTGCGTTGGGTGGATTGCCCCCTTGTGGGGGGTTTTCCTGGTTTCCTCCTGCTGGAGGTGTTGGCGCCGCAACAACCATTTGTTGTTGCTGGGGGGAAGGGTTGAGTTAGGACAACAGGTTGTGGTTGTTTCCCTCCTCGTTGTGCCAACATGCGATGAATATCATCCATATGAGGAAAAATATGAGTAGGATGATCTTCTTTGCAAATTTTGCAAGGATATTTGTTTTTCCTATTTTCCTGATTGCCTCCTGTGGGGTTATTCACCTTAGGTGCCTCTCTTGTCCCAGGGTTTGCATTAGGTTTCTTCTTTTGCTTCTTCTTTTTTCCTTTTGGGTCCACAGTTTGAACCATAAGGACTTTGGAAGTTTGGGCAGGAGTTGCAGCTTGCTGAGTTTCCTGGCCAACTGTGGGTTCTGGGTTTTGAACTGACATTAGTCCTAATTGCTAGGTAATCTGTTCAAGTTGGTTCATGGATCCAATCACACCATCGGTATGAGGTCCTTTTGGCGGCCTAGCTGGATCAGACGCAGGTCTTACAGCACGGGGTATTAAATCATAAAGTGTGCTCGATTGGGAATATACTAAATCCATATGGTGAGCACTCTGAATGAGTTGTTCTTCATTCATGGCTCCTGACATGGCTACATCTTTAGAAAGAGTAGCAAATAGTGATTTAATGAACCAATCTACTAAGAATTGATTAGGGATTTCAGCTTTTATAAGACTTCAACGTCTCCTCCACTGGTGGATATGATCCAAGATGTGAGTAGCGGTGGATTGCCTAAGTGAAGTTAAAAGTTCAGTTCCCATCTCATAGCGGATAGGTAATTGAAAATGTGTCAAAAATGCCATAGCTAAAGATGAAAACTCTGTAAATGTATTGCGGGGAAACTCAATCTACCATTTCGCAACATTTTCGGTTAGAGTCCGCTGAAACAACCTCAACCTAGTACTATCATCAACTAGGGAATTGGCTGAACACCACAAATGGAATGTCATCACATGATTTGATGGATCTTCCCCTAGTTTTCCGTCAAACTTGGGTATGTCTGAGGGTAGTTTGGTTGGTATGGTTGGACACCCATTCAAATGTAGAACAGGGTCATTGGTTAGCCGGGATAAATCCGGTAGATTCAATGTAGCTAGAAATGGGAACTTGGATGATGTTGGAGCAAATGCTTGATATCCAGGTGAAGCTTGATGATTCCACTGTTGTGGTCCTTGGGATTGAAAAGCATTCCAAGCAGGGTTACCTCCTTGCGGAGATTGCATCCAAAAAGGTGGGTTATTTCCTGAATATTGTCCATTCCATTGTGGGATAGGATGCATATATGGATTTCCCCCTTGCGGAGGTATGTTCCATTGAGGATGGATACTTGGTGGAACATTGCCACCCCACTGTGGCATAGGATTAATGGGTGGATTGCCCCCTTACGGGGGTATGTTCCATTGAGATTGGTTACTTGTTGGAACATTACCACTCCATTGTTGGTTGGGATTCATGGGTGGATTTCCCCCTTGCGGGGGTATGTTCCATTGAGGTTGGTTACTTGGTGGAACATTACCACTCCCTTGAGTGTTTCCTTGGTTTGGATAAGCATTCCAAGGTTGATTTCCCCCTTATGCGGGTGGTTCCCAAGAAGATTGGGTACTTCCTGGAACTTGCCCACTCCATGGTGCAATGAAGTTGGTGGATGGGTTGCCTCCAGGTGTGCTACCTGTTGGGGGAATGGGATTGTCCCAAGGATTTGTGCTAGGAAAGTTTGGATAAAGGTTTCCCGAGGCACTTCCACTAACTTGTGGAGTATTAACCCAATTAGCATTAGTGTTCCATGGTCCATTAAGTCCACTAGGGATGTTGAGAGTCCAAAGTGAAGGATTCCCCCTAGGGTTAGGATTTGGAAAAATGTTTGGTATGCCAATAGGATTTTGGTTGACTCCTAAATTTCTTTGACCTTGAGTAGCCAAACCATATGGGAAACCCAAGTTTGGTAAGGCATACCCTCCAGTAGGGATTCCTGCAGGTAAAGTGGATGTACTTCCGGGATTGGGACCCGAAACTGTACCAACTGGCACTGAAGTGCTAGTTGAACTTATGGTAGAAGCAGGTAAACTAACTAGTGGAGTTGTGGTAGAGGTCAAGTTGGAAATATTACTACCTCCAGCAATCGTTTGAGGTTGTGATGATGTGGTCCCTTGTGCTCCTAATGAAGCCATAGGGATGTTGGGAATATTTCTACCTCCAACACTTGTTTGAGACGGTGCTGATGTGGTCCCTTGTGCTCCTGATGAAGCCATGGGATTAGATGTTGAATTTAGCATGTGTACCAAGTGTGCCACAAGAGGATTGATGGTATTCAAAGGTTCACTGATGTGAAGTACCACTGGGTCTGAAACAGGGTATTTTTTAAGGATTCTAATATTATACTTAAGTATAGTGTCCTAGGCGATTATTTTGGATTGAAAAAAACATGTATATAGATAGGTAGGCGATATTAAATACGAAACATACAATTTACTAATAAAATGTGTAAATTTTGGCGAATATTATGATAAAAAAACATATTTTATGTAAATATAGGCGATATTAGAGACTAAAAATGACCAAATCACGAATTTATTTTTTGAAAAAAAGCCCAAAAAATAGCCAATTGGCGAAATTTCACCCCTAAAAATTACCTTGGTTTGAAAGATTTGTCAGAGGTGGATTTATGGGATTTGCAGTGTTGTCTTCTAATATTTCAATTGAAATTGGAGCAAGAGGATAAAAAATTTCTATGTTTTCTTGGGTAGGTGATGGTGTAGTATTTGTTTGATGTGTCTCTGCTCTACAATTGATTATTGAAGTTAGAAGTGTGTTGGTTTCAAATTCAAAGTGTCTTTTATTTTGTAGTCGTCTCCGCAATGTAGCGGGGCCTTCAATTTCTGGTGACTCACCTCGCTGCTACCGTGACTGGCGGGTCAGGAGAGTAGCCACTTTGAAGAATTTTGATAAAAGGATGTATTTGAAAATCTTTTTGCAAAGAGAATCAAACAATCCTATGGCTTTCTAGACTCAACAAAATAAAAAGTGTCCACACATGAAAAAATCCTTAGAGATTTCAAGAAAGCAAATTTAGTTTTCCAAAGAACTGAAGCTCAGTGAAAAGTTGGATTGTAGGGCCTTCTGAAACTAGTAGCTGCTGAGGGATTTCATGTCCTCATACAATTTCTAGGAGAGAAGGTGTGAGAAACAATTACAATCAACTTTAATCGCCAGGGGTACAAGTGTTGGTTCCTGACCACTCACCCTCCCAAGGAGTAAAAGTTCCAAAGTCTGTCTCAGGTATTGCAAGTGTGTCCCACTCACAAGGGCCTATGTGATATCCTAAGAATAGCCACTAAAGTTACCACTTCACAATCAACGGTCGGGTGGATAGTTGTAAGTCGAGGACAACTCTCATTACCAAGAACTCTAGAAATAGTGATGTCACCCCGAGGACTTGTCACTGAACATAGAATCCCCTCGATAAGCTCATGTCCCACTAAATAAGCAAGAAGGGGGAACCACCCTTACTTATCCAGATTGACCTCGTGCTTGACGCATGTTTCAGAAGCGCTTTCCCGACAAGCATTTTTTGTGACTAATGGATTTACTCTCTTTAATCAATGCTAGTTTCAAAGTTTTGCAGCCCAGGAGTGTTAAATCTCCAAACCTAGTCCGGGGCACTAACCTAAACTTGTTGGTGATATAAAAATCAAAAGTTTGTCAATTTTATATTAAGAGCCAATTTTAAATGTAGTTTGCTTAGTTTGAGGAGTGGAAATGAAACTGGTGGTGTTTTGACTCGAAAACAGAAAAATTAACCAAACAATGCAAAATGCTCACTACTCTACCTTTCAATTCGACGAATATTCTAAATTAAGGAAGAGTGAGAGGTTCATGAGTTTCTTTCAATCATGCAAAATTTCTAGTAGATTCCATATGTTTATGCACAGTTTTTCTGAAATATGGATAATAATTGATGTGTAAAGACCAATGTAACCCAAACAGATATCTCAAGTAAACATGAATCTAATTCTATTACACAGGAGATCCCTGTTTTTCATTCACAAGATCACCATAAGGCCCAAGTGAAGAGGATACGCAGAGACCTTTGGAATGCTTTTGAATTAAATCCTAAACTGTTACATGTGAGATCCACTTTCTCATTCACAAGATCGCCATAAGGCCCAAGTGAAGAGGATACAGTGGCTCAAAAATTGTATGCAAAAATTAAATCTACTCTATTACAAGTGAGATCCACTTTCTCATTTACAATATCATCATAATATGCGAGTGAAAAGGATACGGTGGCTCGATATAAGATGCTTTGAAAAGTGAACTCCTAAACTATTACAAGCAAAATACACTTTCTCATTCACAAGGTCATCATAAGATGCGAGTGAAGAGGATACGGTGCCTCATACACAATATATCTCAAGAAAATTGAACTCTAAAAGTGCAACTCTCTCTAATTGTGCATGAAAATCATGAAAATATTCTAATTCCACAACAAAATTCAACCAATTAAAGTTTAATTCTGTTTTTTGGGAAGAAATTACTTTCAAATTATATCAATCATGTGATGTTCAAGGTGTTCTTCAAATACAAATGTGTGTGAAAGGATCTTTCAAGTGTGTATGATGTTTCCAAATGTGTATGGTTTATGTTTGATTAATGTTTCCAATTAGCATATTCTAAAGGTTTGAAAAAATGAAAGTGCTTGAAGTGTTTTGGTGAACAATTTCTTAAGTGTGCTTTAGGAGACTTGCAGCCATGTAAAGAGACATAAATGTAGGTTAAGATCAGTCCTTAAGAATTTTAAAATAGGGATCTATCATCTCATAAGGTTGTAAGATAAATGGATCTACTACCAATTGAAAAAGATTGAAAATTAATTACAATTTGGAGCAGATTTAAAGGTGTTTGGAAGTGAATTCCAAGTGTAAATGTCTTGATCCAAATGTTATGAAACTTTCCTAAATTTTCAAGAGGATTATAAGGCTGATTTCAAGCTTCACATAAGGCTCTAAACAAGTATGTAAATGTCATACGAAACAGGTCTCAAAACAGATCCAAAAATGAAAGAGATCTCCTCCAACTAGTGTAAAATTACAAGCTTGAATTAATGTGTTTGGAAGGTGTGTAAACTTGGAAAAGATGTAAAGAAGGTTCAAATGAAGTTAAATATCAGTCATAAGTGTGCAAAAGCATGTATCTATGAGCTAATATGCTCTCAAGCTATAAGATCTATTACAACTTGAAGAAAAAATTGAAAAGAGAGAGCAAATTTGGAGCAATGTTTAAAGTTTTTGGAAGGTCATTCCAATGGGAGATATCTTTGATCCAAATGATGCAAAAAAAAATTCAAAGGTTCTCAAAAAGAGTAAGATGCTAAGTATGAGTAGCAAACTGATCTTGAGCTAAAGAACACAAGCAAAGATTTAAAGATCCATCACAATTTTGACAAAGAACTTCAAATTTGGGGCAGATTTAAAAGTTATTGGAAGATGAGTCCAAAGGTGAAGATCTAGGTGAAAATAATGCAAAGCATGTGAACACTTTTCAAAAGAGTGATAGGATGATCATGAGAATCAAAAGAAGCTTTCAAAACAGGTCTGCAAATTCACCTAATAATCCTCCAAAACAGATCTAAAACAAGTTTCTCACAAACTAGGTGGATGAGCTGCAAATTGGAAACATAAAATTCAAGAAACTAAATGTAGAGTGGGATTTTGAAGCATTTGCTGCAAGAAAGGTGGGAGGAGGCCGGTTTAGAGGTCATATTGCTAGATCTATGGATCATGAACTGATATTTAAGCTCCAATTGAGTATATCTAAAGGATGGAGATCACCAAAAAGTGAAGAAAAATCATGAAATATGCAGAAATTTCAAGAGATTTCAAGCCATATGGTCGTCAATCTGATAATAGTTTATGATGTTTGCATGTAGGGAGTTAGATCTGCAACATATAAATCTATCTTACTAAGAAATGGTGAGTTCCTATGTCAACAACATGAAAATATTATCACAAGTTTACAAAGATCTATATTCATTAGTCAAAACTCATTAAGATCTAGATTCATTTAAGAATTAAATTCATGCATGATAAGCCAAATTCAAACTCTTAGATGGTAGAAAATTGAATCCATTCATATTAAAACTAAGAAGAAGTACATCCTTACCAATGATCTTGGTGTGAATCCCTCTTCCATTGTCATGAGCTTCCCTTCCTTCACCCTTGCTTGCGAAGAATTTGAGCTCCATCTCCTCCTTCAGAATCTCTTCAGCATGCCTTTGCTCCCCCTTTTCTCTCCTCTACAATGCCTCCCATGACTTTCTTATATAGCATTGGGAAATGAGCCCTCGTGTTTCTCTTTTCATTGTGGGATTATCTCTTTTCATCTTTTTTTATTATTTTAGTTCAAAACCCACTTTTCCATAGTTTTTAGGATTTTTGCACAACTTTAACATACTTTAAGTACAATTAATGCACTTTAATGCATTCATCTTCACTTATTGATTGGTGTAGCTTACTTTTAGACCTTTTATGAGCGGTTCAGTCATTGAACTTGGTCTTCTTAGGTTCTTACTGTCTTCACCTAATCCTTCCATTTATAGGAGAAGTGATTAGATCGGAGAGGACTTGTCTCTGAATGTACTTATGTTTCTGTCTTCATGTTGCGGATGCATGGTAAAAATGTGATTCTTCTGTCACATGACTAGGGTGTTAATTTAATTGTTAACAGATGCCCCCTAATGTGTGAGGTCCGAAGCGGAGCTAAGGGCTGAAATACATTACTGAATTTTATACTCTGTATACTGATACTCTTTATCATTCAAAGAAAGGATAAGGGAAGGAAAGCTCACGGGCGCAGGATTGAGGATCACACCTGCAAAACATAGCAATTTCTCAAATATATAATATATTCCTGAGGCGGGCATACCCATGCTCAACAGTAAACAAGCATGGCCACGAACAATACACAGTGGATCCATGTCAAAAGCAAAGTTTTTTGAAAATGTAAATATGCACTTTGATGAGTGCGAGAACAAAGTCTTTATTGAACTTCTAACATGGCAGTCTAATCTTGCGCAGCTCGGGCAGTGCATCGATGAGTGATACAAATGTTTTTCCCAAGGCCTTCAATACAAACTGACGATAGTACGAGTTTATATCATGCGAATAGGTGATATGATGTCGAGCATAATAAAACACCATCTGATTACCGGTCATTGATGTATACCATTAATAGATGCGAAGAAACCCACCGATAATGATGATGGACTCTAAGGTACTGAGTACAAACTAACAAGTGTGAATAAATGTTATCAAGTCGAACACTTGTAGAATCAAACAATCAGGGGTCATTGATGTATACCCACTATCATTTGTGAGGAAACCTGCCACTAATGACTGCAAGATCCAAGGTACTCTCGGGTTTCTAGATCCATTTCCTAGATGATGATTTGATGTCGATAGGAATAGATCCATCAGAAGGAGGGCATTGATGCATCCCACATCAACCGATACGAAACAAAGATCAATAGTCTGATATAATTTGGTAGAACTGCAAGATCCAACACTGTATACTGACACAAGGAAGGCCAACATGATTGGTCAAGAATATTTGAGGAATGGCCAACTCGGTTTGGACTTCCCTTGAACACATAACACGACGCGGAATGGAAACTTGGCAACATAGGGCTTTGAGTAACCGAATTTAATGAAATCCGCTAATGTCAGATGCATTAACGAAATCTCCATTGGTGATGGGAAGGATAACCCATTGGTGGAGATCTATTCAAAATACTGGTACAGTTTCCTAAGGCAAATGCAGATGGTGTACTGACAGTGGGGACCAAGTTATGTGCCATGTTCAAGGGCGACAAGGACTGACTGTTTCCGTTTTCTTCAAGGATTATAATATGAAGTGATTCAAGTCTCCCTTTTTTGGATTTTTGTTTTTTTTAAAATTTTTATGCTTTTTCATTTTTGTAAAAAAGAATAAAGAATGCTATGATACATAGGAAGGAACAAGTTTTGCATGGGAATATGCCTATTTTTCAAGGGTACGGGTTAGGCCAGGGCAAAGATCCATATTGCAAACAAAGGCTAAGCTGGTTGTGCACAATCTTACAGTTGTTCCTTCCCGGGGGAGTCTATCTGAAGCAGTATTATGTGTCGACGGACGGTGAAGTAATACCATGTGACTGAAGTTATCCGATTTGGGGAAATGGCCAAGTAGGAATGGTTCAATGAGGTTTACTTCAGCTTGAGTCTTGTGAAAAATTCCAAAATCATAGATCATCATGAATCATGGTATGCCTCAACTACCTGAGTCAAATAGTTTAAACTGTCAAAGTCTTCAAGTCCTGAAATCAAAAACCATTTCACTAGCCAACAATTTAGCTAGACACTTGTTCAGATGTACATTTAATATCTAAAAAGATAGTAAAATTGAAGAATTATTCCTCTTTCTATCATTCAAAAGGATACGGTTTGTACATGTATGAATAAAAGATAAGTAAAAATACTCATGATTTACCATATGTGTTCGTTGTGTAGCTGATGTATGAGAGGAAGCATTCCCTTTCAGCTTGAATTCCTAGAAGCTATTAACCTTTACTCTTTGATCTACCAGTAGTGAATTAGTTTCGATGTCGAACTAGAAAATTTTGAAATAGTTTCCCATGTTTTCGAGTTTTTCCAAATTTTTCATTTTTTTTGTTTGTATGAACATTTTTTGGGTCTTATCTGTGACAAAAAGAATAAAAAAGGGAAATAGTATTTACACTATTCTTTTTGGTGTGTGCAAAATTTACACACTTTTTGGGTTATGATGTAAGCTAGATTATTTTTGTTTCACTTATGTCTTTAACTGATGTGTTCAATTAAATTGGCCATGAAATAATGTACATGCTTTCTTTTTGGTATAAGGTTAATGACTTAGATGCCAATCAAGTACATAGTTGGCCAAAGAGTCAACCAAACTATTTAGACTTCTAGGAACGTGTATATATGTTATCGGACAATCCACTCGAGCGGACGCAAGCAGGATCTCCCTAGCTCAATGTGAGTCTAGAACAAATAGAACAAACTACCAATGCATTTCCTAGATCTACTTAAGGATCAAGTATTATATGTCTTACCTTTTTACTACGCAATCCTTTCTCCTGAATGCTACTCCATGTCCCACGGTCATCAGATCCAAGCTGCAAGACCTGTCAAGACAAGAAAGAAAAGAAAATAGTAAAAGACATATATACAATAAGCGATCTAAGTAAATAGTTAAGCAGGTAAACTACTCAATATCATTGCACACATGAACAATATTGGTGGAAAGCATTTGTATTACTATAAATAGATGAGTACATGATAGAGATATAGAACCACAACCAAGGCTTAATGTTGTAGCCCTTCTCCGACGAACCCAATTGACATATCCTTCCAAGGAAGTATGAGTTGTCCAAGAGGTGAGTGGAGGTGTTCCAATTGAGATTTCACCAGCATGTAGATACCATAGTCTTCCTCCCTTTGGGATGGGAGTGAGCTTCACTTATATAGGACTAAGTGGATAGGATATGGATAGGATAGGTTGAGAGATGGTAGTAGAGAGATAGGGGATCCTCCCAAAGAGTTAGGGGTCGAGTACCAGCTCCCCTAGAGGTCAGGGATAAGCCCCTAAATGAGCAAGTTTCGAGAAGGATCTCAAATAAGCTATTTTTTCTCATTAACTGGCCTCGTCACACCCTGCAGTGGAGCAAGTTGCGACGTCGCATGTTGCTAGTGTGTAACCTGCGATGACCCTTCAAAACCTAGCACAATGGGGTGCAAATCCTCCCAGGATGATTACTTAGCCCAAGTATTTTTAGGGGTGTATACACTGAATCTTATGATGAGTAGATTTTGGGTGTATCAGAATGCCCCCCAAAGCATGAATCCGTTAAGGATGTACAAGTGAAGTGCTTTGAAAGAAGTAATGGAAATAGACTCCTCGGATGAAGGACACTGTTGTAGTACAACTGACTCTGAACTGACAATCTCATATGAAGTGCAACATGGCTGCCGACCAATACATTGCAGATCCATGATAGTAATGACCGATTGAACACAATCATGGCTACTAGACACAAGCGTAGATCCATGATGAGATGATAACACAGCCACGACCAATACAAAATTGGATCCGTGTAATATGACTCAATACAAACTCCATCGCAACCGGGGTAAAACATGACTCCCCAGGGTCTTCAACCTGAACCCGCAATGATACGAATCTATCCATGTGATTACAAATGTCTTGACGTCGAACATGGTAGAAACCACTTGATTACCGGTCATTGATGAAAACCATTAACAAGTGCGAGGGAGATCACCATTGATGTCAATGATTCCCAAGGTATCACAGTACATATCATCGAGCGTGAATAAATGATTTGAAGTCGAACGCCAGATGAAATCTTTCAATCAAGAGTCAATGATGTAGACTCATGATGAAAGAAAGGTAACCTGCCATTGAGGCATGCAAGGCCAAGGTACTTGGTTGGTTTCTAGATTCAATCCTTAGATGATGTGTTGAAGTCGACAAGGATGAATCCGTCGAAGGAGGGCCTTAATGAATCCCCCATCAATCGACACAAAACATGACAAAAGATGTGTAGAGTGGATCGGATGGTACAGTAACATGTGAGACTGACTCAAAGTAACAACGGCATGACGACATGTGTACTGACTGTAGATGATGAATGGTGAACATGTTCTTGAACATGGGCATGGCATGACTTGGCAGTATTGACATAATGAGAATGACACAAAATTCTAATGCAATTGATAGTGGAAGCTTTCTCCGAATGACTCAGAGGAGTAACAAGACTCAGAAAGTAAGTGGAGACTCATAGACAAACAAATGACCCAAGTATTGTATGCAAATGTAGATGAGTGCCATGTTCAAGAACGACTATATACTACCACTAAGGTATGTAACACAAATACTTTCCTTTTTCCCCATCATGAACGATGAGTGCCTCATGTGTTTTTTACGAGCTTAATGAGGGTAACCAGATGCTCGATATAGCTCATCTCATAGATGAGTCCAATCCCAAATATTTTCCGGACCTAGGATAGGAGGGGTTCATCCCATGATGGGCCCTTCAATGTGAAAATTTTAACGAGTCCATAGAAGGTAAACTCGGTCGTCATTTCATGTTTAGAGAGTCTGAAAAGAACTAAAGAAGACTCCAACGGTCCTTTTTCGTAAAGTTAGCCTCATCACCCGAAAAAGGGTAAAACAACATGGGAGAGGACTCTTCCAGTCTTGATTGGATGGAGTATACCTTTTTCGTAATTAGTACCTCCTGGTCCGAAAAAGGGGTAAACTATCACTAGGAAGACGACCATTCAAATACTTTAACAAGCGTGAATGCGACAAGTTCGCTTGGCAATCTTTTCATTTTTCGAGAGCTTGAAAAGAGCTTAATGGTAGACTCCGGGGGGTATCCTTTTCTGTGGGAGTTTAACGAGCCTGTAAAAGTGATAAATCATAACTCGGTACTTGCTCTCATGGTTTCATGAGTACAAGAACAAACGAAGAGTAAACTCGTCCTCATGCAATAATTACGACTAACCAAAAATAATAATGACAAAACATTCAAAGGGGTGTTCATACATGTAGTTGCCGTTGGTGATGCGAGAAATGACACAAAAGACCACTTTACAACTCCTGTACACTAGAGAAAGTGTCAAATAGCCCCAAATATAATGAAAAATGGTTGAAACTATAGTAAATGGCCCAAAAGCATCAAAATATTTGAAAAGGAATATTCCAATCTATTTATAAATAGAAATATGGGCCAAAAATAGAAAACATTGTTTCAATTGCCAATTTGGGTGGTGAAGTACCAATTTGGAGCCAAAAATTCCTTTGTCGATTTCGAGAGCTACAATCCACCATTTCACCAACCATCCGGATCAGGTAGGCCTAAACTTCATCCAGCAACTTTCCAGTGGTTTAGTTTTTGTTTTTAGGTCCATTTTTTGTGTTTTTGATGGTGTTATGGAGGGCTTCATGTGCCCTTGGCTCGTCGCAGGTTGTCCTTTCGGGACCTGCGGTGAGACCGAGTCGTCGCAAGCCTCGAATATGAGAGGTGCGACATCATCGCACTGTACCTAAACGTACGGTGCGATGACGGAGAACCATAATCCAAACATCAAAAAGAATTCAAAAAATGGACTTTTGAGGTTTGAAGCAGGACCTAACAGTGTTTAAATGTCCTTCTTGGCAGGTTACCAACTAGCCAATATGGTATTGGAGTGGTGAGAGAGAGAACATGAAGTAGAAAATGAACAAGCTACGAACAATCCACAATGCATGGAAGCTTTGAGAAACTGCGGGTTACTCAAGTTCTTTGAGATACAAGGGATGAGATCCCAGATCCCACTATTGACACACATGCTCCAGAGTTGGGATGCGTCCCAACAATACTTTGTGGTTGGTGAGCATATCCTCATGATAGAAATTGAGGATATCTACTTTCTTACCGATTTTTCCCGAAGAGGGGACACTGTACATCTTACTGGAACACGGGCCAGTGACCGTACAGTTGAGGACATGATATCGCAGCACTGTATCGCTAACTCTTGACCTTCCAGTGGGAAGATTCTCATCAGGGATGTGGTGAGCCGCCCACTGCAGACCATATTGCTTACCATTACTAGGGTGGCAGGTAGCCAAGCCCCACACACGGCTACTCGGACCCAGATGCTATATGCGGAGGACTGTATGTCCCCCATGGTTTTCAACTGGTGTGAGGGTCTCCTCGCAAACATCCGAGCTCAGCTGACCAAGTTTCGGCGAGGGGAGATCAAGCAGTTTGGGTATGGATCGATCATAGTATCGTTCCTCTTAGAGCGGATTCCGCTTCTATGTCCGCAGTTGCTACTTGATGACAGGGAGCCCAGGGATCCCCACATGCTCAGATGGGCTAAGGTCATGACCCGTCATGGTGGCAGGCCCATCATTATCTTTGGTCCCAAGTTCTTCAACTGGCTAGAGGGCCAGTTACTTATGGTCTAGGACTTTCCATACAACAACATGGACTTCCGAGAGGATCCTGACTTGGTGTTTCCCGAGGGTGCAGCATGGGGTGACATAGGTGAGAAAAAAACTACCCTTGTATTTTTAGTTTTGTATATTATATCATTTTTTTGATGTAGTGCTGACAAGTATGTAATATGTGTGTGCAGATGTGGGCTTCGTATGGCTGGTGGGTCTCTCCCTTCTGGCAAGGAGAGACAGAGGCAGCGAGGCAGTCGTTCCTGTAGGTGCTCATGTTGCCATCGAGGAGATGGAGGAGGTGTACAGGAACCTATCCTAGCTGACCGTGGAGGTACTGGAGCTAGCTATTGATGACTTATCGAGGCCCATGCAAATATTTGGGGTTGGATCATCCGTGCGCTTCAACGCCTTACTCCGCAAGGTGGCTCGGACCGTGGAATGTTTCCTCACCCAGCGATAATGAGTTGTTCGAGCTAGGGGTGGTGTACGGGTCAGGCGTCAAGCCTGATGACACTTCTATACTTGTACTGAGAGCTTAGAAGCCTCAGATTTTGTACTAATGAAAGCTACGATGCTTTAGATTTTTGTAGAGACTTATTGAAAGCCATCGTGCTTCAGATTTTGTAGCAGCACTACTTTTGAGGGATATATATATATACAGACATTATCGACGATTTATACATTATGTGTTTTTCAAAAATGATTAGTGATGTGATCTTGTTTACATGTTTGCTTCTATACATTGTATTTACATGTCGTGAATGATTTTACATATTATGGGTATTATGTGTGTGTGATGTACCAATCCAAAATGAAGTTGGCCATCGAGTCAGCAACTGTGTTTAACTCTCGTGGAATGTGCAAGTATTGAACGGATTCAAATGACCTTTCCAGGAGACGTACTCGTCTAAAGAAATGGAGTAAGGTGGGATCATGGATGGCGTAGACCCGGTTAAGATGGGAAACCACTAATTGAGAATCCATGTGGATGACAATGTGGTTCATACCCAAGGAAATGGCGTTAGCTAGGGTTTCGATTATTGCTTGATATTCTGTGGCATTGTTGGTCGCAAACCCTAGGCAATTTCCTCCTGAGCTAATGAGCTCACCTGTTGGGGAATATAGTACCCAGGCTGTCAAAGCAAGGTTACAGGTATGCCGGCTGGCGCCGTCCGTGAATCCATAGCATGTTGCCATCTGTACACACAGAAAGAACATGGTATAAGAAGCGGAAACAAGATCAAAAGACACTCGACAAGAAATGCGTCACACCACACAAAAAACACAAAAACATGCCATGTATAGTATATACAAGCAAGTCTATGCATGAAATATCAAGCATAGTATCTCTTCAGGTAAAGCCCATTGTGGGGTTCACCCAAAGAGATTCCGTCATAGTCTTCAAGCTCGTAAGCACGTTTTTCCAACACACATTTTATAACGTAAGGTCCATGCCACATGGACTCGAACTTCCCTGCTCCTAGTTTGTCATGCTTCTGGTCATAAGTGAGAACCAAGTCACCCTTGTTAAAGATACGAGGTTCAACTGACTTATCATATTGGGATTTGATGCGTTTATTGTGCACTTCATTAGCAAGAGCGGCATCTCGGCGAGACTCGTCAAGTTTTGCTAAGTGCAAGAGACGTTCTTCCTCAGCAGTAGTGTTAGGAAGAAGTTCGATAGTGAGTTGTAGAGATGGAATTTCGCACTTTATCGGTAGGACATCCTCCAATCCATATACCAATTGGAAAGGAGTGAAGCCTGTGGCGGTTTTGACGGAAGTTCGGTAGGCCCATAATGCTGAAAAGAGCATGTTATGCCAATTGGACTTATGTTTCCCTACCATCCTTTGGACCATAGTTTTCAAGACCTTGTTAATGGCCTCGACCTGTCCATTGGACTGCTGGTAGTAGGGTGTCGAATTTTCATGGCGAAAACCCAACCTATCACTCAGCTCATCAACCATATGGTTCTGGAAATGGGAACCATGATCGGTAACAATTGCCTGGGGAACTCCGAACCGTGATATTACATGATTGAACATGAAGAGTGCAGCGTTTTTTCCGTCGTTCTGGTATGTAGGCATAGCTTCGACCCACTTTGTAAAGTAATCCAGAGCTACAATTATGTAACTATGCCCCTCGGCCGAGGTAGGATTACAATGCATAAAATCAATGCCCCATTTTGTGAAGGGGCCCACAGCAATAACCGGATGTAATGGGGCAGGATGAGTGCGCTTCTTCGTATGGAAGTGTTGGCAAGGAGGAAATTTCTTAACGGCCTCAATACAATCTTTGAAGATGGTGGGCCAGTAATATCTTGCGCGCAAAATATTCTGGGCTGTAGCCTACCTAGAGAGGTGACCGCCACATGCCCCAGCGTGACAGTCATTGAGAACACGTTCGTCCTCATTGTGAGTGAGACAACGTCGAAGAATTGAATCAATGCCACGGCGATACATAGTATCATTGATGATCAAATAATACTTTGCATGGTGATGTATCTTAAGACGATCATCGCATGACAGTTGAGGATCGAAGCGTTGGGTTTGAAGATACAATAAGATATCTCCATACCATGGGTCGGTCTTACTGATGAGAAATAATGATTCGTCCAGAAAAGAGTCATTGTGCTCAACTTCTGCATCAGGATGGGGAAGGTCACAAATGAGCTCGGCAAACACCAAAGACTTCTTTGACTTGGATTTCTCGAAAAGAAGATCAAATTCTTTCAGTATCACGATCCAGCATGAATACTTTCCCCCAAGTACCTGACGTGTCAGTACGTGGTACATGGGGTTTGAGTCGGCGATGACAGTGGTGGTACGGAGCAAGATATAGTGTCGGAACTTCTGGACGACGATGACCACCGCAAATGTGATTTTTTTGACATGTGAATATCTAGTTTCAGCGTCGGCTAGACCCTTACTTGCATAGTATATTACATGTTCCTGGACGTTTTGATCCTCCTGTACCAAAACCATGGCAATAGTGGTAGCAGAAGCGGCGAGATATAAGATGTAATCTCGACAATAATTAGGCGGTTGGAGCACGGGGGCATGCGTGATGGCATGTTTGATATTGTCGAAGGATTTTTGAGCTTGGTTATCCAAAATGAATGAGACGTCCTTCTTGAGCAGTCTCATATGCCCCTGAGTCTTCTCCGCGAAATTGCAAACAAAACGTCTTAAATAAGTCGCCTTCCCTTGGAGACTTTGAAGTTCTGTAACATCAGTCGGGGGTAGTAGGTTGATGATGGCCTCCACCTTTAAGGGATCAATGCGAATCCCATCCTTCGAAACAATAAATCCTAAGAGGCGTCTGGATTCAACGCAAAAGAGACACTTATGAGGATTCAGACGGATATTGTACCATCTGCATCTGAGGAAAATGATGGTCAGATGATCAATGTGGAATTCGCGCTGCTTTGAATGAGCAGGGAGATCGTCCAGGTAAGGTTCCACAAAGTCCTTAATATCATGGAAGGCATACGACATAGCCCACTGAAACATGGCGCTAGCATTTTTAAGGCCAAATGGAAGCTTGCGGTATGCAAATGTGCCCCATGGGCAGATGAAAGTCGTCTTATGTTGGTCGGCTGGGTTGATCTCAATCTGGTTGTAACCAGAAAATCCATCCATGAATGAGAAGATGGCGCTTCCAACACAGTTGTCGATGATCTGGTCGATGAAGGGGGTCGGGTAATTGTCTTTTGGACAAGCCCGTTTAAGGTCCCGATAATCAACACAGACGCAAATGGTGCCCTACTTTTTGTTCACAGGAATGATGTTTGAGATCCAATCCGTCAATGGGACAGGATAAATAAACCAGCCTTTAAGAGATTTTCAATTTTTGCCTTAATTGTCGCAGTCTTCCGGGGGTGTACCAGTCGCAACTTTTGGCGTACAGGTTTGATGTCAGGATAGGTTTTTATTTTGTGAGAAAAAATTGCGGGGTCTAACCCAGGCATCTCCTCATCGGACCAAGCAAATAAATCTCGAAATTGCTTGAACAAGGCTGTGCTAACAATGATTTCTTCAGGGGAACACTTCTGGCCTATGCGAATGTGTTCCACTATACCTAGTTTCACCGAGATGTCTATCGGGGTGGTTGGCTCCATGTTGGCCAAGTTTCCCTCCGTGTCCATAAGACATGTAAGGATGGGGGAATGAGGGGATGGGTAGATATCTGGTGAAAAGAGGGTGTGAATGTTGTCCTCTATGTACTCCAAAGGAGGAAGAAAAGATGACCTATGGTGGAGATCATCCCATGGACTGTCGTCAGTATTCATTACTTCCATGATGGACTCATCTGAATGAAAATTCCGAAGTAAGAGATCAGGTATAGAGGATGTCCGTTGTAGAGAACGGGATGGAGAGGCCACAATTAAATGGTCCTCTGGTGCTGATTAGATAGCCTCGTAAATACGTTCAGCGGGTGAAAGAGGCATTATATCTCCAAGCAGGTGTGTTGTGGCTTCATTCGGTACAATCCAAGCATCGTTAGAGTGAGATGAAATATCTGTGGAGACCATGTGTACCATAGCAACATGATTAGGGGGGTTCGTGGTTGGAAAAACGCCCATGAGAGATGAATCTTTCAATAGGCCAAGCCCTACACTCTCATACTGTTTTGACATCTGTCCAATGGAAGGAACATGGTCACCAGGATGAGTAGTGGCGTCTGGTGTACAAAAGTCTAATTGGTCGATAGTAACAATTCGTCCTTGGTGGGGGAATTGTACTATGCGAAAGAATGAAGAGGCTACCTCCTGCATGGTGTAAAACCAATTGCGATCAAGCAAGAGATTATAATCTATCGGGGCCGAGACCACTTCCACGTTAATGGTTATGGTCTTTCCGCCCAACTCAACTATGAAAGCTTGTAAGATCCCATGAGGTTGAAAGCCACGCCTGTCAAATGATTTCAACGTGGTAGGAGAACGATTCAATTCGGGGGAGCCAATGGCTCTCCAACAGGCGATCGACATGACAGAAGTGGAGGCGCCTTCGTCTAGAAGGGTACGATGGAAAATCTTCCCAGCAATGTTCACAGAAACTTGGAATGCGAGCTAGTGTGAGAGCCTCGACTTAAAGTTGTCAAGCTGGAACATGATGGTATTCGAGGAATCGGGGTCGACTGCACTGATTGCTGCAAGGAGAGTTTTGCGTTGATTAGGATAATTCTGCAAAACTTCTAGGGTAGACATGGTGCAAGGAGCTTGTGCGAAGTCTTCCACGATATTGTAATTTTGAGCCGCCCAAGCATTAGGATTGAAAATAGCTTTTCAAATCGTGCTTTTGGGCAGTCGCAATATCGAATCCAAGGATGGCTTCTCAATGGTGAGATAAGTTGATGGCACAGTGACATCAGTCAAAGAGTCGGAATATTTTTCAGCATTACTTCTAGTGGATTCCTTTGAAGGGACTGGTTCATAAGATCACGAGTGAGTGTTCAAATTGATCGTCTCGTTACGCAGCATGAGAACATGCACGGTATTGGATGGTTCACCCTGGTCTGGGGGGGTTGAGCAATCATCTGCTGGTTCTAAGTAGGAAAAGGATCATTAAGGACTGCGGGAGTTGGTTTGCCCCAAAGGAACTTTTGTACTTCGTCTCTATGGGGACATTCTTTGGAGAAATGGTCATCTCCACACAGTAAGCAAGGATACTTTAGTTTCCTTTTCTGCTTGGTATCATCAGGAGTGTTCTTTGGTTCCTGCTGGGCGGAATACTTCTTGGGTTTCCCTTTGTTCTTCTTTTTACTGCCAGACTTCTGAGATGAAGCTGATTGGACAGAATTCACCTCTTCAGTTATAGTAGGAGTGGTGGACTTGGTAGTGTTGTGACTAGCTGGAGTCGAGTTGGATGATCCAACAGTGCTAGCAGTAGGCTGGGTGTTAAGGGAACCAATGATTCCATCAGTTTGGAGTCCCTTATGTGGTTTCGCAGGGTCATTAACGTCACGAGGTGCGTCAGGCAGAATATCAAACAAAGTGCCGGATTGAGCATAGACTAGGTCTACCACATGGGCACTCGCGATGGCTTGTTCTTCGGTGAAAGCACCTCACATAGCAACGTCTCTTGCTATGGTAGGGATGAGGGATTTTGTGAACCAGTCTACTAGGAGCTGATCTAGAATGGGAGATTTAATGAGATGTCGTCTCCTTCGCCACTCATGGATATGATCCGAAATGTGAGTGGTGGTATTCTGACGGAGCGAGTTTAAAGTTCGGTACCAGTCTCATACCGTATTGGTAGCTGGAAATGTGTCAAAAAGTTCATGGTAAGAGAACCAAAATAAGGAAAAGAGTGTGGTGGAAAATCAATGTACCACTTGGCAGCCGAACCGGTGAGAGTCCTTTGAAACAATCTAAGACGAATTGAATTGGCCATTAAGGAATTAGATGAACACCATAAGTGGTATGTCATCACGTGGTTTTTAGGGTCTTCACCCAGCTTGCCGTCAAACTTGGGGATATCAGACGAAAGTTTCATCGGAATCGGTGGCCAGTTAGATCCGTGGTAAATAGGATCATTGGTTAAACGGGATAGGTCAGGCAGGTCCAAAGTAGCTAGGAAGGGAAGCTACATATTAGGCTGCGCATATTGATAATACAGATAGGGCGTGTAAGGACCAGACTGACCGTAAGGTGTACTAGGATGAAACTGACCGTAGGGGGGTGTGCCGCCCAGAACGTAAGAAGGTCGGCCACCATAAGGTGGTCCATTCCAATAAGGTGGGGGTCCACCTCCACCTCTAGGATGGGGTGGAGGTATGTCGCCACCACCGGGAGGAGGTGGGGGTCCATAACCATAACAAGGTGGCCCACCACCGCCTCCACCCGGAGGGGGTGGTGGACCACTTGTACCGCCAGAAGGATGGGGGCCCCCACCACCTCCCCTACCAGAAGGATGAGGGTCTCCACCACCACCTCCACCACCATAGTAATTAGGTCCTCCACTACCTCCACCTGGAGGGGGTGGTGGACCACCTCCACCATGATAGGGTGGTCCCACACCGCCTCCGCCGGGAGGGGGTGGTGGACCATTCCCGCCACCGCCGGAAGGGTGAGGGATGTTGTAGGTAAAATGAGGTGGGCCTCCACCAGGGTTAGGTGGGGGCCTGCCGCCTCTAGTAGGAGGTGGGGGAGGACCGATCGGGGGTGGTGGTACCTGAGGGATAATCGTTTGGGGTCCGTGTTACAACATAGGTTGTTGCCCCCATAGAGTGTATGGATTCCCGGGATAAGGTATCCCATATGGTGCATTTCTGGGATTAGGTTGGCCCATCACAAGGTTAACAGAACCTGGATACGCTTGACTCCATGAGGGTTGAGTTACATTTGACGTCCCCCCAACATGAGATAATCCCGTGGTGGACGGTCTAGTAGGTTGGGAAGGTCCAACGGAAGGTCCATTGGGGATTCCACTGCCTACGTTCTGGTTAGGAAATGGGGGTTTTCCCCCAGCCACAATAGGTTGACCACTATTCAAAGGTTGAACCAACGTAGGTTGTTAACTAGCTACCATAGTAATAACATTACCAATAAGATAATTCGTGGGAAAGGAATACCCTCCCCTCAAATTCTGAGGTGGGGGAGGAATTGGTAAAGTAACTATGGTAGTGACGGGTGTGTTGGACTGTTGTCCTTCCACCGGTTGGTTCACTTGAGGTGTAGGAATGGACTCTTGCGAGGTTTGACCAGTCTTATTAGTGGTCTCGTGGTGGGAAGGTTCATGCGAGCCAAAAGATATCGGATGAACCGGGATTGGTTGGTAAGGGGGTAACAATGGGTTTTGTACCCTTCGTTGGAGACTTGACTGCCGAAACTCTTCAGCCATGGAGCTAAAGTGAGCCAATTGGCCACGAAAGTAGGCTAAAGTGTCTTCCGGGGTAGTCTCACTGGGTGAGGATGAGATGGCAAAATGAGGCACTGGGTGGTCTGTAGAAGATGTCCAATAAGCTGCTGAATGACCAACAACTACTGTAGGGTCATTCTGGGGTCGGTTTATCCATTCCAACGATCCAGGTTCTCCTGGGATGACGGGAGAAAGGTCTTGTGAAGCGGGGATTTGTGCTCCTTCATCCTGTGGGGGATGAGAGGTAGGTGAATCTAGAGGAGTTTTTGGAAACAAGAGTCCTCCAACATTCAAAGTGGGGTTTTCCACTTCAGTGACTACAACCACGTTACGCTGATCCATTCTTACCCTCGAAATAACCTCCGGATTAAGGGGATATTCAGGTGATAAGTTTAATATCCTACGGGGCCTTCTCCAGGGAAAATCCACCAGAGTGTCAGGATGATTAGCAAGGATGGCTGAAACAACGTTTCTCCTAAGGGTATGCTAAAAGAAAGTTAGTCTAGAAAAACCTACTCAAACTAAGGCAACAAGAAAACTTATGTGATAGAGTGGATTCAAAAGTTTGGAACCTCACAGGATTATCAAGGCATTGCAAACCACGATATATGGCAGGGTCCAACAATATGTCGTGACAAGGAGGATTGGGACTGTACCCTTGCCTGCATACCCGATTACCTGGACAGTACGTGCGTGCTGATCTCCCCGAGTGTTGTTCTCGGTGTATTGCTTTTCCAAGACAGCCAAATGGTTAACTCAGTTGGTTTCAGGAATCCTAATGGTGTCTCCCGATATACGCAAGGTACGTGGGAGCTCAAATCCATAGTGGTGCTATCTAATGCACAAACGTTCGGCAAGAGACCTTCCGATATATGTGTCGAGTACGTGATACACCCTTCGATATATGCCAAGTAAGTATTATGGTACTTGGTGGGTATGTGAAGGAGATCAATATACCAATGTACGTGGAAGACTACAATACCCCTAGGATACAGTGCTGGAAAATAACGACAGCTACCATGCTTAACGACATTGGAACACGTCTCTAACTTACACACAAGTTGCTAAAAATTTTACCTGGTTCTACCGTTAATTTTATCTTGGACAGTTAGGTGAATGCATGAGGTGAGTACATAATCGGAAGCATAATGCAAACCCTAGCTACATGCACGAAATATTCTTTTCTTTCAATGAATTCTAGCTATGGGAAGGAGAAAGCTTTTTCCAATAGTATTGCCAAAACAAACTCAATGCAACACAATTCCAATTCAAAAAAATTTGACAATGAAAGTATTCTTTTCTTTTTCGACGAAACACAAAAAATCATAACACTACTATCCAAATCAAAGCATTTTTTCTTTTCAAATCAAAATGACACTAGGTAATGAAAAGAGAGGATTCTGAAATGGAATATGCAAGCTTTTCAATTTCACTTTCAATGATATAAAGGCAACAAAAAATTAAAAATGCATCTATATTTCCTTAGCATGGAATCAATTTTTGCGAAAATCGAAGCGTACTTTGAGTCTTTCAAGAAAATGAGCGATTCGTAATTGGAGAAAAACACAATAGATCATACATTCATTCAACTTTCCAAAACATAAACAAGAAGTTTCCAATGCACAACAATTTTTCTTCAATAATTTTCAAGAAATGATGGGAAAGAAGCACTTTTTAACTTTTCGATGGATGCACCAAAGAATAAACTTGATAACAACTCTGCTTTTAGACCTAAATGACTGAAAAGAAAACACTACTTGCAGCACTAGTACATCCAGAAAACTCAAGAAAAGACAAGCACTCAACCAAGCTAAAAGACACACTTAACTCAAAATCAAGCAGCAGCAAGCAAACTAAGCAAGCAAAGCTCAAAACAAATGTAAATGAGGTCTGGAGGTTGATCCAATGCAATGATTAGATTAGGGATGGAAGGAAGGGAATGCAAGAGTGAACGGATGAAGGTGGAGGAGACAAGAGTATCCACCACTACTAGTCTCAAACTTGTCCAAGATGGAACCCAGAGTCAATCCAAATGAAACCAAACTCTCAACACACAAATCATAAATGGGGTCTTTGGCTGGATCTTGCAACACAGAGGGAGTTCATAAATCAGACCAATGTTCAAACTGTCAAATGAGGGAAGGGATGCCAGTATGCCAACTTTTGATAGATCAGCGCACTTTGCCCTTACACACAGTGTGACGTCGCAGTTTTCCTTCACGGGAGGTGCAACGATGTCGCAGTATACCAATGTAAAATATGTGACGAGTGACTAACAGGTGAAGAACAGAGACTCAGAAAGACATAGTGTCGCTCTGTTTCCACTACCAAGGTGCGACAGGCGAGGTCTAGGTTCAAAAATGAAGCAGATCTCTCAACCATGAACCAAAAACAGGCTTGAAAATGAGTTGTATAAACTCAGAGGAAGCAAATCAGAGTCTTCAATGCGAAGATCTGATAGTGAAATCAACCTCAAGAAGAAAATGGAAAAAAATAATAAAAAAGGCTTGTGTCAAGTAATCAACTGAAAATGACTCTCAAATTAACAACTACTGACCAAACTTTATATACTCCCCAGTATGGTCACCAGATTTGTTATCAGACAATCCACTCGAGCGGACACGAGCAGGATCTCCCTAGCTCAATGTGAGTCTAGAACAAATAGAACAGACTACCAATGCATTTCCTAGATCTACTTAAGGATCAAGTACTAGATGTCTTACCTTTTTACTACGCAATCCTTTCTCCTAAATGCTGCTCCACGTCCCGTGGTCGTCAGATCCAAGCTGCAAAACCTGTCGAGACAAGAAACAAGAGAAAAAAGTAAAAGACATCTATACAATAAGCGATCTAAGTAAACAGTTAAGCAGGTAAACTACTCAATATCATTGCACACATGAACAATATTGGTGGAAAGCATTTGTATTACTGTAAATAGAGGAGTACATGATAGAGATATAGAACCACAACCAAGGGTTAACGTTGTATCCCTTCTCCGACGAAGCCAATTGCCATATCCTTCCAAGGAAGTATGAGTTCTCCAAAAGGTGAGTGGAGGTGTTCTAAGAGAGATTTCACCAGCATGTAGATACCATTGTCTTCCTCCCTTTGGGATGGGAGTGAGCTTCACTTATATAGGACTAACTGGATATGATATGGATAGGATAGGTTGAGAGATGGTAGGAGAGAGATAGGGGATCCTCCCAAAGAGTTAAGGGCTGAGTACCATCTCCCCTAGAGGTCAGGGATAAGCCCCTAAATGAGCAAGTTTCGAGAAGGATCTCGAATAAGCTATTTTTGCCCATTAAATGACCTCGTCGCACCCTGCAGTGGAGCAAGCTACGACGTCGCATGTTGCTAGTGTGCAACCTGCGACGACCCTTCAAAACCTAGCACAATGGGGTGCAAATCCTCCCAGGATGATTACTTAGCCCAAGTATCTTTAGGGGTGTATACACTGAATCTTATGATGAGTAGATTTTGGGTGTAACAATATATTCAATAAATCGAACTGACGCTCTAAAAGATGTACTCGTAGAAACTTTCTAAACAGTTTAGGATGTCGAACCTGATACTGACCATTTAATTGGGATACAACCAATTCTGAGCCCAGTTTGACTATTATTCGTTAGATGCCAAGGGTGATAGCCTCGACAAGAAGCTCAATGACTACGCTATATTCTGCAACATTGTTGGTTGCAGATCCGAGAAAATTGCCTCCTGAACTAAGAACTTCGTTATTAGGTGAAAAACAACCCATGCAGCGGAAGCAATGTTCCAAGAACTACGGCTGGCACCGTCCACATATCCCAAATATGTGAAAGACTCTTGTGCCATCTGCCAAATTGACAATGCCAAGGAAGATAAGTGTGTGCCTGAAATAACTAATGTACAAAATTTTATACAAAAAATACAACATGATACAACAAATGGTGCGAGGCATCAGTGCCTACGCAAAGTATTTCTTCAGATAGAGACCATTTCTGATCTCCGACATGGGTTCCCCATCAAAATTGACCAATTCATAAGCTCCCTTTTTTAACACAGTTTTGACAATAAGTGGGCCAAACCATTTAGGTACAAATTTTCCTTCTCCTATTTTATCTTGGTCTTGGTCATAAACTAAAACCATATCACCTTTAGAAAAGACTCGAGGATGAATGGATTTGTCATATTGTGTTTTGACCCTCTTCTTATGTACTTCTATGTTTAGAGAGGCTTCTCTTCTAGTTTCATCCAAAGCATGGAGATGGAGAAGCCTTTCCTATTCCGCAGAAGTGTTAGGTAGGAGTTCGACAACTATCTTTAATGATGGGATTTCACATTCAATCGGCAACACAACTTCTTCTCCATAAACCAGTTGGAAAGGAGTGAATCTGGTTGCGGTTTTAGCAATTGTTCGATAGGCCCAAAGAGCAGTAAACAACATCAAGTGCCAGTTGTTATTGTTTTTATTAATCATCCTTTATAACATGGTTTTAAAAACCTTGTTGATGGCTTCTACTTATTCGTTAGCTTGAGGATAATATGGCGAGGAAAAGTCTTGCCGCAATCCTAACCGGTTTGTAAGTTCATCCATACAGGAATTCCTAAAATGACTTCCGTTGTCCGTAGTGATCTCTTTGGGTACACCAAACCTTGCTATCACATGATTGAATAGAAAGTATGCTGCAGTTTTACCCGTGCAATTGAATGTAGGCATTGCTCCAGTGAATTCAATGCAATGGCACCAGGATTTGCTCCAGTGAATTCAATGCAATGGCACCATGATTTGCTGTGGAAATCCAAAGCCCTATGGTGGTCTATTGAAAAACAACTACTCAATAAACTGCTGCTACTACTGCAACTTGAAAAGTTGTATCAACCTCTGATACCATGTGAAATTCTACAGGAGAGATCACTCAGCTTGAACAAACCTCACAAATTTCACTCAAGAATTGCAGAGAAGAAGAAGAAGAATTGCATCAATATTCACACATGAAACTCAAAGAATGTGGAAAACTATTGTAATGTCATTCATCAGCTGTAAGCTGGAAAAAATATGAGAGTACAATAGAATGAATTCGATTACCCCAAAGGTGATTTGAATTCTCCTCAAGTTGTGGCTTGGACTGCATTGGATACATCACCCAATCAATAGTAGTGACCACCGATAGTCAAAGATCAGTCAATGTGAGTCTAACTAAGTCTAACTGGTGCATGTAGCACTAATGTAGGGAATGAGACTTCAATGTGGGCACATCAGGAGCTGTCAGTGGTCAGTAGAGCTGGATTAGTCTCTGTAGCAGTCAATATAATAGCTATAGTCAGTTAACTAAGAAATCAGTCCTCAAATCAAGGAACCAATCCACTAATCATGGAACTGACTGATAGAACTCCTAAATAGGTGGAAGAGGGCATATTTGTACTCCAGTGATGGAAACACGGGTGCATATGTGGCTAGGAGGGATAAAACTGAGCATAAACAGGCTCCAAGGAGCTGAAAAATTATCACTAGGTGCTGGGAGACTACCATACTAAAGACTCGATGCATACAATGCATGCAAATACAAATGATGACGGTGAGAATATTCCAACATAGGATATGGGAAGTTTTCAAGGAATCTGTGTTTCTTATTCATGATCATTTGTATTGGATCCTTGGTAATGGGAAGTAATGTGAAATTTAGTTCACACCAAGATCTGATCAAGAAATTACAACTCTCACAAGTAATTCTCACACAACTAGTCAAGAACACTGAAAAACAGTCACATATGATGCAAACATAATTAATCTGATGAATAATAATACATCATCCAACCTTGGGCAATTAATAGGCTGTAAATAGATAGAGTTACATTAGATTTTCGAATGCATAAGGATTCCATTTGAATCCTCACAAATGCAGACTTACTAAAATTATGCAAACCACCGCTAGGTGGAAAGTGTGCTTTCCAAGTCACTCCAAAGGCTCACGAATTTCTGATTTAGTGATTAGATAGTGATGTGTGATGGAAAATCATGCCAAATCCATAATTTTGAAGGAAGAAACATCATGGAGGATGAGTTGGCCAAAAAACATTTATGACTAGTCAACTAGCTTTTAGCTTTCACCAAAAAGTGGTAAAAAGCAGTAAAATAAGCTAATGTGCCTTTCTAATCCAGGATTGTCTAAAAATAGACAGAATATTATCCAGGACGTCTAGGAATGCGTGTTAGTGGGTTTAGGAAGCTTGTGGTCCACACAATAGTGACTTATGGTCCACACAATGATGTTTTAGCCAACTACCTGGTCTAATACATAGGAATTAATCATAAAATGATTAATTAATGCTGCTAAAGTATTAAATGACATAGATGTGGGTTTTAAATATTCCAACACCCCCCCGTAATTCTTACTTTATGTGCTAAAAATCAGAAGTAAAAATAACTAGGGCCCAGTAACAAGACATGGTCACCCTATACAATACTGCCTTGTCCATGAAACAAGGAAAGAAGGGAAAACCTCATGGGAAAAACCTCCCCTAAAAAATGGACATAATCAAAATTGAAATATTGTTGATCAATCATTCACTCCACCACATGTTCAACCATCCCAAGCAGTGATCTCAAATAGCTGAAATTCTTCTCAGTAAAAGCTTTGGTGAAGATGTCTGCAGTTTGCTCACCTGTTGGGAAACAATGCAAGTCAATGATCTGGTCATGCACTAAACTCCTAATGTAGTGCATACGGATATCAATATGCTTGGTCCTCTGTATCTATACTGTATCTCTTGAGTCCCTTATAGCACTCTGATTGTCACAAAATATGACAGTAAGAGTACTAAAGAAAATCTCAAACTCGGAAAGAATACCCTACAACCACACACACTAAGTAGCAGCATTCACTGCTCCTCTATACTTAGCCTCTGCTGAACATAATGAAATTACACTATGTTTCTTGTTAGACCAGAAAACAGGACCACATCCAAGCATGAATACAAATCTAGATGTGGACTTTCTGTCAAGGCTGTCACCAACCCAATCTGAGTCAGTAAAGCTAAGAAGATCTAGGCTAGAATTTGCAACATAGTGAATCCCATCAGTCTTGGTGCCTTGCAAATAATGCAAGATTCTTTTTGCAGCCCTCCAATGGATCTCATGCAGATGCTACATGTATCTTGATGCCACACTCACTGCATATGCAAGATCAGGTCGAGTATGAGTCAATTATAACAAGATGGCAATAAGTTGCCTATACAAGGTGTTGTCCACCAATGGTGTAGATTATGCTTCTTCAAGTCTAACTCTTGAAAGGAAGGGAGTCTTTGAAGGCTTGCAATCAGCCATATTGAACTTCTTTAGCAGGTCAGATGCATATTTGTACTAAGATACCTTATTTCCATTCTCAGTTTGAGAAATCTCAAGCGCCAAAAATTGCTTAAGAATTCCCAAGTCAGTCATGGAAAAAGCTTGATGCAAAGCAGTCTTTAATGAATCAATTTGATCAGTAGATCTACCTGTGATTAGTAGGTCATCAACATATAACACAATAATCAAAATTGAACCATCAATCATCTTCATGTAATCATTTGGATCATATTTGCATCTAGAAAAAGATTGTGACAAGAGAAAGTTGTCCATTTTGGCATACCAAGCCCTGTGGGCTTGCTTAAGTCCATATAAGGAATTCCTCAACCTGGACACATAGTTAGGATCATATGTATAGCCTTATGGATGCTGCATATAAATATATTCCTCAAAATCTCCATGTAGGAAGGAACTTTTGACATCCATGTGATGTACTTCCCAGCGCTTGGTAGCAGAAATTGCCAGAACTAGTCTTATCGAATCCTTCTGTGCAACTGGTGCAAAAGCCTCATTGTAGTCAAGGCCTTGGACTTGGGAGAAGCCCGTTGACACTAGTATAGCCTTATATTTCACTGCTGCACCACAATCTGTACACTTGGTCTTGAATATCCACTTACACCTTACCAATTTTCTGCCTGGGGGGAGCTTGACTAGCTCCCATGTCTCATTCTTTTGCAGTGAATGAAACTCCTCATCCACAACAACATCCCATCTTGGTTCATGTGAGGCTTCCTCATATTTCTGAGGATCAAAATACACCATCAAAAAACATCTCTCAGACAAGTAAATATCATTCACATTGAGAGCATTCTCAAATTGTGATCTAGTCCTCCTTGTGTCATGAGGATTTCCCAACAGTTCAATAGCTGCTTGAAGAGTCTTAGCAGCCATCTTTGGCCTTGTTTGTGAATTAGTATCTTTAATAAAATGGTATTCATCATCATATATATCAGAATAAAAAAATTCAAGAGAAACTTCACTTACATCTTCAGGTGGTGGTTTGGATGGCTCTCCAATTTCAACATTCTAAGAGGGATCTTCTTCGAATTGAACACTTCTTTCTATGAAGGATTTTTGGGAAGTCATGTTCAGTAGCTTGTATCCTTTGGAGTCCTCTAAGTAGCAAAAAAATAGACAAGGTTGGCTTTGGGGCTGCATAGCCCTCCTCTTCTCAAGTCCAATTCTAGCCCAAGCCTTGGAGCCAAAAATCCAAGCCTCAAATGGAGTAATTCATTTGAGAGCTTTGTGAGGCACTCTATTTTGAATGTATGTGCCACAATTTATTGCCTCATCCCAAATCCTTAGAGATAAATACTTTTTCTCAAGCATGCATGTGGCCATCTCCTTCAATGATTTGTTCTTCCTCTCAACAACACTATTCTGCGGAGGCGTCAGTATGTAACAATGTGTTGCATTTGTATGCTTGAAGAGGCACAAAATTGCTGAAACTCAGATTTGATGTACTCCCCACCATTATCAGATCTAAGGATCTTGATATGTCTACCAGACTGGTTTTCAACTGAGGCCTTGAAAAGATTGAACAGACCGAACACTTCAAACTTTAGCTTGATGAAATAAATCCAACAGTACCTTGTAAATTCATCTATGAAGGTAAGGATGTATTTGGAATGGTTCAAAGACTCATGGGGGAATGGACCTAATATGTCACTATGAATAATATCCATGGGTGCTAAGGTTCGCTCAGTTTTGTCTCTCTCAAATTTATGTTCTAGGTGCTTTCCTAGGATGCAGCTTTGACAGACACCTTTGGAAAACTTGATATTGGGCAGCCCTATGACCATTTATTTCTCCTGGAGTTGGGAAAGGTATTTATAATTTAGGTGACCAAATATTTCATGCCATAATTTTATTGACTCATTGGAATGGGTTAATAGAGAAGAAGGTGACAGGAATGGCACAAAATGAGAAAACCTATAGATTTTTGAGCTATGATCAGCAGAACCTAAGGACACAATTTGGTCTGTTAACATTTCACAGATTTCAACATCATTAGGTGTGAAGACCACCTTTTTGGGAGATCCTATGTGATTCATATGGTATACTGACAAAAGGTTAGCGTCAAGTTCTGGAACATACAAAACATTAGTGAATGTACCAAAATCTAGATCAATGTTTCCTTTAACTTTGCTTGAAGTTTCAGAATCATCACCCAACACAATGGTTGGACCACTAGAAGAATCAAGAGATGAGAAGCTCTCTCTTATTGACTCTGGAGATTCAAGGAACATGGTGTCCATTGGACACCATGTTCCTTGAAGATCCAGATTCAATAATGAATGAGGTAGGATTTGATGTGCTTGCCATCAGTGCATGCACTCGCTCCTTATCTTCAGAATTTTGTCCTCCATCCTTCCTGCTTGCGCTCTTAGGAAGAGGAATGTTGGATTTCTCCAGGAGTTGAGCCATTTGATCAATGGTATTCTTCATGTAGGAGCTTTCGGGATGAAATCCCCTAATGTAATAGTTGCAATAGGAGATTTTGGATTTCTCTTGAAATTTGAGGAGTCTTCATGAACTTTATGCTTGTCCTTCCTATGATCAGTGGGATTTTTTAAATTGCCCTTCTTCTTTCCTTTCGAACCCTTTGAATCTCCAACATTCAAACAGTGATATTTTGATGTATTTTATATGGCTCCCATCAATACCAACTTGTCTTATTCTTTTGGAAGAGACCCCATGAATTTTGAGAGTGTTGGGCTCTTCCCATTTCGAACTGCCTTCCTTGTGGAGTGGAAGGTCAAAACAAATACTGAGTAATCAGGGCCAAGATTGGAGAGAATGGCCAAGATTAGTTGCTCATCCTTTTTATCAATTCCACATTGCTTCAACTGTAGAACAAGTGACTTGAAATTTGAGAAGAAATCCCGGAGTTTCTCGAAATTATGTGGACTCAATGAAGCAAGTTCATTATCCAGTTGGTGGCCTCTTAATTCATCTGTCTTGCCAAACAATTCTTGAAGCTTTAGCCAAAATTCATTGGGAGAGGTAAGACCATCTACATGGAATAAAATATCCCTGGATGTAGTGAGACACAGGAGACCATAGGCTTCATCTCTTCGATTATGCCACTTTAATTTCTCAATTGCTGAGGTTGGATCAGGTTCAGTTGCCATAGTCACCCTGTACAGGCCTTTGCTCCTCAACATGATCTCCATATGCGCTTTCTAGTCAAAATAATTGAATGGAGTGAGGATGATCTGATGTGACTGATCCATGGCAGCTTTGAAATGGATTTTAGAGTGGTTTGGATGCACCCCAAGATGATTTGTTGTGCCCTCGGGGTGATTGAATGCGCCCTGTAGATGACTGAATGCGCCCTCCTTGAGACTGGTTGGATCATGCAAGACAATCAATGGAGAAAAGAATATATTGATAGATATGATACCATGTGAAATTTATTTCACACCAAGATATGATCAATAAATTACAACTCTGACAAGTAATTCTCACACAACTAGTCAAGAACACTGAAAAACAGTCACATATGATGAAAACAGAATTACTCTCATGAATAATAATACATCAGCCAACCTTGGGAAAGTAATAGGATGTAAATATATAGAGTTACATCAGAGATTTGAATGCATAAGGATGCCATTCAAATCCTCACAAAAGCAGACTTACTAAAATTATGCAAAACCCCCCTAGGTGGCAAGTGTGCTTTCCAAGTCACTCCAAAGGCTCATGAATTTCTGATTTAGTGATCATATAGTGATGTGTGATGGAAAATAATGCCAAATCCATAATTTGGAAGGAAGAAACACCATGGAGGATGAGTTGTCCAAAAAATAGTTATGACTAGTCAACTAGCTTTTAGCTTTCACCAAAAAGTGGTAAAAAGAGCCTTTCTAATCCATGATTGTGTAAAAAGAGCCAGAATCTTATCCAAGATCTCCAATAATGCACTCTAGTGGGTTTAGGAAGCTTGTGGTCCACACAATAGTGACATGTGGTCCAGTACACAATGATGTTTTAGCCAACTACCTAGTCTAATACATAGGAATTAATCATAAAATGATTAATTAATGCTACTAAGGTATTAAATGACATAGATGTGGTTTTAAATATTCCAACAAGAAAATCAATATGTGAGAGGATAAAATCCTTGGTTTCACCCCCTTGAGAAGTAGGATTGGACTACATGACATAAAGGAATGGCTGACGCTACATGGGATATGTTCCCTATATGACCTTTCGGTTTGGGTGTCGGATGGCCTATGGAGTAGGTGGAAAGTGTGAAATGTAGTTCACACCAAGATCTGATCAATAAATTACACACTCTTACAGAATATGTCACACAACTAGTCAAGAACACTGAAATTTACTCACATAAGATGCAAACTGAATTACTGAAGAGAATAATATTACATCAGCCAACCTTGGGAAATTAAATGGATGCCAATATATAACTTTACATCAGATATTCGAATGCATAAGGATGCCATTCGAATCCTCACAAAAGCAGACTTACTAAATTGATGCAAAACCCCCTAGGTGGCAAGTGTCTTCTCCAAGTCACACCAAAGGCTCACGAATTTTTGATTTAGTGATCAAATTGTGATGTGTGATGAAAAAACATGCTAAATCCCAAAAATGGAAGGAAGAAACATAAAGGAGTGAAAGTGGTCCAAAAAATAGTTTCCCTAGTCAACTAGCTTTTCACCTTTCACCCAAAAGCAGTAAAAAGAAGTAATGCGCCTTTCTCACCAGAATATTATCCAGAATCACCAGAAATGCGCCCAAGTGACTTAGGAATCTTGTAGTCCACACCAGGAATACTTGTGGTCCCCCCAAAGATGCCTTGTGGTCCACACAATGACTCATATGCCAACTATCTAGTCTAATACATAGTAATTAATCATAAAATGATTAATTAATGCCTCTAATGTATTAATTGACACAGGTATGGGTTTTAAATATTCCAACACCCCCCATAAATCTGAATTTATGTGCTAAAAATCAGAAATAAAAACTAGGGCCCAGTAACAAGACATGGTCACCCTGTATAATACTGCTTGGTCCACAAAACAAGGAAAGAAGGAAAACCTCATGGGAAAAATCTTCCCTAAAAAATTGGACATATCAAAATTGAAATATTGCTGATCAATCCTTCACTCCACCACATGTTCAACCATCCCAAGTAGTGATCTAAGATAGTTGAAAGTCTTCTCTGTAAAATCTTTGGTGAAGATGTCTGCAGTTTGCTCACCTGTTAAGCAATACTCTAAATCAATGATATGGTCATGCACTAAACTCCTGATGTAGTGCATATGGATCTCAATATGCTTGGTCCTCTATCTCTGTAATGGATCACTTGAGACCCTTATAGCACTTTGATTTTCATAGAAGATGACAATAGGAGTACTAAAGGAAATCTCAAACTCTAAAAGAATACCCTACAACCACACACACTGAGTAGCAGCATTCACTGCTCCTATCTACTCGGTTTCTTATGAAGATAGTGAAATTGCACTCTGTTTCATTCTAGACCAGCAAACAAGACCACCTCCAAGCATGAATACATATACAGATGTGGATTTTATGTCAAGGCTACCACCAACCCAATCTGAGTCAGTAAAGCCAAGAAGATCTAGGCTAGAATCTGGAGCATAGTGAATCCCATTAGTCTTGGTGCCTTGCACATAGTGAAAGATTATTTTTACAGCCCTTCAATGGATCTCATGTGGCTGATCCATGTATCTTGATGCCACACTCATAGCATATGCAAGATCAGGTTGAGTATGATTCAAGATGCTTATACAAGGTGCTGTCAACCAAAGGTGTAGATCTTGCTTCTTCAAGTCTAACTCCTGAAAGGATAGGAGTCTTTGAAGGCTTGCAATCAGCCATCTTGAACTTCTTTATCAGGTCATATTCATATTTGGACTGAGACACCTTAGTTCCATTCTCAGTTTAAGAAATCTCAAGCCCCAAAAACTGCTTAAGAATTCCCAAGTCACTCATGGAAAAAGCTTGATGCAAGGCAGTCTTTAATGAAGATATTTGATTAGTAGAGCTTCCTGTGATTAGTAGATCATCAACATATAACACTATAATCATAATTTAACCATCAATCAGCTTCATGTAAACATTAGGATCAGATTTGCATCTCACATTAGATTGTGACAAGAGAAAGTTGTCCATTTTTGCATACCAAGCCCTGGGGGCTTGCTTAAGCCCATATAAGGACTTCGTCAACTTGCACACATAGTTAGGATCAAATGTATATCCTTCTTCCTGCTGCATATTTTTGATGTATTTGTAACTTCGGAATGTATTTCACTTGTATATTTTATATTGTATTCATATGACATTGTACTTCTGACGGAGAGGTTTCATTCCTCTGATCAAGAAGGGCATTATTGTATTTGATAGGGTTATTAGAGTCCCCTAGTGAGGTCGGCCCTAATTCATGTTGTGATGAGTTATTAGAACCTCCTAGGAGAGGTTGGCCCAGTGAGGGTAAAAGTCTAGTGAAGTAAAGTATAAATAGAGAGTGTGACTCTCTCATTTGATCATTCACTCACTCACTCATTCATACAAGTGAGAAGTGCGCACAAGTGGAGGAGGAGGAGCTGCTGGAGTCTATCTCTTTGTTTTGCGGTTTTGTACTATTTCTCCTATCTCTGAGGAAGTTGCGGGGTTTTCTCCTTTATGGTTTACCCGGTGAAATTCTTTGTGTCTATTGTCTCTTGTGATTGATTTGTTGTGTTGGTTATTCTCTCAGATAAGATCCTAAGATCATATTGAATTAAATGTTGAAAAACTAACATGGTATTAGAGCTAACCTGAGAAGAAGACACTATGCAGCTGTGGAAGCTAGGGATTCTTAATTTTTGGGTCTCTTTCCATAGATCATCAAAGGCAGGAGGCTAGGCTAACTCTCCTAAGGAAGGTGCATCTTTTTGTCGAGACAGAATTTGATTCCAAGCATTTTTAGTTTTTGGCCAGTCACTGCTACGGGAAATTAGGGCTTTTGACAAAAGAGGAATTTTGGAGTGCTCTTAGCATATGATTGATCTCCTCAGCAAAATTGAAATTTGATCGAACTTTTTGGTTGGGCAGAACCCTGGGATCTATCAAACCCTAGTTCGGGTTTTGGACCAAAAAACCAGAATTTGACAGAAATTGCAGATCTGAATTTCGCATGTCACTTTTGAGGGGTCAATTCTTGGAGTTTTCAAAATCTAAGGACATCAGCTTGCTCACCTCAGTCAATTGCATCTCCCTATCTAGACAGAAGTTTGAAATTCCAAGTTTGGATTTTTAGGGTTTCTCTATCAAACCCTAGTCAGCTCCATATCCAGTTTCAGCAAGTCAGGTGGTAAGATCTAAATATTTTATTTCCATTTGAGTTTCTCACTAAGATGTCTCACCACACCAAGCTTGAGGATAAGCTTGAATGGGCTGATAACTTCCAAGCATGGAAGTATAGGATTGGGTTAATCCTATAAGAGAATGAATTGGACACCTACATAAGTGAAGAGGTTCCACTCCCAGAGGGAGATGAGGATAAGGCCTTACATAAGAAGAACTTGGTCAAGGCCAAGAGGATTATTGCAGATTCTATCAAATACCATATCATACCTCATGTGTCTTCTCTAAAGACACCCAAGGAGATGTTTGATTCCTTGACCAAAATATTTGAAGGGAAGAACATAAATCAGAAGATGACTTTGTAGAACCAATTGAAGAATGTCAAGATACAAAATGCCGAGACCATGCAGTCCTACTTCTCAAGGGTCTCCTAGATAAAATAACAACTTGAAGCTGTGGGAGAAGATATAGAGAATGGAGAAGAAGTGATGACCACCTTGAATGGTCTACCTAGGTCATGGGATTCCTTCATTCAAGGAATTTGTGCTAGGAAGAAGCTCATCTCATTCAGTAGGTCGTGGGAGGAATGCTCACAAGAAGAAGCTCATATTATAGCTCGAGAAGAGAAGATGGGTAGTGAAGACCAAGCTCTCACAGCACACACCAAGAAGAATTACAACAAGAGGGAGCATCCTCATCATAAGAAGGGTAAACACCACCACTATAACTGAAGGGAGAACTTTGGAGGATCTATGAAAGATCTCTCTCACATTCGATGATATACTTGTGATGAGAGGGGATAATATTCAAGAAATTGTCCCAGGAACAAAATAAACTCCCACAAGAACAAGAACACCAAGAAAAGACATCATGCTCACACTGTTGAGGATGATGAACCTCCCGAGAAGAGGGCCAGAGAAGAAAGTGAATATTCTTCAAGCAATGAAGAGTATGTTTTGATTTCTGCCCTCACAGGTACTATTACTCATGGAAGCAATGATTGGCTTATAGATAGTGGGGCTTCCAAGCATATGATAGGATTCAAGGAATCCTTCATGAACCTATCTGAACATGAATCACCTCACAAAGTGAAACTTGGGGATGACTACCAGTATCCTATAAAAGGAAGTGGTGAAGCCTCTTATAAGCTAGACTCTGGAAATTCTATGAAGATGAAGGATGTCTTGTTTGTACAAGGACTAAAGAATAACCTTCTCTCCATATCTGCATTGGATGCAAAAAATATGAGGGTTGCATTTGTAGATGGCCAAGTTATAATGTGGCCAAAGGGAATACCATAGATGATGCAGTAGTGATTGGAGAGCAAGAGGGAGGCTTGTACAAGTTAAAGGGACAACCTAGACAAGCATTGATGAATAAATCAAGAAAGGCACAGGACCTCAGACTCAGACGATGAAGAAGAAAGCTATGTTGGAGACTCCAGTAGTTCCTGCATGGAAGCAAAGATCAAGAGGGAGTCCACCCAACAACCAAACAAAGAGAAGTATTTGAATTGTCATTTCTTGTATATCTGATTATTTAATTAATGTTGTTTAGTCATGTACATACTCATTTAAGATGTGTATTATGCATGTTAGAAAATTTGCATTAATGAACAAGATACTACTAATATGAAAGTAATGGGTAAGTGTCCTATGGTACTGCACAACATTCCATTGATACTTATCTAGAATGAAACCTCTTTGCTGACATGTTGGGAGTAGTGCACACTCTTAACAATGTTATGGTAGAGATGGAAGGCATCTAGAAAGTTATGGGATATGGATGAATGTTGTATTGAAGCATTGGCTAAGATAATTGCATGACTGTATGACATATGTTTTTATGTGTAAGAATTTTTTCTGAAAACTATGAGATGTTTCTAATCATGTAATTGAACTTGTCTTGTAGGAAATACCGTGTACGATCACCTACAAGAGAGACTTGTTTTGAATAACAAACAACGAAGATCCAGAAAGCTACTTGTTGAAGACATTGAAGAACTAGAAGCACCCAGGAATCGAGATACAACAATGAATGAAGTAAATCCAGAAGAAGACCGTGAGATAGAAGATCCACAGGAACCTATAGATCCACCCCGTGAGAAGAATTATCACAAGAGGAAACTAGCATGGCTACGAGAGGTAATTCAAGAGGCAGAAAGGTATGGAGCTTCAGAAGGTATGCACAGAGAAAGCAAGAGACCAAATCCATACACTAGCTATGTATCCCTACTATGTGACATCATTGACAAAGAGCCTTCCAACTTTGAGGATGCAACTGAGAAGAAAGAATGGAAGGATGCCATGATCGAGGAGTACCAATCAATCATGAAGAATGATGCCTGGGATGTGGTCCCGAGACAAGAAGGGAAGTCTATGGTGACTTCCAAGTGGATCTGCAAGATCAAGCATGCTGCAGATGGCAGCATAGAGAAATACAAGGAAAGCTTTGTGGTAGATGGCTTCTCCCAGAAAGAAGGAATAGACTATGAGGAGACATTTGCACCTATAGCCAAATATACTTCCATCATATTAGTACTTGCTCTGGCTGCAGTGATGAAATGGAAGATACACCAGATGGATGTCAAGACAAATCTCTTGAATGGTGTAGTGGAAGAGGAAGTATATGTGGAGAAACCACTCAGGTTTGAGACACATGACAGGGAGTCTCATGTGTGCAAACTGAAGAAATCCTTGTACGGCTTGAAACAAGCACCCAGGACATGGTACGGCAGGATAGACAGCTTCCTAACTAGTTTGGGATTTACCAAGAGTAAAGCGGATTCCAACCTTTACTACAAGGTTGAGGAAGGAAATCCAGTGATACTCCTACTGTATGTAGATGACATGTTTAGGACAGGTGAGGATGGGTTTATTGTTGATACGAAGAGGAAGCTTGCTGCCGAGTTCGAGATGAAGGAATTGGGTATGATGCACTATTTTCTAGGCATGGTGGTGTGGCAGAATGTAGAAGGGATCTTCCTTGGACAAGGGAAGTATGCAATAGAGATTCTGAAGCGGTTCGGGATGATGGACTGCAAGGCCATGGCCACAACTATAGCATTGAACCTAAAGCTATTGAGTGATGCTTCATCATATTTGGTCGATGCCATGATGTATCGTCAGATGATTGGGTCCTTGATGTACCTGACGAATATGAGACCAAATATTTGCTTTACTGTGAACACGTTGAGCCAGTTCCTGACAGACCCAAGACATGTTCACTTGATTGTTGCAAAACATATTCTGAGGTACCTGAAAGGTACGGTTGATTATGGGCTCAAGTATGATGTGAATCAGAAGATTAACCTAGAGGGATATTTTGATTTGGATTGGGAAGGAAGTTCCATTGATAGGAAGAGCACTTCGGGGTGTTGCTTCAGTATGGGATCAGGTGTGATCTCTTGGTTTAGCAAGAATCAGTCCTACGTGGCACTAGGTATAGCCGAAGCAGAGTATGTCGCAACTTGTTCGGCTAGTTGTGAGGCAGTATGGCTAAGGAAGCTACTGTCTGATTTGTTTGATCTCAAGTTGGATGCGACTTGTATATATTGCGACAACTAGAGTTGTGTGAAGTTGTCTGAGAACCCAGTGTTCCATGACAAGTTGAAGCACATCGAGAGAAAGTATCACTATATTAGGGATATGGTGTAGAGAGGAGCAGTGAAGCTCCAGTATGTTGCAATGGATGAGTAGATAGCCGATGTATTGACCAAACCGCTGGACAGAGTGAAGTTTGAGTACTTCAGAGAGAATCTTGGTGTACTTCAGATCGAGGTTCCTTCCAAGGGGAAGTGATGAGTCCGGAAGACACAAATGCACACGAGCCATTCTCACATGGTGGTAGGTGTGTCCTCCCATGGTGCAGATATAAGGGTTGGGGCCATTCCAACATGGTTGAGGTGTGTCTTCCCATGGTCGCTGATATAATTGTCGGGCCATTCCGACGTGGTTTAGGTGTGTCTTCCCATGGTCGCTAATATAAGTGTCGAGCCATTCCAACATGGTTGAAGTGTATCTTCCCATGGCTGCGATATAAGTGTTGAGCCATTCCATCATGGTTGAGGTGTGTATTCCCATGGTTGCGATATAAGTGTTGTTCCATTCTCGCATGGTTGAGGTGTGTCTTCCCATGGCATAGACGTAAGGGCAGATCCATTCTCGCATGGTTGAGGTGTGTCTTCCCATGGAGCAGATAGAAGTGTTGATCCTTTCACGGATGGTGGTAGGTGTGTCCTCCCATGCTGGTGAATGTAAGTGTTGTGTTGTGTGCATCTGGGATGTGCTCTCTGGATGATGAGATTATCTGCAGATGATGAGGTGATTGTATGGTACACAGGTTTTGCAGAGGCATATAATCAGTCCTAGGATGATCCTTCAGGTTTTGCAGTGGCAAATAATCAATCCTGGGAGATCTTGCAAGTTTTGCAGAGGCATTGTAATAAGTCCTGAGATGTACATACTTGATGGCTTGCTCGCAGAGATGATGAAGACCTACATAGAGGCTAGGCCTACATCCAACATGAAAAAGGGTTGGCTCTGTAGAACTTCCTATGACGAGTAGATTGGAGATTGATGATCGAGATAGCAGCAGCAGTGACGCTGATGATCCAGCTTTGATGGTGATCCAGTGATGAAGACTTGTGCCGATGAACTATGTCAAGAGAATACCTTCCTAGTTAAGAGGGAGTGTTGATGTATTTGTAACTTCAGAATGTATCACTTGTATATTTTATATTGTATTCATATGACATTGTACTTCCAACGGAGAGGTTTCATTCCTCTGATTAGGAAGGTCATTATTGTATTTGATAGGTTTACTAGACTCCTCTAGTGGGGTCATCCCTAAGTCATGTTGTGATGGGTTATTAGACCCTCGTAGGAGAGATCGGCCCATTTAGGGTAAAAGGAAAGTGAAGTAAAGTATAAATAGAAAGTGTGACTCTCTCATTTGATCATTCACTCACTCACTCATTCATACAAGTGAGAAGTGCACACAAGTGGAGGAGGAAGAGTTGTTGGAGTCTATCTCTTTGTTTTTGGGTTTTGTACTATTTCTCATTCTATCTCTAAGGAAGTTGTGGGGTTTTCTCCTTTATGGTTTCCCCGGTGAAATGCTTTGTGTCTATTGTCTCTTGTGATTGATTTGATGTGCTTGTTATTCTCTTAGATAAGATCCTAAGATCATATTGAATTAAATGTTGAAAAAATAACACATATAAATCTCCTCCTCAAGATCCCCATGGAGGAATGCACTCTTGACATCCATGTGGTGCACTTCCCAACACTTGGATGCATAAATTTCTAGAACTAGTCTTATCAAATCCTTTTGTGCAACTGGTGCAAAAGTCTCATTGTAGTCAAGGCCATGGACTTGGGAGAAGCCCTTTTCCACCAGCCTAGCCTTATATTTCACTTATGTACCATCAGCTGCACACTTGGTTTTGTAGATCCACTTACACCTTACTAATTGTATGTCTGGGGGGAGCTTGACTAGCTCCCATGTCTCATTCTTCTACAGTGAATGAAACTTCTAATCCATGGAATCCTTCCATATTGGGTCATGTGAGGATTCCTCATCTGTTTGAGGATCAGAATCCACCATCATATAACATCTCTCAGATAGGTAGGGGTCATTCACATTGAGAGCAGTCTCAAATTGTGATCTAGTCCTCCTTGTGTCCTGTGGATTTCCCACTAGTTCACCTGCTACTTGCAAAGTCTTAGAGGCCCATTTATGCCTTGTTGGTGAATTAGGATATGTAATAAAATGGTCCTCATCATCAGAAATATCAGAATAAAAAAATTCAAGAGCAACATCACTTACTTCTTCAGGTGGTGGTGAAGATGGTTCTCCAATTTCAACATTCTGAGACAACTCTTCTTTGAATTGAACACTTCTTTCAATGAAGGATTTTTTAGTAGCCATGTTCAACAACTTATAGCCTTTGCAGTCATATGAATATCCAAAAAAAAGACAAGGTTTGCTTTGGGGCTGCATAGCCATCCTCTTCTCAAGTGGAATCCTAGTCCAAGCCTTCGAGCCAAAAATACTGAAATGAGAAATATCAGGCTTGTGCCCAGTCCAAGCCTCAAAATGAGTGATTACTTTGAGAGCTTTGTGATGCAATCTATTTTGAATGTATGTGGCACAATTTATTTCCTCATCCCAAATCCTTGGAGATAAATACTTTTCCTCAAGCATACATGTGGCCATTTCCTTCAATGATTTGTTCTTCCTCTCAACAACACCATTCTGCTGAGGTGTATATGGAACAGAGTGTTGCATCTGAATGCCTGAAGAGGCACAAAATTTCTGAAAATCATATTTGATGTACTCTTCACCATTATCAGATCTGATAAAATTGTTATGTCTACCAAACCGGTTCTCAATTGATGCCTTGAAAAGCTTGAACAGACCAAAAACTTTAGACTTTAACTTGATGAAATAGATCCAACAATACCTGGAAAAGTCATCTATGAAGGTGAGGTTGTATTTGGCATGGTTCAAGGACTCAGGGGGGAATGGACCTGATATGTCACTGTGAATAAGCTCCAAGGGTGCAGAGGTTCACTCAGTTTTGGATCTCCCATATGTATGCTCAAGGTGTTTTCCTAGGATGCAACTTTGACAGACACCTTTGGAAAATCTGATATTGGGAAGCCCTATGACCATTTCTTTCTCATGAATTTGGGAAATATATTTATAGTTTAGGTGGCCAAATATTTCATGCCACAATTTGATTGACTCATTGGCATGGGTTAAAAGAGCAAAAGGTGAGGGGAATGTCACAAAATGAGAAAACTTGTAGATTCTAGAGCTATGGTCAGTAGTGCTTAATGCAACAATTCAGCCTGTTGACATTTCACAGATCTCAACATCATTTGGTGTAAAGGTCACCTTTTTGGGTGAACCTGTATGGGTCATCAGGTATACTGACAAAACGTTAGCAACAAGTCTAGGAACATACAAGACATTATTGAATGACCCAAAATCCAGATCTATGTTGCCTTTACCTTTTCTTGAAGTTTCATAATTGTCACCCAACACAATATTTGGACCACAGGAAGAAGAGTCAAGTGAAGTAAAGAACTCACTTGTAGACACCATGTGCCTTGAATATATGGAATCAATAATGAGTGAGATAGGCTTGAATGTGCTTTCCATCAGTGCATGCACTCTCTCCTTATCGTCAGAATTTTGTCCTCCATCCTTCCTCTGTGCTCTCTCAGGAAAGGAATGTTGGCTTTCTCCAGGAGTAGATCAATTTGCTCAATGGTTTTCTTCATGCAGGAGCTTTCAAGATGAAATCCCCTGCTACAATAAGTACACATTTCCTTCTCATTCTTCTTATTTGGATTCTTCTTTGAGTGGTAGGAGTCTTCAGGAACTTTCTGCTTGTCTTTCCATTGATCAGTGGGCTTCTTGAAGTTTCCCTTCTTCTTCCCTTTCGAACCCTTTGAATCACCAACATTCAGACAATGGTATTTTGATGGATTTTGTATGGCTCCCATCAAGAGAAATTTGTCTTGTTCTTGTGTAAGAGACTCCATGAATTCTGAGAGAGTAGGACTCTTCCAGTTTCGAACTGCTTTTCTAGTTGCATGAAAGGTTGAAACAAAGACTAAATAATCTGGTCCAAGCTTGGATAGGATGTCCAAGATTAGTTGCTCATCTTTTTTATCAATACCACATTGCTTCAACTGTATAACAACTTACTTGAATTTGGATAAGAAATCCCGGAGTTTATCAAAATTCTGTGGACTCAATGAAACTAGTTCATTATCCAGTTGGTGGCCTCTTAATTCATCAGTCTTTCCAAACAATTCTTGAAGCTTTATCCAAAATTCATTAGGAGAGGTAAGACCATCAATATGGAATAGAAGATCCCTGGATGTAGTGAGACACAGTAATCCATAGGCTTCATCTCTTTGATTATGCCACTTTTATTTCTCAATTGTTGAGGTTGGCTCAGCTTCAGTTGCCATAGTCACCTTGTAGAGGGCTTTGCTCCTCAACATGATCTCCATATGCGCTTTCTATTCAAAATAATTGAATGGAGTGAGGATGATCTGATATGACTGATCCATGGAAGCTCTAAAATAACTTTTGGAGTGATTTGGGTACAGCCCTGGATGCTCAGTTGCGCCCTCTGGATGATAGAATGTGTCATGTGGATGAATTACTGCGCCCTCATTGAGACTGGTTGGATCCTGCAAGACAATAGAAGGATAAAGGAATAGATTGATAGATTTGATACCATGTAAAATTTAGTTCACACCAATATCTGATCAAGAAATTATACACTCTCATAGAATATCTCACACAACTAGTCAAGAACGCTGAAATTTACTCACATAAGATGCACACTGAATTACTCAAGAGAATAATATTATATCAACCAACCTTGGGAAATTAATTGGATGTCAATATATAAATTTACATCAGATATTCGAATGCATAAGGATTCCATTCGAATCCTCACAAATTCAGACTTACTAAATTAATGCAAAACCCCCCTAGGTGGAAAGTGTGTTCTCCAAGTCACACCAAAGGCTCATGAATTTATGATTTAGTGATTATATAGTGATGTATGATGAAAAAACATGCTAAATCCCAAAAATGGAAGGAATAAACATCAAGGAGTGAAAGTGATCCAAAAAACAGTTTCCCTTGTTAACTAGCTTTTCACCTTTCACCCAAAAGCAGTAAAAAGTAGTAATGCGCCTTTCTCACCATAATCTTATCCAGAACCACCAAAAATGTGCCCAAGTGACTTAGGAATATTGTGGTCCACACCAGGAATACATGTGGTCCCCCCAAAGATGCCTTGTGGTCCACACAATGACTCATATGCCAACTATCTAGTCTAATACATAGTAATTAATCATAAAATGATTAATTAATGCCTCTAATGTATTAATTGACATAGGTATGGGTTTTAAATATTCCAACAGAAAGATGTAGAATTTCCTGATCACTTTAAGGTATGACTTCAATCTTATCCTTTCTCTCTTCTACATGGCACTTCTTGTTCACATTTATCAGATAAATACATTAAAGGATGGGGTCAACTTGGTCATTACACTATAAAAGAGGGCTATGATAAAATTGTGAGTAGATTTCCCTGTTCCCCCTTATCCCATATATGGGGAAAAATATGGCATTAGGATGGATTGCCAAAGCTCAGTATCTTCTGTTGGATATGTGAAATTGAATCACAACAGATCTAATTGAACAAGTAAATCAATTACAACAGATGCATAAAGAATAATATGTGTAAACTGTGCAAGAGAATTGCAGCAGTGCTCTATTGAACTCGGAAGTAGAATACAATATAATGTGCAATCACAATGACTGAATAATTCGAATTAACCAAGGAGGTCATTCGAATAGCCTGCATGGAATAGCTTGGCTCACTAGGAGTCCTCATCATCAAATCAGTGGAGTTATCAATGCACAAGTAACGGTCAACCATGTGTCAAACTGATTCTAACTGAGTGTGGTATGTGTAACTAGTGCATGGGAACACTATTGCAGTGAAGGAGGCTCAGTGGAGGGAGCATGGGGAGCTGACTAGATTCAAAATATGCAATCTAGTCTCACTGGGGGTGCAACGGAGTGTTTCAATTAGTTAACAAGTCAATCTATCCTTAAGTCAAGGAAAGATCCACAAATAACTCAACTAACTGAAGTGTAACTGAGTGGTAGGTTAAGAAGGGATCCTTTCACATGTGGTAGGTGAAAGGTGGTCGCATCACTGACTAGGAGGGATAACAATGAGTGGAAAGAAGCTCTCGGGGCTAGCAAACTGGGGACTAGGTGTTGGGTGACACCAAACTGATGACTGGGATGCATGCATACATAAAACTGAATGATGAATATATCCTAACACCCCCCCTCAAGTTATACTATGAAGTAGAAAATAAAATATAGGGCCCTGGTTACTGAGACCAAAGGTCACCTTAATACAATAATAATCCAAAAATGCTAGAAAAAAAATCTAAGTGAGGAAAGAGGAAAAACCCAATGGGAAGAATTCCCCCCCTCAAGATGAACATAGAAGGATCTAATCTGTCTCCACCATGATGGAACTCACCCCTAATAGTGAATGGAGGTAATAGAACTTCTTCTCAGTGAAGCTCTTGGTGAAGATGTCTGCAATTTGCTCGTCGGTAGGGAAATATTGCAAAACAATGGTTCTTTCATGCACAAGCTCTCGGATGTAGTGCATGTGGATCTCGATGTGCTTGGTCCTCTGTCTCTGAACTGGATCTGTATATATCTTGATAGCACTTTCATTGTCACAAAATATGACAGTCGAAGTGGTGCTACCAATATCAAACTCTACCAAAATACCCTATAACCAAACTGCCTGAATGCAAGCATTGACTGCTCCTCGATACTCTTCCTCTGCTAAAGATAAGGCAATGGTTGCCTAATTTTTGATTGACCAGCAAATAGGCCCAGTGCCAATCATGAAAACATATCCGGAAGTGGACTTCTGATCAAGACTATCACCCGCCCAATCTGAATCAGTAAAACCAACCAAATGTAGCTCAAAATCTGCAGCATAGTGTATGCCAAAATGTCTAGTACCCTACACAAAGTGCAAGATTCTTTTGGATGCCCACCAATGGATCTCATGGGGATGCTTCATATATATTTACAAAGCACTCATGGCATAAGATATATCAGGCCGTGAGTGTGTCAAGTACAGAAGGCTACCAATCAACTATCGATACAATGTCGAATCTGGAAGCGGTATAGAATTTCCCTCCTCAAGACTGATTCCTAAGAGGAATGGGAATGGGATTGTCTTATAATCTTTAGTTTGTTGTAGGTACACATTTGGATGTTATTTGCACCTTTCAAAATTCCGTGACAGAAGGAAGGAGTCCATCTTTGCGTACCAAGCTCTTGGGGCCTGTTTGAATCTATACAATGATTTCCTCAATCTGCACACTAATGTTGGATCTGATATATATACTTCTGGCTGCTTCATGTAGATCTCTTCTTTCAGATCTCCATGAATATATTCACTCTTCACATCCATATGGTGCACTTCCCAGTGCTTAGATGCGGAAATAGCCAAAACTAGGCGGATAGAATCCATCTTTGCAACCGGTGCAAAGGTCTTGGTGTAGTCCACTCCTTGGACTTGGGAGAAACCTTTAGCAACCAACCTAGATTTGTATTTGCAGGCTGATCCATCATCAGCAATCTTTGTGAGATAGACCCATTTACATTGGACTAATTTCCTCCCAAGTGGAAGAGAAACTAGCTCCCATGTAGCATTCTTTTGAAGAGAACTGTACTCTTCATCCATGGCGGTTTGTCATCTCGGATCTCGGTGGGCATGATAATATGATTTAGGATATGAACCTATAATCAAAAAACATTTCTCAAATAACAAAGGATCAGAACATGAAAGAGCCATACCTTCTCTTTGAAAGTCTACTCAAGTTCTCCTTGGATTGGCAGTGTTTGTGCTAGAAATTGTCCCTAGACTACAGAGGGGCAAGCTAGTACAATCTCAAACAAAATGAACAGAAAATAGGGTTTGTTTTTATGGTTTTGTGGTTTGAGGATTTCATAATAAAAGAAGTAATCATTCATTCAAACAAAAACAAACTAATACAGAAACTAAATCATGTAACATATGAAAGAACTGAGATATTTAAGAATTAAAATATTAAACATAAGCCAACACATTCATAAATGCATTACTGGTTCATCCACAACACATGAGCACTCCATGAATAAAAACTTTAAGCAAGGAATGAAGTCACTAATTGAGTGATCAAACTGATCAGAAACAAAAACAGTAAACAATATAAAGTGGCTTATAAGTATATATTTCAATCTCAATCTTCAAAACTTACATAAGAGTTGTATGTATCAGTCTGAAAATGTATCCAAAGCTTTCACTGTATATTTTCCTTGACACAAAAATCCAACCATTTCCCCCCAAAATTTCTTCCTTTTATCCTTTTACAAAATATGAGTTTCATAACTAACTATAGATCTATCTTCGAAGTAGTTACAACTTAGCTTTCGAATCTTTAAAACATCATCATTAACAACTATTTTTATGATAACAAAAATAGAATACTCTAACAACTGGAGATGAGGTGGCTCATAACTACTTGGCAACCTCAGCTATCATAGCTATGCCTTCCAAGGCATGTGACTTTTTCTTATCTTGATTTTGTTGACTCTCCAATCCTCGAACCTTGTTGAGTAATCCATTTTTCTGCTTCTTTAAGTCCTCAATTTGCTTTGCCATATCTTCAGCCTGTACTTCTACCTGTCCTTTCCTCCTTAAGGCTTCTTTAGAAACTACAATCAATTCTTGGTAATGAGCATTAATGTCATGTAAGTCCTCCCTTATCCTTTTGTTGGTAGTTCTAAGTCTTTCATTAGACTCACTCATAAATGTCTCCTGTGATTTATATTGCTGAATAGATTTATTTAGGTTTTCAACCTTTGTGTCTATTCGAACATCTGTATGTATGCTTGAACGTTCTTCTGCCCCAAATGTAATATCTAATTTTCTGAAGAGTGACTCTTCTTCCTGCTTATTTCTGGAAAGTGCACCTGATAGAGGAAATGTTGAAGTAGAAGGTTGTTCAACATTTATGATAGTTTCTTGTTCTACTACCATTTCATGTTTTGCAATTTTTTCACATTCTTTGACCAGTTTAGTTATCATGTCAGTCTCCTTCTTTGTATCCATTTGAATCTCCTTTGAACTAAACTTAGCATTCTCAGCATTACTATTTTCATCTTCTCCTCCTGAATAATCTTCAATAATGGTGACCTTTTCTTCCTTCAGCTTAGGATCTATTACCCTCATATTTAATCTGAGTTTATTGGTGGATCTTGTTTTAGGTCACCATTTAGTTTCTCTCAATTTTGTTAAAGCTTTGACATCATCATCAAAATCTGGAGTATGGAATACCTGCTCCTCAATACTTACAACAAGAAGACTTAGGCCTGAACTTTCTACCTCAATAACACAACTATGCAAACCTTCTTTCGAACTAGTTGCACCTTCTGTTCCTTCTTTATCCATAAGAGCAATATTTTTCCCTATATATTCTTCTGAAACATGTCAAGGTTGTCTTTCAATCGTGCCTTCTTCCTGCATCACATCTTTAGGGTTCTGAGACTGTTCTTGTACATCAATACTCTGCAAATCATCCTGTACATCAGTACTTTGTAAATTCTCCTCTGCGATATGTTCATGTGTTTCTTCACGCCTATCTTCTTGCATTGTATTTTCAAGGTTTTGAAACTCCTGTGCATTAACACTCTGCAAATTATCCTCTGCATCTCTTTTAAATTTATTCATAAAGATGGTTTTTTTGCTTGATGTACGCTTCTTCTCTTGTTCATCCTACTTAATTATAAATCCTGACCAGAACAAGAAGTGATCCCAATTCCGACCTTCCTTATGCAAAACTGAACAAATTATTAACTTAACAAGTCCATGATGAAATAAAGACTGGTTTGAGCTGTCAGCCTGACACTTAACTCTGCTAGACATTTTCTGAAGGCTCTTTAACAAGAAGAAAGGTAAACTCATCTTTGATTGTCGAGTTAAGTGCATCAGAATCCTAATATGATACTTGAAAACTGAAGCAAAACAACCCTCACAGGTGATGTAACTTTGGATTATCCCTGTTACTTCTTTCCACTCTGGCTTGAAATTTTTCAGATGCACACCCTTGCTCCAGTCTAACTTTCCAACTCATGATATTAGGAACATACTAGGGTCAAAGTTGAAAGCAGATTTTTTGAACCAGGATTCGCCCTCTGATGGCACACTGATTGCTTTAGCAACTAGGGCTTTTGTCAATTCGAATTTCAAGGTAGAAAAGGTCACATTACTATTAACAAGATGTTGGGAGAAAGCATGGGTTACCTTGACATTGAACCCTGTAGTCTTCTCGAAAAACACAAACCATCCCATCGACCTGAAAATCGCAACAGACTCAGGAAAATCCGCTGCCCAGGTGATGTCGGTTGGTTCAAACCGACTCAGCTCGCCACTCCTGCCACTCTTGCCCATATTTTCGATGTACTCTGCAACTTCGTTACCCTATTCTTCTGCAACTAATTTAAAGGAAATATTCTGCAAAATCTTCGTGTCTTCAACTACGAACTGGAAAATTCCCAAATCGGAGATCATGGCATCTCAATACCCTAAAATTTTGGGATGGTAATCACCATATGTTTATACAAGTGTCATAATGAGACGAACAGGTGTCTAGAAGCTCCTCTTCCATCATTAAATGCATTGGCTATGTCCTATCATCGCAGATCCACTAGTTTTCATAATTTTGGGATTTCTGCAACGTGCTACAATATTGAATCTGGGCCTTGCGCTGCGGAATCACTCAATGTGCAATTTTGACATATAAACTCAAAGGTATAGGTTAGACCTTGGATAAAATTTTAGAAAATACTTAGGTAAGTATTTTAAAATATTTTGAAATAAAATATAACACAAATAAGCCACTATGAGTAAAGCAATCAAAACCATAACTATAAAATAGATATTAGAAAACAATGAAAATGATTTGAAATTCAAAATGAAATAAAATGAAAAGAGAAAATAAAGTAGAGACATTAAAGAAAACACACAAAAAAAACTAAGGACAATTTTAGTGTTAACAGGCAGGATTTCCAATGTTTGAACTAGCAGAAATGAGAGTATTTTGGGCCCACTTTGGCAAGTGTTGGGGCACATTTGGATCAGCTTCTGAACCTTATATTTCATGTTCATCAAAGTTTGATAAAATATTAGAAATATCAGAACCAAAAATTTCATCATCTTCCCTGAAATCTTCTTTTTGTAGAGGCAGTAAATCAGCAGTTTCTTCCTCGACTAGATCTAGATTTTGAAGTGGTTCTTCAAATCAGACACTTCGCTCAATGAATATCTTTTTGGATCTGATATCCATGAGTTTGTAGCCTTTTTATTCTTCGGCATATCCCAATAGGATGCATTCAACACTTTGCGGATCCAAAGATTTTCTCTTCTCAGATGGAATTCTAGCCCAAGCGGTTGAGCCAAAAAACCCTGAAATTTGACACATTGTTAGGAACCCATGTCGACCCTTCTCTTTGCTTTGTTAGTATATTGTTGTTGGATGCATATGCTTTGTAAGTTGTTCCATAGTATTTTTTGATCCATAGTTTGTATTAGCCCATGGTATTGACCCATAGTATTGGACGTATCTGCTTGGTAAGTTGTCCCGTAGTATTATATGTCCCATGGTATTGACCCATAGTATTGGGCATAGACTTAGTATATAAGTGTGTGTTGATTCCAATGAAGGTATCGTGAAGTTATTTGTATTGAGCTTGCTCAAAGGAGGTTTCCCCCTCGAAGTGGCATGCGATCAATAAAGTGATTCTGAGTTCTTTTATTTCTGTTATCTCGTGTATTTTCATTAATTAATTGTTGCAGGTTCTTCACATCTGGTATCAGAGCACTTTCTTGGGCTCGTTGGGTGAAATTTATGCAAAAAAAAAAAATTGCATCTGTTGCAGGTTCGGATTTGGGAATAATCCCTATCCGCTTAACTGTGGGAAGTACTTGGGAATAATCCCTAAAACTCATTATGAGGAGTACCACAGGAACCTCAAAGTAGCTGGCCCATTGAGAGGACCTGCCAGCAAAAAGGGCAACGACCCCTACTTGATTGACTAGTTCCCACCCGTGAGGTAAACCAAGAGATATCATTTGTGGAAAAGAGGTTATCAGTTTTACTTGAGCCGTGGAGTGAGGGGTACTGCCCCAATATGAAAGCCGTCAGACAGCATTGGTGGCCGAGTGAATCCCATGAACCGTTAGGAAGCCGAGCATACAGGGTCCATATCTATTTTCAGCTGATAAATTGCAGTTTTCCTCTGTCTAGAACTGTTGTTGATCACTTCCATGCCATTTCAGATCTATCTATTGCTGATCCCTTCCGCATCATTTCAGATCCATCTGTTTCCGATCCCTTCTGCGCCATTGCAAATCCATTTTTTTTCCATATCTCCCTTTGTTAGGATATTCCTATACTCCATCCTAGTCCTAGCAACATTTTCATTATTTTCATTTTCACTCATGCATGCACTTTTAGGGTTTGCATGCATTATTTAGGGTTTGCATGCATTTGCATGCATCCCAGTCATCAGTCCCAGCACCTAGCCCTCAGTTAGCTAGCCCCCGTAGCTTCCTTCCACTCAATTTCAGCCCTCCTAGAGCTTAGTGCGCCCTCCTTTCACCTACTGCATGAGAAAGGCTCCCTTCCTTACCTTCCATTCAGTTATCTTCAATTATCTTCAGTTCTCTCCTTGATTTTAGGCTTGACTGACTCTCAACTGACTGTATCACTTTGATGGACCTCCAATGAGACTTGACTGCCTATTCTAACTCTAGTTAGCTACTCATGCACCCTCCACTGAGCCTCCTTCATTTAGTTAGTGTCTCCATGTGCTAGTTACATTCAGTTACACCTACCACACTCAGTTATACTCAGTTTGACTGACGATTGACAGTTACTTGTGCATTGATGACTCGACCAATGATGAGATAGACTACTAGTTGTGCTTCGATGACACTCCAGTGATATTTTGATCACTCCATGAAGGCTAATTCGAATTTCCACCTTATGCATTCGAATCCTCATGCATTGCTATTTATTTTTCCATATTGTGATTAATTAATTAGTGTGTGTGAAGTATTTTTTCTTCTATCCGAGTTCTACTGTATTATTATTCTGTTGCTCATTACACTGAATCAACCACTCTTCTTCTATCTTCCTGCTTAATCATAATTACTCTCGTGAGGTATACATCATCTCTTATCTCTGCTGTGAGGATTTTCACATGGTATCAGAGCATGTTGAGAGTATTTTTTATCTCCATTCCTGAGAGTTTTTTGTAGGTTATTATCAAGATTTCGAGTGCAGCAGTTTCTGCATTTTTGCAGTAGTAGCAGTTGCAGATATTCTCTATTGTTTTTGTAGGTCTTCTACAGCTTCAATGAATTCAGAAGAAATCCCTCTTATTTCTCCATTCAACTATGATGAATGGAAACCAAAAATGATAACATATTTGAAGAGCCATGATCTCTTTGATTGTTATTTTGAAAGAGAGTTCGAATCCTCTGAAGAGAAGATTGACTGGTTCAATAAAGGTGACATGGCCTTTGGAAGAATGATGCTTGCTTTGCTTGAATACATGTTATATCAAATCATTGATGATGTTGAAACTCCAAAAGAGCTATGGGCCCATCTGGATGAAAGATTCGACAAACAGAATGAAGGATTTGGTCCAAACCCCTTCAAGAGCAAGCAAAGTGATGCATTCGCCCACCTTGATGATCTCATTGATCATGAACCAGTATCAAACACATCTCATATTGAAGTTGTCCACAAAGAAGAAGAACTTGCAGATTCTACACTCATACTCCAAATTTCTTCTCTTTTTGTGCCAGCTCACACTCTAGATATTGCAGAAGGTCCTAAATTCTCTCTTGCACCAGAGTCTATTGGTCTACATCATGATCTATTGAATGTTTCGGAGGTCAAATAAGCTATTGGAGGTAATGCATTCGCTCTCCTCAAGAAATCACCTCTTATTTACTACTATATGATCATTATTCCATGCTTTCAAAAGGTTATTGAAGAATATGGCTATTGCCATTCGCTTGGGATAATTTCTCATGCACATCACGGTTTTGATCTCACCCCTGCTAGTTCAAAGGAGATCTCAAGAAACCATGATTCAAGTCTTGGATCTAATTTGGATTCTAAGAAATCACTACTTGGGATAATTTCTCATGCACATCATGGTTTTGATCTCACCTCTGTTGGTTCAAAGGAGATCTCAAGAAACCATTGCCATTCGCTTGGGATAATTTCTCATGCATTTACTGGTTTTGATCTTGCCTCTAATGGTTCAAAGGAGATCTCAAGAAACCATGATTCAAGTCTTGGATCTAATTTGGATTTCAAGCAATTATTTGATGGTTCTTTTTGGCATAATCTCACCCATGATGGTTCGAAGGAGAAGACAAAAGACTATCTGCACATTCATAGTTTTGATCCTACCTCAATTGATTTGAATCACAGGTTCAAGGATCATCCTCATACTTTTGGATTGTTCTCATCACATTCGATCTGAAGAGCAAGTACAAGCACATGCTTTCTAAGCATGATCCACTTCTTCCCAAGAAGAAGATACCTCCAGACATATGACCAAGCATCACACATGTTTGAGTTTGGAGCATTTATTTTTGTGTGTGCCTTACAGTCTATTTTGAGGGGGGGTATTTTTCCCATGAGGTTTTCCCCATTTCCTCGGTTTATTGACTGTTATTATTCATTGTATTGGGTGACCTTTGGTCTTAGTTACCAGGGCCTAGAATGGATTAAGGGGGGGGTGTTAGGATATTCCTATACTCCATCCTAGTCCTAGCATCATTTTCATTATTTGCATTTCCAGTCATGCATGCACTTTTAGGGTTTGCATGCATTATTTAGGGTTTGCATGCATCGCAGTCATCAGTCCCAACACCCAGCCCTCAGTTAGCTAGCCCTCGGAGCTTCCTTCCACTTAGTTTCATCCCTCCTAGAGCTTAGTGCGCCCTCATTTCACCTACTGCATGAGAAAGGCACCCTTCCTTACCTGCCATTCAATTATCTTCAATTATCTTCAGTTCTCTCCTCGATGTTAGGCTTGACTGACTCTCAACTGACTATATCACTCCGATGGACCTCCAGTGAGACTTGACTGCCCATTTTGACTCCAGTTAGCTCCTCATGTGCCCTCCACTGAGCCTCCTTCATCCAGTTAGTGTCTCCATGTGCCAGTTACATCCAGTTACACCTACCACACTCAATTAGACTCACTTTGACTGACGGTTGACAGTTACTTGTGCATTGATGACTCCACCGATGATGACATAGACTACTAGTTGTGCTCCGATGACACTATAGTGATCTTTTGATCACTCCATGAAGGCTAATTCAAATTTCCACCTTAGGCATTCAAATCCTCATGCATTGTACTATTTATTTGTCCATATTGTGATTAATTAATTAGTGTGTGTGAAGTATTTTTGCTTCTATCCGAGTTCTACTGTATTATTATTCTGTTGCTCATTACACTGAATTGACCACTCTTCTTCTATCTTCCTGCTTATTCATAATTACTCTCATGAGGTATACATCATCTCTTAGATCTACTGTGAGGATTTTCATACCCTTGTTTTAACTCTATTTCCCTTGAAACTTCCCTAACACCCCTGCAATCCCATTCTTCATATTTCATTCTTGAGGACCCTATCCCAAATTCCACTTCCCAAAGCCAGAAATCCTACATTTGTCTATTTTTGGGGCTTGCCATAACTTCTTTAATTTTCACCCAATCGCCTTCAAATTTTGCCACCGTGTTCATTCCCTATTTCTGCTTCTTTTTCCCTCTTTGACAAATTTTCCCATTCTTTCACCCCGCTTCTGAAATCCTCATTTTCTGCTTCCCTGTCCATTCGAAAGTGTCCAAAACCTAGTCAAACCCCAATTACCCATTAGATTTTTTCCCAAATCCAAATTTCCCTTTACTAAATAAGCTTATGTTTATGTTTTTCTACCCATTCACAAAAAAAAAACTCCTGGTCACTTGCACCAGAGAAAAACCATGGAGGAAGCACTTGCAGCCATCCAAACCAAACTCCAGGATATGGATGAAAAATTTCTCGGCCTCCATCTTGAGCATTCAGCCATGAACAACAAACAACAGTCTAAGTTTTCCTCAGACAATGGGTTCTCTTCTTCCAACAATTTCCGTGGTCCGAAGCTTGATTTTCCTCACTTCAATGGTACTGATCCAACTGGATGTATCTATCGTGCATAACAGTATTTCAATCTGCATAATACTTTTGATGTCAACAAAGTTCCACTTGCATCCTCTCATTGGAACATGAAGCTCTTCAATGGTATCGTTGGTACATCAAGGCTCATGAAGAGCCAAAATGGCCAGATTTTTGCCAGCTCCTTTTGCAACGATTTGGTCCTAGTGCTTTTGATGATTTCACAGGAGCCCTCACTAAACTTCGCCAAATTGGCACTGCGAGAGAGTATCAGACCGAATTTGAGAAACTAGCCAATCACACAGAAGGATTGTGTGATGAATTCTACAGGAGTTGTTTTATTAGTGGTCTTAAGGATGAAATCTGCTCAGAGGTTAAAATGTTTTGTCCCAACACAATGATGGAAGCCCCGGGGTTGGCTAAGTTGGAAGAAGACAAGATTGCATCCCAACATCGCTCCGAATCCACTTTTGTTCCCTTCCGAAATATGGGTTCTCAACCAACTCCCATCCCGCCAGCTCCTCGACCAACTCCTATCAAGCATTTGTCTGAAACAAAGATGCAGGCATGCAGAGAAAAAGGGCTTTGTTATAATTGTGATGAGAAATTCACTTGTGGATATAGATGTGTTTAGAAAAATCTTTATCTCTTGGATGTGGATTCTCTACCTGCCTCTGAAATTGGTGAAGAAGCTCCAGATACAATGGATAATCATGTTGACATTCAGGAGCCTCCTATTGACCATCCGTCTCAAGAAGACCACCCAGATTTATCTCTCCATGCTTTAGCCGGAATCACCACCCCCAAAACAATGCGGGTCAGGGGTTATTTCAAGAAGCTTCCTCTTACAATAACCATTGATTCCAGTAGCACTCATAACTTCATTGACCCTCGGATCGCCAAGTAGGTTGATTGTTTTGTCCATCCTTGCTCCAAATTTTGAAGTCATTTTTTCCAATGGGGGCACCTTCCCTTGCAAGGGGAAGTGTCACAATGTGAGTATCTCTCTAGAAGATTAAAACCTGCGCTCTGACATGTTTTCCTTGTCCTTAGGCGGATGTGATGTGGTTTTGGGAATTCAATGGTTACGCACTCTTGGCCCCATCTTATGGGATTTTGCTGAACTTTGGATGCAGTTTTCAGTCAATGGGAAACAACACAAATTTACGGGCTTACAACTAGGGTCTCTCCGCATCCTCAGTTCACATCACCTGGAAAAGATCCTTAAGAAGAATTCACATGGTGTCATCGCTCAGTTCCATTCCATTCAGATGCACCCATCAAAGGTCTCCACTACTTCCTTGGATAGATATGCAAGTGTCTTTGCTGAACTAGTGGACTTGTCTCCTTCAAAAGACCTTTCCAGTAAGAATTTAGCCGCATCTACATCTCAACAGGAAATGATGGCTATTTGAAATGCAATACAGAAGTGGAAACCATACCTATAAGGGAATTATTTTTGCATCAAGACTGATCTCCAGAGTCTGGAAAATTTCTTGGAACAATGGGTCTCCTCCCTAGCACACCTGAAATGGGTTATCCAACTCATGGCTTATGCCTATGTGATCACTTACACGAAGGGTAAGGACAATATGGTGGCAGATGCTCCTTCTCGCACATTTGATGACCCGGTTTCTCTTACAACTATTTCTCTGCTTGTTCCAAATTGGTTGCAATCTGCTCAACAGGGCTATCTCTTCTATGAAATCCATGCTTCTCCATCGGCGGGGCACTCTAGGTTCCTCAAAACGTATGACCGCGAACAATGTAACTTCTTTTGGCAGGGACTGAAAATGGAAATTCAACATATGGTGGCTGACTGTGATACTTTCCAGGTCAACAAGGGTGAAACAACACTCCTTTTAGGACTGCTCGAACCCTTTCCCATCCCTACACAGATTTGGACAACTATTTCTATGGATTTCCTAGAAGCGCTCCGGTGGTACAATACCACATCTAAAAGGACACCATATGAAGCATTTTATGGCCAGGCACCGCCAGTTCTTCTTCCATACACCCTCAGCAGCTCCCCAATTCAGGCAATTGACTCGGTTCTTCGAAACCACGATCAGATTCTTCTCATTCTGCAGGACAATCTTCGCATGGCAAGAATTCAACTGAAACAACAATCCAATCAGCACCGTTCTGAGCACACTTTTCATGTAGCTGATATGGTTCTTCTTCGTCTACATCCTTCCAAGCTATCCTCCCTGAAACTCAAAAGGCATCAGTGGCCTAGAATGAAACCCGAGGATGCTACAGGGGAACCACTCCTTCAGCTTCTGCATCAATTTCCACATCTAAAGCTTTGAAAACAAAGATTTTTCTAAGGGAGAGGGGATGTTAGGAACCCATGTCGACCCTTCTCTTTACTTTGTTAATATATTGTTGTTGGACGCATATGATTTGTAAGTTGTCCCGTAGTATTTTTTGATCCATAGTTTGTATTAGCCCATGGTATTGACCCATAGTATTGGACGCATATGCTTGGTAAGTCGTCCTGTAGTATTATATGTCCCGTGGTATTGACCCATAGTATTGGGCATAGACTTAGTATATAGGTGTGTGTTGAGGCCAATCAAGGTAGTGTGAATTTATTTGTATTGAGCTTGATCAAAGGATGTTTCCCCCTCGAAGTGGCCTGCGATCAATAAAGCGATTCTGAGTTCTGTTATTTCTGTTATCTCGTGTATTTTCATTAATTAATTGTTGCAGGTTCTTCATACACATTAGGTTTGTGATCAGTGTAGGATTCGAAAGGAGTAGTATCTGTCAAAGATGAATGTGGAACTCTGTTTTGAATGTATGCAGCAACATTCATGGCCTCATCCTAAATATTTGTAGCCAAACATTTTGACTCAATCATACAGGTTTCCATCTCTTTCAGTGATCGGTTCTTCCTTTTCGCTACACCGTTTTGCTGAGGTGTGTAGGGAAATGTGTATTGGATCTGAATGCCACTTTCAGCACAAATTTGCAGCAGCTATGATTTGATATATTCACCTCCATTATCATATCTTAGAGCTTTTATCTTTCTCTCGGTGGCCGTCTCAACAGAAGCTTTAAAAATCTTGAATTTTTCTAGCACTTGTGACTTGTTTTTTAGAAAGAAGACCCAAGTAAATCTGGAGAAGTCATCGATAAATGTCAAAACATACCTTGATCCATTCATGGAGGTATATGGAAGTGGACCAATGATATCATAATGTATCATCCCCAAAATAGAAGATGCTCTGCTAGCTTTGCCTCGGTCAAATTTGTGCTCGGGGTGCTTCCCAATGATGCAACCTTTGCATATTCCCTTCGAGGATTTGATTGTCGGAAGGCCATCAACCATGGAAATTTTCTATAGAAGATGAAAATATTTATAATTTAGGTTTCCAAACCTCTCATTCCATGAGTTAGAAGAGCGGTGGGCTTGTCATGTGGCAGAAAATGTGAAAATTCATATGCTTTTGAAGCATGATTGGCTTTTCCTACCGCAATAATTATTCCACTTTGAATATCAAAAATTTCAACTTTGTTAGGGAAGAATACAACTTTCTTTGGTGAACCAGTGTGTGTCATCTGATAAATGGAAAGAAGATTCAAAGCTAAGGAAGGAACATAGAGAACATTGTGAAAACTGCCATGCTCTAAATGAATGGTTCCTTTGCCCTTTGAGGAAATCTGTGAGCCATCTCCCATGTAGATGGAGATGGTGTTGTTGGGATCAAATGATGATATAGAATCTTTATTTTCATCCATGTGGTTTGAAGCTCCAAAATCAATGAGTAGAGTTGTGGAAGTCGAAACAGTTGGCATGAGTGCATGACCTCTTTCGGGGTGATCATTTTTCTCCTTCTTCCTTGCACCGTCAGGAAGGGTTATGTTGTTTTTCTCTAAGAGAAGGGCCATCTGATCTATGGTCTTTTTCATGCATGAAATTTCAGGATGAAATCCCTTGCTGCAATAAGAACATTTAGTATTCTCTTTTCCCTTTTGCTTGTTTCTTGAATCGGATGGCTCATCCGACTGCTTGGTTTTCTCTCTTTGCATGGAAGGATCAAACTTTGGCTTCTCTTTCTTTTGCTTCCCTTTTCCATTCATAGCTTTGGATCATCCAACAAATAGAGCTTGATATTTGGAGCATATGGTCCCCATTTGAATAAATTTATCATGCTCCTTTGTCACGGATTCAATGGAGGCACTTAAGGTAGGCATTTTCCAATTGGGAATTGTGAGCTTTCCCGTATTGAAAGTTGAAACGAAAACTGAATAATCTTTTCCAATTTTTGAAAGAATGCATAAGATCAATTGTTTATCTTCTTTTTCCACTCCACATTGCTTCAATAACATAACCAAGCTTTTAAACTTAGTGAAGAAGTCATTGATGGTCTTTGAATTTTCATGATTGAGGGAAATCAACTCATTCTCTAGCTGATAAGATCTCATATCATCCTGCTTTCCAAAGAGTGTGGCAAGTTTCTCCCATACCTCTTTCGGAGTAGTTAATCCACTGATATGGAAAAGAAGATCCTTAGAGATGCTGAGACAAAGGAAGCCATAAGCTTCATCAAGCTTATTGAAATATTTTTCCTTCTCTACTACTGATGTAGCTTTGACTTCTAGGCCCATGGTAACTCTATAGAAAACTTTAGAGTGCAGCAATATCTCCATATCAGCCTTCCACTGAAAATAGTTGAAGGGAGTGAGAATATTTGATGAAGAAGTGTCCATCTTTCAAGAGGAGTGAATGCAATAGAAGGAGTGAATAAACTGCAAATCATAAGAAAACAAGAACCATAAGGTCGAACAATCCACACTTTTCAAGTTGCTTCACACATGGCATAAGACAATCAAGCAAGCTCGAAGATCCAATTATTTGAATCGAGAAATTATGTGGAAAACTCTCGGCTTCTGGTGTGGATTGGAATAGAATTTTTGGCACTGCATTCCCCGTAGCAAATGCACAAGAGAGAATGCATGCCACTGCTGCAATATTTTTGTGAGCAAATTCACTCAATCTTCATGAATAATCCCTGTAGAAAAGAAGTCTTGTCCCTGCCATGGCTCTGATACCATGTGAAATTGAAGCACAACAGATCTAATTGAACAAGTAAATCAATTACAACAAATGCATAAAGAATAATATGTGTAAACTCTGCAAGAGAATTGCAGCAGTGCTCTATTGAACTCAGAAGTAGAATACAATACAATGTGTAGTCATAATGACTAAATAATTCGAATGAACCAAGGAGTTCATTCGAATAGCATGCATGGAATAGCTTGGCTCACTAGGAGTCCTCATCATCAGATCAGTGGAGTCATCAATGCACAAGTAACGGTCAACCAGGTGTCAAACTGAGTCTAACTGAGTGTGGTAGGTGTAACTAGCGCATGGGAGCACTAATGTAGTGAATGAGGCTCAGTGGAGGGCGCGTGGGGAGCTTAATGGATTTAAAATAGGAAATCTAGTCTCACTGGGGGTCCAACGGAGTGTTTCAGTTAGTTAACAAGTCAATCTAGCCTTAAATCAAGGAAAGATCCACAAATAAATCAACTAACTAAAGTGTAACTGAGTGGTAGGTGAAGAAGGGCGCCTTTCACATGTGGTAGGTGAAAGGTGGGCACATCACTGACTAGGAGGGCTAAAAACAAGTGGAAAGAAGCTCCCGAGGCTAGCAAACTGGGGACTAGGTGCTGGGTGACACCAAACTGATGACTGGGATGCATGCAATTGCATGACATGCATGCAGAAATGCATTCTGCATGCAAAAACGCATGTCGACATAAAATTGAATGATGAATATATCCTAACAGGATATTAGTTCAAAATCGAGCTCTCACGAGTGAAAAATTGAAGACTCTCACAATTGAAAACTTGAAAAAAAGAGGCATTCTCAGTCCTTCTATATGTTTCCTGTGCAAGAAGGATGAGGAGAGATACATGCATCTTTTTATAGAAAGTGACTATGTCAATTAGGTCTGGGATAACATCCTTAGAAAAATATGCTTCACTACCATTCTCCATGGTAGCTAGAACGATCTCTTTTTGAATTGGAAGAATTTCGATCAGGGTTCCTTTAAGAACAAGCCCTCCCTTAACTGGATATGGAAATTCCTCCCTAAATATGTTTGTTGGTTAGTCTAGTTGGCTCAAAATAAGGAAATATTTGACCATAAGAATTTTCCTCCCCCCTTAGAGATTCCAAAGCCAAGGCATTGCTCTAAGATTATGTTCTCTAATGAGGAATCCTTGGCCTAGTTGTTGAGCCCCTCACCCCGTAGGAATAACTTTGGGTGTCTGATCTCTTGCATTTCTTTACACATATAACATACATGTGATGGTGTGTTGCTTAAAGGACTGATTACTTTATTTGTATGAATTTGGACTATAGTTTAGAGTTTCTTGACATGTGAATAAAAGAATTGCACATATTAAGGTACAATGCACCATCAAACAAATTCAAAGATTCGGCGCACAGTCAAATGAAGGTATGGGATTATTCCACTTCCAAAAAGAGTATCAACGCATGAGGGGCATCATACCTTATCCAACAAATAGTCCAAAAATATAGGATTTGTATAATTGTGAACATCCCAGCTGGGCACAAATTTAGAAAACAACTTGTAACTAATTACAAGTATATAGTTTTTTTCTTTTAATTAAAAATTTAAAGTATTTATGATAGAAGGTACCATTTGAAAACTATAAAACAATGATCTCTTCCAAGATGATGGCATCGATAATCACTGCAAAGATAGCTCTGTATATAGTTCTTTTCCAATATAGATTTACAGTTCAGTTCTATTTTAGCATGTGACTTAACCATCTCTTGGAGGGGGGCCACTTTGAGAGGTCGGTTCTTTGCTTCTATTTATACTATCTCTATTTTTTAGTACACACTCTTCCTTACTATTGACTGTATATGCAATTTGAAACTACTTTTACATTGTGCAAATGGGTCTTACTTTAGAGCATGAGTTTCATATGTATTAAAACCCTCAATATATGCCATCGGACGATCAATGAATCCACAACTTCCTTGTACTGATTTCTTTAGGATTTGTTTTATTGGTTATAAATGGTAGCTAGATGGTAAATGAAATTTCTATAGCATTATTTGTTGTATAGATTTTCAAAACATGAATAGGAGTCATCCTCCCCTATAACGCTCTTTCATATATATAGATTCAATTCCTTGTAGCATAAGCCAGATTATGATCTATTGAAATAATAAATTATTTGTTGTATTTTCCTATAACTTACACTCTATTTTATAGGATTCCAAAGCATAATTTCCTCTCCTCAAACTCCTTGTACATCGCTCTCTAATTCAATTCCTGTATATTCAATTTGTGTATACAATTCCATATATAGAATCCCTGTAAATAATTTGTGTCCATACCATGACTTTATAAACAATAGCATACCTGCCTAGCGTGGATTTTTTCTCATCGACTAATCTATAGGGAATGAAATAGGTGTTAACTATAACCTCACATGGCACTATTATGTTCGTTGCTGACTATTTCTTATAACTACACTTATGTAGCGTGGATTTCTTGTCATCTTCTAATCTATAGTGAATGAAATAGGTGTTAACTATAACCTCCCATGGCACTATTATGTTCGTTGATAACTATTTATTATAACTAGACTTCTGAAATCTGTTTATGTTTAATCATCCGACAGCTAGCATAGCATACAAATATTTGACTTCAAAAATTTAACATTTAGGTGATAATGTAGGCTAATGACCTCAACATGGCATGTTAATAATAATTTCCCTGTATATTATTTCATGTATGTAACACATATATATCGTAATGGTTGTTTTATGTTATTTTACTTTAATAAAGGTGTATTTTAACCTTTGTTTGAAAACACTTTATTGAATGTGTAAGGTATATTATATTTTAACCCTTGTTTGGTAACACTTTATTGGTAGTTATATTTTAAATTACTTTATTTTGGTTCATTAACTTTTCAAGTGTGATTAATTATATAGTTAGTAGGCTAGGCATATTACTTTACTTAGTAGGATACTATTGTTTCATTCACTTTATTTGGTATTCTATAAATAATTAGTAACTTAGTTTCCAATCTTTAATACTTAGTCCTTAATATTTTGTAGTGATTAATATTTGGTAATTATTGTATAGGTTGTTTACAATTAGTTTAACTCTGTATATATTTGAGCATTGTTGTATATAAATTCATCATAGGCAATTCTAGAAACCAGTTAAACTTAAGTGGCCTACTCTTTACACACAGTATGGGTATCTCGTAAACTTATTGCAATCCATGGGTTGGCATTTAAATGATCCAACGAACCCTTAACTCTAAATATCCTTTGGATGCACATAAAATCACTGCCATTTTTGTTGTCGTTTTCAGGGAGACACCAACGAGCAAGATCCTTAGACTACATTGGTAATGCATTTAAAATTAGGTCATATATTTGCATGATTTGTGTTATAAACTTCAATATCTCTTTTCCTTTTAATAACAATCTCGATTTATCCTTGCTCCATATATCCCTTGTGCAAAGATAAGAGTCAGAATGTGTGAATAGAACTAGAGACTCTAAGGGATGATTTTGTAAGACAATAATTGCTACCTAGTTCATTAATCGTTTGGTAGGAAATCAAGACAAAATGGAAGATATGTATGGGAATGAACAAAATATTCCAATTGAAGAAGTAGTATCGAATGAAATGCATTCTCCATCTGCATCTGCCATTTTAAACCCCTTAGTTATGGTACCTACCTGTAGCTAGGGTTTTCACCCTAGCTTGTACGAATGAGCACCTACTAAGGAGGAGGGCCTCCTTAGTAGCAGTTCAGTAAACAGTAAATTAAAGCAGTAAAACAATATGAAATTTAACCTAGCATGAGCATTAACCAAAATAAAAGACAATGACAAGATAATAAAGATTTTTTTTTTGTATTAAATTTACCTCAAATGTTGAGGTTGGTGGAGCTCTTGCAGTAGTCCAGGAGGGCTACTTCCATGCTCCAATGGGTTCCTTCTCCTTCTCCAAAATGTTTGGATCATGGGCCAAAAGGGGCATTCAAGTGGGAAATTAGCTCAAATGGAGAGCTAGGGTTTCAAAAGTGATTTTGGCAGAGTGAGGATAGGATAGATCGTGGATGTGAAATGGGGAGCCCCCATCACCTATTTATAGGTTTTTAGTGGTGAAGTATTGACCCATGGTTTTTGGCACCATATGGTTTAGGTCAATTTTATAGGGTTTTTGCTTCTTTTTTCTCTCTTTTTCCTCTTTTTTATATTTTGTATTCCCTTTTATTTGATTTTTGGGAATTTAGGGCCCTTTTAGAGGGTTTTTGCTATTTTTGGAGGAAATTTAAATTTTTTTGGCGAGAAAAAGGGGGGTTTTGGCCTTTTGGAGGCTTTTAAAAGGTTTTTAAAGGTTTTGGAGGCAAATATGGTAGGAAATATAGACAAATGAGTCATGTAACGAGGGAGATGAGGTAGTGAGCACTTTTTAGGTGTTAACAGATTACCCCCTGATGTGTGAGGGAAGGAGCTCATCGTATGGCCGATAGACATCATAAGTCGGTGATGGTTTTCCTGGGGTGTGGAGAAGAGACGAAACGAACCAGAGCCCAGAACAACAGTCTCGAACAAACTGCAAAAAGTGAAAATACATGACCTCAATAATGGATGAGGAATAATCTCAATATATGGACGAGGCGGGCATACCCATGCTCGTATCAAGATATATAGAATAACAATGAGGCCCAAAAAAGGGGACCTGAAAGATACATGGAGAACCACTATGTACATCATAAGGGTCCAGAGGGGACACAAATCTGGGACATACTGCCGGGTTGACCATGTCTGAACTGAGGAACTGATACACTGGAATAATAATAGTGTTTCTGAGTGTGGTACCAGAGGAACCGATGAACTATAGGATCATAATGACAAGGAGTCATACCCTCAATGGTACACTGAACTATAGCTAAAATGGGTACTCAAGGAAGCATATAAGTGGATGGCTTCCGAATAATTTCGCCAATGCAACTCGGATATCCACGGGAACATATAATTGGGTGTTCCAAGGTGACTCACCAATGTGCTAGAGTCGGGGGAAGTTTGGGGTCTTTGACAAATAGCTGAAGGGATATATACCCTGCATGAATCTCAACGATGCAATCAAGGTGTTGAATTTGAGCATGTGAGAAACAACCATTCGGAGAGGCACTGATGACTCCACTCAAAATGGTCCATATGCACTCACCACAGATGGTGATGAGTCCAAGGCGCAGGGACCTCTGGGCATATCCTCTGGAATAGATGGGCTGTCGACGACAGAGGGATACCTGTAACTAGTAAGGCAATGATGTTTCCTTGATATGAGCACGAGGTGGATAACCGGAGTGTGAGAGTACTGATGGTAAGACTGACATACTAGGGAGGTGGGGAATAACTGGGCAAATAGAGTGGGTGGACTCAAACTTCCTTTGTTCAAAGTATGATGGCGGGGATGATCAGGCAGCATATGAAACTGACCGGTGGGAAGGGGATCATAGCTTTAAGGGACCAGGGATGGTTACTGGAATGAGGGATACTCAAATTGGTGTAAGATGGTAGGAGATTCTAAGAGTGGTATATCGCAGAATACTCTGAACAAAGGCGACCTTATTGGGGGTGCTGCTGAGATGATTGATCATAGTGCCGAGGGGCACCAGTGGAGGCTTCTTCATGGTTTGAGGAGCTGGAAGTAGTGTGCTCAAAATGGTACTGTCGTGTGGATTTATACGAGCCTAGGACAGTTGGTGCTCGTGATTGCTTTCAATTTTAAGGAGTCTGAAAGCGATAAGAAGACTCTGAAATAATGGAATGGTACCATCGTGTGTATTTGTATGAGCCTAGGATGGTGCATGCTCATGGTTGATTTCAATTTTAGATATTCTGAAAGCAATAAGAAGACTCCAGGGGGGTTCTTCTTCGTGTGTTAGTCTCCAAGGCCCAAAAAAGCGTAAAAGGATGCAATGAAGAACTCTTCTAGCCGGTGTGACTAGAGTATTCATTTTTCGTAATTAGTCTACTAGGTTCGGAAAAGGGTTAAACTTATACCAGATAGACACCCTTTCAGGTACTTTAATGAGCATGAAAGGAAGCAAGATTGATCGACGATCTTTTCATTCTTTTAGGAGTCAGAAAAGAGCTTAACAGAAACTCCCTAAGTGCCTTTTTCGTAAAGGACTTGTCCGGCCCAAAAAAGGGATAAAATTATACTGAAAAAAAGGAATGGCCAAGCAAGGAGAGAGTGTTCAATCAAGGGACATCGATGAGAACCAAGAACGAGGGTTGGGGGGAACACTGGTGGCGTCTCCTTGTGGGATGGTGAATGGTGGAAAAATAATGAAATAATTGCAATATGAATGGAGTGAATGGATCATGTATAAATGTGTAACAATTCGATGGAGGCCGATGTGGCATGCAAATCGAGGCAGTAAGGTGTCGGGACACAATGTTGAAACTATTTCTGGTGAGAGAGAGAAATGATCTCAAGCATCATCACGAGCTCAGAAAACTGAATCCGGTGATATAAAAAGCGTAAAAAATGGATAACGGCCGAGGTGGCTTGCAAACCGAGATGATTAGGGGTTGATGAAAATTGCCCGAAAAATCTGGGGGTGAGAGCAAGAAATTATCTCAAGCATCATCACGAGCTTGAAAAAATTAATCCGATGGTATAAGGAATGCTAAAAACTGACAACGACCGATGTGGCGTGCAAATCGAGATGGCAACATGCATGGAAAAAATTCCAAAAAAAGGGTTTTGGAGAAAAATAGAAACCGAGTCAACCATTCTGAAGGTCTCGTCGTTTTGATTCCAGTGGTGGAAATAGTTTGGAAAATGGACTTCATATGGATCCATAACGGCCAAATCAAGAAAAATTCAACTGTCTATAAACAGTAAGTGGACCCATAATGCCAAGTGTCATTTGTGTGGTTGACTTTGACAGGAGAGTGTGGTGGGCCAGAGCGGATTTGAGATTTCTGGGCGATTGGACCGGTTGATTTCATTTCCGTGAGTTGCAGGTATTTCACTGAACTCATACCTTTAATTTTTTCTTGATTTGAGTGGGTAGCGGGTCCTCAGGGGGGGTTGTATGGCCCATGATGGTGTGGATCGTGGGTTTCGAGGCGATGGCCATGATCTGCGATCATGACTGTGGCCTCCACAGCTGCGATCCAGGATCGTGGCTATGGCCTGGCTAGTCACGATCCACCCCCGCGGCTATGCCCTGGACAGCCGCGATCCTCGATCGTGACTGTGTACTAGACAGTCGTGATCTGGGATCTCAGCTGTGGCCCCCACAGGCGCGATCTGCGACCACGGCTGCAGTCCCGATAGTCGCGATTTGGGATCGCGACATTGGGCCCCACAGCCGCGATCTAGATTGGGATTGTGGAGTTATACAAGGGGGGATGATGGTTTATTTGATGATGTGTTGATGAGTTTTCATTGTGGAATTGACAGGATGCCACGAGTACTCTAGAGAGAGCGGGAGATACCTGGTGACCTGATGGACTACATACGGGATGACTGACATGTCCGGGGGACCTTGGGGCTGTATGGACTGTTGAAGTTCGCACATGTGCCGATGATGCGTTTAGCAGCACTACTACTGAACAGGTTGGTGGGATTCTGGGAGCCCGATAGTCTGTGCTTCATGGTGCAAGGGGAGAGACTGGAGCTCACCCTGGCAGACGTATATTTTTTGACGGGACTACCATGTTTGGGTAGGGTGGTGGATGCTCAGCCACGGGTGTCCGCGGATGTGGACATGGAGGAGATGCTGGATCGATACTCCCTCCCGACGGCAAGAGTGCATTAAAATGCACTCGTGATTTGTGACTTGGAGGAGCCATCAGTTCGGGCGATTGCGGCATGTGTGGTCCGGGTGTTGGGGTCGCAGGGGCCCAACCGGGTGTTTAGGGGATAGATGTAGCTGGTCGAGCGGGTACTATAGGGGACCTACTTTGCTTGGGGCCAGATGTTCCTCACCTGTGTTCAGCAGCAGCTGAGCTCGGTGAAGGTAGCTGGTAAGGGGTTTGCTACGGGTCATTCCTGTGCTCTTTCTTCATAGAAAGGGTTCCGACACTACGACCGTGAGTGCCGGTCCGGGCTGGGGGTTTGAGGGAGCCGTGGATGGTGCGGTGGGGTGAGATGATGTGCCGACGGGGTGGGGGAGAGGTGGGGCGGTACTTCACATAGGAGCTCTACTTGTAGTGGTTGCAGCTGCCGCTTCCTTTTGATGACTATCCGTACAGTGGTATGGACTACCAGCGAGATCCACAGGCACCACGACCCCTAGGGCAGGCTTGGGGCCCAGATGGTATATATCTAGCTTGTGCTTGATGGTTTTATGTTGGATGTTTTGATGTTAGAGATATATGATGATTTTGACTAGTTGCGATTTGGTTTGATGCAGATGTGGGACTGTTGCCACCACCAGGGCATAGGGATCGTCGGGGGCATATAGTAGTGCTAGCCTTGCTAGATCAGGGGGAGGTATGACGACAGGATGTGGAGGGGAATTTGGAGGCCTTGCAAGTTACCTTCGATCGGGTACTGGTTGGGGTCTCCAACAAGGGGTGGAGGGAGCTGGATCGGGATGTAGTCGAGGCCTATCACAAGGATCCACGGGATTGGTGGTTTATTTTGATTCGGGTGGCATTTATGGCCGAGGAGAGGAGGGGTCAGGAGCGACAGGGGGATGAGGAGGATCCAGAGGAGGAGCCGAAGGAGGAGCGAGGAGAGGAGGAGTCCACAGCAGAGGAGGCTGGTGAGGAGGGTTCAAATGGGGGATATGACTCTCATTAGGGAGTGTTGGGGACTCCCCTCCGATGCATATGGGCATTCGGGATTTTTTGTATATACGGAATGTATTTTATGACATGGATGCTGTTGGGGCTCCTTGATGTATATTTTTTGTATAGTTGAGTGCTGGGACACTCATGACATGTATATGACGATGATATATTTATATATATATGCACATGGATGCATTTTTTGTGGTGATTATTTTGGTGTATGCACGTGGATGCGCTTGTATTATCTTGTATGTGTTTATTGCACGTGGATGAAAAATGCTGTGTTATGATAGGCATGTGGATGCCCCTGTATGGTTGTGTGTTATGTTGTTGCACATGGATGAAAATGGTTTGTTATGATAGGCACGTGGATTCCCGTTGTTGTAGATGCATTCTTTTTGGGATTTTTATGTTTTTGATGTATGTGATGATGATGCATGAGGGATGATTTTACATGGTGTGATGGATATGCCAGTCTAGGATGTTGTTAGCCATTTGATCTGGGACACTATTTTGAGCTCCTGGGACATGGGTGAATGTTATGGATTCAAACTGTTGGCTTAGCTGTTTTGTGCGCAGGAACTTTCTGAAGGGGCAAGATCACGCACCTGGTAGAAATTGTTGAGCTGGGAGACAAGCAGCTAGGAGTCAAGGAACACATGAAGGCGACGTATACCCATCTGAAGGGCAGCAGTCAGGAGACCGGTCACAGCCTCATACTCAGCCTAGTTATTGGTAGCAGCACCTATGCACATTCCGTCAAGGTGAATCAACTCATGTGAAGGGGAATGTAAGAACCAAGCTACAGAAGCCAGGTTTGGAGACCAGCGGCTTTCTCCATCAGCGAAGCCAATGTAAGGTTGTGGTAAAAAATTGAAAAAAAAAGAAAGCAAACTTTACAATATGGATCAATGGGTCCACGGTATTGTTAAGGGTAAAAGTATTTAAGATACAACCCATTACGGGGGTTGTGCAAGGGGTGTCCTTCTGAGTCAGTTAGAATGTATACCCCATGTCCAAGGCAGGTATGCACTATGTAAGGGCCTTTCCACATGGATTTGAACTTCCCTTTACTAGTCTTGTCATGGGCTTGGTCGTAAACGAGGACTAGATCTCCTTCACGGAAAGCTCTTGGGTGGACATGTTTGTCATAACCAACTTTGGAGTGGTTCTTGGAAGCTTCAATGGTTTGGAGGGTTGCACGATGGTCCTCATCAGCTTGTTCTAATAACAGTAGGCATTGTTCGAGCGGGGAGGTCTCGGGGAGAAGTTCAATAGTGATGTGTAGGGCGGGGATCTGACACTCGATGGGGAGGACAGATTCGACACCGTGAACTAAGTGAAAAAGGGTAAAACCGGTGGCGGTCTTAGTGGACGTACGGTAAGCCCATAAGGCTGGGAAAAGCATGTGATGCCAATTGGACTTATGCCGGTCAATAGTGCATTGGAGGATTGTTTTCAAAAAAACTTTAATGGCCTCAACCTGGCCGTTCTGTTGGGGGTAGTAAGCGAAGGCATACTGATGTTTAAACTTAAGGAGAGTTGACAACTCACGCCAAATGGCATCTTCAAAATGTGAACCATGGTCTGAGGCAAGCTATTTTAGGACCCCAAATCATGTAATAACATGGTTAAAAAAGAAACGGGCAGCAGTGTTGGATTTACAGTTGAAGGTGGACATGGCGTCAGCCCATTTGGTGAAGTAGTCGACGACGACGATGATGTACTTATGGCCATTTGCGGATGAGGGTTTACATTCCATGAAGTCAATGGCCCATTTGCAAAATGGGCCAACGTTGACGACTGGGTGGAGTGGGGCGGGTGGTGTCAGTGCCTTTGGGGCAAAGAGTTGGCAATTATGGCAATTCTTGACCACAGTGATGCAGTCAGTGAACAATGTGGGATAGAAATATCTGGCATGGATTACCTTCTGGGCGGTGGCCATTCTAGAGAAATGTCTGCCGCAGGCACTGCTATGATAGTCATTGAGGACTTGTTCAACTTCCTCGTGTGTAAGGCAACGACGGAGGATAGTATCAACCCCTCGCCAGTAAAGGACAACGCCCAAGAGGAGATACCGAGAGTTGTGGTGACGGATACAACGATGTCCATCGCAATCTATGTCTAGTCGAAACTTCTGTGTGTGAAGGTATAGTAGAATATCACCATACCATGGGTCATCTGACGAGATGATGAACAAATGATTGTCTGGTAACTCATCGGAGATTGGCGGGGACGACAAAAGGGATGGTAGGTCGGTTATGAGCTGGGCAAGCGTGAGGTATTTAGTACTCTTAGGGGTTGTAAAAGTTAGGTCATATTCTTGGAGAATAATCACCCATTTAGCGACACGACCTTGCAGAAGTCGCCGGTTCAAGAGGTAGACCATGGGGTTGGAGTTGGCGACAACTGTAGTATGACTGAGTAAAATGTAATGGCGCAATTTTTGGACAGAAAAGACGACGGAAAGGGCCATTCTTTCCTCATATGGGTAACGTAGGGGTGGTCCAGACAAGGTTTGGCTGACGTAATAAATGACATGCTCCTGGCAAGCAGCGTCTTCTTGAACAAGGACCCTTGACATGGCGTGGTCGGATGCCGAGACGTAAAGGATGAATTCCTGAGAGAAATCTAGAGGGGAGATCAAAGGGGCTTACGTGAAAGATTTTTTAAGGGCTTCGAATGCAGCTTGTGCCTGGGCGTCCCAAACAAAGGGTATGTGAGTATGAAGCAAACGTAAGAAGCCATGAACTATGGTGGCATAATCAGGGACGAAGCGGCGGAGGAAATTAGATTTCCCCTATAAGCTCTATAGCTTCCGAAGCATGTGTGGTGCGGGAAGGTCTAATATGGCTTGAACTTTGAGGGGGTTGACAGGGATTCCTTTGTTTGAAACAATGAAACCTAACAACCGGCCTGTCGGAACACAAAAGACACACTTAAGTGGGTTCAAGCGGATCTAATACTTGCGACAATGCAGAAAAAATTGCCGGAGGTCGTTAAGGTGGTCAGATCGTTTCTTGGAATGTGCTATGAGATTGTCAAGATAGACTAATAGGATATGGACCAAGTCATGAAAATAATAGGTCATGGCCCGCTGGAAGGTGGCGCCAGCATTTTTAAGGTCGAAAGGCATGACACGATAGGCAAAGGTGCCCCATGGGGTGGTGAAGGCAGTCTTGTATTGATCTTCCTTGCGGATCTGAATCTGGTTATACCCAGAGAAACCGTCCATGAAGGATAGAACTTCATGCTCCGCACACGCATCGATGAGTTGGTCAATAAATGGCGTGGGGAAGTTGTCTTTGGGACATACTTGGTTTAAATTGCGGAAGTCGGTACCTACCCTGATGGTGCCTTATTTTTTGTTAACAGGGACGGGGTTAGAAACCCAAGTGGTGTATGCAATAGGATAAATGAAACCTGCTGCACGAAGTTTCTCAATCTCTGCTTTAACGACGGGGAGCTTTGATGGGTGAATGGGGCGCTGTTTTTAGAGAATGGGGGGGCACATCTGGCCATGTGTCAATGTGGTTCTCTATGATAGTGGGGTCAAGACCGGGCATTTCGGTGTAGGACTAGGCAAAGACATCGCGGAACTCCTGAAATTTTTTTTTGTACTCTCTGATATCGTACTCGGTGCAAGAGGCTCCCAAAGTAATGATTTCAGGGGCACCAGCTGGGGCAAAGATATCAATGCGGATTGTGGGTGAGATATTGGCCATGTTACCTTCCTCGAAGGCATCGAGAGCGGGAATGGGCTCTTTAAACCAGTCGACTTTGGTTGGGAGGAAATCTTTGGACTCAGGAGAGAATTGGGTGGCTGTGGTGGTGGAGGACTCCTCCAGGAGAAAATGGGAACGATGGTGCATATCCTCCCAACAGTACTCAAGTGCGGTAAGAGACTCGAGAATTTCCTCATCATTGCGGAAATGTTTTGTAGTCAAATCGGTTGACGAGGGGATGCTGGCAGTAGAGATCATATAAATAGTACTGACCTCGCCTGTTGGCTAAGATGCTGGGGGGTGGATTTCTTCAATGGTGGGAGGAGACGTCTCGAGGTCCAAGTTATTCATCTCGTAGAGGGTGGCTCTGTAGTCCAGGAGATCAGGGCAGTGATGTGAGTAATGGCCGTAAATACCGCATATTGCACAAGGGTGATTGGTACACAGTGATTTATCGCGAGGCTTAGGGGTAGGGTCGAGTTGGACAACTCGGATGGTGGGGTCGTTGACAAGCATTTTCATGTGCTCCTGTAGTCTGGGTAATTGTGGACATTGATGGGTAGCATGGCCCAACTCATCACACAAAGAGCATTTGGGAGGAGCGTGAAATGGTGGAGGATTCTTTACCATTTTGGGTGGAGGTAGAGCGGTGTATGGTTGTGGGCCTCTGCCCCCAGTGTGTTTGGAAAGAGGGGGTGGGTTAGTGGGTGAGGAAGGAGTATTGACATCGGGAGGTGGTTGACTCGTAGTGGTAATGGGTTGTACCGGTTATAGGACGACATTTGGTGTTGGAGGGGAAACGGGAGGTGTGATGTACCACACCAGTAGTCCTAAAGTTAACCCTGGGAGACTGAGAGTGGCCATAAACAGGGCGCTCACTATTCCCGAAGGGGGGAATAGGAATGGGATTGTATGGATGGGTGTTACACCGACATGAATAGGTACCGACGGGGGTTGGGGCAATAAGGGCGGTTGATGGTTGGGTGTTGGTGTATTGTGGGAGAGGGTACATAAGTCATATATTTCGTTCGCTAGTGATGGGGGTGGAATGGATTGGAATGTGGAAGTCATCGGCGTATCTGAGTAGACTCTGGGTCCAACTGAGGAAACCAACAAGGTAGATGCACTGCAAATAGGTTGTTCAACCATGGGAAGAACGTTTTCGGGTGCAGCAGGGGCATTGGGATCGTAATAGGTGAGTTGATCAATCTCCACCACTCGTCCTTCATGGGGGAACATCATGGTATGAAAAACGGATGAGGAAACCGCCCGCATGGCGTACATGTAACTGCGTCCAAGTAAGAGGTTATAATCAAGTTTGGCATTGATGACCTCTATGTCAATAAGCATGGTTTTACCAACCAAATGGACGGGGACATTAGCTAAGAGACCTTGGGGTTGAGCCGAACGGCCGTCATAAGCTCGCAACGCAGTGGTGGACTACTGGAGAGTAGGGGATCCCAACTTCTGCCAAAAAAATGTGGACATAACGCATGTAGAGGCACCCTCATCGATGATGCACCGATGGATGAAAAGATTCCAAATGGATACAGAAACTTGGAATGCTAATGTGGAAGGCAGGCGTGGTTTGGATTGGTCCAAATCAAAGGCCATCATTCGTGAATCAGTTGGGTCGATAGCACCAATGGATGATAACAAAGCCTTGCGCTGTGTAGGACATTTTTTTAAGACCTCTAATGCAGACATGGCTGCGGGGGACTGAGCTAAATCATCTACAATGTTGTAATTAGACACAGCGCGAGCATTGGGGTTATTGTTGATGCGGCACAGTGGGAAGCGAGGGGCTTTTGGAGCGCCATCTAATGGGGCTGGAGGTATTCGTAATGACTGATTGGTGGGAAGAGCGTTGGTGTTTTTTTCGGCGAGAGGGGCTTCAGGGGTGGATCCATATTGGTTCCGACGGGTTTGAAGGTTGACATCGGTGGATGACATCATTAACAAGTGATGGGTACCTGAGTCTAGCATGGGTTGATTAGGAGATGCATAAGTGATTTTTTGTTGTGGTGGTGTGTTTCCTTGAGAGGGAGATAATGGTTGAGTGTTCACCACACCTTGGGTTGGTAAAGGGTTCTATAACACCAAGGGTTGAGTCTGAGGTGGTGGGGATTTGGGCGGCACCTGAGGAGTTGCATGCCCTTGGCGGTGGGCATCATCAGTCCAGAGTTGTCGAGCCCGCTCCAAATGTGGGAAAGCATGTGTGTAATGGCCATAGACCCCGCAAATAGAACAAGGATGGTTCGTTCGCAGATTAGGGTTTTTAGCTTGTTTGGGCGGCCTGTCGAAGTTTTGGTTGGCAGGTGCCGCGTTATTATTGTTTGGGGGGTTAGGTGGTTGGCTGCCTTGGTATGGAGGAGGGTTGTTCCCATGGTTACGTCCTTTGCCACGGTTTTTCTAGGCCTTGTTGGCGTTGGTTATTTTGGTTAGGCTACAGATTTTGTTGCGCGTACACTTGCCCTTGGGCGGCAGGTGGGTTCTGGGGTTGTGCAGGTGTGGGAGCAGGTTGCAATGGACAATAAGTGGGTGGGGGTGGAGGTGATGCAGGTGCTAGGCCTTATGTGGGTTGTTGATACGTCTGTGTGATGGGTTGTGGATGTGCTGCAGGTGCTACCTGTGGCGGATAATAAGCGAGGGGGGGGGGCTTGAGAGGACGCAGGAGCGTGCGCAACCTGCGGGTTGTAATATGGTTGAGGCGCAACCGGAGGAACGTAAGCGGGGGGAGTGTGGCCAAAGCACTGAGGTGGACATGAGCGTCCATGGGAATGGTGGTTATGTGCCATGGGAGCATACGAATTGGTTGCTCCAGAGTGGGATGTAGCCCATGAAAGGTCAGGGCCAGTACTAGTACGTGGAAAGGGCTGGTTCTGCGAGGCAATATGACCAATGATGCCATCTGCGGCATGGGATGCCCCTGACGAATCATTTCGAGAGGAATCACCGTGGGGGGCATCGGGTATAATGGTATATAGGTAACTAGAATGGGCATAAATAAGGTCAAATTGTTGGGATTTTAGGATGGCCTCTTCCTCGGACTGGGGTCGCTCAGATTCCACATCCTTGGCAATGACAGGAAGGAGGGATTTTAGAAACCAATCTAGGAAGATATGGTCATCTAACTTGATTTTGCGCAGGCTTCGGCGTCGACACCACTCATGAATGTGGTCAGTGATGTGGGTGGCCGTATTCTGTCTGCAAGACAGTAGGATCTCAACTCCCACGTCATAGCAGACAGGTAACTGAAAGAACTGCAGGAAGGTCAAGGCGAGGGAAGTAAAGGTGGCATGGGTCCCATGGGGCTGCTCGATGTACCACTTGGCTGCAGAGCCAGTGAGGGTTCGTTGTAACAGACGAAGTCAGACAGAGTCGTCCACTATGGAGTTGGAGGAACACCACAGATGGAAGGACATAATGTGGTTGTAGGGGTCTTCACCTGCCTTGCCCTCAAACTTAGGGATGTCTGATGGGATCTTGGTGGGCATGTGAGGCCATGTAGGATCGTGTTTGATGGGATCGTTGGTTAGTCTGTCCAGGTCAGGAAGGTTGAGACTAGCCATGAATAGAAAACTAGTAGAAGGATGTGACATGCTGGTGGTCGTGGCCACGTTGGGGCTGATGCCCCCAAGTGTAGGGGTTGGGTGTGTGATAGGGATGTGACCCCCAACTAGGGGGGTGGAGGTGGTGTGGGAGGGTCCTGCGCCACTAAGCATAGTGTGAGTCACTAGTGCGGTTGGGTTGGGTATGCTAGCCTTTGGAATGGGCATAGTAAACGGGATGGTGGGTGTGGGCCCCATCGAGGGCATACCTAAGGCAGGTGTGGTGGCTGGGGTGGTTGTGGACGCTCCACCAATGGTCCCTACAAAGAAGGGGTTGGAAGTCATGCCATCCATGGGACTAGTTGGTGCGGTGTAAGTGGGGTTCAGAATCAGATGTGAAATAAGGGGCGTCAGAGCCGGGGGACGAAGCTCTATGTCATCAACAAGTAGAGTCAAGTGACAAAGCTCGAGGTCTATGACGAGTGGTATCAAGTGATGAAGCTCTACGTCTATGATGGGTGATGTCAAGTGAACCGTGCTGCGGGGGCTCGCCCCGGAGGTGCCGAGAGTGTCTCGGGGACTCAATGGTGACAGATGGTGTCAAGTATCTGGGGGTTGTGTTGAGTGAAAAAAGGCTCAAAAACCTTAATGCAACCGAGTGTGCAAAAGGAGAGCGCAAAAAAAATGGGCACTCAGGCCAACAACCAGCTTGAAATGCTCACTATAATAGCTATGCTACAATAAGCGAAGCATCAACAACAATGGTCAGAATACCAACAAGCAGTAGGTGTCCTAAAAAATAAAAATAGTGGACTCTCTAGACCAAAGGGAGGTAAGGGAGCATGCAAACACCTAGCTAAATAGTATTCTGACTCAACCAGACATATCCTCTGCAAGGTGATGAAATCCAAGTCAGACAATATGGATAGTAGAGCCAAGTGGCTAAAGATATCCCCCTACTGGGAGGGACACTGGGTAAGACAATCCTAGAAGAAAGGCAACTAAGATACCCCGTTCATGACACGTCCAGAAAAGGTGAATCTGCAGCTCCGGTCCTATCACCGTGTGGGCCTAAAAGGAATCACCACACACAGACCAATGAGTAGGTAGCCTTCGGTTACTGAATGGATTGCGGTATTCCACTCAGGCCTCCAGAACCAGTCTGGCTACTTCAACCCTCCTAAGGGAGAGGCCATCTGATAAACTGGTTGTGACAGTGTCAAAAAATACTAGGGGATTTTGGTTCCCTAATGGAAAACCACTATGTCTCAAGTGTAAGCGACCGAGGGGCGTTATTTGAATGCATATCCCCCCTGTCCTACCTAACTACAATATTCATATGTGTTCCCCAAGTGGGGTTAGAATGTTGGTTGTGTTAAGTAGTATTTTAAGGCTCACTTGAATTAGGTGATAGAGTGTGTGCGTGTGAGGTAATGAACCCAATCAAAAGTGCCACGGGGTGGACAACTTTTTAACCAATAATAATAATGCAGAAATTTAACTTGCAATGCAAAATTTTCTTTTTTTTTTCAATGTAAATGCTTAAACTTAAAAAACTCTGTAAATGGAACAGAAAGAAAACTGCAGAAAAAGGCTGTAGGTAAGTATGGCTGTAGACAGAACAGGTGGTTGTGCAGGTGCAGAAAATATTGCAGCAAAGGTTCAAGAAAGGGTAAAAAATGCAGAAAATAGAGCACGGGTCTGTGACTGAAATGCACGGTCTGGAGCGCGGCTGTAGGAGTGAAACCTGCGGTCGGATCGCGGGTCTATGGTTGAAAGGCGCATTTTGGGGCACGGCTGTAGGGATGAACTTGACGGTCGGATCACGGGTCTATGGCCAAAAGACGCGGTTTGGGGCACGGCTAAAGGGTTAAGAGTTGCGGTCGGATCGCGGGTTTACGGCCACAATGCACGCTCTGGGGCGCGGAAAATGGGCAGAAAGCCATGGTCGGATCGCAGGTCTGGGGATAAAATCCGCGGTTTGGAGCATGACAAAGGTGCAGAAATCTGTGGTCTAGGCCGCGGGAAAGAGGCAGAAGGATGCGCTCGGGTCGCAGAACAACGGAAGAAAGTTGTGGTCTAGGCCGCGGGAAAAAAGAAAATAGTTGTGATCTGGATCGCAGAAAGACGGCTAAAAACTGTGATTTGGGTCGCGGCTGCAAAGAACAGAACCGCGATCTATAGCTGAAAGCCCAACTAGTCGAAGCCACACCCGAACAGGGAAAACATAAAAATACTTGCAGAAAATAAAAACTTGTAAATTTTTTAACCAGAAATTCAAAGGAACAATAGTGGAGTCGCCAAAACTGTAGCTAGGGTTTTCACCCTAGCTTGTGTGAATGAGCACCTACTAAGGAGGAGGGCCTCCTTAGTAGCAGTTTAGTAAAACAGTAAATTAAAGTAGTAAAACAGTATGAAATTTAACCTAGCATGAGCATTAACCGAAATAAAAGACAATGACAAGTTAATAAAGATTTTCTTTTTGTATTAAATTTACCTCTAATGTTGAGGTTGGTGGAGCTCTTGCAGTAATCCAGGAGGGCTGCTTCCATGCTCCAATGGGTTCCTTCTCCTTCTCCAAAATGTTTGGATCATGGGCCAAAAGGGGCACTCAAGTGGGAAATTAGCTCAAATGGAGAGCTAGGGTTTCAAGAGTGATTTTGGCAGAGTGAGGATAGGATAGATTGTGGATGTGAATTGGGGAGCCTCCATCACCTATTTATAGGTTTTTGGTGGTGGAGTATTGACCTATGGTTTTTGGCACCATATGGTTTAGGTCAATTTTATAGGGTTTTTGCTTCTTTTTTCCCTCTTTTTCCTCTTTTTTATATTTTTTATTCCCTTTTATTTGATTTTTGGGAATTTAGGGCCCTTTTAGAGGGGTTTTTGCTATTTTTGGAGGAAATTTAAATTATTTTGGGGGAAAAAAGGGGGGGGGTTGGCCTTTTGGAGGCTTTTTAATGGTTTTTTAAGGTTTTGGAGGCAAATATGGTAGGAAATATAGACAAATGAGTCATGTAATGAGGGAGATGAGGTAGTGAGCACTTTTTAGGTGTTAACACTACCCTAATAGGGGAATTAATGAGTGGACAAAGCACCCAAGATTATCCTGAAGGACCAATATCTTAATCTAAATATTTTAAACTAGAGTCTTCCTCTTCACTAGAAACGTTATTTTCTGAATATTCCAAATCATTTAGAGGGGCTCTACCATTTTGGGGAAATCCTCTATATAATATGGCTAAGGAAGAAGGTATGGGGTTGTTCCTGGTCAAAATATATTATATTTGAATTTCCTATTAAGGAAATAGATGCCATTGTCCAAATGAAAAATATTCCATCATATTCCTTACCTACCTTCCATGGTTTAACTAGTGAATATTCAAACATATTCCTCTTTGATTTTGATGTCCTTTGTTGGAGTTATGACTACTCCTCTAATGCCCAAAATATTAAACTATTTCCAACTACCCTCATGGAATCAACTCTCTGTTTTTTTATAGGGCTTGGTGGGAATTCCATCCAAACATGGGATCAAATGAAACAAGCATTTCTAAATAAATATCAGGATTACTATAAGGAAAAATATTTATGCGAGGATATTTTCAAAATGACATAAAAAGAGGATGAGAGGTTGGAAGACTATGTAGAAAGATTCCAATACAACCTTTAGAGATCCACACAACACCAGTTGATTATAGACACACTTCGCACCATATTTCTTCGAGGTATTCGAGATGAATATATTGATGTGTTGAATCTAATGGGTATTGGGTATGTTTCCCAATTATCATACGAAGCTATCTATAAAATGTTCGATGTTATTCTCGAGGTAGTTCCAAGCATGGTAAGGGTATTTGAGATAATTCTTCACGCACTACTAGATCTCCATGTGGTAGTGTTAATGGGGTTGAAATAGAGAATATGTTAGATTATTTTATAACCAATATCCTTAGTTCTTTCACTTCCCAATTAGATATCATGAGAATAAATAAGAAGAAAGAAGAGGAAGAATTGCCTTTAACTATTTTTTTCTCCAAGTGCTGGAAAAAGAACCCTTTGCGAGAATGTCCACTCAATATTGCAGAAATTTGTGCTATTTGTGAGCAAATTCATGCAACTAGTAATTGTCCTTTACTGACGAGTATTAAATTTGTTTATGAAGGGAATAATGAAAGGGTTAAGCAACTTTTTTTTGTCTCCCAAAAATGAACCTGGACCCAAGAAAATGCTCCACAAAATATAACACAAGATCCTGCAGCAATCCTTTCTTTGTATTTCAACATCCAATATTCTCCGCAGGGTTGTTATCCACCCATGCCATGGCAACAATGGACCCCTCCAAGATTCGATCCACCCTGGAAAAAAAGTTGGTGAGGGTCATCTCCATATGGAAACATGCCTCAACAATCAAAATCTTATGCCCCACAACAACAATAGTCATTCCAACAACTACCACAACAACAACAATTCCAACTACCATCCAATCAATATCCTCAAAGGCCTCCACAGATTCTTGCCCAGCCTATACCTAACCTAAACAATAAAGTAGTTCAACCCTATTACATTGTTGAGATACATAATTCCCATGTTTTATTGGTTTTCCTAAATATAGTATTTCCTCTATAGAGTGTCAAGACAAACAATTGTGATTAGGGAAAATTGTCACTAGAACTTCCCTGATTATTCAAGATAAAGATAATGAGGAAGATTATGTTACGAAAAATGATCAAGTTAAATGAACCAATACACCACCACAAGTCTTACATAAATCTTTCTCAGAAAAATAATCTCAATCATCTGATCTAGTTGTAACGCCTCTTTATCTCGGAAGATTGAATATAGCCAAACCCCTTTCATATCCAGAGATCAATTTCCTGGGAAAATCATTTCTAAGTCTTAAGATCCCCCTATTCTAATCCATCAAAGACATTATGATCTATGCTAAGGTTTTTCAGGAGCTATTCCTAAGAAAACCAGGGAGGAAAAAGAAGGCTCCCCAAACTATCCATGTAGTTGGAAAGATGGTTGATTTGATGTTCGGAGGAACCTTTATGAATAAATACTTATATCCAGGAAATCCAATTGTTCATATCCATATCAACAACATTCACATTCCAAACACTCTCGTTGATTTAGGGGTTGTTATTAATATTATGACAAAAGAAGCCATGAAAAAAAATCAAATGATTGGCATGATACCTACCCCTACAATGCCTCAATTAGCTTATAGATATATTGTGAAACCAGAGGAGATTTTGGAAGATTCAATAGTCTCGGTCAATTCATGGTAATATCGAATTGATTTCATTGTTCTACAACTAAAATCTAATTTAGGAGGTTATTCATTGATTCTAGGTCGACCTTGGTTAGCCATTGCTAATGAATATATTATATGTCGGTCATGCAATATGACCATCACTTATGGGGATTATACAAAGGAACTTTCGATATATCCTCTTTCTAAACCAAGTTCTCCTTCTGAAACACCCATTTGGATTGAAAATGAAGATAGTGAGGATGATAATGTTCAACAACTACTTATGATCGAATCAGCCCTCTCCTTTAAACATAAGATTGAAGATGATGTCATGTGTGATATCCTCACTAATCTGCATTCACCCATCAATCACCTTATGAGTATGATGGAAAATGCATGTTCTACCTTTGCAATTCAAACATATGTCCAATCCATGCTTTCTTATTCAATATATTGTATCTGAAAAAATAGTGAGCCAATAGAGATTTTTCTAGGAAAAACACTCAACATCAATCCTCACATGGAACCATAAAAAACACATAACTTGATTAAGATGTTGTAATTGCATGTTGAAGAATTTGCATGGGATTACATGGATATGAACCCTGATCTCCGAGATATAGTTAAAGAAGAACTACATAAGTTACTTAATGTTGACTTTATCCATCATATCTTGGATAGTAATTAGGTCTCTCCATTGGTGATTGTTCTAAAAAAGAACGTGAAATGGATAATCTGCATCATTTATCATGAACTAAACAATGCAACTCTCAAGGATCACTTTCCTCTTCCCTTCATTGGTTAGGTATTGGACAACAGGGAATAATTATTTCTCATTTATTGATTTTTTAGTGGTTACAATGAAATCCAAGTAGCCTCTGATGATCAAGACAATACAACCTTCACCTACCCTTGGGGAATGTATGCCTAGCGGGTACTACCCTTTGAGATATGCAATGCTCCAACAACATTTTAGAGGTTTGTCCTTGGAATCTTTGCAGATATAATACATGATTATGTGGCAGTGTATACGGATGATTTCATCGCGTATTGAAACACCTTTGAATAATCATTAAATAACCTCAAAAAAATCCTCATCCGGTACAAAGAAACAAATTTGACCCTTAGCAACAAAAAAGTGTCACATACTACTTACAAAAGGGATTGTGCTAGGGCACCATATCTCATTTGAAGGCATTAAAGTTGAACCAACAAATATTGAGGTAATTACCAACTTCCAATTCCAACAACCCAAAAGGAGGTAAGAAGTTCTTAGGACATGCAGGGTATTATCATCAATTTATAGAAAAATTCACCAAGATTGCTTCACCATTATTCTCTTCATTATCGAAGGACGTGGAATTTTGTTGGACTAACTCTTTTCATATCAATTTTGAAAACAAAAATATGTTGCACCAATCTTGCGAGGACCATACTGGTCCCTTCCTTTTCACATTTCAACAGATGCATCAAATATAGCTATAGGTGCAGCTCTTGTACAATAGGAAGATCAAAATTCATATGCCATCTAATTCATTAGTATGAATCTTTCTCCAGTGGAACTTAATGATACAGTAACTTAAAAGGAATTATTTGCAGTTGTTCATGCAATCAATAAATTCTGAAATTATATTACTAGTTTCCATGTGTTTATACATATTGATCATGCTACCATTTGTTATATTATGAAAAAACCAATCACGAATGGAAGGGTGACCAGGTGGTTACTCTTGCTCCAATAATTTGACATTATTATTTATGGTGAGCCAAGAAAGGAGAATGTTTTAGTTGATTTTCTTTCACGAATAAATAATGAGGGGGATGCTAGTCCTACGGAGGATATGTTTCCTGATGAAAATGTATTTGGGTCATCTATTAAAACTCCATGGTTCTTAGATATCACTAATTATCTGGTTGTATGGAAACTTCCACCACATCTCTCACCGAGAGAAAGATAGAAGGTGATTAGACAGAGTGCCATGTACTCATGGGTCGAAGGCCAACCCTTACACACATGGACATATCATGTCATCCAATGTTTTGTTCGTGAGGATGAAATTTTTTATATATTGAATGCCTATCATGATGACCCATACAGAGGTCATTTTGTGGAAAAAATAACTATGAATCATAAGTATTGTACATAGGATACTACTGGCCAATTATTTTCAGGGACACCAAAAAGTATGTTATGAGATGGGATATCTGCCAAAGGATGGGTAGACCAATTCAATTAAAAAAATGTCATTATAGCCTCAGAACTCTGATTGATCCTTTTGAAAAATGGGCTCTTGATTTTATCAATCCCATAAATCCACCATCATGACATAAGAGGTATATTTTGGTATGTACCAACTATGTAACCAACTGGGTTAAAGCTAAGTCCCTACCGAAGGAAGAAAATAGGCAGTGGCATATTTCCTTTTCGAATATATATTTGTTTAGATTGGTGTACGAAGAGAAATTGTCATGGTTCAAGGTATACAGTTCACTTCCATTCTTATTCAACCTATCACCTAGCAGTACAAAATAAAGCATCGAAATTTCATGTCATATCATCCACAAGCTAATGGCCAAGTTGAAGTAACTAATAAAGTCCCGAAAAACATTCTTACCAAAACAGTGTAATTTCATCGGAAATATTGGACCGATAGGCTTCTTGAAGCATGGTGGGAATATCAAACAACATGGTGCATCACCATAGGCTTTACTCCATATGAACTCATTTACGGTAAACATGTATTTCTTCTTATTGAACTTGAGATTAAAACATTATGAACTACTTTATAAGTGAATATAGATTTGATGAAATTCCAACAACACCAATTGGCTCAACTTAATGAGTTTGATGAACTTTGGCAAGATTTCATTCAATACACAACTTTGGTTTAGTATTAGCGAGTGAAATGACACGATAATTTCATCAAGACAAAGAACTTATGTGAAGGAGACTGGGCTCTATTGTTTGACTCGTTATACAAATATTTTAATGGGAATCTTCGTGTTTTCTGGATGGAACCTTATGTGATAGATGTTGTCTACAAAAATGTGGAAATAAATATACAAACCATTGATGATGATAAGATTCCATTAATATTCAAAGGCCATCAACTCCAATTGTACAAGAAGCCCCTATCCAAGGAAGAATTCACTAGGGAAATCATTCATTATTATTAGGTAGAGTTCATAAGTAAGGTGGTTTCTCCACCTTTACTTACAACCTCTTAGCAATTTTTTTTATATGACCATGTTTCATGTACATAAGTTGTGTGTGTGTGTGTAATAAAAAGAGGAAAAAAACCAATAGTGAAAACCTAGTTTAATGCATTGTTGGACTTGGTGATGCCTGAAAAACAGTTATCTGGCGGGTATCATCAAGCAACAACAAAAATTAGTTGTGAAAACCTCTTATGAGGCGCAGTTGGACAGATTTTGTTTGAAAACCAGACTTGTTCGCAAGTCAAATTTGATTTTTTTTTAAATAATTAAGGGGTCAATACTTCACGTTATTTTTTGCTAGCCTATTCAAGGACAAAGTGGCAATCATTGTGTCACAATAACAACTCAACTTCAATTCAAAAAATATAACTTCCTCGCAAAGAACACTTTTTTCAAGAGTAGTCATAATTTCAAAATATCAAGTGAAGAGCATAAGTCATATACAAACACTTGAAACTTCATCATATGTTTCAACAAAATTATTGTATTAGCATTGATGAAGTTTGGTGTCCTACATTATGTCATAGGTTACTCATCAATGGGGAAACACTCCATAGTTGATCTACATCATAGTGAAAGTGGTTCAAGTTCAAGTTCAAAATCAAGTTCAAGCTCAAAGTTCAAGTTCCTCGACATTAGTATCAAGTGAACTCTTTACTATTTAGTTTAGATTCTATAAATAAATTGGTTTGATATTTAAGGCAGTCCATTTATATTATGTTTTCCATAAGCTAAACCCTACATCTTTTCTATCCTATCCTTCCCCTTTGATACAACCTTCCTTGTCCTCTAACTTCCAAGATTAGTGCGTCCCTAATTCATACACCCAATTCCATCATTATATATAACACAACCATTGATAAGAAAGGAGTGCTCCAAAAGGTGGTTCCAATCTAATTCTCTAGAAATTGGGTGTGTTTGAAGTTTAATTGACAAAATCACAACTATGTGAGACACTATAGTGCACACAAAACGAAATAACACTGAAATTCTCCTCAAGTATCCAAATGCTAAGGAAATCTTCATGTAGGCATGCTAGTTAAGTTTCCTATAGTATTTCCAATGCAGTAATTTCTCTAGAGCCAAATAATTTTATCAGAATTTCGATGGAAAAGAGGGTACAATTTGAGGGTTACACTTTGTTATTGATGAGGATACACTTAGTCAAGCAATCGAGCTTTCCTCCATAGGTGAATAGCGGTTTAAGCACCTCAAGCAGCCAACCAATAGTTGTCCACAATTCCTCAAGGATCCCTCATACAATCCTGATGTTAGAAAGGAGTTACGAAGGGAATTGTTAGCTTCTCCATGGGATTAGGTATCCCTCATAATAATAATAAATTATCACATGGGAAGGGTGCTCTAGTCTTGTGCATTGTTATCATATCAGGATGATGATGCATTTAAAAATGATGAGTTCATGAATATGCCTTATTACTTTCTGAGGGATCTCACTTCCATGGCCAATGCATATCGAAACATAATGAAGGCATATACAAGTATATTTCATCAGGGACTCATCCAACTAATTCTACAACCTACATTGAAGAAACTACACATCACTTGGGGTTAGTTCCTTAAAGGTATCGGTACAAAGCCAAGGGAAAGAGTTCTCTACCCTTGTTCTTCACAAAAACATGCTCATAAAAAATCAGCATCAACATTACCCCATGAAGCATCCAAAAGCAAGGACCCACCGACCATTGTTGTTGATGACACTATGGAAGAATTGGAGCAACTTGAAAATAAACATATCACTAGCATCCCAAAAAAAGGTGCTTCCAGCAGAACTCATAAAGGTAAATCAAGTTTATCATTATCCTTTCATAGTAGTCACTTCCAACATATGCATTTCTGAGCATTGTTGAGCAAAAATAGAGAATTGAAAATTGAAAACCAAAAGTTAGAGGAACTTGAGCCATACAAAAAGCAAGCATGTAATAATCAAGATCAATTGGCTCAAGCCAAGTGCCAAATTTTGGATTCTTGTGACCTTGGTTTGGAATCCCTATTATGCATAGCACCCTCTAGCATACACTCTATGTTCCTACGTGAAATATGGATAGTCTTTAGACTCAAATAGCTGGCAACAAGTAAACCCTATAAAATTGACAGTCCACAGATGTTTATTGATACATTATTCATAGTTTCGTGGAATCAACAAGATTTGTAATTGAATTGTATTTATTCAACTTTTCATTGCGTGATTTATATATCCACTGGAACCTCAATCCTTCTGGTTGTGATGTCCAACTTAGAGCTTTCTCATCATTTATTTATGGGCTCATTAAGTGGAGAAAAGATAGTGAATTTTACAAACAAATTGAATTCAACTCAGATCTCATGATTCAATATATTTATCAGTTTCCAAATGTTGTTAAAGAATATTACCATAGGATGCTTAGCAATTTCAATTATTCAATGCAAGTACAAACATCAACATGAAGATCTTGCATGCCACAATAAAGTTGTTGAGATGTATTCCTAGTAATCCTTATTAATCTCCCATGATATATGGCATAGTTTGTCAAATAATCTTAGGAATCGGTCACCTACATGGTACCCTCATTTCAGCCTTACATTACGTCGAGCGTCCTTTTACACTCACTCTTTGAGAAGACATTGAATCAACTGGATCGGACTTCGATTTCATTATCCTCTATTATGATGTCCCTTTAGAAGTTACAAAGCCACATTTTGTTGGAGGTATACTAAAGAAATGGTGTAATGGCAACAAATAGATAGAGCACTTGGATTCTATGACGACCAAAAAGAATTTGAATATTTATCCTACAATTGGCCAACCTTATACTTGGGACTCCCTGAGAGGAAGGAAGATATTGCTTGAGGACAAGCAATAATATTGGTTGGGGGGATGATGGGTGCCTAATTTGACATGTTTTAAACCCACTAATTTCCTCAAGATGATAACATTTTGACTACTTTACACTTCATTTTCTCCCAAAACCAGCATTGCATTTCCATTTCTATGCAAATATAAAATACATGCCATGGATTGTTGCTTAAAGGATTAATTATATTGTTTGTATTAATTTGGACTATAATTTAGAGTTTCTTGACATGTGAATAAAATAATTACACAGGTTAAGGTACAATGCACCATCAAACAAAGTCAAAGATTCAGCGCACGGTCAATTGAATACATGAATATTCCACTTCTAGAAGGAGAATCAATGGATGAGGGGCATTGTACCTTCTCCAACCAATAGTCATGGAATATAGGATTTGTATAACTGTGAATTTCCTAGCTGGGCGCAATTTTAGAAAACAACTTGTAACTAATTGCAAGTATATAGGTTTTTCTTTTAATTAAAAGTTAAAGTATTTTGATAGAAGATACCATCTGAAAACTATAAAAAAATGGTCTATTCCCATATAATGGCATCAATACTCATTGGAAATATAGCTTCGTATATAGTCCTTTTCGATAATATAGATTTGCATCTCCAATTCTAGCTTGTCGTGTGACTTAACCATCTCTTGGAGGGGACCCACTTTGAGAGGTCAGTTATTCACTTATGTTTATTATGTCTCTATTTGTTGAGTACACAATCTTCCTTAGTACTGGCTATATTTAAGACTAGGTTTAAATTGTGCAAATTTGTCTTACTTCAAAGCATGAGTTTCATATGTATTGAAACCCTCAATATATGCCATTGGTCTAATCAACGAGTGCACAAATTCCTTGTATTGATTTCTTTAGAATTTGTTTTATTGGTTATAAATGGTATCCAAATTGTAATTGAAATTGTCTATAGTGTTATTTTGCTCAATTCATCCTCCCCTGCAGTGCTCTTCCATTTACATAGATTTGATTCCCTATAGCATAAGCCATATTATGATATGCTGGAAGAATAAATTGTTTGTTGTAGTTTCCTGTAACTTATACTCTGTTTTACAGGATTCCAAAGCATAATTTCCTCTCCTCAAAATCCATTCAATTCCTATATATCCAATTTGTATATGCAAACCCATATATAAAATCCCTGTAAATAATTTGTGTTCACACCATGATTTTCTAGACAAAAGTATACATTTTGTAATGTGGCTTACCTATCATCTGATAACTTGTAGTGAATGACATAGGTGTTAACTATAACCTCCCACGGCACGATTATGCTCATTGATGACTATTTCGTATAAATAGACTTCTAAAATTGATTTATATTTAATCATCTCATAGCTAGCATAGCATACAAACACTTGGCTTCACAAAGTATTAATGTTTAGGTAACATTGTAGGTGAATTACCTCAACGTGGTGTGTTAATAATAATTTCCTTGTATATAGTTTCATGTATGTAACTAATAGATGTCATAAGGGTGTGCTTGTGTTATTTTACTTTAATAAAGTTGTATTTTAACCTTTGTATAAAAACATTATATTGAATGTGTGCTTTGTGTTATTATACCTGCCATGTCACAGCAGTGTATATATTGTAAATGATATTTAGTCAATCCCAATTAGTTGAAACTTTGAATAAAAATTTATCAAAATTTCTCTAACTTTTACATTTACATTAGACACTTACTTTTTTAATTTTTTATTATTTTAACTCATTTTTCTAGCATTCCATTGGCTGATCACTTTGGGGTCTTATTTCCTAGGTGACAGGGGGACGAATTTCTTAGCATTGCAAAGGTGTTTAATATCGACCGCTTCCCACTGAGTTTTCTTGGTCCTTTCAGCTCGCCACCATTGCATCCAATGCCTCTTTCAAATGGAGCCACCTCCTTGGTCCTTCAAGATCACTGCGATTGCATGCACCGCCTCTGTGAATGTCGCCACTGCCTCGGTCACTGCCACCCATTTCCATGCTTTTAATAATCTTTCAGCAAAATTTCTCCTAACAACTTTGCAATTTGTCCAACAACTTTTCAATTTGTCCAACTGCAACAACTGTGATATTGTAATGAAGCATTTGGCAAGCCACTGGATTCAATACTCTTTCAACAATTTTCTCCATTCACGAGCCTGGTCTGCACATTATTTCTTAAGATTTCTTTTGTTAGCTTCAGAGATTGTTATTTCCTGACTATTCCATAAGATAGTACCAAAAACTAACGCTTTTGCTACTTTTAAATTTTTCAGGTATAAGCATGGCACGAGGTGGAGGATTCTTATTTATTTAACACATGAAACACTTGTATTCTCTTTAATAATATTTATGCGATTTACTAGTGTTACCTTAGTTAATATTTCACTGACGAAGGTAGCTTAGGGTATGCAGACTGGATAACACGGGTTAAATATTGTTGATATCGCAACAACTTTGCAATTTCTCCAATTGCAACAACTTTGATATCGCAAGGTTTGGATGCACGGAAAGCTCTATGTGGACAAAGCATGAGGTACCTACAACATTTAAATTCAACAAATATTAGTATGTATTTCTTATGCATAAATTATATAGCAAATCCAAAGTCTTTTAAGATTTGAAATAATCGCAAGCTTAGAATATTGTAAACATTGGTTTTTAGGAATGAATAAACATGAGTTCTTGCATTGCTTTTTAGGAATGAATAAACATGAGTTCTTGCATTGTTTTTTAGGAATGAATAAACATGAGTTTCTGCAATGCATTCTAGGATAAAATTCAAAAGTATGCTAACTTACCATTCCCTATTAAAAAATGTAATGACCCTAGTTTAGTGCATTAGTGCAGGAAATATGCAACAAACTACCTTCTGATTTTTCATCATTTTTTTATCTACAAAAGCTCCCAGTTGGTTTTATAATTTATGGTAAATTGGACTAAGTTTATCTATGTTTGTGATACTGTGATGTGCTCAATATAATATTTATTCTCGAACGAGCAATTGAACCAACTTAACCTTAGTAATTGTATTCCTTATCCGTTGAAATATGAGTTTCACAATGGCTTTGGTGAGAGGCAATATACATAACCTACAAATGAACGAACATAATACAACACTAGAATTAGCAATAACAACACAACAATAAAAATAATACAACAGCAACAGAGCGAAATGGATTTTCCTTACATTCCTCTACCTCCAACCAGAGCGACCTCACATAACCAAGAACTATATCACTTTTTTATTACTAAATTCACAGCACAATTCTCAATGGAAAACTCGTGCACCACTAGAACCACTCAAGCAAGAGCACTATTTCGGCCAAAAGCATGACTTTCTTAGGTATCACACGCGGGAATATGCTAGGGATGAAAACCTAGCCTTATCATATGGTAAACCCTCCAAAAACAGAGGGGTAATCAGTAGTACATCCTTCCAACATGCAAGTCTCATAGGTGATGGCTTCTTTCAGCAGCTACGCAAAAGAGAGGGTACTATGGAAGTCCTAAAATAGCAGGGTTGGACCCGTAATTATACAGATTCAAGCTTAATAAGTTGAACGCTATCTGAATCACCATAATCCTTAGTTATCAAATTGCAAGGAGAGACTCACATACTCCTAGATGGAAGTGGAAAATGTGATAGAAATTTAACCCAATTTGTAGGGCTAAAGCACAGATGTCAATTAGTTTGGTGTAATATTTACAATTTGGAGAAAAATGCAGACAATCCTCAACCCACTGCTCATTGCATTCATTTAGACATTTGTTCAAAACAATGCTTTGATGTTGCACGCAGCCAATGCTGGTATGTTTTTCCAAAAGTTTAAGTGAGATAACCCTATCATCGTTTTATTCAGGCAATGAAAGGTGAACTTCGAATTCCATGTGGCATAGATGCATGGAATATGTGATGCCAACTCTTTGCCTTGTATTCGGATTACAGTTGCCCGACTCAACATACCTTTGGAAATTCGGTTTCCGCATCTATTTCATCATGTAACATTAAAGCCACATGCTATTCATGCATGCTAATTGCACTAAAATCATGGATGCCTTCCAAATTTAGCATTAGGTATAAAATTCTATAACTTTTAACAATAAAACGGTGATTCGTTTGGTCTTTCCTATAGGAGAGGTGCTGCGACATCCATCTATACATTGATACAATGATCCTCGAACGACAACTTTGATAGGAACTTCTATTTTTTATCCCACTTTTAACGATGCTAGTTTTGGTTCTAGGGCCCACCTAGGTACGTATTTATGCAATCCGAGCTAAAAAGGCTAATCCGGAAAATTCCTACAAGAAAGAAAAGAACTCTGGATTGAATAAAACTGTTGTCAGAATCAAGAATATATCCCACCTATTTTGTGAATGCTTTTGTGCTTCAAATAAAGGTTCCAAGAGGAGCTTTCTTTCATGCTCCCATACCTCCTTTTTTTCCACTCAGTTCGCATGGTTATAAATTATAAACAATATTAATTCCACTATGTTTTTTTATTGCAAAAAAGGGTATGTCCCACTTGTCGACCCTAAATCCGGTCAACATAAGATCGATTGCAAAATGTTAAAACGAGCCTTGTGCTTTATCTTAAAATTTTGCTTTATGCCAGTATAACCCTAATGACTATATGGACGGACCTTCCCTCTGCTTATAATTGTCTCGCCAAAGTATCCTTGTAGCAGAAGTATCCTTGTAGGAAGCTATAGGATTCTCCTCATAGTGTGAAATATGCTTGTGAAGATAATGAGCATGTTACAGTTTTATGGTTTTACTTTTTCATTGTAGTCTAAAAGTTCTAGGATTTCCACCGGAATCAGATGGTTTTCTCGGCGACATTTTTAGAAAATCCGACATAAAGTTTGCAAAATTGTTGTTATAGCTATTAAATTTATACATTTTAGGTGCCCCAGGGGTTGTTTACTGTGATGAATCCATTTCTAACTTAAAAACGTTGATTAAAATACTGCTTGATTCAGATTTTGAAAATACAATTTCACTTGTTTCCGGGGAAAAACTGACCGTCCGGTGGAATACATCGAATCTTTAGACAATTTTTTTTTTCACATGTTGATTAAAAGTTATGACACGATTTCTACAGTTGTGATATGGTTTCATGATAGTTACAAGAGCTTTACCAACCTCAAACAAGTAGCTGGATAAAATATCAATCAAAGAGGTGATCCAATTTATCAAAGAAGTAGTTGGATAAAATATAATCAAAGAGGTGAAACTATGAAACTATGAGTTTTGAAGCACCTTGTTTGAGTTTTTAAGTCTTGGTTTCCATGTTTATAATATATTTATTAATCTATATGCATTAAAAAAGGAAACCAATACTTGGTAACTATGGTGCAGTAATGCTTCACAATCCAACTTAAATTGCAATTATAATTACGACATGGAAAGTGCTTAAGAATATATTGCATGTACAACAACATATTCAACACGCTAAAATTGGCATCAACACACTACAATATTCAACACGCTAAAAATGACATCAACACACTGCAATATTCAAAACTCTAAAAATGACATCAACACACTGCAACTGTTGTTTTGCATACTCAACATATAACAACATGCTCAAATAACAACACGTTCAACAAACCAATTCTTCTACCTACCAATCTAACCACAGCAGGTATCCGCTACTATGCGGCCTTGTTTTACTTTGGTGAAGGTGTATCGTATGTATGTATTATATTTTAACATTTGTTTAGTTACACTTTATTGAATGTACATAAGGTATATTGTATTTTAACCGTGGTTTGATAACACCTTCTTGTGTAGTTATATTTTATATTACTTTATTTGCTTTTATTAACTTTTCAAGTGTGATTAATTGTATACTTAGTAGGTAGAAATATTACTTTAGTTAATAGGCTCATATTGTTTCATTCACTTTAATTGGTAGTCTATAAATATTTAGTAATTTAGTTTCTAATCTTTAATACTTAGTCTTTAATATTTGGTAGTGATTAATATTTGGTAATTATTTTATAGGTAATTTATTTACAATTGGTTTAACTTTTTATGTATTTAAGCATTGGTATATATGAGTTCATCAGTACATATAGAATTGGTGTCTCGTAAGATTATCACAAACCTTGGGTTGAAATTTAAATGATCCATTGAACCCTTAACTCCATACCTTCGGATCTACATAAAATCACTGCCACACCCAATACATCAAAATAACTTTACCCACAACTAAAATTAAGTGGCAATCACCAACTATAGACTTTAACTTATTGAAAACTACTTTTCCACCATAATCGTTGTCACTCTTGTTCTAAGTAGCTATGAACCATTTTTAACATGGGACATGGAGACTTGAACCTTACACTCTTGTTCTTAGGTGTTGTGAACCCTATTTGACATGGGAGAGAAGGATATGAACTTTACAATTTTTCTACACTTTCACCTACCATTAACAAGAACTTTACCAATACACTATGGGATAATATATTTATTTCCATGAATCTTTATTTCAATTGTTTTTTAAGATTCCTTACAAATGTTAGTATGATTATTCTTCAAAATAGTGTTAAGAGACTACAAATTCAAAAGACTAGTTATATTGTTATTGAGAAGTTCTTTTGGGTTTGAAAATAACAAAGTCGCTATTTTTTTCTATCTAGCTTTCAAATGTATATGATATAGAAAATGGTACAAGATGCAATTGTTTCCCATGTAAAAGAATAACAAAAGCTTACTTTTTAGTGAGAAATATTGGACTCGACACCAATGATATGCAAGTGCATATGGCTTAGGATTGCACTGTATTTTAGGATTTTGTACTGCCAAAAACATAATACCCAAAATTAAGTTAAAGAAATTATGTATACCAATTATAGAGAGCCATATGTACCAAACAAATCAATATGTCAAGGGGAAGCTTTCACCCACTACATTAGATATTCATAGAGTGTTCTTGTCATTATAAGTATGCAATATTAGACCTTGCATATTGAAAGCACCATTAAACCTTGAATATTGAAACTCAAATTAAGTCAAAAGAATCTTAACAAAGTTAGGTATACCTCCATCCTCATCTCCCCTTCCTTTTCCTTTTCTTCTCCTTTTAAAGAGATTTGAAGATGGTTATTTGTTGGAATTACTCGAAGTTAATCAATTAAAAGAAAATAAAATAATGGAATTTAGTTTTCTTCTCCTTTTAAAGAGATTTGAAGATAGTTATTTGTTGGAATTACTCGAAGTTAATCAATTAAAAGAAAAGAAAATAATGGAATTTAGTTTGAAACAAAGGAGGGAATGGTGTTTTATAAAAAAAACTCTTAATTAAACAATTACGTTTGACTATGGACCCACCACCTAGGTATGTTTCTGAATCCTTGATTAAACATACAAAATAATTACAAGCCATCGATTCATGACCTCCCATAGCTTTGGGATTAACCCCTTATTAGTCTATTATTAAACGATGCCAGGAGTAATGCCCCTTATGACTCATAAATCTACCATGCTCGAATTAATCTCATTGAATATAATGCAAATGAAATACCATCATGCCAAAAATGTAAATATAGAAAATATCCAATTAATGATGATTCAATCCACTTAATTTCAAGATGTCAATATAAGAAAGCATGTGGAAAAACAATGACTAACACACGAATAATGTTATTCCCTTTCAAATTGCTTCACCAACGTTATTTATCAATGCAAAACATGAAGCAACACAATAACCAAAGCTTTATATATATATATAACACATGTAAAAGATCAATTATAAGTACATATTACCTTATCACCCACTATCTTCCTTCACTTTTTATGAACACTAAATAACATATTGTTCTACATGTAGGGATATTTACACATGTAGGTCTAAAATAGGTGATTGTTTTTAATATACCAGAGTTCCCCTCAACTAGCCAATATTTGTATTCCATATCTATTTTAAAGTGTTAAATTTTCCTTTGCATTATCTATCAATGGATCTTGAATAAAATCATCAACATGCTTATGTATGGCAAGTTAGAAATCTGTCTCAATTGTCATGGCATGTTGTAACATGGTTAAATAAATGAAGGAAACTAGAGTCAATAGAAAAGTCCCAGCATTGAAAAGATCTCTTATGGGACCAAAGATGATGTTATAAACTATCATCACTACTAATTATGAAAATCCAAACAATGGTTTCACTTGAAAATAAAATTCCTTATGTAATGAGAAGATTTTCAACATTAACCTAGATTTTTAGTGGCTTCTCTAGGTATGATTATGTGATTAGAACATCCTTTGGTAATGAATAAGACAAAACTTGGTCATATGTAATCTTTAAATCATGCAAATAATCTTAATAGGACCAAGAAGTCTGTGGAGATTCTCCAAAGAGACGAGAACATGTATTATAATTGGAATGTAGCGAAATCACTAAATATTATGAAAATGTACTTGAAATGGCATGCATGCTTCAAAATAGGGAAGATTGTAAGAGAAGAGAATAGAATTACTATCATGACCCTATGATTAGTGCCACAATTTTTATGTTTTCAACTCCAAGGAATGTGTCGCATTGGCCTGCTTCTTCTGCAAGGGCTTGGCCTACTTGTGACTATTACACCCGGACTACGCCTCTGCACTCAAGATCTTCCCATAACTACATATTGAGCTACGAGCTATTAGGTCACTGCAAGCCCCTACTCAACTTACTCACCCAATAGTCACTTGCATTATTGTAGTCCAACAATTAGCCAATTCTACAACTAAGCATTACACATGAACATCATAGTACAAGTATCCAACAATATACACAAGAGACATCAAGTATGGTGGTGCCAAAACTAGGCACCCAAACTCACTATGAAGAACATTACATATATTACAATAAAAAACAAAGGAGTGTGCCCAACCTAGCAAATATGCATATACAGATATACAACAGATCTGGGACGATTCCCTTACAATCCTTGTCCAAGATAGTCTAGGAAAACCCAAACACGTTTTCCTAAACCCAAGTCAAAGCTGCCAAGATGTCCCTCATTACCTGCACATTCAACCTATGTTATGTAAATAGAATTTCCTTAATGCACACCCCAAATACATCATTGCGTCAAGCACTATGTACTCTAGTACTCATGTTCAGCACCAAGTTTTCCTATCCGGCTGTACTACATCCGTCACCCAACGTGCCCAAGTCACACTACTCTGACCCGACAAACTGCTCCTAGAAGTGTTCCAAATTCGTACTAATATTACCCAAAAAAGTGTTCCCAATTCATGCTACTTTGGCTCGATAAAGTGTGCCCAGAAGTGTGCCCAACTCGAGCTGCTCCATCCAAACGGATTACACCCAAGTCATGCTATGTCATCCTGACATATTGCGCCTAACTCACATTTCTTTGTCCTGAAAGATTGCACCCAACGCGTGCTACTTCGTCCCGGTAGACAGCACCCAAATCATGTTGATGTATATGTAATTTCAGAATGTATTTCATTTATATATTATTGTACTCCTATAGAGATGTGTCATTCCTCTATACGGAAGTGTCGTCATGTGTATTGACAAGTGTCGCAAGTGTGTTAACTTGCCGATGGGTTATTAGAACACCATGTGTGGGGTTGGCCATGATTTATGTAATATATGGTTGATGTACCTAGCTAGACAAGTCGGCCCCATAAGGTCACTGAGCAAACAGATCAAGTATAAATAGAGATCGGGAGATCTCTATTTGGATCACTCAGAAACTCATTCTTCCTTCACTCGGAAAGTGGCGCACATGTGAGTAGGAGGATCATCTGCTACTAGGAGAATATCTCTGTGTATTTTGGTTGTACTTTGGTTGAGCCATTGCTCTCTCTATCTCTGAGGAAGTTGTGGAGTTTTTCACCTTAGGGTTTTCCCCACAGAAACTCTGTGTGTCTATTGTCTCTCATGCTTTTGATTCTTGTGATGATTGACATGCTTGTTATGATTGATATGTATTGCTATACTGTATATGTTGTTCTCTCAGTAAAGATCCTAGAGTATTGTGAATTAATGCTCAAAATTTAACATGGTATCAGAGCTAATTGAGAAGAAGATATTGTGCAGTGACGAAAACTAGGGTTTCTTGTTTATTGGGTTTCTCTCCACAGATTTTGGAAGAGTAGTATAGTAGATTGACTCTACTCATCAAGGAGAATCTATCTGTCCAATCAGAATTCAATTCTGAGTATTTTCATATTTGGCCCTAAAAATTAGGGTTTCCACAAAAATAGGAATTTCTGGAATCTGAAGACATAGCTGGAAGCTCTTTGCAAAAATCGAAGTTTAGAGCTTTGGATCGAGATTTTTGGCTGGGTAGATATCCGGGAAACTCAAACCCTAATTCAGGGTCCTCCTTAGTGAACTCGGGAAGACAAAAAGGCATTTCTGAAGGGTGAAGCTTTGTAGATCTCAAATTCTGAATACACCAGGCTGATCAGCTTATCAAGGCGCATTTTTCTACCCTTTCAGAAAGTTGAAATTCATATTTTGAATTTTTAGGGTTTTTTCGACAAACCCTAATCCGAGACTAGATCTAGTTTTTCAGCAAGTCAAGTGGTAAGACCTAAATCTTTTCTATTTTCATTTGAAGTACTCTTTAAGATGTCTCACCACACCAAGCTTGAGGATAAGCTTGAAGGGGCGGATAACTTCCAAGCTTGGAAGTATAGGATTGGGTTAATCCTGGAAGAAACTGAATTGGACTCCTACATCAGCTCTGAGGTCCCTATCCCAGAGGATGAAGAGGCTAAGGTATTGCATAAGAATAACTTGGTCAAGGCAAAGAGAATCATTGTTGATTCTATCAAAGACCATCTCATACCACATGTATCATCTCTGAAGACACCCAAGGAGATGTTTGACTTCTTGACCAAGTTATTTGAAGGGAAGAACATAAATCAGAAGATGACTCTGTAGAATCAATTGAAAGGGGTCAAGATGTTGAATGAGAGACCATTCAATCTTACTTCTCCAAGGTCTCTCAGATCAAGGAACAACTTAAAGTTGTGGATGAAGTAGTAGACAACGGTGAAGTTGTTATGACCACTCTGAATGGCCTACCTAGGTCATGGGACTCCTTTATTCAAGGAATCTGTGCAAGAAAGAAATTAATCTCTTTCAGTAGACTGTGGGAGGAATGCTCTCAAGAAGAAGCTAGGCTTGTGGCACGAGAAGAAAAGATGAGTAATGACTATCAAGCTCTCACAACTCACACCAAAAGAAGCAAGCCTAAGAGGGAGCACTCTCAATAGAAGAGATCCACTCACGATCACCAAAAGAATAAGAAGGACCTAAGGTGCTTCACATGCAATGAGAAGGGTCACTTTGCTTCAGAATGTCCCAAGAACAAAAGGGATAACAACAACTCCAGCAAGAAGAAGAAGGGAAGCAAAATAAAGTTCCATGCTCATGCTACCGAAGATGATGAACCTCCAAAGAAGAAGGCTAGGGAAGAAAGTGATGATGACTCATCAAGTGAAGAAGAGTATGTTCTAATCTTTGCTCTCACATGTACTATCTCTCACGGTTGTAATGATTGGTTAATTGACAGTGGGGCTTCCAAACACATGACTGGGTTTAAATAATCTTTTGTAAATCTATCTGAACATGAATCACCCCATAAAGTGAAACTTGGGGATGATTTTCAATACCCCATCAAAGGAAGTGGTGAAGCCTCCTACAACCTAGAATCTGGAAAGTCCTTGAAGATGAAATATGTGTTATTTGTACCTGGGCTCTAGAAGAACCTTCTCTCCATCTCTGCATTGGATGCAAAAGGCATGAGGGTTGCATTTGTAGATGGATAAGTCCTAATGTGGCCAAAGGATAAAACTATGGATGATGCAGTGGTGTTTGGAGAACAAGAGGGAGGATTGTATAAATTGAAGGGACAACCTGAACATGCTATGGTGACATGAAGACAAAGATTCATCCATAATCATGGATCACATGGAGGTATGTATAACTTGGTTAACTTATGAGTGATGCAGGTCATTGAAGAGAACAAGAAAGCATTGCTAGACATAACTAGCAAATATGGTGACCAGGTATGTTTTTCTTATATCATAGGATCTCTTATATAAGTATACATGGCATGATTGATGATGATTATTCATAGAGTCATAGGTTTGAGTAATTACGGATTTAGGTATATTATGGTTCTTACTTTAATTTATGACTAACCAGAAGAGTCCTTGAATACTAATACTTATGATTTATGTTTATGATCATGACTATGCATGTTTAATATTGTTTTGATGGTGTTAAGATTATACTAATAAATGGTTGATTATGTATGAGATCTCGAGGATAACACAATACTGATACTAATAAGCATGCATAGAGACCAAGGATGAATTTAAGTTCAAGGACATGTAATCCAGGAAACAAAGATCAAGAAGGAGCACACTCTAGTAGTTTCTGCAAGGATGTACAAGGATGTAGAGATTCAGAGGGAGTTGACCATCTTTCTACATTCCATAACAGAAAGGTGTAGAAGAAGCTACTTTAGCAGCTCCTGCAAGGAAGCAAAGACTCAGAAGGAGCCCACCCAACAAACAAACAAAGATAAGTATTTTAATTATCATTTCTTGCATATTTGTTTGTTTAAACAATATTGTTCAATAATATATATACTCATGTTCCTAGAATTAGGTTGTGTATATTAGAATAGTTGCATTGATGAACAGTATACTACTAATATACATGGGTAAGTGGCCTATGGAACTGTACAACATTCCATTGCTACCTATCTAGAATGAAACCTCTTTGCTGACATGTTGGGAGTTGTGCACACTCTTAACAATGTTCTGGTGGAGATTGGAAGGCATCTAGAAAGATACGGGATATGGATAAATGTTGTATTGAAGCATTGTCTAAGATAATTGCATGACTGTATGACATATTTCTTTATGTGTAAGAATTTGTTCTGAAAACTATGAGATGTTTTCTAATCATGCAATTTAACTTGTTGTGTAGGAAAGATCGTATACCATCACCTACAAAAGAAGGACTACAACATTTGTTCAGCAACAAAGTTATCTATTGAAAATATTGAAGATATTGAAGTTCCCAGGATCTGGGAAGAATGCCATGATCGAGGAGTACCAGTCGATCATGAAGATGTTTGGGATGCAGTCCCAAGACCTGAAGGGGAGTCTGTAGTGACTTCCAAGAGGATCTACAAGATCAAGCATGCTGCAGGTGGTAGCATAGAGACTTTTGCTCCTGTAGCCAGATACACTTCCATTAGATCCATACTTGCTCTTGTTAAATTTTGAGCATTAATTCACAATACTCTAGGATCTTTACTGAGAGAATAACATGTATAGTATATAAATGCATATCAATCATAACAAGCATGTAAATCATCACAAGAAGCAAAAGCATGAGAGACAAGAAACACAGAGTTTCCGTGGGGAAAACCCTAAGGTGAAAAACCCCACAACTTCCTCAGAAATAGAGAGATAAATGGCTCAACCAAAGTACAACCAAAATACACAGAGATAGTCTCCTAGTAGCAGATGATCCTCCTCCTCACATGTGCGCCACTTTCCGAGTGAAGGAAGAATGAGTTTCTAAGTGATCCAAATAGAGATCTCCTAATATCTATTTATACTTGATCTGTTTTCCCAGTGACCTTATGGGGCCAACTTGTCTAGCTAGGTACATCAACCATATATTATATAAATCAGGGCCGACCCCACACATGGTGGTCTAATAACCCATCGGCAAGTTACCATACTTGCGACACTTGTCAATACACATGACAACACTTCCGTATAGAGGAATGACACATCTCTATAGGAGTACAATAATATATAAATGAAATACATGGATGAAATAGATTCCGAAGTTACATATACATCAACACTCCCTCTTAACTAGGAAGGTATTTCTCAACACAGATCTACTAGCACAAGTCTTCTTCTCTGGATCATCGTCATCGATGCATCATCATCGTCATCGTCACTGATGTTGCTATCTCAACCAATATCTGACTCTACTCGTCATAGGAAGTTCTACAGAGCCAGTCCTTTTTCATACTGGATGTAGGCCCACCACCTGTAGGTCTTCATCACTGGCCATACTGTGGAATCCTTAGGACTTATTACGTGCATCACAAAACCTGGCAGTAGCATCCCAGGCTGTTACGAGCACACAGCTCTACCTTTCGGATCTCCCAGGAGCACATTACATGTGACCCATCACAAAACCCGGTTGAAGCATCCCAAGCTGTTATAAGCACACAGATCTACCTGTCGGATCTCCCAGGAGCACATTACATGTGATCTCACCACAAAACCTGGCTGAAGCATCTAAGGCCTTTTTCATCCTGTCTAGATCTCCTAGGAGCAAATTACATGTGGTCCACCACAAAACTTGGCTGAAGCATCTGAGGCCTTTTTCATCCTGTCCAGATCTCCCAGGAGAAAATTACATGTGGTCATGGCAAAACCTGGCTGAAGCATTTGAGGCCTTTTTCATCCTCTCCAGATCTCCCAGGAGAAAATTACATGCCATAGGACAAAACCTCGAAAGAGCATCCCGGGATGTTACAGGTACACAACTCTGACCTGACGGATCTCCCAGGGCGTTATTATATGTCCTCCCAGAGCAATGTCTCGAAAGAGCATCCCAGGCTGTTACGGGTACACAACTCTGACCTATAGGATCTCCCAGACATGCTCATCTACACAACCTGTTCCACGGCCATAGAGTATCATCCTGATACTCATCATACATCATCCCGATGTACACATGATCATTCTGATCATCATCTCTGCATCGTCCTGATGCATGTCATCTGGAGAAGCTCGTCATCCACGATCATCCTGATCATACAATGCATCTACCTGATGCATACCAAGTATCTACCTGATACATATCACCATACATAGTGTATCCACCTGATACATACATAGATACATGATACACACAATGTATCTACCTGATCATACAATGTATCCACCTGATACATATACAGATACATGATCCAAGCATCCAACATGATGCATACATACATAAATGATCCAACTGATCATATAGAGCAGAAACTAGAACATCATCCTGATGCTCATCATCCAATGCTTACATCCATAGCCATGTGAAGGATCCCCCTTCCACCATGCTAGGAATGGCTGCAGGAAATGCCTCCATCACTTCTTCCTCGAAGTGTCATCGATCCAAAGAACACCAAGCCTCTCTCTGAAGTACTCGAACTTCACTCTAGCTAATGGCTTCGTCAACACATCTACAATCTGCTCATCTGTCACAACATACAGGAGCTTCACTGCTCCCCTCTGCACCATATCCCTGATATAGTGATATTTGATCTCTATGTGTTTCGACCTGTCGTGGAACACCGGGTTCTCAGACAGCTTCACACAACTCTAGTTGTCACAAAAGATACCAGTAGCCTCCAACGGTAGATCAAATAGCTCAGACAGTAGCTTCCTCAGCCATATTGCCTCACAACTAGCCGAACAAGCTGCAACATACTCTGCTTCGGCTGTACTCAGTGCTACGCAGGATTGCTTCCTGCTAAACCAAGAGATCACACCTGATCCCATACTGAAGCAGCACCCAGATGTGCTCTTCCTATCTGCAGCATTGCCTGCCCAATCTGAATCAACATAACCCTACAGGTTAAACTTTTGATTCGCTTCATACTTGAGCCCATAATCAACTGTACCCTTCAGGTACCTCAAACTATGCTTTACAGCAACCAGGTGAACACTCCTCGGATCCTTCAGGAACTGGCTCAATGTGTTCACCGCAAAGAAAATATCTGGTCTCGTGTTCATCAGGTACATCAAGGACCCAATCATCTGACGATACATAGAGACATCAACCGGCTCAGATGAAGCATCACATAGAAGCTTCAGATTCGATGCCATAGGTGTGGCCATGGCCTTGCAATCCATCATCTCGAACCTCTTCAGCATATCTAAAGTATACTTCCCTTATCCAAGGAATATCCCATCTGCACTCTTCCACACCTCCATACCTAGAAAATAGTGCATCATCCCCAAGTCCTTCATATCGAACTCGGCAGCAAGCTTCCTCTTTGTATCGGCAATCAATCTGTCATCTCCTATTACAAACAGGTCATCCACATACAGGAGTAGAATCACAGGATTCCCTTCCTCAACCTTGTAGTAAAGGTTGGAATCTGCTTTACTCTTGGTAAAGCCCAAACTAGATAGGAAACTGTCCATCCTACCATACCAAATTCTAGGAGCTTGCTTCAAGCCATACAAGGCTTTCTTCAATCTGCACACATATGACTCCCTGTCATGTGTTTCAAAACCGAGTGGCTGCTCCACATACACTTCCTCTTCAACTACACCATTCAAGAAGGCAGTCTTGACATCCATCTGGTGTATCTTCCATTTCATCGCTGCAGCCAGGGCAAGTACTGATCTGATGGAAGTGTAACTGGCTACAGGAGCAAAAGTTTCTTCATAGTGTATTCCCTCTTTCTGAGAGAAGCCACGAGCTATGAATCTTGCCTTGTATTTCTCTATGCTGCCATCTGCAGCATGCTTGATCTTGTAGATCCATTTGGAAGTTACAACAGACTTCCCTTCAGGTCTTGGGACAACATACCAAACATCATTCTTCATTATTGATTGGTATTCCTCGACCATGGCATCCTTCCATTCTTTCTTTTCTGCTGCTTCTTCATAACTGGAAGGTTCTTTGTTAATGATATCACAGAGTAAAGCAACATAGCTAGTATGTGATCTAGTTCTCTTCTTTGCTCTGTGTTCTTCTTCTGGAATGCCAAATATTTCTGCATCTTGAATGATCTCTCTAGCCCATGCAGGTTTCCTCTTGTGAGAGTTTTCCTCACATGGTGGATGTACAGGTTGTTGCGGATCTTCAATTTCATGATCAACATCTGGAATTCCTTCAGTCATGGTAGTGTCTTGAAATCTAGTTTCCTTAGGTTCTTCATAATCTTCAACAAGTGTCTTTCTTGATTTGATGAATGCTGAGTTTTCATCAAATGTCACATCCCTGCTGACATCAATATTCTTGAACCCTGGAAAGTATATTCTGTAAGCCTTCGAGCTTTCACTGTAACCCACAAAGATACCCTTATTTCCTGAAGGATCTAGCTTGGTCCTCTTTTCCTTTGGGACATGAGTGTATACTAGACAACCAAATATTCGAAGATGGCTGACTTCAGGTTTCTTACCAGAGAAGACCTCTTCTGGTGTCTTGTTGTCCAATATCTTGTGGGGTGTTCTGTTCTGCACATATACAGCTGTTCTAGCTGCTTCTGCCCATAGATGCATAGGTAGATCCTGGCCATGCAGCATTGCCCTTTCTGCTTCCATGATTGTTCTATTCTTTCTTTCTGCAACTCCATTCTGTTGTGGATTGTAAGGAGCAGTCAACTCCCTCTTAATCCCTAAATCACTGCATAACTTCTTGAAGTCACCTGAAGTGAATTCTCCACCATTGTCGGATCTGAATGTTTTGGTATTCTTATCAGTTTGGTTCTCCATCAAGGTTTTGAATTCCTTGAACTTATCAAACACTTCATCTTTGTTCTTCAAGAAGTAGACCCAAGTCTTCCTGGAAAAGTCATCAATGAAAGAGACATAGTAAACATACCCACTCAGAGAACTGGATGACATCGGACAACATACATAGGAGTGGATAATTTCCAAGATATCTTTTGCCTTGCTTTCACTACTTGGAAATGCTTTCTTTATGTTTTTTCCTTTTGCACATCCTTTGCAAACACCTTCATGTTTGGTCTTGATTTCAGGAAAACCCTCTACAACCTTGCTTGCAATTGGAAGTGCCCTATAGTGCATATGAGCAAGTCTTCTATGCCAAAGTTCACTTGGCTCCATGGATTCATGCACCATGGCATGTTCAGGTCGTCCCTTTAGTTTATACAATCCTCCCTCTTGCTCTCCAATCACTACTACATCATCTATGGTCTTTTCCTTTTGCCACATTAGAACTTGGCCATCCACAAATGCAAGCCTCATACCTTTTGCATCCAATGTGGATATGGAGAGAAGGTTCTTCTTGAGCCCAGGTACATACAAAACATCTTTCATCTTCAAAGACTTCCCAGAGTCTATATTGTAGGAGGCCTCACCACTTCCTTTGATAGGGTATTGGTAGTCATCCCCAAGTTTCACCTTGTGGGGTGACTCATGTTCAGATAGATTAGCAAAGGATTCTTTAAACCCAATCATGTGTTTTGAAGCCCCACTGTCAATAAGCCAATCATTACAACCATGAGAGATAGTACCTGTGAGAAAAGAGCTTAGACCATATTCTTCTTCGCTTGATGAGTTATCATCATCACTTTCTGCTCTAGCCTTCCTCTTGGGAGGTTCATCCTCGGCAGCATGAGCATGATACCTTCTTTGCCGCCCTTATTCTTGTTGTTGAAGTTGTTGTTGTCCTTCTTGTTCTTGGGACAATTTATGGCAATATGTCCCTTTTCATTACAGGTGAAGCATATTCTCCTTTCTTTATGGTGATGTGAAGATTTCTCGAAGTGAGATGGCTCTCTCTTGGACTTCCCTTTCTTGGTGTGAGCTCTGAGAGCTTGATCTTCATTCCCAATGTTTTATTCTCATGCCACAAGCCTTGCTTCTTCTTGTGAGCATTCTTCCCGTAGTCTATTGAAGGATACCAACTTCTTTCTTACGCAGATTCCTTGAATAAAGGAGTCCCATGGCCTGGGTAGGCCATTCATAGTGGTCATGACAACTTCACCATTCTCCACCATTTCATCCACTACTTCTAGTTGTTCCTTGATCTGAGAGACCCTAGAAAAATAAGATTGAATGGATTCTCCATTCTGAAGTTTTACCCCTTTCAATTGGTTCCGCAGAGTCATCTTCCGATTTATGTTCTTCCCTTCAAATAGCTTGGATAGTGAATCAAACATTTCTTTGGGTGTCTTCAGAGATGACACATGGGGGATGAGATGGTCCTTGATAGAATTAGCAATGATTCTCTTTTCCTTGACCAAGTTCTTCTTATGCAATATCTTAGCCTCTTCATCCTCTAGGATAGGGATGTCTTCTTTTACATATCAGTCCAACTCATTCTCTTCCAGGATTAACCCAATCCTATACTTCCAAGCTCGGAAGTTATCAGCCCCTTCAAGCTTATCCTCAAGCTTGGTGTGGTGAAACATCTTAAAGAGTGCTTCAAACGGAAATAGAAAAGATTTAGGTCTTACCACTTGACTTGCTGAAAAACTAGATCTGGTCCTGGATTAGGGTTTGTCGGAAAAACCCTAAAAATTCAAAATATGAATTTCAACTTTCTGAAAGGGCAGAAAGATGTGCCTTGATGAACTGATCAGCCCGGTGTATTCAAAATTTGAGAGTTGCAAAGCTTCACCCTTCAGAATGCCTTTTTGTCTTCCTGGGTTCACTAAGGACCCTGAATTAGGGTTTGAGTTTCCCGGAGATCTACCCAGCCAAAAATCTCGATCCAAAGCTCTAAACTTCGACTTTTGCAAGGAGCTTCCCGCTATGTCTTTAGATTCCAGAAATTCCTATTTTTGTGGAAACCCTAATTTTTAGGGCCAAATCTGAAAATGCTTAGAATTGAATTCTGATTGGACAGATAGATTCTCCTTGATGAGTAGAGTCAATATACTATACTTATTTTCCAAAATCTGTGGAGAGAAACCCAATAAAAAAGAAACCCTAGTTTCCGTCACTGCACAATGTCTTCTTCTCAGGTTAGCTCTGATACCATATTAAATTTTGAGCATTAATTCACAATACTCTAGGATCTTTACTGAGAGAATAACATGTATAGTATATCAATGCATATCAATCATAACAAGCATGTCAATCATCACAAGAAGCAAAAGCATGAGAGACAAGAGACACAGAGTTTCCATGGGGAAAACCCTAAGGTGAAAAACCCCACAACTTCCTCAGAGATAGAGAGAGAAATGGCTCAACCAAAGTACAACCAAAATACACAGAGATAGTCTCCTAGTAGCAGATGATCCTCCTCCTCACATGTGCGCCACTTTCCGAGTGAAGGAAGAATGAGTTTCTGAGTGATCCAAATAGAGATCTCCCGATCTCTATTTATACTTGATCTGTTTTCCTAGTGACCTTATGGGGCCGACTTGTCTAGCTAGGTACATCAACCATATATTATATAAATCAGGGCCAACCCCACACATGGTGGTCTAATAACCCATCAGCAAGTTACCATACTTGCGACACTTGTCAATACACATGACGACACTTCCGTATAGAGGAATGACACATCTCTATAGGAGTACAATAATATATAAATGAAATACATGGATGAAATACATTCCAAAGTTACATATACATCAACAGCTCTGACTGCAGTGATGAAATGGAAGATACACCAGATGGTGTAGTTGAAGAAGAAGTGTATGTGGAGAAACCACTTGGTTCTGAGACACATGACAGGGAGTCATATATGTGCAGAACTTGGTATGGTAGGATAGATAGCTTTCTATCCAGTTTGGGATTTACCAAGAGTAAAGCGGATTCCAACCTTTACTACAAGGTTGAGGAAAGAAATCCTGTGATTCTACTCTTGTATGTAGATGACCTGTTTGTAATAGGAGATGACAGATTGATTACCGATACAAAGAGGAAGCTTGCTGCCGAGTTCGAGATGAAGGACTTGGGGATGATGCACTACTTCCTAGGTATGGAGGTGTGGCAGAGTGCAGATGGGATCTTCCTTGGACAAGGGAAGTATACTGTAGATATCCTGAAGAGGCTCGGGATGATGGATCACTCAGAAACTCATTCTTCCTTCACTTAGAAAGTAGCGCACATGTGAGGAGGAGGATCATCTGCTACTAGGAGACTATCTATGTGTATTTTGGTTGTACTTTGGTTGAGCCATTTCTCTCTCTATCTCTGAGGGAGTTTTGGGGTCTTTCACCTTAGGGTTTTCCCCACGGAAACTTTGTGTGTCTATTGTCTCTCATGCTTTTGATTCTTGTGATGATTGACATGCTTGTTATGATTGATATGCATTGATATACTGTACATGTTGTTCTCTCAGTAAAGATCCTAAAGTATTGTGAATTAATGCTCAAAATTTAACAAATCATGCTACTTTATCCTGGAAAACTGCACCCAACCCATGTTACTATGTCCCGACAAACTGTGTCCAACCCATCCTACTCTATCTCAGTAGACTGCAACCAACTCACGCTGATCTATCCTGGTATACCACACATCATTTTTTCTACTGCATGTCGACAGACTGCACCCAAGTCATGCTACTATGTCCTGATGGATTGTGCCCCAAGTCTTACGGATGTGTCCCAAAAAATTGCGCCCAAGTCATGCTAATTTCTCCCAACTGAATTTCATTGTATTTTCTACTTGAATGGCTTGAATGAATTTTTATTTGCACTCCACTTACATTTGTATGGTGGTCTCTTGCCAAGGGGATCCCAAAGTCATCTTGCCAACTAAAGTGTGCCCATGCCACCGTGCACCAAAATATCATGTGTTCCCAAGCCGACATGCTCCCAACTCCCATAAGTGGACAACGTGCTCTGCAAGTAAGTGTCAGCTTCACAAACTAACCCATCATATGGGTGCCTTGGGTCCACGTTCCCAACTCAATGCACCCCAAATTTCATGGTCACATCCATCGTCTCTCCACAAGATTATTTTCACTTAGTCCTTTTGGAGTGTGCAGGCACCATGCACCCTCCATCCCTCCACACATTTCCACAAGCCATGCCCATGTCTACACAAACCAAATGTTCCATCTCCACACTCAATCGAACTGGTGGTGTGCTCCTTGCCATGTTGCCAAGGTGCCACGCAAGTATAGTGTTCATAGCTCTGCACTCAACCTTCACTAATCCCTCATGAGCCTTCGACATGCATTAGGGGAAGTGCACTCGGCCTCCATGCCGAGGTCACAACACTTACTATCTTCATAGTACTCAGGACAAGGGAAAGAGGAAACTGGAATTTTGAGACTCCACCAAAGAACAAAGAAAACTTCAAAAACCCAAATAATATGAGACAAATTCTTGGTTGATAAGGATGAACTACGTGTGGGTGCCAAATATTACTTAGTAAAGGCCATTTTGCTAATATTTGAAAGAAGGTTTGCACTATACGATCCTTGACTTGTTTAAAAGTGGCATGAAAAATAGATTTTTCACATAAAACACTCATAAATACATGTTATAGTAACAATTAAAAGATATAAACCTAGTGTACCAAGATTTTGAAGAATAAGTCACCAATCATCCAAGTTGGTATATTTCAAATGAACTAGAAATTAAAGGGTCATATGACTACCAAGAATATTGCGGTAATTATATGACAATTTTGAGTGCTTCATAGATAAAATTACTTGATTGAACTCAAAGAGTATATCTTGCTCAATGACTCATCGAGGGATGAAGGAAAAAGGACAATTTTAAGTGACATCGAACATTTAAAAACGAGAAAAAGAAAACCAAAACACTTCTAAATGCTAAGTAATCTTGCACCTATTCAACCTTAAAGAATAATAAAGATTTTCAACTAGGCAATCTTTAATACTCCATTCTATTAAAATGATCTCAGGTATTTGTCTAGTTTAGTGGAAAAAATTGAAACACTTTAAAATCAAACTTTGCATAAAATTTTGTGAAGTTTTCTACAATTACAAAATGAATCATATGTTAGATTTTGCACTTTAATTCAATTTAGTTAGATCTTTAAACTGAAAAATAGACAAGCACAACAAAACACAAAATACATAAGAATTTTCCTCAGGGAAACCATAAAGGATAAAACCCTGCAACTTCCTTAGAAATAGATTTGTCACTAGTACAATATCAAACAAGATGGAAAACCCAAAATATAAGATTTCTTTTGCAGCTCTCTCTCTTTCTCCTCCAATGAACTTGTCTTCTCTCTCACTTGGTGTGAACTTGGTTGAGTGAGTGCATGTTCCAAATGAGAGAGTGACTCTCTCTATTTATACTTTATGTGTGGGTGACCTAATTCCTCAATGGGGCCGACCTCACTTACCTAACTAGGCTGACCTCTCCTAGGGAGACTCAAAAATACAATTTACATTTGAGCTTTGGGGAACTATTTCCTTGACTTACAATGGAGGTTTTACCTCGATAATCTAGTATGACTGAGTACAATAATGACATCCCTGAACGGAGGAAAAACATCTCCTGTGGAGGTACAATAAAATTACAATAATAATATACAAATGAATATATTCTGAAGTTACATTTACAACAACACTCCCTCTTAACTAGGAAGGTATTCTCTCGCCATGGTCATCATCACTCTGGATACAAACTCTAGATAACACCATCATCGTTGGATCATCATTTTCGTTGTTGCAGCAATCCTCATCTTGTTGATAATTGACTAGTGACATCTCTTGAATCTATCTGTCATGAGAATTTCTACCGAGCCAACCCTTTTTCATGTTGGATGTAGGCCTAGCTCTCATCTAGGTCTTCATCATCTCTACGAGCAAGCCATCAAGTAGGTACATCCCAGGACCACACATTGCATTGCCATAGCAATCACGTACGTCTCCTACTATCATCTCATTGTATCCAGATCACCTACGTCTCCTATTGGGAAGAATTCCTTTGTGGGGTTCCAGTTCATGCGGAATTGGGTAGAGCCTATGTAGGTTCCAGTTCCTGTGGAGGTCGATCAAAGACTTAAATGGATAAACTGTGAAATTCAAGTGGTGAATTCGATTTATAATTTAGGAGTTTTGTGAAGCTTTAAGAAAGACAAATTGAGTCTGGGGGCACTATATATTCCCTTTCTTGACACAAAGCGCATCGTGATCACCTACCAGTTGAGTACTTGAATTCTGTGTTGAAGGATTGAGGAGTTGATAACTTGTATTGGTTGGAGGAGGAATGGATCAGTTGATAAATTCGATTCTCTTTAATAAATGGAGTTGAATACTCGATGGGCGAAGCGTAGACAGAAATATGAATGGAAGGCAGAAGTTTGACATTAGAGGTTAATTGTAGTAATCCATGTGCAAGTCGAGTGGCCGCAGTCCGAATGGAAAGTAAGTTGAAGTTCAGCATTGGAGGTCAAATCGACAAGATTTGGTTGACGGTCGGTTGCAGAGTGTAGTCGACGAGGAGAATGGTTGAAGGTAGATTGATCAAAATGATGAAAGTTCGATAAAGATGAGAAGGCAGAGTATTTTTTTATCGAATGGTTGTAGTTCCATATCGCTGAGAGAATTATAGAAAGGTTAACAAACCCAAGAAGGTGCGATGGAGAACCAGGCGGTTTTCAAACGGACATGCCGATGAGTTATTCGATATTGGCATGAGAAAATGGTTTTCTAATATGAATTTTGAAAGGGTTGATATAAGTTTGTAGTGGATTGTATGGTCCCCATATGACTTGCCGTGGAGCTTAATCTAAGGAGCAAATAGAAAGGGTGCCCAGGTAAAGAAAAGTCTCGATCATGTGACTTGGGAATCGATGCTTGCCATATGTTTTGGGTGTGGGGATTAGCACGTAAGTCAAGAAGCTTAGTGGATTTTGGCCTAACAGGAGCTAAAGGATTGTGACGGAGTTGGGAGTCGCCAAATATGGCAAGGAATTTAGTGAAATCCAAAAGGATCAAGGTGAAACAGTAAGGTGAGTGTAAGTTAGAAGTTTCATACCAGGCTTATAGCCTATGGATCATCGCATGTGTTTAATGCAAATGAAACCGACTGATGGGTTGTAGAGTAGAAAGATCCTCATGTAGGGGTAAGGGAGTATCCCTACCCATTAGAGAGACATAATGAATGTAGAAAGAGTGGGCATCTTCTAATTTGGAATGGATAGCTTTGCCGACTGGAATGTAGAGACAAAAACTGAGTAATCGAGGCCCAATTTTGACAGAATGGCTAGGATTAGCTGCTTCTCTTCTTTCTCTATTCCATGATTTTAGTTACGAAATCAAATTTTTGAATCTAGTGAAGAGCTCATTGATTGAGTCGAAACTGCCGGGGCTCAGAGAGATAAGCTCATTTTCCAATTGGTGACCCTTCAAATCATCTTTCTTCCCAAACAGAGATTCCATCTTGTCCCAAACTTCTTTAGGATTCTTGAGATCAATGATATGAAAATGTAGATCATCGAAAATACTGAGGAGTAGCAAGCCAACTGCTTCATCAAGTTTATCAAGATACTTTGATTTCTTAGTAGCACCCATAGGTTCGACTACAGTCCCATTCAACACTCTAGAAAGAGTTTTGGACTTAATGAAGATGTTCATCTTGGATTTCCATTCAAAATAGTTGAAGGAGTTCAATTTTAGATCCATGGTAGCTATTGAATTTGAATCTGTAGATGGAACCGACCTGCAAAACAAATGAAATTTTGGATGGATATTTGCTGCAGATCTAAAGAAAACTGCTTTAGGACATTGAGCACATGTGACTGGATCCTTCACACCTGGCTAGACCTCATTGAATTGGTCCAGTGAATTCAATGCAATGGCACCAGGATTTGGCATGGAAATCCATAGGCTTATGGTGCTCTACTGAAAAACAGCTGCTCAATAAACTGCTCCTACTGCTGCACTTGAAAAACTGTATCAAGCTCTGATACCATATGAAATTCTACAGGAGATATCACTCAGCTTGAACCAACCTCACAAATTTCACTCAAGAATTGCAGAGAAGAAGAAGAAGAATTGAATCAATATTCACACATGAAACTCAAAGAATGTCGAAAATTGTTGTAATGTCATTCATCAGCTGTAAGCTGGAAAAAATATGAGAGTACAATAGAATGAATTCGATTACCCAAAGGTGATTCGAATTCTCCTCAAGGTGTGGCTTGGACTGCATTGGAGACATCAACCAATTAGTAGTAGTGACGACCGATAGTCAAAGATCAGTCAATATGAGTCTCACAAAGTCTAACGGGTGCATGTGGCACTAATCTAGGGAAGGAGACTCCAATGTGGGAACATGAGGAGCTTTCCGTGGTTAGTAGAGCTTAATTAGTATATGTAGTATTCAATATAAGAGCTACAGCCAATTAACTAAGAAATAATTCCTTAAATCAAGGAACTGATCCACTAATTGTGGAACTAACTGATAGAACTCCTAAATAGGTGGAAGAGGGTCCAGTTGTACTCCAGTGATGGAAAAAAGGGCTCATATGTGGCTAGGAGGGATAAAACTGAGTAGAAACAGGCTCTAGGGGGATGAAAAATAAGCACTAGGTGTTGGGAGACTACCATATTGATGACTGGATGCATGCATGCATGCATGCAAATACAAATGATGATGGTGAGAATATTCCAACATAGGATATGGGAATTTTGCAAGGAATCCATGTTGCTTGTTCATGATCATTTGTATTGGATCCTTGGTAATGGGAATCAATGTGAAATTTAGTTCACACCAAGATCTGATCAATAAATTACAACTCTCACAAGTAATTATCACACAACTAGTCAAGAACACTGAAAAAAATCACATATGATGCAAACATAATTACTCTCATGAATAATAATACATCAGCCAAGCTTGGGAAAGTAATAGGTTGTAAATATATACAGTTACATCATAGATTTGAATGCATAAGGATTCCATTCGAATCCTCACAAAAGCAGACTTACTAAAATTATGCAAAACCCCCCTAGGTGGCAAGTGTGCTTTCCAAGTCACTCCAAAGGATCACAAATTTTTGATTTAGTGATCAGATAGTGATGTGTGATGGAAAATCACACTAAATCCATAATTTGGAAGGAATAAACATCATGGATGATGAGTTGTCCAAAAAATAGTTATGACTAGTCAACCAGCTTTTATCTTTCACCAAAAAGTGGTAAAAAGCAGTAAAAGCAGCTAATGCGCCTTTCTAATCCAGGATTGTCTAAAAATAGCCAGAATCTTATCCAGGATCTCCAGGAATGTGATCTAGTGGGTTTAGGAAGCTTGTGGTCCACACAATAGTGACTTATGGTCCACACAATGATGTTTTAGCCAACTAACTAGTCGAATACATAGGAATTAATCATAAAATGATTAATTAATGCTACTAAGGTATTAAATGACATAGGTGTGGGTTTTAAATACTCCAACACCCCCCCATAATTATGAATTTATGTGCTAAAAATCAGAAGTAAAAATAACTAGGGCCCAGTAACAAGACATGGTCACCCTGTACAATACTGCCTTGTCCATGAAATAAGGAAAGAAGGGAAAACCTCATGGGAAAAACCTCCCCTAAAAAATGGACATAATCAAAATTGAAATATTGCTGATCAATATTTTAGTCCACCACATGTTCAACCATCCTAAGCAGTGATCTCAAATAGCCGAAAGTCTTCACAGTAAAAGCTTTGGTGAAGATGTCTACAGTTTGCTCACCTGTTGGGCAATATTGCAAGTCAATGATTTGGTCATGCACTAAACTCCTGATGTAGTGCATATGGATATCAATATGCTTGGTCCTCTGTCTCTGTACTGGATCACTTGAGACCCTTATAGTACTCTGATTGTCACAAAAGATGACAGTAGGAGTACTAAAGGAAATCTCAAACTCTGGAAGAATACCCTGCAACGACACACACTGAGTAGCAGCATTCACTGCTCCTCTGTAGTTGGCCTCTGCTGAAGATATTGAAATTTCACTATGTTTCTTGTTAGAACAACAAACAAGAACACATCCAAGCATGAATACAAATCCATATTTGGACTTTTTGTCAAGGCTATCACTAGCCCAATCTAAGTCAGTAAAGCCAAGAAGATCTAGGCTAGAATCTGCAACATAGTGAATCCCATCAGTCTTGGTGCCTTGCACATAATGAAAGATTCTTTTTGCGGCCCTCCAATGGATCTCATGTGGCTTATCCATGTATCTTGATGCCGCACTCACTTCATATGCAAGATCAGGTCAAATATGAGTCAAGTATAACAAGATGCCAACAACCTACCTATGCAAGGTGTTGTCCACCAATGGTGTAGATTCTGCTTCTTCAAGTCTAACTCCTGAAAGGAAAGGAGTCTTTGAAGGATTTCAATCAGCCATATTGAACTTATTTAGCATGTCAGATGCATATTTTTATTGAGATACCTTATTTCCATTTCAGTTTGAGAAATCTCAAGCACCAAAAATTGCTTAAGAATTCCCAGGTCAGTCATGGAAAAAGCTTGATGCAAAGCATTCTTTAATGAAGCAATTTGATTAGTAGAGATACCTGTGATTAGTAGTTCATCAAAATATAACACAATAATCAGAATTGAACCATCAATCATCTTCATGTAAACATTTGGATCAGATTTGCATCTAGAAAAAGATTGTGACAAGCGAAAGTTGTCCATTTTGGCATACCAAGCCCTGGGGGCTTGCTTAAGCCCATATAAGGACTTCCTCAAACTGCACACATATTTAGGATCATATATATATCCTTCTAGATACTTCATATAAATATCTTCCTCAAGATCTCCATGGAGGAAGTCACTTCTGACATCCATGTGATGTACTTCCCAACACTTGGCAGCAGAAATTGCCAAAACTAGTCTTATCGAATCCTTCTATGCATCTGGTGCAAAAGTCTCATTGTAGTCAATGCCTTGGACTTGGGAGAATCCCTTTTCCACCAGAATAGCCTTATATTTCACTGCTGCGCCATAAGCTTCACACTTGGTCTTGAATATCCACTTACACCTTACCAATTTTCTCCCTGGGGGGAGCTTGAACATCTCCCATGTCTCATTCTTTTGCAGTGAATGAAACTCCTCATCCATAGCAGCCTGCCATATTGGGTCATGTGAGGATTCCTCATATGTCTAAGGATCAGAATCCACCATCAAATACCATCTCTTAGACAAGTAAGGATCATTCACATTGAGAGCATTCTCAAATTGTGATCTAGTCCTCCTTGTGTCCTGAGGATTTCCCACTAGTTCACCAGCTGCTTGAAGAGTCTAAGAATCCCACTTTGGAATTGATGGTGAATTAGGATCTATAATAAAAGGTTATTCATAATCAGAAATATTAGAATAAAAAAATTCAAGAGGAACTTCACTTACATCTTCAGGTGGTCGTGTGGATGGCTCTCCAATTTCAACATTCTGAGAGGGCTCTTCTTCGAATTGAGCACTTATTTCTATGAAGGATTTTTTAGAAGTCATGTTCAACAGCTTGTAGCATTTGGATTCCTCTGAGTATCCAACAAATAGACAAGGTTTTCTTTGGGGATGCATAGCCCTCCTCTTCTCAAGTGGAATTCTAGCCCAAGCCTTGGAGCCAAAAATCCTTAAATGAGAAATATCAGGTTTGTGCCCAGTCCAAGCCTCAAATGGAGTAATTCCTTTTAGAGATTTGTGAGGCACTCTATTTTGAATGTATGTGGCACAATTTATTGCCTCATCCCAAATCCTTGGAGATAAATACTTTTCCTCAAGCATGCATGTGGCCATCTCCTTCAATGATTTGTTCTTCCTCTCAGCAACACCATTCTGCTAAGGTGTGTATGGAACAGTGTGTTGCATTTGTATTCTTGAAGAGGCACAAAATTGATGAAACTCAGATTTGATGTACTCCCCACCATTATCATATCTAAGTATCTTGATATGTCTACCAGACTGGTTTTCAACTGAGGCCTTGAAAAGCTTGAACAAACCGAACACTTCAGACGTTAGCTTGATGAAATAAATCCAACAGTACTTGGTAAAGTCATCTATGAAGGTAAGGATGTATTTGGCATGGTTCAAAGACTCATGGGGGAATGTACCTGATATGTCACTGTGAATAATCTCCAGGGGTGCTGAGGTTCACTCAGTTTTGGCTCTCTCAACTTTATGCTCTGGGTGCTTTCCTAGGATGCAGCTTTGACAGACACCTTTGGAAAACTTGATATTGGACAGCCCTATGACCATTTCTTTCTCATGGAGTTGGGAAAGGTATTTATAATTTAGGTGACCAAATATTTCATGTCATAATTTTCTTGGATCATTGGCATGGGTTAATAGAGAAGAAGGTGAGGGGAATGGCACAAAAGGAGAAAACCTATATATTTTTGAGCTATGGTCAACAGAACTTAAGGCAACAATTTGGCCTATTGACATTTCACATATTTCAACATCATTAGGTGTGAAGACCACCTTTTTGGGTGATCCTGTGTGAGTCATCTGGTATACTGACAAAAGGTTAGCAGCAAGTCCTGGAACATACAAAACATTAGTGAATGTAACAAAATCTATATCAATGTTGCCTTTACCTTTGCTTGAAGTTTCAGAATCATCACCCAACACAATGGTTGGACCACTGGAAGAATCAATAGATGAGAAGCTCTCTCCTATGGACACCATGTGCCTTGAAGCTCCAAAGTCAATAATGAATGCAGTAGGATTTGATGTGCTTGCCATCATTGCATGCACTTGCTCCTTATCTTAAGAATTTTGTCCTACATCCTTCCTCCTTGCGCTCTCAAGAAGAGGAATGTTGTATTTCTCCAGGAGTTGATCCATTTTATCAATGGTCTTCTTCATGCAGGATATTTCAGAATCAAAGACCCTGCTGCAATAGTTACACTTTGTCTTCTCATTCTTCTTGTTTGGATTTCTCTTGAAATTTGAGGAGTCTTCATGGACTTTTTGCTTCTCCTTCCTCTAATCAGTGGGCTTTTTGAAATTTCCCTTCTTCTTTCCTTTCGAACCCTTTGAATCTCCAACATTCAAATAGTGATATTTTGATGTATTTTTTATGGCTCCCATTAAGACCAACTTGTCATATTCTTGTGTAAGAGACTCCATAAATTCTGAGAGTGTCGGGCTCTTCCAATTTCAAACTTCCTTCCTTATGGAGTGGAAGGTCGAAACAAATACTGAGTAATCAGGGCCAAGCTTGGAGAGAATGGTCAAGATTAGTTGCTCATCCTTTTTATCAATTCCACATTGCTTCAACTGTAGAACAAGTGACTTGAAATTTGAGAAGAAATCCTGGAGGTTCTCGAAATTCTGTGGACTCAATGAAACAAGTTCATTATCCAGTTGGTGGCCTCTTAATTCATCTGTCTTGCCAAACAATTCTTGAATATTTGGCCAAACTTCATTGGGAGAGGTAAGGCCATCTAGATGAAATAAAATATCCCTAGATGTAGTGAGACACAGGGGACCATAGGCTTCATCTCTTCGATTATGCCACTTTGATTTCTCAATTGCTAAGGTTGGATCAAGTTCAGTTGCCATAGTCACCCTGTCAAGGTATTTTTTAAGGATTGTAATATTATACTTAAGTGTAGTATTCTAGGCGATTATTTTGGATTGAAAAAAAACATATATATAGATAGGTAGGCGAATATTAAATATGAAACATACAATTTAATATTGAAAATTGTAATTTTTGGCGAATATTATGATAAAAAAAACATATTTTATGTAAATATAGGCGATATTAGAAACTAAAAATGACAAAATAGCGAATTTATTTTTTGAAGAAAAGCCCAAAAAATAGCCAAATGGCGAAATTTCGCCCCTAAAAAATACCCTGCACCCTATAGAGGCCTTTGCTCCTCAACATGATCTCCATCTGCGCTTTCTAGTCAAAATAATTGAATGGAGTGAGGATGATATGATGTGAGTGATCCATGGCAGCTCTGAAATAGATTTTAGAGTGGTTTGGGTGCACCCCAAGATGATTTGTTACACCCTCGGGGTGATTGAATGCGCCTTGTAGATGACTAACTGCGCCCTCCTTGAGACTGGTTGGATCTTGCAAGACAATCAATGGAGAAAAGAATATCTTGATAGCTCTGATACCATGTGAAATGTAGTTCACAACAAGATCTGATCAATAAATTAAAACTCTCACAAGTAATTCTCACATAACTAGTCAAGAACACTAAAACATAGTCACATATGATGCAAACAGAATTACTCTCATGAATAATAATACATCAACCAACCTTGGGAAAGTAATAGGATGTAAATATATAGAGTTACATCAGAGATTCAAATGCATAAGGATGCCATTCGAATCCTCACAAAAGCAGACTTACTAAAATTATGCAAAACCCCCCTAGGTGTCAAGTGTGCTTTCCAAGTAACTCCAAAGGATCGCGAATTTCTGATTTAGTGATCAGATAGTGATGTGTGATGGAAAATCATGCCAAATCCAGAATTTGGAAGGAAGAAACATCATGGAGGATGAGTTGGCCAAAAAACAGTTATGACTAGTTAACTAGCTTTTAGCTTTCACCAAAAAGTGGTAAAAAGAAGTAAAAGCAGCTAATGCACCTTTCTAATACAGGATTGTCTAAAAATAGCCAGTTTTGTATCCAGGATCTCCAGGAATGCGCTCTAGTGGGTTTAGGAAGCTTGTGGTCCACACAATAGTGACTTGTGGTACACACAATGATGTTTTAGCCAACTACCTAGTCTAATACATAGGAATTAATCATAAAATAATTAATTAATGCTACTAAGGTATTAAATGACATAGATGTGGGTTTTAAATATTCCAACAAGCAAATCAAGTTGTGGGAGGATAAAATCCTTGGTTGCACCCCCTTGGTATGTAGGATTGGACTACATTACATAAAGGAATGGTTGACGCTACATCGGATATGTTCCCTATATGACCTTTCAGTTTAGGTGTCGAATGGCCTATGGAGTAGGTGGAAAGTGTGAAATTTAGTTCACACCAAGATCTGATCAAGAAATTACACACTCTCACAGAAGATCTTACACAACTAGTAAGGTGGTTTCTCCATCTTTACTTACTACCTCTTAGCAATTTTATTTATATGACCATGTTTCATCTACATAAGTTGTGTGTGTGTGTGTAATAAAAAGAGGAAAAAAAAATAGTGAAAACCTAGTGTAATGAATTATTAGACTTGGTGATTCCTGAAAAATAGTTCTCTGGTGGGTATCATCAAGCAACAACAAAAATCAGCTGTGAAAACCTCTTATAAGGCGCAGTTGGACAGATTTTGTTTGAAAACCAGACTTGTTGGAAGGCCTGCAAATTTGATTTTTTTTTAAATAATTAAGGGGTCAACACTTCACATTATTTTTTGCTAGCCTATTCAGGAACAAAGTGGCAGTCATTGTGTCACAATAGAAACTCAACGTCAATTCAAAAAATACAACTTCCTCACAAGAACACTTTTTTCAAGAGTAGTCATAATTTCAAAAGATCAAGTGAAGAGCATAAGTCATCTACAAACACTTGAAACTTCATCATATGTTTCAACAAAATTATTGTATTAGCATTGATGAAGTTTGATGTCCTACATTATGTCATAGGTTACTCATCAACGGGGAAACACTCCACAGTTGATCTACATCACAGTGAAAGTGGTTCAAGTTCAAGTTCAAGCTCAAGCTCAAAGTTCACGTTCCTCGACATTAGTATCAAGTGAACTCTTTACTATTTAGTTTAGATTCTACAAATAAATTGGTTTGATATTTAAGGCAGTCCATTTATATTATGTTTTTCATACGCTAAACCCTACATCTTTTCTATCCTATCCTACCCCTTTGATACAACCTTCCTTGTACTCTAACTTCCAAGATTAGTGCTTGCCTAATTGAAACACCCAATTCCATCATTATATATAACACAACCATTGATAAGAAAGGAGTGCTCCAAAAGGTGGTTCCAATCTAATTCTCTATAAATTGGGTGTGTTTGGAGTTTAATTGACAAAATCACAACTATGTGAGGCACTATGGTGCACACAGAACGAAATAACACTGAAATTCTCCTCGAGTATCCAAATGCTAAGGAAATATTCATGTCGGCATGCTAGTTAAGTTTCCTATAGTATTTCCAATGCAGTAATTTCCCTAGAGCCAAAGAATTTTATCAAAATTTCAATGGAAAGCTTAGTCAAGCAATCGAGCTTGCCTCCATAGGTGAATAGTGGTTTAAGCACCTCAAGCTTCCAACCAATAGTTGTCCACAATTCCTCAAGGATCCCTCATCCAATACTGATGTTAAAAAGGAGTTACGAAGGGAATTGTTAGCTTCTCCATGGGATGAGGTATCCCTCATATTAATAAAAAATTATCACATGGGAAGGGTGCTCTAGTCTTGTGCATTGTTATCATATTAGGATGATGATGCATTTAAAAATGATGAGTTCATGAATATGCCTTATTACTTTTTAAGGGATCTCACTGTCATGTCTAATGCATATCGAAAAATAATGAAGGCATATACAAGTATATTTCATCAAGGAATTATCCAACTAATTCTACAACCTGCATTGAAGAAACTACACATCACTTGGTGTTAGTTCTTCAAAGGTATTGGTACAAATCCAGGGGAAAGAGTTCTCTACCCGTGTTCTTCACAAAAACATGCTCATAAAAATGTTGATGTATATGTAACTTCGGAATGTATTTCATCAGTATATTATATATATATTTATTGTACCCTTATAAGAGATGTGTTATTCCTCTATAAGGAAGTGTCGTCATGTGGATTGACAAGTGTCGCAAGTGTGTGTACTTGCCAATGGGTTATTAGACCACCTTATGGGGTCGTCCCTAATTAATATATAATATAATGTGGATGTACTCAAGTAGACAAGTCGGCCCTAGTAAGTCACTGGGAAAAAAGGTGAGTATAAATAGAGATAGGAGATCTCTATTTTACTCACTCTCGGAAAAGTATCTATCTCTCTCTCTGAAAAGTAGCGCACTAGTGAGGAGGAAGAGGATCATCTGCTAGGAGACTATCTCAGTGTTATTTGGTTGTATTTTGGTTGATCCATTGCTCTCTCTATCTCTGAGGAAGTTGTGGGGTTTTTCACCTTAGGGTTTTCCCCACGGAAACTCTGTGTCTCTTGTCTCTATGCTTTTGATTCTTGTGATGCTTGTGATGCTTGTCATATTATGATTGTCATGCATTGATATACTGTAGATGTTATTCTCTCAGCAAAGATCCTATAGTATTGTGATTTAATACTAAAAATTTAACATGGTATCAGAGCTTAACTGAGAAGAAGACATTTTGCAGTGACGGAAGCTTGTATTCCTTGTTTATTGGGTTTCTCTCCACAGATTTTTGAAATTCAGTATAGTAGATTGGATCTACTCATCAAGGCGCATCTATCTATCCAATCAGAATTCAGTTCCGAGCATTTTCAGATTTGGCCCTAAAAATTAGGGTTTCCACAAAAATAGGAATTTCTGAAAACTGAAGGCATAGCTGGAAGCTCCTTGCAAAAATCGAAGGTTTGAGCTTTGGATCGAGATTTTTGGCTGGGTAGATCTCCGGGAAACTCAAACCCTAATTCAGGGCTCTCCCCAGTGAACCCGGGAGAACAAAAAGGCAATTTTGAAGGGCAAGACTTTGCTGATCTCAAATTCTGAATGTACTAGGCTGATCAGCTCTCCAAGGCACATCTTTCTATCCTTTCGGAATTTTGAAATTCACATTTTGCATTTTTAGGGTTTCTCTGACAAACCCTAATCCGGGACCAGATCCAGTTTTCAGCACTTCAAGTGGTAAGTTCTAAATATTATCTATTTCCATTTGAAGTACTCTTAAAGATGTCTCTCCACACCAATCTTGAGGATAAGCTTGAAGGGGCTGATAACTTTCGAGCCTGGAAGTATAGGATTGGGCTAATCCTGGAAGAGAATGAGTTGGACTCATATGTGAAAGAAGACATCCCTATCCCAGAGGATGAAGAGGCCAAGGCATTGCACAAGAAGAACTTGGTCAAGGCAAAGAGAATCATTGCTGATTCTATCAAAGACCATCTCATACCCCATGTGTCTTCTCTCAAGACACCCAAGGAGATGTTTGAATCCTTGACCAAGCTATTTGAAGGAAAGAACATAAATCGGAAGATGACCCTGCGGAACCAATTGAAAGCAGTAAAGTTTCAGAATGGAGAAATCATTCAATCTTATTTTTCAAGGGATCAAGGAACAACTAGAAGCAGTGGATGAAATGGTGGAGAATGGTGAAGTGGTGATGACCACTCTGAATGGCCTACCCAAGTCATGGGATTCCTTCATTCAAGGAATTTGTGCAAGAAAGAAGTTGATCTCCTTCAGTAGACTTCGGGAAGAATGCTCTCAAGAAGAAGCTAGACTTATAGCTCGTGAAGAAAAGATGGGAGGTGAAGATCAAGCTCTTGCAGCTCACACCAAAAGAGGTAAATCCAAGAAGGAATCATCTCATAATAGAAGATCCTCTCACCACCATTATCATAAAGATAAGAAATATCTCAGATGCTTCACTTGCAATGAGAAGGGACACTTTGCTTCAGATTGTCCCAAGAACAAAAGGGATAATAACAACAACTTCAGTAAGAAGAAGAAGGGCAGCAAAAGAAGATTTCATGCTCATGCTGCCGAAGATGATGAACCCCCAAAGAAGAAGGCTAGGGCAGAAAGTGATAGTGATGATGACTCATCAAGTGAAGAAGAGTATGTTCTGATCTCTGCTCTTACAGGTACCATCTCCCATGGATGTAATGATTGGTTAATTGATAGTGGGGCCTCCAAACACATGACTGGGTTCAAGGAATCTTTTGTGAATCTTTCTGAACATGAATCACCCCATAAGGTGAAACTTGGGGATGATTATCAATACCCAATCAAAGGAAGTGGTGAAGCCTCCTACAATCTAGATTCTGGAAAATCATTGAAGATGAAAGAAGTACTTTATGTACCTGGGCTCAAGAAGAACTTACTCTCCATTTCTGCATTAGATGCAAAAGGTATGAGGGTTGCATTTGTGGATGGCCAAGTCCTAATGTGGCCAAAGGGAAAGACCATAGATGATGCAGTAGTGATTGGAAAGCAAGAGGGAGGTTTGTACAATTTGAAGGGACAACCTGATCATGCCATGGTGACATAAATACAAAGATTCATCCATAGTCATGGATCACATAGAGGTATGTATAATTTGTTTTTGCAAAAGTTAACTAATGAGTTATGCAGGTCATTGAAGAGAACAAGAACACATTGCTAGACATAACTAGCAAATATGGTGACCAGGTATGTGTTTCTTATATCATAGGATCTATCATATAAGTATGCATGGCATGATTGATGATGATTGTTCATAAAGTCATAAGTTTGAATAATCATGGGCATATGCATATTATGTGTCTTACCTTAATTAATAATATGACTAACCAGAAGAGTCATAGGTTTGAGTAATTACAGGTTTATACATGTTATGTTTCTTATGATATGACTAACCATAAGAGTCCTATATAAACCTTGAATGCTAATGCTTATTATTTCTGTTTGAAATGATCATGACTATACATACTTGAGATTATTGTGTTTTAATGAATGTATGATTTTGTATGAGATTACAAGGATAACACAATCATGATACTAATAAGCATGCATAGGGACCAAGGATGAATATGAGTTCAAGAACAGGTAATCCAGGAAGCAAAGATCAAGAGGGAGCACACTCCAGTGGTTTCTGCAAGGGTGCAGATATTCAGAGGGAGTTGTCCATATCTCTACATTCCACAACAAGAAGGTTTAGAAGGACTCCAACAGCTCCTGCAAGGAAGAAAAGACTTAGAGGGAGTCCACCCAACAAACAAACAAAGATAAGTATTTTAATTATCTTGCATATTTGTTTGCTTAAATAAAATTGTTCAATGATGTATATGCTCATGTTCCTAGACTTAGGATATGTATTGTGCATATTAGAATGATTGAAATAATGAACAGTATACTACTAATATGCATGTGTTGGGTAAGTGGCCTATGGCACTGTACAACATTCCATTGCTACTTATCTAGAATGAAACCTCTTTGCTGACATGTTGGGAGTTGTGCACACTCTTAACAATGTTCTGGTAGAGATTGGAAGGCATCTAGAAAGTTACGGGATATGGATAAATGTTGTATTGAAGCATTGGCTAAGATAATTGCATGACTGTATGACATATTTCTTCATGTGTAAGAATTTGTTCTGAAAATTATGAGATGTTTCTAATCATGCAATTTAATCTGTTTTGTAGGAAAGACCGTATATCTTCACCTACAAAAGGACTACAACATTTGTTCCAGCAACAAAGATATCTATTGAAGATATTGAAATTCCCAGGATCTGGGATGAAGAAATGGAATGCCATGATCCGTCGATCATGAAGAATGATGTTTGGGATGCGATCCCAAGAGCTAAAGGGAAGTCTGTTGTGACTTCCAAATAGAACTTTCAGATCAAGCATGTTGCAGATGGCAGCATAGAGAAATATAAAAGTGATGAAATAGAAGATACACCAGATGGATTCAAGACAGCTTTCTTGAATGGTGTAGTTGAAGAAGAAGCAGCCACTTCGTTCTGAGACACATGATAGGAAATCATATATGTGCAGAACTTGGTATGGTGAAGATAGATTGATTGCCGACACGCAGCGGAAGCTTACTACCGAGTTCGAGATGAAGAACTTGGGGATGATGCACTATTTGTTTTTGGCATGGAGGTGTGGCAGAATGCAGAAGGAATCTTCCTTGGACAAGGGAAGTATGCAGTAGAGATCCTGAAGAGGTTCGGGATGATGGATTGCAAGGCCATGGCCACACCTATTGCATCAAATCTAAAGCTTCTATGTGATGCTTCATCTGAGCCGATTGATGTCTCTATGTATCGTCAGATGATTGGGTCCTTGATGTACCTAACGAACACGAGACCAGACATTTGCTTTGTTGTGAACACATTGATCCAGTTCCTGATGGATCCGAGGAGTGTTCACCTGGTTGCTGTAAAGCATGTTCTGAGGTACCTGAAGGGTACAGTGGATTATGGGCTCAGATATGAGGCGAATCAAAAGTTTAACCTGCAGGGTTATGTTGATTCAGATTGAGCTGGCAGTGCTGCAGATAGGAAGAGCACATCTGGGTGTTGCTTCAATATGGGATCAGGTGTGATCTCTTGGTTTAGCAGGAAGCAGTCCTGCGTAGCACTGAGTACAGCTGAGGCAGAGTATGTTGCAGCCTGTTCAGCTAGTTGTGAGGCAGTATGGCTACGGAAGCTACTGTCTGAGTTATTTGATCTCCCGTTGGAGGCTACTGGTATCTTCTGTGATAACCAGAGTTGTGTGAAGTTGTCCGAGAACCCAGTGTTTCATGACAGGTCGAAACACATAGAGATCAAATACCACTATATCAGGGATATGGTGCAGAGAGGAGCTGTGAAGCTCCTGTATGTTGCGACGGACGAGCAGATTGCAGATGTGCTGACAAAGCCACTAGCCAGGGTGAAGTTCGAGTACTTCAGAGAGAAGCTTGGCATTCTTCAGATCGAGGACACTTCAAGGAAGAAGTGATGGACACATTTGCTGAAGCCATTCCAAGCATGTTGGAAGGAGGATCCTTCACATGGCTGTGGATGTAAGTGTTGGATGATGAGCATCAGGATGATGTTCTAGTTTCTGCTTGATATGATCAGTTGGATCATTTTATGTATGTATGCATCATGTTGGATGCTGGATATGATCAGTTGGATCATTTTATGTATGTATGTACGCATCAAGTTGGATGCTGGATATGATCAGTTGGATCATTTTATGTATGTATGTACGCATCATGTTGGATGCTGGATATGATCAGTTGGATCATTTTATGTATGTATGTACGCATCATGTTGGATGCTGGATATGATCAGTTGGATCATTTTTATGAATGTATGTACGCATCATGTTGGATGCTGGATATGATCAGTTGGATCATGTGTATGTATTTTTGTATATGCATCATGTTGGATGCTTGGACCATGTATCTGTATATGTATCAGGTGGATACATTGTATGATCAGGTAGATCATGTATGGTGATATGTATCATGTATTTGTATTTGTATCAGGTGGATACATTGTATGATCAGGAGGATCATGTATGATGATATGTATCAGGTAGATACTTGGTGTGCATCAGGTAGATGCATTAATGATCAGGTGGATCATGTATGATGACATGCAGCAGGATGTTGCAGTGATGATCAGGATGATCATGGATGACGAGCTTCAGGATGTTGCTTCAGATGATATGCAACAGGATGTTGCATTGATGATCAGGATGATCATAGATGACGAGCTTCAGGATGTTGCTCCAGATGACATGCAGCAGGACGTTGCAGTGATGATGATCAGGACGATCATGAGTACATCAGGATGATGTATGGTGAGTGTCAGGTTGATACTCTGTGGCCGTGGATCAGGTTGTGCAGATGAGCATGTCTGGGAGATCCTATAGGTCGAAGTTGTGTACCCGTAACAGCCTGGGATGCTCTTTCGAGACATTGCTCTGGGAGGACATGTAATTTGTGCCCTGGGAGATCTCAGGTCGGATTTGTGTACCCGTAACATCCTGAGATGCTCTTGCGAGGTTTTGTCCTATGGCATGTAATTTGGGCCCTGGGAGATTTCAGGTCGGAGTTGTGTACCCGTAACATCCTGAGATGCTCTTGCGAGGTTTTTCCATGACCACATGTAATTTGTGCCCTGGGAGATTTCAGGTCGGATTTGTGTACCCGTAACATCCTGAGATGCTCTTGCTAGGTTTTGTGGTGGACCACATGTAATTTGTGCCCTGGGAGATTTCAGGTCGGAGTTGTGTACCCGTAACATCCTGAGATGCTCTTTCGAGGTTTTGTGGTGGGGTCACATGTAATAGCGCCTTGGGAGATCCTACAGGTTGGAGTTGTGTACCCGTAATATCCTGGGATGCTCTTTCGAGGTTTTGTGACGCACGTAATAAGTCCTGAGGATTCCACAGTATGGCCAGTGATGACGAAGACCTGCAGGTGGTGGGCCTACATCCAGTATGAAAAAGGACTGGCTCTGTAGAACTTCCTATGACGAGTAGAGACAGAGATTGGACGAGATAGCAGCAGCAGTGACGATGATGATGACGATGCATCGATGACGATGATCCAGAGAAGAAGACTTGTCTAGCAAATCTGTGTCGAGAAATACCTTCCTAGTTAAGAGGGAGTGTTGATGTATATGTAACTTCGGAATGTATTTCATCAGTATATTATATATATATTTATTGTACCCTTATAAGAGATGTGTTATTCCTCTATAAGGAAGTGTCGTCATGTGGATTGACAAGTGTCGCAAGTGTGTGTACTTGCCAATGGGTTATTAGACCACCTTATGGGGTCGGCCCTAATTAATATATAATATAATGTGGATGTACTCAAGTAGACAAGTCGGCCCCAGTAAGTCACTGGGCAAAAAGGTGAGTATAAATAGAGATAGGAGATCTCTATTTTACTCACTCTCGGAAAAGTATCTATCTCTCTCTCTGAAAAGTAGCGCACTAGTGAGGAGGAAGAGGATCATCTGCTAGGAGACTATCTCAATGTTATTTGGTTGTATTTTGGTTGACCCATTGCTCTCTCTATCTCTGAGGAAGTTGTGGGGTTTTTCACCTTAGGGTTTTCCCCACGGAAACTCTGTGTCTCTTGTCTCTATGCTTTTGATTCTTGTGATGCTTGTGATGCTTGTCATATTATGATTGTCATGCATTGATATACTGTAGATGTTATTCTCTCAGCAAAGATCCTATAGTATTGTGATTTAATACTGAAAATTTAACAAAAAAATCGGCATCAACTTTACCCCATGAAGCATCCAAAAGCAAGGACCCACCGACCATTGTTGTTGATGACACTATGGAAGAATTGGAGCAACTTGAAAATAAACATATCACTAGCATCCCAAAAAAAGGTGCTTCTAGCAGAACTCATAAAGGTAAATCAAGTTTATCATTATCCTTTCATAGTAGTCACTTCAAACATATGCATTTCTGAGCATTGTTGAGCAAAAATAGAGAATTGGAAATTGAAAATCAAAAGTTAGAGGAACTTGAGCCATACAAAAAGCAAGCATGTAATAATCAAGATCAATTGGCTCAAGCCAAGTGCCAAATTTTTGGATTCTTGTGACCTTGGTTTGGAATCCCTATTATGCATAGCATCCTCTAGCATACACTCTATGTTCCTACGTGAAATATGGATAGTCTTTAGACTCAAATAGTTGGCAACAAGTAAACCCTATAAAATTGACAGTCCATGGATGTTTATTGATACATTATTCATAGTTTCGTGGAATGAACAAGATTTGTAAGTGAATTGTATTTATTCAACTTTCATTGCTTGATATATATGTCCACTGGAACCCCAATCCTTATGATGGTGATGTCTAACTTAGATCTTTCTCATCATTTATTTATGGGCTCATTAAGTGGAGAAAAGCTCGTGAGTTTTACAAACAAATTGAATTCAACTCGGATCTCATGATTCAATATATTTATCAGTTTCCAAATGTTGTTAAAGAAGATTACCATAGGAAGCTTAGCAATTTCAATTATTCAATGCAAGTACAAACATCAACATGAATATCTTGCATGCCACAATGAATTTGTTGAGATGTATTCCTCGTAAGCCTTATTAATCTCCCATGATATATGGCATAGTTTGTCAAATAATCTTAGGAATCGGTCACCTACATGATATCCTCATTTCAACCTTACATTATGTCGAGCTTCCTTTTACACTCACTCTTTGAGAAGACATTGAATCAACTGGATCGGACTTTGGTTTCATTATCCTCTATTATGATGTCCCTTTAGAAGTTACAAAGCCACATTTTGTTGGTGGGATACTAAAGAAATGGTGTAATGGCAACAAATAGATAGATCACTTGGGTTCTATGACATCCAAAAAGAATTTGAACATTTATCCTAAAATTGGCCAACCTTATACTTGGGACTTCCTGAGAGGAAGGAGGATATTGCTTGTGGACAAGCAATAATATTGGTTGGGGGGATGATGGGTGCCTAATTTGCCATGTTTTAAACCCACTATTTTCCTCAAGATGATAACGTTTTGACAACTTTACACTTCATTTTCTCCCAAAACAACTGTTGCATTTTCGTTTCTTTGCACATATAAAATACATGCCATGGATTGTTGCTTAAAGGATTAATTATATTATTTGTATGAATTTGGACTATAATTTAGAGTTTCTTGACATGTGAATAAAATAATTACACAGGTTAAGGTACAATGCACCATCAAACAAAGTCAAAGATTCAGTGCACGATCAATTGAAGACACGAATATTCCACTTCCAGAAGGAGAATCAATGCATGAGTGGCATTGTACCTTCTCCAACCAATAGTCATTGAATATAGGATTTGTATAACTGTGAATTTCCTAGCTGGGCGCAATTTTAGAAAACAACTTGTAACTAATTGAAAGTATATAGGTTTTTCTTTTAATTAAAAGTTAAAGTATTTAGATAGAAGATACCATCTAAAAACTATAAAACAGTGGTCTCTTCCAAGATAAGGGCATCAATACTCATTGGAAATATAGATTCGTATATAGTTATTTTCCATAATATAGATTTGCAACCCCAATTCTAGCTTGTCGTGTGACTTAACCATCTCTTGGAGGGGACCCACTTTGAGAGGTCGGTTATTCGCTTATGTTTATACTATCTCTATTTGTCGAGTACACATTCTTCCTTATTACTGACTATATTTAAGACTAGGTTTACATTGTGAAAATTTGTCTTACTTCAAAGCATGAGTTTCATATGTATTGAAACCCTCAATATACGCCATCGGTCTAATCAACGAGTGCACAACTTCCTTGTATTGATTTCTTTAGAATTTGTTTTATTGGTTATAAATGGTATCCAAATTGTAATTGAAATTGTTTATAGCGTTATTTTGCTCAATTCATCCTCTCCTGCAATGCTCTTCCATTTACATAGATTTGATTCCCTATAGCATAAGCCAGATTATGATATGTTGAAAGAATAAATTGTTTGTTGTAGTTTCCTGTAACTTATACTCTGTTTTACAGGATTCCAAAGCATAATTTCCTCTCCTCAAACTCCATTCAATTCCTATATATCCAATTTGTTTATGCAAACCCATATATAAAATACCTGTAAATAATTTGTGTTCATACCATGATTTTATAGACAAAAGTATACATTTTGTAATGTGGCTTACCTATCATCTAATAACTCGCAGTGAATGACATAGTTGTTAACTATAACCTCCCACAACCCGATTATGCTCATTGATGACTATTTCGTATAAATAGACTTCTAAAATTGCTTTATATTTAATCATCCCATAGCTAGCATAGCATACAAACACTTGGCTTCACAAAGTATTAATGTTTAGGTAACATTGTAGGTGAATTACCTTAGCATGGTGTGTTAATAATAATTTCCTTGTATACAATTTCATGTATGTAACTGATAGATGTCATAAGGGTGTGCTTGTGTTATTTTACTTTAATAAAGTTGTATTTTAACCTTTGTATAAAAACATTATATTGAATGTGTGCTTTGTGTTATTATACCTGCCATGTCACGGCAGTGTATATATTGTAAATGATATTTAGTCAATCCCAATTAGTTGAAGCTTTGACTAAAAATTTATCAAAATTTCTCTAACTTTTACATTTACATTACACACTCAATTTTTTTATGTTTTTATTATTTTAACTCATTTTTCTAGCATTCCCTTGGCTGATCACTTCAGGGTCTTATTGCCTAGGTGACAGGGGACGAATTTCTTAGCATTGCAAGGGTATTTAATATCGACCGCTTCCCAACGAGTTTTCTTGGTCCTTTGAGCTCCCCACCATTGCATCCATTGCCTCCTTCAAATGGCGCCACCACCTTGGTCCTTCGGGATCACTGTGATTGCATGCACCGCCTCTGCCAATGTCTCCACTACCTCAGTCACTGCCACCCCTTTTCATGCTTTTAATACTCTTTCAGCAAATTTCTCCTAACAGCTTTTCAATTTGTCCAACTACAACAACTATGATATTGCAATGAAGCATTTGGAAAGCCACTGGATTCAATACTCTTTCAACAAATTTCTCCATTCATGAGCTTGGTCTTCACATTATTTCTTAATCTTTTCTTCTATTAGTTTTAGAGATTGTTATTTCCTGACTATTCCATAAGATAGTACCAAAAACTAACGCTTTTGCTACTTTTAAATTTTCCAAGTATAACCATGGCACGAGGTGGAGGATTCTTATTTATTTAACACATGAAACACTAGTATCCTCTTTAATAATATTTATTCGATTTACTAGTGTTACGTTAGTTAATATTTCACTAGCGACTGTAGCTTAGGGTATGCATACTTGATAGCACGGGTTAAATATTGTTGATATCGCAAAAGCTTTGTAGTTTCTCCAATTGCAACAACTTTGATATCGCAAGGTTTGGATGCACAGATAGCTCTATGTGGACAAAGCATGAGGTACCTACAACATTTAAATTCAACAAATATTAGTCTGTATTTCTTATGCATAAATTATATAGCAAATTCAAATTCTTTTAAGATTTGAAAAAATCACAAGCTTAGAATATTGTAAACATTGTTTTTTAGGAATGAATAAACATGAGTTCCTGCAATGCATTCTAGTATAAAATTCAAAAGTATGCTAACTTACCATGCCCTATTACAAAATGGAATGACCCTAGTTTAGTGCATTAGTGCAAGAAATATGCAACAAACTACCATCTTATTTTTCATCATTTTTTTATCTACAAATGCTCCCGGTTGGTTTTATAATTTATGGTAAATTGGACTGATTTTATCTATATTTGTGATACTGTGATGTGCTTAGTATAATAATTATTCTCGAATGAGAAATTGAGCCAAATTAACCTTAGTAATTATATTCCTTATCTGTTGAAATATGAGTTTCATAGTGGCTTTGGTGAGAGGCAAGATACAGAACCTACAAATGAAAGAACATAATACAACACTAGAATTAGCAATAACAACACAACAATAAAAATAATACAACAGCAGCAGAGTGAAATGGATTTGCCTTACATTCCTCTACCTTCAACCATAGCGACCTCACATAACCAAGAACTATATCACCTTTTTATTACTAAAGTCACAGTACAATTCTCATTGGAAAATTTGTGCACCCCTAGAACCACTCAAGTAGGAGCACTACTTCGGCCAGAAGCATGACTTTCTTTGGTGTCACGCGCGGGAATATGCCAGGGATGGAAACCTATCCTTATCATATGGTAAACCCTCCAGAAAAAGAGGGGTAATCAGCAGTACATCCTTCCAGCATGGAGGTCTCAGAGGTGATGGCTGCTTTCAGCAGCTACGCAAAAGAGAGGGTACTATGGAAGTCCTGAAACAGTAGGGTTGGACCCGTAATTATACAGATTCAAGATTAATAAGTTGAATGCTATCTGAATCATCGTAATCCTTAGTTATCAAATTGCAAGGAGAGACTCACATGCTCTCAAGTGGAAGTGGAAAATGTGATAGATATTTAACCCAATTTGTAGGGCTGAAGCACAAATGTCTATTAGTTTGGTGTAATATTTACAATTTGGAGAAAAATGCAGACAATCCTCAACCCACTGCTCATTGCATTCATTTAGACACTTGTTCAAAACAATGCTCCGATGTTGCACGCAGACAATGCTGGTATGTGTTTCCAAAAGTTTAAGTGAGATAACCCTATCATCATTTTATTCACGCAATGAAAGGTGAACTTCGAATTCCATGTGGCATAGATGCATGGAATATGTGATGCTAACTCTTCGCCTTTTCTTCGGATTACAGTTGCCCGACTCAACATGCCTATGGAGATTCGGTTTCCACATCTGTTTCATCATTTAACATTAAAGCCACATGCTAGTCATGCATGCAATTTGCACTAAAATCGTGGATTCCTTCCAAAATTGGCATTAGGTATAAAATTCTATAACTTTTAACAATAAAACGGTGATTCGTTTGGTCTTTCCTATAGGCGAGGTGCTGCGACATCCATCCATACATTGATACAATGATCCTCGAACGACTTTCATAGGAACTTCTATTTTTTTTCCCACTTTTAACAATGTTAGTTTTGGTTCTAGGCCCCACCTAGGTACGTATTTATGCAATTCGAACTAAAAAGGCTAATCCGAAAAATTCCTACAAGAAAGAAAGGAACTCTGGATTGAATAAAACTGTTCTCGGAATCAAGAATATATCCCACCTGTTTTGTGAATTCTTTTGTGCTTCAAATAAAGGTGCCAAGGGGAGCTTTCTTTCATGCTCCCATACCTCCTTTTTTTCCACTCAATTCGCATGGTTATAAATTATAAACAATATTAAATTCCACTATTTTTTTTATTACAAAAAAGGGTATGTCCCACTTGTCGACCCTAAATCCGGTCAACATAAGATCGATTGCAAAGTGTTGCAACGAGCCTTGTGCTTTATCTTGAAATTTTGCTTTATGCCAGTATAACCCTAATGACTATACGGACGGACCTTTCCTCTGCTTATAATTGTCTCGCCAAAGTATCCTTGTAGGAAGCTATAGGATTCTCCTCATAGTGTGCAATATGCTTGTGAAGATTATGAGCATGTTACAGTTTTATGGTTTTACTTTTTCGTCGTAGTCTAAAACTTCTAGGATTTCCACCAAAATCATATGGTTTTTTCAACAACATTTTTAGAAAATACGGCATAAAGTTTGCAAAATCGTTGTTATAGCTATTAAATTTATACATTTTAGGTGCCCCAGGGGTTGTTTACTGTACTGAATCCATTTTTGACTTAAAAGCGTTGATTAAAACACTGCTTGATTCAGATTTTGAAAATACAATTTCACTTGTTTTCGGGGAAACACTGACCGTCCGGTGGAAATCATCGAATCTTTAGACAAATTTTTTTTCACATGTTGATTAAAAGTTATGACATGATTTCTATAGCTGTGATATGGTTTCATGACAGTTACAAGAGCTTTACCAACCTCAAACAAGTAGCTGGATAAAATATCAATCAAAGAGGTGATCCAATTTATCAAAGAAGTAGTTGGATAAAATATAAATCAAAGAGGTGATCTAACTTATCAACGTTTGGATGTTGAGAATTGAAACTATGAGTTTCGAAGCACCCTGTTTGAGTTTTTAAGCCTTGGTTTCCATGTTTATAATATATTTATTAATCTATGTGCATTAAAGAAGGAAACCAATACTTGGTAACTATGGTGTAGTAATGCTTCACAATCTAACTTAAATTGTAATTATAATTACAACATGGAAAGTGCTTAAGAATATATTGCATGTACAACAACATATTCAACACGCTAAAATTGACATCAACACACTAGAATATTCAACATGCTAAAAATGACATCAACACACTGCAATATTCAACACTCTAAAAATAACATCAACACATTGCAATTGTTGTTTTGCATACTCAACATATAACAACATGCTCAAATAACAACATGTTCAACAAACCAATGCTTCTACCTACCAATCTAACCACAGCAGGTATCCGCTGACATGCAACCTTGTTTTACTTTGGTAAAGGTGTATCGTATGTATGTATTATATTTTAACATTTGTTTAGTAACACTTTATTGAATGCACATAAGGTATATTATATTTTAACCGTGGTTTGATAACACCTTCTCGGTAGTTATATTTTATATTACTTTATTTGCATTTATTAACTTTTCAAGTGTGATTAATTGTATACTTAGTAGGCTAGACATATTACTTTAGTTAGTAGGCTCGTATTGTTTCATTCACTTTAATTGGTAGTCTATAAATATTTAGTAATTTAGTTTCTAATCTTTAATACTTAGTCTTTAATATTTGTTAGTGATCAATATTTGGTAATTATTTTATAGGTAATTTATTTACAATTGGTTTAACTTTTTCTATATTTAAGCATTGGTATATATGAGTTCATTAGTACACATAGAATTGGTGTCTCGTAAGCTTATCACAAACCTTGGGTTGAAATTTAAATGATCCAGTGAACCCTTAACTCCATACCTTCGGATGCACATAAAATCACTGCCACACCCAATACATCAAATAACTTTACCCGCAACTAAAATTAAGTGGCAATGGCCAACTATAGACTTTAACTTATTGAAAACTACTTTTCCACCATAATCGTTGTCACTCTTGTTCTAAGGAGCTATGAACCATTTTTAGCATGGGACATGGAGACTTGAACCTTGCACTCTTGTTCTTAGGTGTTGTGAACCCTATTTAACATGGGAGAGAAGGATATGAACTTTACAATTTCGCTACACTTTCACTTACCATTAACAAGAACTTTACCAATACACTATGGGATAATATATTTATTTCCATGAATCTTTATTTCAATTGTTTTTGAAGATTCATTACAAATGTTAGTATGATTATTCTTCAAAATAGTGTTAAGAGACTACAAATTCAAAATACTAGTTATATTGTTATTGAGAAGTTCTTTTGGGTTTGAAAATAACAAAGTCACTATTTTTTTCTATCTATGTTTCCAATCTAGCTTTCAAAGGTATATGATGTGGAAAATGGTACAAGATGCAATTGTTTCCCGTGTAAAAGTGTAGCAAAAGCTTACTTTTTAGTGAGAAATATTGGACTCAACACCAATGATATGCAAGTGCATATGGCTTAGGATTGCACTATATTTTAGGATTTTGTACTGCCAAAAACATAATACCCAAAATTAAGTTAAATAAATTATGTATACTAATTATAGAGAGCCATATGCACCAAACAAATCAATATTTCAAGGGGAAGCTTTCACCCACTACATTAGATATTCATAGAGTGTTCTTGTCATTATAAGTATGCACTATTAGACCTTGCATATTGAAAGCACCATTAAACCTTGAAGATTGAAACTCAAATTAAGTCAAAAGAATCTTAACAAAGCTAAGTATACCTCCATCGTCATCTCCCCTTCCTTTTCCTTTTCTTCTCCTTTTAAAGATATTTGAAGATGGTTATTTGTTGGAATTACTCAAAGTTAATCAATTAAAAGAAAATAAAATAATGGAATTTAGTTTGAAACAAAGGAGGCAATGGTGTTTTCTCACAAAAAAAACTCTTAATTAAACAATTACGTTTGACTATGGACCCACCACCTAGGTATGCTTCTGAATCCTTGATTAAACATACAAAATAATTACAAGCCATTGAGTCATGACCTCCCATAGCTTTGGGATTAACCCCTTATTAATCCATTATTAAACGATGCCAGGAGTAATGCCCCTTATGACTCATAAATCTGCCATGCTCGAATTAATCTCATTGAATATAATGCAAATGAAATTCCATCATGCCAAAAATGTAAATATAAAAAATATCCAATTAATAATGATTCAATCCACTTAATTTCAAGATGTCAATATAAGAAAGCATGTGGAAAAACAATGAATTACACACGAAACATGTTATTCCCTTTCAAATTGCTTCATCAACGTTATTTATCAATGCAAAACATGAAGCAACACTATATATATATAACACATGTGAAAGATCAATTATAAGTACATATTACCTTATCACTCACTATCTTCCTTCATTTTTTATGAACACTAAATAACATATTGTTCTACATGTAGGGATATTTACATATGTAGGTCTCAAATAGGTGATTGTTTTTAATATACCAGAGTTCCCCTCAACTAGCCAATATTTGTATTCCATATCTATTTCAAAATGTTAAATTTTCCTTTGCATTATCTATCAATGGATCTTGAATAAAATCATCAACATGATTATATATGGCAAGTTAGAAATCAGTCTCAAGTGTCATGGCATGTAACATGGTTAAATAAATGAAGGAAACTAGAGTCAATAGAAAAATCCCAGCATTGAAAAGATCTCTTGTGGGACCAAAGATGATGTTATAAACTATCATCACTACTAATTATGAAAATCCGAACAATGGTTTCACTTGAAAATAAAATTCCTTATGTAATGAGAAGATTTTCAACATTAACCTAGATTTTTAGTGGCTTCTCTAGGTATGATTATGTGATTAGAACATCCTTTGGTAATGAATAAGACAAAACTTGGTTATATGTAATCTTTAAATCATGCAAATAATCTTAATAGGACCAAGAAGTCTATGGAGATTCGCCAAAGAGACGAGGACATTTATTATAATTGGAATGTAGCCAAATAACTAAATATTATGAAAATGTACTTGAAACAGCATGCATGCTTCAAAATAGGGAAGAGTGCAAGAGAAGAGAATAGACTTACTATCATGACCCTATGATTAGTGCCACAATTTTAATATTTTCAACTCCAAGGAATGTGTGGCATTGGCCTACTTCTTCTACAAGGGCTTGGCCTACTTGTGACTATTACACCCGGACTACGCCTCTGCACTCAAGGTCTTCCCATAACTACGCATTGAGCTGCGAGCTATTAGGTCATTGCAAGCCCCTACTCAACTTACTCACCCAATAGTCACTTGCATTATTGTAGTCCAACAATTAGCCAATTATACAATTAAGCATTACACATGAACATCACAGTACAAGTATCCAACAATATACACAAGACACAACAAGTATGGTGGTGCCAAAACTAGGCACCCAAACTCACTATGAAGAACGTTACATATATTACAAAAAAAAAAAAAAGGAGTGTGCCCAACCTAGCAAATATGCATATACAGATATACAATAGATTTGGGACGATTCCCTTACAATCCTTGTCCAAGATAGTCTAGGAAACCCCAAATACGTTTGCCTAAACCCAATTCAAATATGCCAAGATGTCCCTCACTACCTGCACATTCAACCTATGTTATGTAAATAGAATTGCCTTAATGCACACCCCAAATACTTCATTGCGTCAAGCACTACGTACTCTAATACTCATGTTCAGCACCAAGTGTGCCTATCCAGCGTTACTATGTCTGTCACCCAATGTGCCCAAGTCACACTACTCTGACACGAAAAAATGCTCCTCGAAGTGTGCCAAATTCGTACTAATCTTACCCAAAAAAGTGTTCCCAACTCATGCTACTTTGTCCCGGTAAAGTGTGCCCAAAAGTGCGCCCAACTCGAGCAACTCCATTCAAACAGATTACACCCAAGTCATGCTATGTCATCCTGGCATATTGCGCCTAACTCACATTTCTTTGTCCTGAAAGATTGCACCCAACTCGTGCTACTTCGTCCCGGTAGACAGCGCCCAACTCATGCTACTTTATCCTAGAAAACTGCACCTAACCCATGTTACTATGTCTCGACATACTGCGATCAACCCATACTACTCTATCTCAGTAGATTGCAACCAACTCACGCTGATCTATCCCCGTAGACCACACATCATTTTTTCTACTGCATGTCAACAGACTATACCCAATTCATGCTACTATGTCCTAATGGATTAAGCCCCAAGTCTTACGGATGTGTCCCGACAAATTGCGCCCAAGTCATGCTAATTTATCCCAACTGACTTCCATTGTATTTTCTGCTTGAATGACTTGAATGACTTTTTATTTGCACTCTACTTGTATTTGTATGGTGGTCCCTTGCCAAGGGGATCCCAAAGTCATCATGCCAACTCAAGTGTGCCCATGCCACCATGCACCAAAATATCATGTGTTCCCATGCCGACATGCTCCCAACTCCCACAAGTGGACAACGCGCACTGCAAGTAAGTGTCATCTTCACAAACTAACTCATCAGATGGGTGCCTTGGGTCCACATTCCCAACTCAATGCACCCCAAATTTCATGCTCACATCCATCCTCTCTCCACAAGACTATTTTCACTTAGTCCTTGTGGAGTGTGTAGGCACCATGCACCATGCACCCTCCATCCCTCCACACATTTCCACAAGCCATGCCCATGTCTACACAAACCAAATGTTCCATCTCCACACTCAACCGAACCGGTGGTGTGCTCCTTGCCATGTTTCCAAGGTGCCACGCAAGTATAGTGTTCATAGCTCTGCACTCAACCTTCGTTAATCCCTCATGAGCCTTCGACATGCATTAGGGGAAGTGCACTTAGCCTCCATGCCGAGGTCACAACACTTACTAACTTCATAGTACTCAGGACAAGGGAAAGAGGAAACTGGAATTTTGAGACTCCACCAAAGAACAAAGAAAACTTCAAAAACCCAAATAATATGAGACAAATTCTTGGTTGATAAGGATGAACTACATGTGGGTGCCAAATATTACTTAGTAAAGGCCATTGTGCTAATATTTGAAAGAAGGTTTGCACTATACAATCCTTGACTTGTTTAAAAGTGGCATGAAAAATAGATTTTTCACATAAAACATTGATAAATACGTGTTATAGTAACAATTAAAAGATATAAACCTAGTGTACCAAGATTTTGAAGAATAAGTCACCGATCATCCAAGTTGGTATATTTCAAATGAACTAGAAATTAAAGGGTCATATGACTACCAAGAATATTGCGGTAATTATATGACAATTTTGAGTGCTTCATGGATCAAATTACTTCATTGAACTCAAAGATTATATCTTGCTCAATGACTCATTGAGGGATGAAGGAAAAAGGATAATTTTGAGTGACATCGAACATTTAAAAATGAGAAAAAGAAATCCAAAAAGCTTCTAAATGCTAAGTAATCTTGCACCTATTCAACCTTAAAGAATAGTAAAGATTATCAACTAGGAAATCTTTAATACTCCATTCGATTAAAATTATCTCAGGTATTTGTCTAGTTTAGTGGAAAAAATTGAAACACATTAAAATCAAACTTTGCATAAAATTTGTGAAGTTTTTTACAATTACAAAATGAATCATATGTTAGATTTTGCACTTTAATTCAATTTAGTTAGATCTTTAAACTGAAAGATAGACAAGCATAGCAAAACAAAAATACACAAGAATTTTCCTCGGGGAAACCATAAAGGAGAAAACCCCGCAACTTCCTCTGAAATAGATTTGTCAGTAGTACAATATCAAACAAGATGGAAAACCCAAAATATAAGATGTCTTTTGTAGCTCTCTCTCTTTCTCCTCCAATGAACTTGTCTTCTCTCTCACTTGGTGCGAACTTGGTTGAGTGAGTGTGTGTGCCAAATGAGAGAGTGACTCTCTCTATTTATACTTTATGTGTGGGTGACCTAAATCCTCAATGGGGCCGACCTCACTTACCGAACTAGGCCGACCTCTCCTACGGAGACTCAAAAATACAATTTACATTTGACCTTTGGGGAACTATTTCCCTGACTTACAATGGAGCTTTTACCTCAATAGTCTAGTATGACCGAGTACAATAATGACATCCCTGAACGGAGGAAAAAAATCTCCAGGGGAGGTACAATAAAATTACAATAATTATATACAAATGAATATCTTCTGAAGTTACATTTACAACAACACTCCCTCTTAACTAGGAAGGTATTCTCTCGCCACAGTCATCATCACTCTGGACACAAACCCTAGATAACGCCATGATCATTGGATCATCATTTTCGTTGTTCCAACAATACTCATCTTGTTGATCATTGACTAGTGACATCTCTCGAATCTATCTGTCATGAGAATTTCTACAGAGCCAACCCTTTTTCATGTTGGATGTAGGCCTAGCTCTCATCTAGGTCTTCATCATCTCTACGAGCAATCCATATTCAAGTAGGTACATCCCAGGACCACACATTGCATTGCCATAGCAATCACCTACGTCTCTTACTATCATCTCATCATATCCAGATCACCTACGTCTCCTACTGGGTAGAATTCCTTTTTGGGGTTCTAGCTCATGCAGAATTAGGTAGAGCCTATGTAGGTTCTAGTTCCTGTGGAGGTTGATCAAAGACTTAGATGGATTTAAACTGTGAAATTCAAGTGGTGAATTCGATTTATAGTTTAAGAGTTTTGTGAAGCTTTAAGAAAGACAAATTGAGTCTGGGGGCACTGTATATTCCCTTTCTTGATAGGAAGCGCGTCGTGATCACCCATCGGTTGAGTACTTGAAGTGTGTGTTGAAGGATTGAGGAGTTGATAACTTGTATTGGTTGGAGGAGGAATGGCTCAGTCAATAAATTTGAGTCTCTTTAAGAAATGGAGTTGAATACTTGATGGGCGAAGCATAGACAAAAATATGAATGGAAGGCAGAAGTTCGACATTAGAGGTTAATTATAGTAATCCATGTGCAGGTCGAGTGGCCGTAGTTTGAATGGAAAGTAAGTCGAAGTTCAACATCAGAGGTCGAATCGAAAAGATTTGGTTGACGGTTGGTCGCAGAGTGTAGTCAACGAGGAGAATGGTCGAAGGTAGATTGATCAGAATGATCAAAGGTCAATAAAGACGAGAGGCAGAGTAATTTTTGATCGAATGGTTGTAGTTCCATATTGTTGAGAGAGTTACAAAAATGTTAACAAACCCAAGGCGGTGTGATGGAGAATCAGGCGGTTTTCAGACGAAGGACGTGGTGATGAGTTATTCGATATCGGCATGAGAAAATGGTTTTTTAATACGAATTTTGAAAGGGTCGATATATGTTTGCGTTGGATTGTATGGTCGCCATATGACTTGGCGTGGAGATTAATCTAAGGAGCAAATAGAAAGGGTTCCTAGGTAAAGAAAAGTCTCAGTCATATGACTTGGGAATCGATGCTTGCCATATGTTTTGGGTGTGGGGATTAACACGTAAGTTAAGAAGCTTTGTGGAGTTTGGCCAAACAGGAGCTAAAGGATTGTGACGGAGTTGGGACTCGCCAAATATGGCAAGGAATTTAGTGAACTCCAAAAGGATCAAGGTGAAACAACAAGGTGAGTGTAAGTTAGAAGTTTAGTACCGGGCTTATAGCCTATGGATCATTACATGTGTTTAATGCAAATGAAATCGACTGATGGTTTGTAGAGTAGAAAGATCCTCATGTAGGGGTAAAGGAGTACCCCTACCCATTAGAGAGACATGATGAATGCAGAAAGAGTGGGCATCTTCTAATTTGGAATGGATAGCTTCACTGACTGGAATGTAGAGACAAAAAATGAGTAATTGGGTCCCAATTTTGACAGAATGGCTAGGATTAGCTACTTCTCTTCTTTCTCTATTCCATAATATTTTAGTTGTGAAATCAAATTTTTGAATCTAGTGAAGAACTCATTGATTGAGTCGAAACTGCCGGGCCTTAGAGAGATAAGCTCACTTTCCAATTGGTGACCCTCCAAATCATATTTTTTCCCAAACAGAGATTCCAACTTGTCCCAAACTTCTTTAGGAGTCTTGAGATCAATTATATGAAAATGTAGATCATCGGAAATACTGAGGTGTAGCAGGCCAACTGCTTCATCAAGTTTATCAAGATACTTTGATTTCTCAGTAGCACCCATAGGTTCGACTGCAGTCCCATTCAACACTCTAGAAAGAGTTTTGGACTTCATGAAGATTGTCATCTTGGCTTTCCATTCAAAATAGTTGAAAGAGTTCTGTTTTAGATCCATGGTAGTTGTTGAATTTGAATCTGTAGATGGAATAACCTGCAAAACAAATGAAATTTTGGCTGGATATTTGTTGCAGATCTAAAGAACACTACTTTAGGACATTGAGCACATGTGACTAGACCCTTCACACTTGACTAGAGCTCACTGGATCACTCTAGTGAATTCAATGCAAAGGCACCAAGATTTGCTATGGAAATCTAGAGGCTTATGGTGCTCTACTAAAAAACAGCTGCTCAATAAACTGCTCCTCCTGCTGCAACTTGAAAAGTTGTATCAAGCTCTGATACCATATGAAATTCTACAGGAGAGATCACTCATCTTGAACAAACCTCACAAATTTCACTCAAGAATTGCAGAGAAGAAGAAGAAGAATTGAATCAATATTCACACATGAAACTCAAAGAATGTGGAAAATTGTTGTAATGTCATTCATCAGCTATAAGCTGGAAAAAATATGAGAGTACAATAGAATGAATTCGATTACCCCAAAGGTGATTCGAATTCTCCTCAAGATGTGGCTTGGACTGCATTGGAGTCATCACCCAATCAGTAGTAGTGACCACCGATAGTCAAAGATCAGTCAATGTGAGTGTAACAAAGTCTAACGGGTGCATGTGGCACTAATCTAGGGAAGGAGACTCCAATGTGGGAACATGAGGTGCTGTTAGTGGTCAATAGAGCTTAATTAGTCTCTGTAGCAGTCAATATAAGAGCTACAGTCAGTTAACTAAGAAATCAGTCCTTAAATCAAGGAACTGATCCACTAATCATGGAACTGACTGATAGAACTCCTAAATAGGTGGAAGAGGGTGTAGTTGTACTCTAGTGATGGAAACAAGGGCGCATATGTGGCTAGGAGGGATAAAAATGAGCTGAAATAGGCTCCAGGGGGATGAAAAATAAGCACTGGGTGTTGGGAGACTACCATACTGATGACTGGATGCATGCATGCATGCAAATACAAATGATGATGGTTATAATATTCCAACATAGGATATGGGAATTTTGCAGGGCATCCATGTTTCTTATTCATGATCATTTGTATTGGATACTTGGTAATGGGAAGCAATGTGAAATTTAGTTCACACCAAGATCTGATCAATAAATTACAACTTTCATAAGTAATTATCACACAACTAGTCAAGAACACTGAAAAACAGTCACATATGATGTGAACATAATTACTCTCATGAATAATAATACATCATCCAACCTTGGGAAAGTAATAGGTTGTAAATATATACAGTTACATCAGAGATTCGAATGCATAAGGATTCCATTCGAATCCTCACAAAAGCAGACTTACTAAAATTATGCAAAACCCCCCTAGGTGGAAAGTGTGCTTTCCAAGTCACTCCAAAGGATCACAAATTTATGATTTAGTGATAAAATGGTAATGTGTGATGGAAAAGCATGCCAAATCCATAATTTGAAAGGAAGAAACATCATGGAGGATGAGTTGGCCAAAAAACAGTTATGACTAGTCAACTAGCTTTTAGCTTTCACCAAAAAGTGGTAAAAAGCAGGAAAAGCAGCTAATGCACCTTTCTAATCCAGGATTGTCTAAAAATAGCTAGAATCATATCTAGGATCTCCAGGAATGCACTATAGTGGGTTTAGGAAGCTTGTGGTCCACACAATGATGTTTTAGCCAACTACCTAGTCTAATACATTATTAGGAATTAATCATAAAATGATTAATTAATGCTACTAAGGTATTAAATGACATAGATGTGAGTTTTGAATATTCCAACAAGAAAATCAATATGTGGGAGGATAAAATCCTTGGTTTCACCCCCTTGGGAAGTAGGATTGGACTACATGACATAAAGGAATGGTTGACGCTACACGGGATATGTTCCCTATATGACCTTTTGGTTTGGGTGTCGAATGGCCTATAGAGTAAGTGGAAAGTGTGAAATTTAGTCCACACCAATATCTGATCAAGAAATTACACACTCTCACAGACGATCTCACACAACTAATGAAGAACACTGAAATTTACTCACATAAGATGCAAACTAAAATACTAAAGAGAATAATATTACATCAGCCAACCTTGAGAAATTAAATGGCTATCAATATATAACTTTACATCAGAGATTCGAATGCATAAGGATGCCATTCGAATCCTCACAAAATCAGACTTACCAAATTGATGCAAAACCCCCCTAGGTGGAAAGTTTGTTCTCCAAGTCACACCAAAGGCTCATGAATTTTTGATTTAGTGATAAGATAGTGACGTGTGATGAAAAAACATACTAAATCTCAAAAATGGAAGGAAGAAGCATCAAGGAGTGAAAGTGGTCCAAAAAACAGTTTCCCTAGTCAACTAGCTTTTCACCTTTCACCCAAAAGAAGTAATGCGCCTTTCTCTCCAAAATCACCAGAAATGCGCCCAAGTGACTTAGGAACCTTGTGGTCCACACCAGGAATACTTGTGGTCCCCCCAAAAGATTCCTTGTGGTCCACACAATGACTCATATGCCAACTATCTAGTCTAATTGTAATGTCCCCTTCGCCCATCATCAAATGCAGGGAAGGAAACATTAACAACACACCGGGCTTTTGTAAACTTAGCCCCAATATTTTTACTAAGAAATTCATGAACATTTAAAACTTCTCTATACAGATGTAAACTTCAATAAAACACAGCGGAATTTAAACATAACAACACATATAAGCATAGATTCGCATCAGCATATTTATCTCAAGCAATCAATAGGCAAAGAATTCAATCCCCTACTTAAGCTACATCATATCGATTTCAACCTCATGAATACATAACATTCAGATTTAGCACATTGTAGAAGAACATAGATTGTATATAATTTAATCCACGAAGAATACTTATCTTGCAACGCAAATGTCCAACGACTGGCTACGTGAGAGCAACGTTCCACCCAACCATAGATCTCTGTCCAGCCTATATTCTTTCAGCTGAGAGATCACCCCCGAGCTAGGCTGTGTAACCACTAAGGAGGAACTAGATGGCTCACTCACAGTCAGGGTTTCACTCAAACAACCATGCTAAGCCAACACACAGTTGGGTTTTTCAAGCATGCAATAGGAGATGGAGGAGGATGCTAGTCTACTGAGCTCAATCCCAAAGCCACATACACTTCAAGCTAGACTCAGCAATCCCATCCTCTGTTCATACATCCACAACTGGATTTCTCACAACTCTGTCACAAATAATCCCAAATCTGTCACTGATTTTCTGGGCAGTTAAAACTGGGTTTTCCCATGGATTTTGGAGTAGCTATTGCTCCCAAATTCGCCCCAAGGCTCATACCAATGGATCCCCCATTGGATTTCACTGTCCAATACCCATTTTGGGTGTTCTTGGCTTCCCAAAACGTGGGTTCTCCCACAGTCGCAATTTCTGGTTTTCTCCTTGCTGAGAACTCGTTTTTGGATGGAAAATGATGATGGGTTCTTTCACCATGGAATGGGGATGAGAATGAAGCAATCTCTCATGAGGTTGAGTGACTTCTTGTACAAGAAAACAGAGCCCATACCTACCCATACGAATTTCAGGGCTGTCCATGCTCCATTGAAGCCATGGGCTGACATCTCAACCACTTTCTTACAACAGGAATAAATGTCATCTAGAAAAGTCAAATGGGTTCTCATAATTACATATGGAAACCTATGGTTCACTCCCATAGCCCCCTCACCACTCCCTAGTGGATACACATGGCCCCTTCTCATTCGTTGCCTCCATAGCCAGTCTTGGAATTTTATATTGCATGATGTTTAATTACACCCTTTTACAATTTCCATGGCTTAAGAGCACATGGGCATCAAATATCAATGCTTGCCCTTTAAATAAAATTCGGACTTTCACTAGCGGGGCCTTGGCCTTGAGCTCCACGCTAGGAAAACATACATCATATGTACACATTATTTACATTAAAGGCTAATATATCCTAAGGGTCGAATTGGGGGTATTACACTAATACATAGTAATTAATCATAAAATGATTAATTAATGCCTCTAATGTATTAATTGACATAGGTATGGGTTTTAAATATTCCAACACCCTCCCATAAGTCTGAATTTATGTGCTAAAAATAAAAAATAAAAAATAGGGCCCAGTAAAAAGACATGGTCACCTTGTACAATACTACATGGTCCACAAAACAAGGAAAGAAGGAAAACCTCATGGGAAAAACCTTCCCTCAAAAAATGAACATATCAAAATTGAAATATTTATGATCAATCCTTCACTCCACCACATGTTCAGCCATCTCAAGCAGTGATCTAAGATAGCTGAAAGTCTTCTCAGTAAAATCTTTGGTGAAGATGTTTGCAATTGCTCACCTGTTGGGCAATACTACAAATCAATGATATGGTCATGCACTAAACTCCTGATGTAGTGCATATGGATCTCAATATGCTTGGTCCTCTTTCTCTGTATTGGATCACTTGAGACCCTTATATCACTCCGATTGTCACAAAAGATGACAGTAGGTGTACTAAAGAAAATCTCAAACTATGAAAGAATACCCTACAACCACACACAGTGAGTAGCAGCATTCACTGCTCCTCTGTACTCGGCCTCTGCTGAAGATAGTGCAATTGCACTATGTTTCTTGCTAGACCAGCAAACAGGACCACCTCCAAACATGAATACAAATCCAGATGTGGATTTTCTGTCAAGGCTATCACCAGCTCAATCTGAGTCAGTAAAGCCAAGAAGATCTAGGATAGAATCTGTAGCATAGTGAACCCATCAGTGTTGGTGCCTTGCACATAGTGAAATATTCTGTTTGCATCCCTCCAATGGATCTCATGTGGCTGATCCATGTATCTTTATGCCACACTCACATCACATGCAAGATCAAGTCGAGTATGAGTCAAGTATAACAAGCTGCCTATACAAGGTGTTGTCAACCAAAGGTGTACATTCTGCTTCTTCAAGTCTAACTCCTGAAAGGAAAGGAGTCTTTGAAGGCTTGCAATCAGCCATATTGAACTTCTTTAGCATGTAATATTCATATTTGGACTAAGATACCTTAGTTCCATTCTAAGTTTGAGAAATCTCAAGCCCTAAAAACTACTTAAGAATTCCCAAGTCACTCGTGGAAAAAGCTTGATGCAAGCCAGTCTTTAATGAATCTATTTGATTAGTAGAGCTACCTGTGATTAGTAGATCATCAACATATAACACTATAATCATAATTGAACCATCAATTAGCTTCATGTAAACATTAGGATCAGATTTGCATCTCACATAAGATTGTGACAAGAGAAAGTTGTCCATTTTGGCATACCAAGCCCTGAGGGCTTGCTTAAGCCCATATAAGGACTTCCTCAACCTGCACACATAGTTGGATCAGATGTATAGCCTTCTTCCTGATGCATATAAATATCTTCCTCAATATCCCCATGGAGAATGCACTCTTGACATCCATGTGGTGCACTTCCTAGCGCTTGGATGCAGAAATTTCCAAAACTAGTCTTATCGAATCCTTCTGTGCAATTGGTGCAAAAGTCTCGTTGTAGTCAAGGCCATGGACTTGGGAGAATCCCTTTTACACCATCCTAGCCTTATATTTCACTTATGTACCATCATCTGCACACTTGGTTTTGTATATCCACTTATACCTTACCAATTTTTTGCATGGGGGGAGCTTGACTAGCTCCCATGTCTCATTCTTCTGAAGTGAATGAAAATCCTCATCCATGGCAGCCTGTCATCTTGGTTCATGTGAGGCTTCCTCATATGTCTGAGGATCAGAATCCACCATCATATAACATCTCTCAGATAGGTATGGGTCATTCACATTGACAGCAGTCTCAAATTGTGATCTAGTCCTCCTTGTGTCCTGAGGATTTCCCACTAGTTCACCTGTTGCTTGCAAAGTCTTAGCAACCCATTTAAGCCTTGTTGGTGAATTAGGATCTATAATAAAATGTTCCTCATAATCAGAAATATCAGTATAAAAAAATTTAAGAGCAACATCACTTACTTCTTCAGGTGGTGGTGAAGATGGTTCTCCAATTTCAACATTCTGAGAGGGCTCTTCTTCGAATTGAACACTTATTTCAATGAAGGATTTTTAAGTAGACATGTTCAACAACTTATATCCTTTGGATTCCTCTGAATATCCAACAAAATACAAGGTTGGATTTTGGGGCTTCATATCCCTCCTCTTCTCAAGTGGAATCTTAGCCCAAGCCTTGGAGCCAAAAATCCTGAAATGAGAAATATCAGATTTGTGCCTAGTCCAAGCCTCAAAAGGAGTGATTCCTTTGAGAGCTTTGTGAGGGACTTGTTGGCACCCCAACAACCCCCCTTGATTCTGCAAAAATAAAGGGCCCCCCATTAGAATTTTGTAAATATTTATCTTATGGTTTGCTTGCTTGGTCCGAGAGGGTGATTCTATGGTTTTCTGTCTCTCTACGATGCTTTCCTTTGACTTGGTTTTTATGAAGGATGGTGTGGTGATCATTTGCTTTCTCAGGTTTTGGCCTTGAATTTTTTCATAGTTTATGCTTCTACGTGCAACACTTGCCAACCTTAATTTGAGTTTATATGATTCTCTTCTACTCTTTGGTTTACTTTAATTAGGTTTTATTTTCAAATTGAGAAAAATAAATAAATCATAATAAACTTGTGTCTTTGTTTAGACTAATTTTATCTTAAAATTATATACTTTTAAAGAAACTTTAAAATGTAACATGTTTTGATTATTCTTAAATAAGTTCCTTTATAGATATATGAGTTTATTATGTTATCATATATTCTCATTTGAAACCTTATCAATATGAAACCAAACTGTATCATTAGTGTGAACCAACGATGGCACATGGAGCATAAAATATTTATTAATATTTTAAATATGCCAAAACAAGATAAGTATGCTCATGAATGAAAATGTCTCTCATGTAAATATGGTTTTAAAAGTGGACTCCACGTTCCAATTTTCCATTGAACAATACCTTTGAAGTTGTAAAGTAATTGTGGAAAAACATATTTTATTTGTTTATCTATGATTATCTTTATTAAACTTGCTTTTGCTTCATGAATAATCAACCAAAGGCACGAATATTGAAACTTAATTGTTTGCAATCAGCAACTATGGAGTGATGCATCCCAAAGTAATTTTAAAAGACTATGTTTTTTTGGTTGGCTTCGTTTTAAAATTGATCTTTATTTTTTTTCACAGGTTATACCGAGTCTTAATACAAAACTGCGTGTGAACCACAGGAATTCGCTCCATGTGAAGTCTGCGCTTTATGCCACGCTACCATCATGCCTTTTATTATCAACCAAGAAACAAGATAAGTCAGGAATCTCACTCAAATGATTTTATGAGAGCCACCACAACATGTAGCCAACGGATTGCTTAGGTTTGGTATAAATTCTAACTTCACGAGATTTTTTTAACGGATTTGCAGTGGAGATTGAAACAGAAATGAATCGACGTGGGACGGAACCATATTCTTGTTGCTACGAGATGCTTAAAGGATGAAGTCTGTTACTCAGTCAACATATTGTTGGATTGCCAATTTAACTGCAAATAAGATCGCAGAGAATCTCGGAAGTATAATTTCACTCATTTTCTTGGTCGCTTGTTCTGTTAAGTCATCGCCGAGCCAGTTGCTTAACATTTTCTCATGATACCCCAGCTGGAAGAATCAAATCTCCACGTGTTAGATCTTGATGGAATGAAAGGGAGAATTTCTATCTTTTGTTCATATTTTTACCCTTCGTAATTACAATTAACACATATGGAGAGGCAATGTGGAGCAGAGCACAAAGGCTCGCTCTCATACACAAAGGAATGGCCAAAACCAATTCAATTATTGATAGAGAAGTAATTGCAATATATAGATGACATACATCATAACAAACCAGATCATACATCCAAGAAAGGTGGATCTCAAACCAAACCATGCTGAGTATATAAAGTACACATCAACTCAATCCCTATCAATCTGCCTATCAATTCTACATTATTCCAACATACCCCCTTAATGTAGAAATGGATTTTCTACAACACCTAATTTCTGCCTAAGGATTTCAAAGTGAATTCTGCCAATGGGTTTTGTAAATATATCAGCGACATTATCAATTGTATTACAATACATAAGTTTAATTTCCTTAGAATCAATCTTTTCTCTAACAAAGTGATGTTGCAGCTCAATGTGTTTTGTTCTTGCATGATAAACTGGGTTGTGTGCTAGCTTGACTACACTTTGATTGTCACAATGTATATTTGTGAGTTCTGCTTGCTTTTCTCCAACATCTTCAAGAATCCTCCTCAACCAAACAGCTTCACATGTAGCACTAGACATGGCTTTATATTCAGCTTCTGTGGATGATAGGGAAACAGTTTGTTGTTTCTTGCTGCTCCATGCTACGACCCCTGATCCAATGTTGAATGCATATCCTGTAGTAGACCTTCTGTCATCAACGTTCCCTGCCCAATCAAAGTCAGAAAATCCTGCCAATTGAACATCAAACTTATCAGTATATAAAAGACCAAAGTTCATTGTCCCTTTCAGATATCTAAGGACCTTCTTTGCAGCCTTCCAATGACTTTCATTTGGCTTAGCCATGAATTGACTAAGAATGTTGACTGCATATGAGATATCTGGCCTTGTAGTAGTGAGATAATTCAGAATTCCCACCAACTATCTATACAAAGAACCATCTGCATCTTTTGTTCCATCTTGACTGCATAGCTTCACATTCTGTTCTAAAGGAATTACTGATTCTTTGCAATCACTCATATGGAATCTGCTCAATATTTCCTTCACATACTTACTTTGAGTGATCATAGTTTTACCAGATTCTTTCCATACTTCAAGTCCCAAATAATAGTGAAGTTCACCAAGGTCTTTCATTTCAAATTCCTGTGATAACTGATTTTTTATTTCTGCAATCAACTTACATGCATTTCCTGTGATAATGAGATCATCAACATATAACGATATTAAACAAACATTTCCTTCCTTATCTTTCTTCACATAAAGGTTAGGATCACTTTTGCTTTTCGCAAAGCCTTTCTGATTAAAGAAGGTATCAATCTTTATGTACCATGACCTAGGGGCCTGTTTCAATCCATAGATGGCTTTCTTTAATTTAAATACAAGATGCTCCTATCCTTTCTGTACAAAGCCTTCAGGTTGGACTAACTACACTTCTTCTTTTAGTTCACCATTTAAGAAAGCAGATTTTACATCTAATTGATGGGTCTTCCAATTATGCGTTGTAGCTAATGCAACCATAATTCTAATTGTATTTAGTTTTGTTACTGGTGCAAAAGTTTCCTCAAAATCAATTCCCTCCTGTTGAGCATAACCTTTGGCAACTAGTCTTGCTTTAAATCTGTCAATACTTCCATCTGATTTAAGCTTATGTTTAAACAGCCTTTTACATCCTATGGGTGTTTTGTTCTCTGGTAATTCTGTTAATTCCCAAGTCTAATTCTTCATTCATAGCTTCAACCCATTCTTCTTTATCTTTGGCTTGTTTATAATTCATTGGTTCATTCATTGCATTGGACATTAAAGCATAGTCATCGTACCTTGAAGGAGGATGAGTCTATCTTGAAGACCTTCTTAGTCCTACATTGCCTGTAGGGGTACCATCCATTATCCTTCTGCTTTATGTTGTATCTTCATCTGAACTAATAGAAGTGCTCATGCTGTTTCTGCTATTTTCACTGTGACTACTGCTGCTTCCATTGCTTCTGCTATTCTGTTCCTTCTCCTTCTCTTGTGGCTGTTCCACTTCTTGCTGCTGAATGATGGAATTTAATTTCACATATTCATTAGTAGAAGTATGTCCTTGGCCATATTTGTCACTTGTATCTGCATGTTCATGGAACACTACATCTCTGCTTGCAATTAACTTATGAGAGCCAGGGTGAAATAGATTATAAGCTTTATGATCATTGTGATATCCAACAAAGATACATTCAAAGGATTTAGCATCTAGTTTCCTTCTATCATCTTTTGGTATATGTGCAAAAGCTTTACAACCAAAAATTCGTAGATTCTTAACTTCAGGTTTATATCCATAAAGGACCTCAAATGGTGTTTGCAGATCTAATTTCTTTGTTGGAGTTCTATTTTTCAAATATACAGCAGTATTAACAGCTTCAGCCCAAAAACCATTCGACATGTTCTTACCTTGGAGCATACTGCTAGCACATTCAACTAGTGTCCCGTTCTTTCGCTCAGCTACACCATTTTGCTGAGGAGTGTGGGATACTATAAATTGTTGTTGGATTCCATTCTCCTTACAGTATTTCTTGAAAGCTCCAGACACGTACTCCCCTCCATTGTCAGATCTGAGAAATTTAATGCATTTTCCTGTCTGCTTTTCGACCATCATTCTGAACTCCTTGAAATATTCGAAGACATCTCCTTTTCTTCTTATAAAATAGACCCATGTATATCTAGATCTATCATCAATAAATGTTAAAAAATATGATGCACCTCCTAATGATCTAGTCTGCATAGGTCCGCATACATCTGTATGGATTAATTCAAGCAGATCAGTTTGTTTTTTCTCTTGATGTATTGGGAATGCATCTCGGTGTTGTTTTCCAAGTGCACAAGCACTACATTCTAAATGCACATTCTTTATAACAGGCAGACCTTCAACCATAAATTTGTTCTGAAGCAGCATAAGATCATGATGATTAATGTGGCCATACCTTTGATGCCAGAGTTCCTCTGTGGTGATGATGGTGGATGCCAGTGCTTGATGATTGTCTTTGCACACATCCAGCTTATATAGTCCTCCACATATTGAACATGTAGAAACAGTCTTGTAGTGGTCTCGAATGTCTTTAATATGACATTGGTACTTGCCAAACTCTACCTTTAGGTCATGTTCGGTTATGGTTGAAACAAAAATAAGATTCTTTTTAATACCAGGAACATACATAACATTATGTATCTGTTTCAATTCACCATTAGACAATTTCACCTTTACTTTTCCATAACCTTGAACATGAGTGACCTATTATCACCTAAATAGATGTGAGTGTCATTAAGATTCTCATTATATTCTTCGAACCATTTTCTCCTACAAGACATATGTGCAGATGCACCTGAATCTATGAACCATGCATTCTTATCATCTGTCTCAGCAAACAGAGCATCCTCAGAAATAAATAATCTCGGATTTCTAAATTCATTTTCAGGAGTGTCTGTGGTTGCAAAATTCCCATTATGATTTGCATTGTGATTTCCATTGTAGCTTCTACCTCTATAATATTTCTTCTGATAATGATTTCTATTGAGGTGTCCTGGTTTGTCCCAATAATGACCATCTACATTATTTCTAGAATGATCAGTCTGAACCATACCTTTATGTTTTGAGTGAAATTTTCCTCTGTCTTCATTCCACGATCTGCCTCTGTCTCCATTCCACGATCTGCCTCTGTCTCCATGCCATTGTTTGCCTCTATCTCGGTTCCATGAACTGCCTCTGTCTCCATTCCATGGCCTGCCCCATGGTTTGCCTCTGTGCATATATCGACCTCTTTCCATCAGTGCGAGATCAGAACCTCGAGCCTCGAGATCATAAGTTTTCATCCTCTCTTCTTCTTGAAGCAGAATACCTGTGAGTTCGTCAAAATTTGGGGGTTTTTCTCTTGCTGCAAGTGCTGAAATAAACACTTTGTAATCGGGATGCAAACCTTTCAGGGCGATAGTTACTTGATCAGTACTATCTACTGCTTCACCTATAGCTGCCAAGCTATCACTCAAATCTTTGATACGAGAAATAAATTTACTTACCCCTTCATTTGCTTCCATCTTGATTGACAACAGTTTGGTCTTCAGAAACAATATGCGATTTGCATCAGTTGTTTCATATAGTGTTTTAAGCGTATCCCATGTCTTTTTAGACGTGTCACATTTTCTGATGTGAGGGATAATCTTGTCTTGCACAGACATTCACAGAGTCACCTTGGCTTTGGCTTCCCTTTTATTCCCAACAATACACACATCTTTCAAAAAAAATGGTGGCTTCTCTTGCTGGAGAATTCATCAGATAGCAGTGGATCCTCTTAGTGGCCTCCACGCATAGCTAACCAAAAAAAATTTCAAAGCTCTCGGCACTTACTCGGCTCTGATTGGGCAGCGATTGTCACAAGAGACCTCTTGATTTCTCTCACGTGAAGCATACAAACTCGATTTCTAGCAGCATCTGCTCCTTTCTTCCTGTGCACCAAGGCAGCAGCAAATGACAGTGATTAGGTATGTGGGAAGCAAGCCCTCCTTTCGCATTCGCGCCCAGCACTCAGGACCTCCACTCCAGCAATATTTCTACACACCACAATGGGCTCTTCAACAGTAGTGATCGTGGAACCTTCTTCAACGCGGCTTCTTCACAATTGGGCGTGGCTCCTCTACACACACTCTCATGCAGCGATTTCAGGTTCCCTCTCCTCAACGCAACAACAACTAAGTGGGAACTCTCTCCACACAGCGGTTTCTTCAACGATTACTCCCAATGCTTAGCACATAGCACACAAGCTCTGAGGTCTTCACAAAAAAAAATCACAATGGGCATTCTCAATAGTAGGGATCAACGCCCAGGTCACACGCTTTCACAAAAAAAAATCAGGCTCTCATTCAGCCAGCCACAGTGGGCATTCACAACAGGCCAATCAGGGTCACACGACAGGCCTCCTTCACGCGGCTTCTTGGGCAGCGACAGCTTCAATGGGCAGGCGGCAGCGAGCTCTTCACCACCGGTCACAATGGACTCTTCTCACAGCTTTCACAGCAATAGCTAGCTCACACAACAGGCCGCAATGGGCTCTTCACACCAACAAGCCACTATTGGCTCTAATACCAAATTAACACATACAGAGAAGCAATGTGGAGCAGAGCACAACGGCTCGCTTTCATACACAACGGAATGGCCAAAACCAATTCAATTATTGATAGAGAAGTAGTTACAATATCTAGATGACAAACATCATAACAAACCAGATCATAGATCCAAGAAAGGTGGATCTCAAACCAAACCATGCTGAGTATAGAAAGTACACATCAACTCAATCCCTGCCAATCTGCCTATCATTTCTACATTATTCCAACAATTATTTGTATCATGGTTTACTTGTAATTTTGACTCTCATATGTTATCTTATTTGGTTTTGGTGTTGAGGTTTGCAGGTATCATGGTTACATATGAGGCGAATTCAGAATAATGTTGGTTGCTCACCCGCTCAACGGAATGCATAAAGGAACGAATATCGACGAGAAGGATACTTGTAGATAGCAGAATTTGTTTTAACGGAGTTATTGAAATAACGGGCCAGTACTCATCGGATTAATGAAGATAAGCAAGAGATTCCCAGTACGTTGACTGCGTGTTAATCAAAGAAAGAAGAACGCTAGCATTAAAGGGAGACGTGGTATTCATACCCAGTCTACTTATTCTCAGTAAATGAAATCCAACCAAATTAACTAATTCATAGACAAGACCGTCGAGGATTGCTGAAAGTCATTATGTTGTTGTTAAATGAGATATCAACCGCTGGATTACTGTTTACCTATTACGAGTTTGTTGAGAATATTTCGGGGATCTACAAACTGAACTGTACGCAAAGATGACTCAGAATTCCATGTGAACGTATTTCGAACTGCTGCGTGGAATTTTGTGTTGGTTATCAAAATTTTATGGACTTATTATGCGAAGCATGGAAACCAATTTCATTTTATTTTTATTTTTTAACTATGAACTCGCCAGGGCAAAGCAAGGATCTCTCGTTTATCTTTCTATTCTTTCCTTCTCGATTTCTATTTTTATTTTTTCCTTTCTCCCTATCTTTAATATTCAGATCTATTTGAAAAAAGGAGATGGTTAATTTCTTTTATTTTGCAGGGCTAGTCAAGCGTTGGATATTTTACCTGAAGCAAATCATTGAGATCGTTGCGTGAAAACTCGACTCAAGAAAACTGCCAAATTGTTGAAAGATTTACCAAGTTATCCAAAGAACTTTACAGTGCGTAGTTTATCCGAGATGATTGTTGTTAGGCAGAGATTATTACGGCATTCTCACCAGATTATTGCCCATAATGTTTCGAGAAGATCACTCATATTAAGAGCTCTGTCGATTAACAAAGAAAACAGGAGTTACGTGGAGTTTTAATGAAGACTGCCACATCCATGCTTAATGAAGACTGATAAACACGTCGAAGATAACGGACTTATCTATGCTGTCACGAGTTCATCATTCATAGGCGCAGAGACCAGATCACCAAATTGATATCAAGAGCCTATGAATATATCTTAGATGTTCCGGTTGATTTAGATTAAATTATGGTTTGGTTTTTCTTGTGATTCAATTTCATTTGATTTATCTTTGAATCATATTTTAATCATTTGTAATCTGGATTGAAGGTATTTCGAAAGATACCGCATCAAACAAGATGAATTTGATTGATTAAGAGAATCGCGGGATTATTCCAGGGTTGGTTGGAAACATGATCATTCTCCAGCAGTATCGTTTCAGCTCAGGTACTTTGGCGAACAACAAGAAAGGATTATAACCAAAATATATGAGGAATAACGCATTCTGTGTTACGGGCTCGAGCGAAAATAGAAAACCGTTATTTGTATCTGATTGCTTATTTAAGCAGTGGAGAATTCTATTGTAAAGATGGGGGTTTCTCAGCAGAACAAAGAGGAATTTGTTATTCTCAGTTCTGTTTCCGTTTATAAATCTTTATGGTTATAGATAGGAGGGGAGACACTGCCAGAGGGGAAAGAGATCTGCAGTTTTTGAAGGTCTTTACCTGGGAACTGTAGGATATTTATTTTTCTGTAATGTTTATTCCAGGAGAAGAATCAGTAATCTTCTCTGCTACTGTTTATGGATATCGATGGAAGCCTTGTGTTATTTCTACCCAGGCATAATTTGAGACCAGAGATCATTGACATTGCAATCATATTTGTACTTGATTGGGATCTGTAAGATTTTATTTTTACAGTTGAATAGAAGTTTGCTGAGAGATTTTATGCTCTTTTATAAATCAATATTCAATACTCAATTGATAATGCTAGATGACTGCAAATTTGATGTGTAAACAATATGTAAAAGGTTATTGTTAATCTTATGATATTGATGCTTCAAATGTTTAATTGTTTATTTAAACTTTGTTTTAAATAAACCAGTAAACTAAAATTATTCTTTTAAATGTCAAAACTTTCAAGCTTGCTCCTCATCGGGATAGTTAGGATAGAATAGATTAGAGTTTTCGATTTTATTTTGTAGTTGAATCTATGGGATTTTTAGGAGCTACTAAACTGTTGTTTACAGTTTAGCAACTACTAAATTTTCTGTTAGATTAGGTTAACTTGCATCTTAAGATTTTAATTGCAGTTTTAGGCATTCAGATAAGTGGTTTGAGAGACTCTCTATTTTGAGAGCACATCACACAGGCAGCAGGGCCTTTATTCCTGTGAGAGTTAGCTATTTCAAACACATCGGAAGCTGCTGTAAGCAACCTATGTGGGCTATCTCTCCTTCGTTGGCCCCGGTCACAAAATCGGGCCAACAGGACTCTATTTTGAATGTATGTGGCACAATTTATTGCCTCATCCCAAAGCCTTGTAGATAAATACTTTTCCTCAAGCATACATGTGGCCATTTCCTTCAATGATTTGTTCTTCCTCTCAACAACACCATTCTGCTAAGGTGTATATGGAGTAGAGTGTTGCATCTGAATGCTTGAAGAGGCACAAAAATTGATGAAAATCATATTTTATGTACTCCCCACCATTATCAGATTTGATAATGTTGATATTTCTACCAAATTAGTTCTCAACCGAGGCCTTGAAAAGATTGAACAGACCAAAAACTTCAGACTTTAACTTGATGAAATAGATCCAACAATACCTGGAAAAGTCATCTATGAAGGTGAGGATGTATTTGGAATGGTTCAAGGACTCATGGGGTGTTAAATTTTGAGCATTAATTCACAATACTTTAGGATCTTTGCTGAGAGAATAACATATACAGTATATCAATGCATGATAATCACAATATGAAAAGCATCACAAGAATCAAAAGCATAAGAGACAAGAGACACAGAGTTTCCGTGGGGAAAACCCTAAGGTGAAAAACCCCACAACTTCCTCAGAGATAGAGAGAGAAATGGCTCAACCAAAGTACAACCAAAATACACTGAGATAGTCTCCTGGTAGCAGATGATCCTCCTCCTCACTAGTGCGCCACTTTCTAAGTGAGAGTGAGTTACTTTTCTGAGTGATCTTAATAGAGATCACCTGATCTCTATTTATACTAATCTGTTTGCCCAGTGACCTTATGGGGCCGACTTGTCTAGCTAGGTACATACACATTATAATATATATATTTCAGGGCCGACCCCACACATGGTGGTCTAATAACCCATCAGCAAGTACACACACTTGCGACACTTGTCAATCCACATGACGACACTTCCTTATAGAGGAATAACACATCTCTAATAAGGGTACAATAAATATATATGAAATACATAGATAAAATACATTCCGAAGTTACATATACATCAACACTCCCTCTTAACTAGGAAGGTATTTCTCGACACAAATCTGCTAGACAAATCTTCTTCTCGGGATCACCGTCATCGATGCATCGTCATCATCATCGTCACTGCTGCTGCTATCTCAACCAATCTCTGACTCTACTCATCATAGGAAGTTCTACAGAGCCAGTCCTTTTTCATACTGGATGTAGGCCCGCCACCTGCAGGTCTTCATCATCACTAGCCATACTGTGGAAATCTCAGGACTTATTACATGCGTCACAAAACCTTAAAAGAGTCTCTTGACTAGCAAGAACCCTAAAGAGCATCTGAGGCCTTTTTCATCCTGTCCAGATCTCCAGGACTTATTACATGTGACCCCACCACAAAACCTCGAAAGAGGATCCCAGGACTGATTACGAGCACAAGGCTCAACCTATCGGATCTCCCAGGGCACAAATTACATGTGGTCACCACAAAACCTCGAAAGAGCATCCCAGGACTGATTACGAGCACAAGGCTCAACCTATCGGATCTCCCAGGGCACAAATTACATGTGGTCATGGAAAAACCTCAAAAGAGCATCCCAGGACTGATTACGAGCACACGGCTCAACCTATCGGATCTCCCAGGGCACAAATTACATGCCATAGGACAAAACCTCGAAAGAGCATCTGCCAGATATCCCAGGGCACAAATTACATGCCATAGGCAAAACCTCGAAAGACTATCTGCAGATCTCCCAGGGAACAAATTATATGTCCTCCCAAGCAAAACCTCGAAAAAGCATTTGCCAGATGTCCCAGGGTACGAATTACATGCCATAGGCAAAACCTCGAAAGACCATCTACAAATCTCCCAGGGCACAAATTACATGCTTATCTGCACAACCTGTTCCACGGCCACAAAGTATCAACCTGATACTCACCATACATCATCCTGATGTACACATGATCATCCTGATCATCATCACTGCAACATCCTGCTGCATGTCATCTGGAGCAACATCCTGAAGCTCGTCATCCATGATCATCCTGATCATACAATGTATCTACCTGATGCATACCAAGTATCTACCTGATACATATCATCATACATGATCCACCTGATCATACAGTGTATCCACCTGATACAAATACATGATACATATCACCATACATGACCCACCTGATCATACAATGTATCCACGTGATACATATACAGATACATGGTCCAAGCATCCAACATGATGCTTATACAAAATACATACACATGATCCAACCGATCATATCCAACATCCAACATGATGCATACATACATACATAAAAATGATCCAACTGATCATATCCAGCATCCAACATGATGTGTACATACATACAAAAATGATCCAACTGATCATATCCAGCATCCAACATGATGTGTACATACATATACAAAAAATGATCCAACTGATCATATCCAAGCAGAAACTAGAACATCATCCTGATGCTCATCATCCAGCGCTTACATCCACAACCATGTGAAGGATCCTCCTTCCAACATGCTTGGAATGGCTTCAGCAAATGTGACCATCACTTCTTCCTCGAAGTGTCATCAATCTAAAGAACGCCAAGCCTCTCTCTGAAGTACTCGAACTTCACCCTGGCTAGTGGCCTCGTCAGCACATCTACAATCTGCTCGTCCATCGCAACATACAGGAGCTTCATAGCTCCTCTCTGCACCATATCCCTGATATAGTGATATTTGATCTCTATGTGTTTCGACCTATCATGAAACACTGGGTTCTCGGACAGCTTCACACAACTCTGGTTATCATAGAAGATACCAGTAGCATCCAACGGGAGATCAAATAACTCAGACAGTAGTTTCCGTAGCCATACTGCCTCACAACTAGCTGAACAGGATGCAACATACTCTGCCTCAGCTGTACTCAGTGCTACACAGGACTTCTTCCTGCTAAACCAAGAGATCACACCTGATCCCATACTGAAGCAGCACCCAGATGTGCTCTTCCTATCTGCATCACTACCAGCCCAATCTGAATCAACATAACCCTGCAGGTTGAACTTTTGATTCGCCTCATACTTGAGCCCATAATCCACTGTACCCTTTAGGTACCTCAGAACATGCTTTACAGCAACTAGGTGAACACTCCTCGGATCTGTCAGAAACTGCCTCAATGTGTTCACAGCAAAGCAAATGTCTAATCTCGTGTTCGTCGGGTACATCAAGGACCCAATCATCTGACAATACATAGAGACATCAATCGGCTCAGATGAAGCATCACATAGAAGCTTCAGATTCGATGCCATAGGTGTGGCCATGGCCTTGCAATCCATCATCCCGAATCTCTTCAGGATATCTACTGTGTACTTCCCTTGACCAAGGAAGATCCCACCTGCACTCTGCCACACCTCCATACCTAGGAAATAGTGCATCATTCCCAAATCTTTCATATCGAATTCAACAACAAGCTTCCTCTTAGTATCTGCAATCAGTCTGTCATCTCCTGTTACAAATAATTCATCCACATACAGGAGTAGAATCACAGGATTCCCTTCCTCAACCTTGTAGTAAAGGTTGGAATCCGCTTTACTCTTGGTAAAGCCCAAACTAGATAGGAAGCTGTCCATCCTACCATACCAAGTTCTGGGGGCTTGTTTCAAGCCATACAAGGCTTTCTTCAATCTGCATACATATGACTCCCTGTCATGTATTTCAAAATCGAGTGGCTGCTCCACATATACTTCCTCTTCAACTACACCATTCAAGAAAGTAGTCTTGACATCCATCTGGTGTATTTTCCATTTCATTCCTGCAGCCAGGGCAAGTACTGTTCTGATGGAAGTATACCTGGCTATAGGTGCAAAAGTTTCTTCATAATCTATTCCCTCTTTCTGAGAGAAGCCACGAGCTACGAATCTTGCCTTGTATTTCTCTACACTGCCATCTGTAGCATGCTTGATTTTGAAGATCCATTTAGAAGTCACAATAGACTTCTCTTTAGGTCTTGGGACAACATCCCAAACATCATTCTTCATTATTGATTGGTATTCCTCAACCATGGCATCCTTCCATTCTTTCTTTTCCGCTACTTCTTCATAACTAGAAGGCTCTTTGTTCATAATGTCACAAAGTAAAGCAACATAGCTGGTATGTGATCTGGTTCTCTTCTTTGCTCTGTGTTCTTCTTCTGGAATGCCAAATATTTCTGCATCTTGAATGAGCTCTCTAGCCTATGCAGGTTTCCTCTTGTGAGAGTTATCCTCACGGGGTGGATCTACAGGTTCTTGCGGATCTTCAAACTCACGAACAACTTCTGAAACTGCTTCAGTCATGGTAGTGTCTTGAAATCTAGTTTCCTTAGGTTCTTCATAAAATTCGATAGGCGCCTTCCTTGATTTGATGAATGCTGAGTTTTCATCAAATGTTACATCCCTACTGACATCAATCTTCTTGAACCCTGGAAAGTATATTCTGTAGGCCTTCCAGCTTTCATTGTAACCCACAAAGATACACTTCTTTCCTGAAGGATCTAGTTTAGTCCTCTTTTCCTTTGGGACATGAGTGTATACTGGATAACCAAATATTCTGAGATGGTTGACTTCAGGTTTCTTACTAGAAATGACCTCTTCTGGTGTCTTGTTGTCCAATATCTTGTGGAGTGTTCTGTTCTGCACATATATAGCTGTTCTAGCTACTTCTGCCCATAGATGCATAGGTAGATCCTGGTCATGCAGCATTGCCCTTGATGCTTCCATGATAGTTTTGTTCTTCCTTTTTGTAACTCCATTCCGTTGAGGATTATAAGGAGCAGTCAACTCCCTCTTAATCCCTGAATCACTGCAAAGCTTCTTGAAGTCACCTGAGGTGAATTCTCCACCATTGTCGGATCTAAATGTTTTGATCTTCTTGTCAGTTTGATTCTCCATCAAGGTTTTGAATTCCTTGAACTTATCAAACACCTCATCTTTGTTCTTCAAGAAGTATACCCAAGTCTTCCTGGAGAAGTCATCAATAAATGAGACATAGTAAACATACCCACTAAGAGAACTGGATGACATAGGACCACATACATCTGAGTGGATGATTTCCAGGATATCTTTTTCCTTGCTTTCACTACTTGGGAAATCCTTCTTAATGTTCTTACCTTTTTCACATCCTTTGCAAACACCTTCATGTTTGGTCTTGATTTCAGGAAGACCCTCTACAACCTTGCTTGCAATTGGAAGTGCCCTATAGTGCATATGAGCAAGTCTTCTATGCCAAAGTTCACTTGGCTTCATGGATTCATGCACCATGGCATGTTCAGGTTGTCCCTTCAATTTATACAAACCTCCCTCTTGCTCTCCAATCACTACTACATCATCGATTGTTTTACCCTTTGGCCACATTAGGACTTGGCCATCCACAAATGCAACCCTCATACCTTTTGCATCCAATGCAGAGATGGAGAGTAAGTTATTCTTGAGCCCAGGTACATAAAGGACTTATTTCATCTTCAAAGATTTTCTAGAATCTAGGTTGTAGGAGGCTTCACCACTTCCTTTGATTGGGTATTGATAATCATCCCCAAGTTTCACCTTATGGGGTGATTCATGTTCAAATAGATTCACAAAAGATTCCTTAAACCCAATCATGTGTTTGGAAGCCCCACTATCAATCAACCAATCATTACAACCATGGGAGATAGTACCTGTGAGAGCAGAGATTAGAACATACTCTTCTTCACTTGATGAGTCAACATCACTATCATCACTTTCTGCCCTAGCCTTCTTCTTTGGAGGTCTATCATCCTCGGCAGCATGAGCATGAAACTTTCTTTTGTTGCCCTTCTTCTTCTTGCTAGAGTTGTTTTTATTATCCCTTTTGTTCTTGGGACAATCTGAAGCAAAGTGACCCTTCTCATTGCATGTGAAGCATCTTAGATCCTTCTTATTCTTTTGATAGGATCTTTTGTGGTGAGAGTGCTCCTTCTTGGGCTTGCTTCTTTTGGTGTGAGCTGCAAGAGCTTGATCTTCACCTCCCATCTTTTCCTCTCGGGCCACAAGCCTAGCTTCTTCTTGAGAGCATTCTTCCCGCAATCTGCTGAAGGAGATCAACTTCTTCCTTGCACAAATTCCTTGAATGAAGGAATCCCATGACCTGGGTAGGCCATTTAGAGTGGTCATCACCACTTCACCATTCTCCACCATTTCATCCACTGCTTCTAGTTGTTCCTTGATCTGGGAGACCCTTGAAAAATAAGATTGAATGGTTTCTCCATTCTGAAACTTTACTCCTTTCAATTGGTTCTGTAGGGTCATCTTCCGATTTATGTTCTTCCCTTCAAATAGCTTGGTCAAAGAGTCAAACATCTCCTTGGGTGTCTTTAGAGAGGACACATGGGGTATGAGATGATATTTAATGGAATCAGTAATGATTCTCTTTGCCTTGACCAAGTTCTTCTTATGCAATACCTTGGCCTCTTCATCCTCTGGGATAGGGATGTCTACTTTGACATATGAGTCCAATGCATTCTCTTCCAGGATAAACCCAATCCTATACTTCCAAGCTCGGAAGTGATCAACTCCTTCAATCTTATCCTAAATCTTGGTGTGGTGAGACATCTTAAAGAGTACTTCAAATGGAAATAGAAAAGATTTAGATCTTACCACTTGAAATGCTGAAAACTGGATCTGGTCCTGGATTAGGGTTTGTCGGAAAAACCCTAAAAATTCAAAATGTGAATTTCAATTTTCTGAAAGGATAGAAAGATGCGCCTTGATGAACTGATCAGCCTGCTGTATTCAGAATTTGAGATCAGCAAAGCTTTACCCTTCAGATTTTTCTTTTTGTTCTCCCGGGTTCACTAGGGAGAGCCCTGGATTAGGGTTTGAGTTTCCCAGAGATCTACCCAACCAAAAATCTCGATCCAAAGCTCTAAACTTCGATTTTTTCAAGGAGCTTCCAGCTATGTCTTCAGATTTCAGAAATTCATATTTTTGTGGAAACCCTAATTTTTAGGGCCAAATCTGAAAATGCTCAGAATTGAATTCTGATTGGACAGATAGATGTTCCTTGATGAGTAGAATCAATCTACTATACTGCTTTTCCAAAATCTGTGGAGAGAAACCCAATAAACAAGAAACTCAAGTTTTCGTCACTACAAAATGTCTTCTTCTTAGGTTAGCTCTGATACCATGTTAAATTTTGAGCATTAATTCACAATACTTTAGGATCTTTTCTGAGAGAATAAAATATACAGTATATCAATGCATGACAAGCATCACAAGAATCAAAAGCATAAGAGACAAGAGACACAGAGTTTCCGTGGGGAAAACCCTAAGGTGAAAAACTCCACAACTTCCTCAGAGATAGAGAGAGAAATGGCTCAACCAAAGTACAACCAAAATACACTGATATAGTCTCCTAGTAGCAAATGATCCTCCTCCTCACTAGTGCGCCACTTTCTAAGTGAGAGTGAGTTACTTTTCCGAGTGATCTTAATAGAGATCACCTAATCTCTATTTATACTAATCTGTTTGCCCAGTGACCTTATGGGGCCAACTTGTCTAGCTAGGTACATACACATTACAATATATATATTTCAGGGCCGACCCCACACATGGTGGTCTAATAACCCATCGACAAGTACACACACTTGCGACACTTGTCAATCCACATGACGACACTTCCTTATAGAGGAATAACACATATCTAATAAGGGTACAATAAATATATATGAAATACATAGATGAAATACATTCCGAAGTTACATATACATCAACATGGGGGAATGGACCTGATATGTCACTGTGAATAAGCTCCAAGGGTGCAGAGGTTCACTCAATTTTGGATCTCCCATACTTATGCTCAAGGTGTTTTCCTAGGATGTAACTTTGACAAACACCTTTGGAAAATCTGATATTGGGCAGCCCTGTGACCATTTCTTTCTCATGAAGTTGGGAAAGGTATTTATAGTTTAGGTGGCTAAATATTTCATGCCACGATTTGCTTGATCATTGGCATGGGTTAAAAGAGCAGAAGGTGAGGGGAATGGTACAAAATGAGAAAACTTGTAGATTCTAGAGCTATGGTCAGCAGTGCCTAATGCAACAATTCGGCATGTTGACATTTCACAGCTCTCAACATCATTTGGTGTAAAGGTCACCTTTTTGGGTGAACCTATGTGGGTCATCTGGTATACTGACAAAAGGTTAGCATCAAGTCCAGGAACATACAAGACATTATTGAATGAGCCAAAATCGAGATCTATGCTGCCTTTACCTTTGCTTGAAGTTTCAGAATTGTCACCCAACACAATATTTGGACCACAGGAAGAGTCAAATGAAGTAAAGAACTCACTTGTAGAAACCATGTGCCTTGAAGCTCCAGAATCAATAATGAGTGAGGTAGGCTTGGATGTGCTTTCCATCAGTGCATTCACTCTCTCCTTATCTTCAAAATTTTGTCCTCCATCCTTCCTCCTTGCACTCTCAGGAAAGGAATGTTGGCTTTCTCCAGGAGTAGAGCAATTTGATCAATGGTTTTCTTCATGCAGGAGCTTTCAGGATGAAAGCCCCTGCTGCAATAAGTACACTTTTCCTTCTCATTCTTCTTATTTGGATTCTTCTTTGAGTGGTAGGAGGCTTCGGGAACTTTCTGCTTGTATTTCCTCTGATCAGTGGGCTTCTTGAAGTTGCCCTTCTTCTTCCCTTTCGAACCCTTTAAATCTCCAACATTCAGACAATGGTATTTTGATGGATTTTTTATGGCTCCCATCAAGACCAATTTTTCTTGTTCTTGTGTAAGAGACTCCATGAATTCTGAGAGAGTGGGACTCTTCTAGTTTCGAACTGCTTTTCTAGTTGCATGAAAGGTTGAAACAAAGACTGAATAATCTGGGCCAAGCTTGCAGAGGATGGCCAAGATTAGTTGCTCATATTTTTTATCAATACCACATTGCTTCAACTATAGAAAAACTGAATTGAATTTGGATAAGAAATCCTGTAGGTTATCAAAATTATGTGAACTCAATGAAACTAGTTCATTATCCAGTTGGTGGCCTCTTAATTCATCAGTCTTGCCAAATAATTCTTGAAGCTTTATCCAAACTTCATTGGGAGAGGTAAGACCATCGATATGGAATAGAAGTTCCTTGGATGTAGTGAGACACAATAAGCCATAGGCTTCATCTCTTTGATTATACCACTTTGATTTCTCAATTGCTGAGGTTGGCTCAGCTTCAGTTGCCATAGTCACCCTGTAGAGGCCTTTGCTCCTAAACATGATCTCCATCTGCGCTTCCAGTCAAAATAATTGAATGGAGTGAGGATGATTTGATGTGACAGATCCATGGAATCTCTAAAATAAATTTTGGATTGATTCGGGTACGCACCTGGATGCTCAGTTGCGCCCTCTGGATGATAGAATGCGCCTTGTGGATGAATTACTGCGCCCTCATTGAGACTAGTTGGATCCTGCAAGACAATAGAAGAAGAAAGGAATATCTTGATAGCTATGATACCATGTGAAATTTATTTCACACCAAGATCTGATCAAGAAATTACACACTCACAGAATATCTCACATAACTAGTCAAGAACACTGAAATTTACTCACATAAGATGCAAACTGAATTACTCAAGAGAATAATATTACATCAGCCAACCTTGGTAAATTAAATGGATTTCAATAATAATTTTACATCATATATTCGAATGCATAAGGATGCCATTAGAAACCTCACAAAACCAAACTTACTAAAATGATGCAAAACCCCCCTAGGTGGCAAGTGTGTTCTCCAAGTCACACCAAAGGCTCACGAATTTATGACTTAGTGATAATATAGTGATGTGTGATGAAAAAACATGCTAAATCCCAAAACCGGAAGGAAGAAACATCGAGTGAAAGTGGTCCAAAAAATAGTTTCCCTAGTCAACTAGCTTTTCACCTTTCACCCAAAAGCAGTAAAAAGCAGTAATGTGCCTTTCTCACCAGAATCTTATCCAGAATCACCAGAAATGCGCTCAAGTAACTTAGGAAGCTTGTGGTCCACACCAGGAAGACTTGTGGTCCCCCCAAAGATGCCTTGTGGTCCACACAATGACTCATATGCCAACTATCTAGTCTAATACATAGTAATTAATCATAAAATGATTAATTAATGCCTCTAATGTATTAATTGACATAGGTATGGGATTTAAATATTCCAACAGAAAGATGTAGAAGTTCCTAAGAACTTAAGGTATGACTTCAATCTTATCCTTTCTCTCTTCTACATGGCACTTCTCGTTCACATTTATCAGACAAATACATTAGAGGATGGGGTCAACTTGGTCATTACACTATAAAAGAGGGCTATGATAAAATTGTGAGTAGATTTCCCTGTTCCCCCTTCTCCCATATATGGGAAAAATATGGCATTAGGATGGATTTCCAAAGCTCAGTATCTTATGTTGGATATTAGTTCAAAATCAATCTCTCATGACTGAAAAATTGAAGACTCTCACAACTGAAAACTTGAAAAAAAAAAGGCATTCACAGTCCTTCTATATGTTTCCTGTGCAAGAAGGATGAGGAGAGATACATGCATCTTTTTTCAGAAAGTGACTATTTCAATTAGGTCTGGGATAACATCCTTGGAAAAATATGCTTCACTACCATTCTCCATGGTAGCTAGAGTGATCTCTTTTTGAATTGGAAGAATTTCGATTAGGGTTCCTTTAAGAACAAGCCCTCCCTTGACCAGATATGGAAATCCCTCCCTAAATGTGTTTGTTGGTCAATCTAGTTGGCTCAAAATAAGGAAATATTTGACCATAAGAATTTTCCTCCCCCCTTAGAGCTTCCAAAGCCAAGGCCTTGCTCTAGGATTATGTTCTCTCATGAGCAATCCTTGGCCTAGCTGTTGAGCCCCTCACCTCGTAGGAATAACTTTGGGTGTCCGATATCTTGCATTTCTTTACACATATAAAATACATGTGATGGTGTGTTGCTTAAAGGACTTATTACTTTATTTGTATGAATTTGGACTATAGTTTAGAGTTTCTTGACATGTGAATAAAAGAATTGCACATATTAAGGTACAATGCACCATCAAACAAATTCAAAGATTCAGCGCACAATCAAATGAAGGTATGGGATTATTCCACTTCCAAAAAGAGTATCAACACATGAGGGGCATCATACCTTATCCAACCAATAGTAAAAAATTATAGGATTTGTATAATTGTGAACATCCTAGCTGGGCACAAATTTAGAAAACAACTTGTAACTAATTACAAGTATATAGTTTTTTTCTTTTAATTAAAAATTTAAAGTATTTATGATAGAAAATACCATTTGAAAACTATAAAACAATGGTATCTTCCAAGATGATGGCATAGATACTCACTGGAAAGATAGCTCTGTATACAGTTCTTTTCCAATATATATTTACAGTTCTAGTTCTATTTTATCGTGTGACGTAACCATCTCTTGAAGGGGGCCTACTTTGAGAGGTTGGTTCTTTGGTTCTATTTATACTATCTCTATTTTTTAGTACAAACGCTTCCTTATTATTGTGTGTATATGCAATTTGAGACTAGTTTTACATTGTGCAAATGGGTCTTACTTCAGAGCATGAGTTTCATATGTATTAAAACCCTCAATATACGCCATCGGATGATCAATGAATCCACAACTTCCTTGTATTGATTTCTTTAGGATTTGTTTTATTAGTTATAAATGGTAGCTAGACGGTAAATTAAATTTTCTATAGCATTATTTGTTCTATAGATTTTCAAAACATGAATAGGAGTCATCCTCCCCTATAATGCTCTTTCATGTACATAAATTCAATTCCCTGTAGCATAAGCCAGATTATGATGTATTGAAATAATAAATTATTTGTTGTATTTTCCTATAACTTGCACTCTATAGGATTCCAAATCATAATTTCCTCTCCTCAAACTCCTTGTACATCGCTCTCTAATTCAATTCATGTATATTCAATTTGTGTATGCAATTCCATATATAGAATCCCTGTAAATAATTTGTGTCCATACCAAGACTTTATAAACAATAGCATACCTTCCTAACGTGGATTTCTAGTCATCTAATCTATAGGGAATGAAATAGGTGTTAACTATAACCTCCCATAGAACTATTATGTTCATTGCTGACTATTTCTTATAACTAGACTTATGTAGCATGGATTTCTTGTCATCTATTAATCTATAGTGAATCAAATAGGTGTTAACTATAACCTCCCATGGCACTATTATGTTCGTTGCTGACTATTTCTATAACTAGACTTTTGAAATATGTTTATGTTTAATCATCCCACAGCTAGCATAGCATACAAACATTTGGCTTCAAATATTATTAACATTTAGGTGATAATGTAGGTGAATGACCTCAGCATGGCATGTTAATAATAATTTCCCTATATATTATTTCATGTATGTAACACATATATCGTAATGGTGTGCTTTATGTTATTTTACTTTAATAAAGGTGTATTTTAACCTTTGTTTGAAAACACTTTATTGAATGTGTAAGGTTTATTATATTTTAACCCTTATTTGATAACACTTTATTGGTAGTCATATTTTAAGTTACTTTATTTTGGTTCATTAACTTTTCAAGAGTGAAATTAATTATATAGTTAGTAGGCTAGGAATATTACTTCACTTAGTAGGATAGTATTGTTTCATTCACTTTATTTGGTATTCTATAAATAATTAGTAACTTAGTTTCTAATCTTTAATACTTAATCCTTAATATTTTGTAGTGATTAATATTTGGTAATTATTGTATAAGTTGTTTACAATTAGTTTAACTTTGTATATATTTGAGCATTGTTGTATATAAATTCATCATAGGCAATTGTAGAAACCAGTTAAACTTACGCGGCCTACTCTTTACACACAGTAGGGGTATCTCGTAAACTTATTGTAAGCCATGGGTTGGCATTTAAATGATCCAGCGAACCCTTAACTCCAAACATCATTTGGATGCACATAAAATCACTGCCATTTTTGTTGTCGTTGTCACAGAGACACCAAGGAGCAAGATCCTTAGACTACAATGGTAATGCATTTAAAATTAGGCCATATATTCGCATGATTTGTGTTATAAACTACAATATCTCTTTTCCTTTTAATAAAAATCTTGATTTATCCTTGCTCCATATATCCTTTGTGCAAAGATAAGAGTCAAAATGTGTGAATAGAACTAGAGACTCTAAGGGATGATTTTGTAAGACAGTAATTGCTACCTAGTTCATTAATCGTTTGGTAGGAAATCAAGACAAAATGGAAGATATGTATGGGAATGAACAAAATATTCCAATTGAAGAAGTAGTATCGAATGAAGTACATTCTCCATATGCATTTGTCATTTTAAACCCCTTAGTTATGGTACCTACCCTAACAGGGGAATTAATGAGTGGACAAAGCACCCAAGATTATCCTGAATGACCGAGATCTGAATCTAAATATTTTAAACTAGAGTCTTCCTCTTCACTAGAAACATTATTTTTTGAATATTCCAAATCATTTAGAGGGACTCTACCATTTTGGGGAAATTCTTTATATAATATGGATAAGGAAGAAGGTATGGGTTGTTCCCGGTCAGAATATATTATATTTGAATTTCCTATTCAGGAAATAGATGCCATTGTCCAAATGAAAAACATTCCATCCTATTCCTTACCTACCTTCCATGGTTTAACCAGTGAAGATACAAAAACATTCCTCTTTGATTTTGATGTCCTTTTTTGAAGTTATGACTACTCCTCTGATTCCCAAAATATTAAACTATTTCCAACTACCCTCAAGGAAGAAACTCTCTGTTTTTTTATAGGGCTTGGTGGGAATTCTATCCAAACATGGGATCAAATGAAACAATCATTTCTAAATAAATATCAGGATTACTATAAGGAAAAATATTCATGTGAGGATATTTTCAAAATGACATAGAAAGCGGATGAGAGGTTGCAATACTATGTAGAAAGATTCCAATACAACCTTTAGAGATCCACACAACACCAGTTGATTATAGACACACTTCGCACCATATTTCTTCGAGGTATTCGAGATGAATATCTTGATGTGTTGAATCTAATGGGTACAGGGTATGTTTCCCAATTATCATATGAAGCTATCTATAAAATGTTCGATGTTATTCTCGAGGTAGTTTCAACCATGGTAAGGGTATTTTAGATAGTTCTTCACACACTACTAGATCTCCATGTGGTAGTGTTACTGGGGTTGAAATAGAGAATATGTTAGATTATCTTATAACCAATATCCTTAGTTCTTTCACTTCCCAATTAGATATCATGAGAATAAATATGAATAAAGAAGAGGAAGAATTTCCTTTAGCTATTTTTTTCTCCAGGTGCTAGAAAAAGAACCCTTTGTGAGAATGTCCACTCAATATTGCAGAAATTTGTGCTATTTGTGAGCAAATTCATGCAACTAGTAATTGTCCTTCACTAACGAATATTAAATTTGTTTATGAAGGGAATAATGAAATGGTTAGGAAACTTTTTTTTGTCTCCCAAAAATGAACATGGACCCAACAAAATGCTCCACAAAATATAACACAAGATCCTGCAACAATCCTTTCTTTGTATTTCAACATCCAATATTCTCCGCAGGGTTGTTATGCACCCATGCCATGGCAACAATGGACCCCTCCAAGAGTCGATCCACCCTGGAAAAAAATTTGGTGAGGGTCATCTCCATATGGAAACATGCCTCAACAATCACAATCTTATGCCCCACAACAACAATATCCATTCCAACAACTACCACAACAACAACAATTCCAACTACCAGCCAATCAATCTCTTCAAAGGCCTCAACAGATTCTTTCCCAACCCATACCTAACCTGAACAATAAAGTAGTTCAATCCGCTTACACTGTTGAGATACATAATTCCCATGTTTTCTTGGTTTTCCTACATACAGTATTTCCTCTATAGAGTGTCAAGACAAACAATTGTGGTCAGGGAACATTGTCACGAGAAATTCCCTGATTATTCAAGAGAAAGACGACGAGGAAGATTATGTTACGGAAAATTATCAAGTTGAATGAACCAATACACCACCACAAGTCTTACATAAATCTTCCTTAAAAAAATAAACTCAATCATCTGATCTAGTTGTAATGCCTCCTTATCCCGAAAGATTGAATATAGCCAAACCCCTTTCATATCTAGAGTTCAATTTCCTGGGAAAATTATGAGATATGAGTCTTAAGATCCCCCTATAACAATCCATAAAAGACATTATGATCTATGCTAAGGTTTTTTGGGAGCTATTCCTAAGAAAACCAGGGAGGAAAAAGAAGGATCCCCAAACTATACATGTAGTTGGAAATATAGTTGATTTGATGTTAGGAAGAACCTTTACGAATAAATACTTATATCCAGGAAATCCAATTGTTCATACCCATATCAACAACATTCACATTCCAAAAACTCTCGTTTATTTAGGGGTTGTTATTAATATTATGAAAAAAAAAACCATGAAAAAAATTCAAATGACTGGCATGATACCTACCCCTACAATGCTTCAATTAGCTTATAGATATATTGTGAAACTAGAGGAGATTTTGGAAGATGCAATAGTCTCTATCAATTCATGGGAATATCGAATTGATTTCATTGTTCTACAACTAAAATCTAATTTAGGAGGTTATTCATTGATTCTAGGTCGACCTTGGTTAGCCACTGCTAATGAATATATTATATGTCGGTCATGCAATATGACCATCACTTATGGGGATTATACAAAGGAAATTTCATTATATCCTCTTTCTAAACCAAGTTCTCCATATGAAACACCCATTTGGATTGAAAATGAAGATAGTGAGGATGATAATGTTCAACAACTACTTATGATTGAATCGTCCCTCTCCTTTAAACATAAGATTGAAGATGATGTCATGTGTGATCTCCTCACTAATATGCATTCACCCATCAATCACCTTATGAGTATGATGGAAAATGCATGTTCTACCTCTGCAATTCAAACATATGTCCAATCCATGCTTTCTTATTCAATATATTGTATCTGAAACAAATAGTGACCCAGTAGAGACTTTTCTAGGAAAAACACTCAACATCAATCCTCACATGGAACCATCACAAACACATAACTTGATTAAGATGTTGCAATTGCATGTTGAAGAATTTGCATGGGATTACATGGATATGAAAGGAATTCATTGAATTTTATTCACACATCACATTTACATTAAACTACATTATTGGCCAATAAGATAGCCACATAGGCAGATGAACCCCGCTCTCCGAGATATAGTTAAAGAAGAACTACATAATTTACTTAATGTTGACTTTATCCATCATATCTTGGATAGTAAATGGGTCTCTCCATTGGTGATTGTTCCAAAAAAGAATGTGAAATGGAGAATTTGCATCATTTATCATTAACTAAACTATTCAACTCTCAAGGATCACTTTCCTCTTCCCTTCATTGATTAGGTATTGGACAACATGGAATAATTATTTCTCATTTATTGATTGTTTTAGTGGTTATAATCAAATCCAAGTAGCCCCTGATAATCAATACAATACAACCTTCACCTAGCCTTGGGGAACGTATGCCTAGCGGGTACTACCTTTTGAGATATGCAATGCTCCAACAACATTTTAGAGGTTTGTCCTTAGAATATTTGCAGATATAATACATGATTGTGTTGCAGTGTATACAGATGATTTCATTGCGTATTGAAACACCTTTGAAGAAGCATTAAATAACCTCAAAAAATTCCTCGTCCGGTACAAATAAACTCATTTTTCCCTTAGCAATGAAAAAGTGTCACATACTACTTACATAAGGGATTGTGTCAGGGCACCGTATCTCATTTGAAGGCATTAAAGTCGAACCAACAAATATTGAGTTAATTACCAACTTCCAATTCCAACAACCCAAAAGGAGGTAAGAAGTTCTTAGGACATGCATGGTATTATCATCAATTTATAGAAAAAATTCACCAAGATTGCTTCTCCATTATTCTCTTTATTATCGAAGGACGTGGAATTTTGTTGGACTAACTTTTGTCATATAGGTTTGAAACTTTGAAACCAAAATATGTTGCACCAATCTTGCGAGGACCAAACTGGTCCCTTCCTTTTCACATCTCAACGGATGCATCAAATATATCTATAGGTCCAGCTCTTGTACAATAGGAAGATCAAAAGTCATATGCCATCTAATTCATTAGTATGAATCTTTCTCTAGTGGAACTTAATGATACAGTAACTTAAAAGGAATTATTTGCAGTTATTCATGCAATCAATAAATTCTGAAATTGTATTACTAGTTTCAATGTGTTTATACATATTGATCATGCTACCATTTGTTATCTTATGAAAAAACCAATCACGAATGGAAGGGTGACCAGGTGGTTACTCTTACTCCAATAATTTGACATTATTATTTGTGGTGAGCCAGGAAAGGAGAATGTTGTAGTTGATTTTCTTTCACGAATAAATAATGAGGGGGATGCTAGTCCTACAGAGGATATGTTTCCTGATGAAAATGTATTTGGGTCATCTATTAACACTCCATGGTTTGTAGATATCACTAATTATCTAGTTGTATGGAAACTTCCACCACATCTCTCATCGAGAGAAAGATAGAAGGTGATTAGACAGAGTGCCATGTACTCGTGGGTTGAAGGCCAACCCTTACACACATGGCCATATCATGTCATCCATTGTTTTGTTCATGAGGATGGAATTTTTTATATATTGAATGCCTATCATGATGACCCTTATAGAGTTCATTTTGCGGAAAAAATAACTATGAATCATAAGTATTGTACCTAGGATACTACTGGCCCATTATTTTTAGGGACACCAACAAGTATGTTATGAGATGGGATATCTGCCAAAGGATGGGTAGACCAATTCAATAAAAAAAATGTCATTATAGCCTCAGAACTCTTGATTGATCCTTTTGAAAAATGGGATCTTGATTTTATCAATCCCATAAATCCACCATCATGACATAAGAGGCATATTTTGGTATGTACCAACTATGTAACCAAGTGGGTTAAAGCTAAGTCCCTACCGAAGGAAGAAAATAGGCAATGACATATTTCCTTTTCGAAGATATATTTCTTTAGATTGGTGTACGAAGAGAAATTGTCATGGATCAAGGTTCACAGTTCACTTCCAAGCTTATTCAACCTGTCACCTAGTAGTACAAAATCAAGCATCGAACTTTCATGTCGTATCATTCACAAGCTAATGGCCAAGTTTAAGTCACTAATAAAGTCCTGAAAAACATTATTACCAAAACAATGTAATTTCATTGGAAATATTGGACCGATAGGATTCTTGAAGCACTGTAGAAATATCAAACAACATGGTGCATCACCATAGGCTTTACTCCATATGAACTCATTTACGGTAAAAATGTATTTCTTCTTATTGAACTTGATATTAAAACCTTATGAACTACTTTACAAGTGAATATGGATTTGATGAAATTCCAACAACACCAATTGGCTCAACTTAATGAGTTTGATGAACTTTGGCAAGCTTTCATTCAATACACAACTTTGGTTTAGTAGTAGTGAGCGAAATGACACGATAATTTCATCAATACAAATAACTTATGTGAAGGAGACTGGGCTCTATTGTTTGACTCATTATATAAATTTTTCAATGGGAATCTTTGTGTTTGCTGGATGGAACCTTATGTGATAGATGTTGTGTACAACAACATGGAAATAAATATACAAACCTTTGATGATGATAAGATTCCATTAATAGTCAAAGGCCATCGACTCCAATTGTACAAGCCCCTATCCAAGGAATAATTCACTAGGGAAATCATTCATTATTATCAGGTAGAGTTCATAAGTAAGGTGGTTTCTCCACCTTTACTTAATACCTTTACTTACATAAGTTGTGTGTGTGTGTGTGTAATAAAAAGAGGAAAAAAACCAATAGCGAAAACCTAGTTTAATGCATTATTGGACTTGGTGATGCCTGAAAAACAGTTCTCTAGTGGGTATCATCAAGCAACAACAAAAATCAGCTGTGAAAACCTCTTATGAGGCTCATTTGGATAGATTTTGTTTGAAAACCCAACTTGCTGGCAGGCCTGCAAATTTGATTTTTTGTTTTAATAATTAATGGGTCAATACTTCACATTATTTTTTGCTAGCCTATTCAGGGACAAAGTGGCAGTCATTGTGTCACAATAACAACTCAACTTCAATTCAAAAAATATAACTTCCTCACAAGAACACTTTTTTCAAGAGTAGTCATAATTTCAAAAGATCAAGTGAAGAGCATAAGTCATCTACAAACACTTGAAACTTCATCATATGTTTCAACAAAATTATTATATTAGCATTGATGAAGTTTGATGTCCTACATTATGTCATAGGTTACTCATCAACGGGGAAACACTCCACAGTTGATCTACATCATAGTGAAAGTGGTTCAAGTTCAAGTTCAAAATCAAGTTCAAGCTCAAAGTTCAAGTTCCTCGACATTAGTATCAAGTGAACTCTTTACTATTTAGTTTAGATTCTACAAATAAATTGGTTTGATATTTAAGGTAGTCCATTTCTATTATGTTTTGCATAAGCTAAACCCTACATATTTTCTATCCTATCCTACCCCTTTGATACAACCTTCCTTGTCCTCTAACTTCCAAGATTAGTGCGTGCCTAATTGATACACCCAATTCCATCATTATATATAACACAACCATTGATAAGAAAGGCGTGCTTTAAAAGGTGGTTCCAATCTAATTCTCTAAAAATTGGGTGTGTTTGAAGTTTAATTGACAAAATCACAATTATGTGAGGCACTACGGTGCACATAGAATGAAATAACACTGAAATTCTCCTCAAGTATCCAAATGCTAAGGAAATATTCATGTAGGTATGCTAGTTAAGTTTCCTATAGTATTTCCAATGCAGTAATTTCTCCAGAGCCAAAGAATTTTATCATAATTTCGATGGAAAAGAGGCTACAATTTGTTATTGATGAGGATAGACTTAGTCAAGCAATCGAGCTTGCCTCCATAGGTGAATAGTGGTTTAAGCACCTCAAGCTGCCAACCAATAGTTGTCCACAATTCCTCAAAGATCCCTCATCCAATACTGATGTTAAAAAGGAATTACGAAGGGAATTCTTAGCTTCTCCATGGGATGAGGTATCCCTCATAATAATAATAAATTATCACATGGGAATTGTGCTCTAGTCTTGTGCATTGTTATCATATCAAGATGATGATGCATTTAAAAATGATGAGTTCATGAATATGCCTTATTACTTTTTGAGGGATCTCACTGTCATGTCCAATGCATATCGAAAAATAATGAAGGCATATACAAGTATACACATCACTTGGCGTTAGTTCTTCAAAGGTATCAGTACAAAGCCAAGGGAAAGATTTCTCTACCCTTGTTCTTCACAAAAACATGCTCCTAAAAAATCGGCATCAACATTACCCCATGAAGCATCCAAAATCAAGGACCCACCGGCCATTGTTGTTGATGACACTATGGAAGAATTGGAGAAACTTGAAAATAAACATATCACTAGCATCCCCAAAAAAGGTGCTTCCAGCAGAACTCATAAAGGTAAATCAAGTTTATCATTATCCTTTCATAGTAGTCACTTCAAACATATGCATTTCTGAGCATTGTTGAGCAAAAATAGAGGATTGAAGATTGAAAATCAAAAGTTAGAGGAACTTGAGCCATACAAAAAGCAAGCATGTAATAATCAAGATCAGTTGGCTCAAGCCAAGTGCCAAATTTTGGATTCTTGTGACCTTGGTTTGGAATCCCTATTATGCATATCACCCTCTAGCATACACTATATGTTCCTACGTGAAATATGGATAGTCTTTAGACTCAAATAGCTGGAAACAAGTAAACCCTATAAAATTGACAGTCCACGGATGTTTATTGATACATTATTCATAGTTTCATGGAATGAACAAGATTTGTAAGTGAATTGTATTTATTCAACTTTTCATTGCCTGATTTATATGTCCACTGGAACCACAATACTTACGTTGGTGATGTCCAACTTAGAGCTTTCTCATCATGTATTTATGGGATCATTAAGTTGAGAAAAGCACATGAATTTCACAAACAATTTAAATTCAACTCAGATCTCATGATTCAATATATTTATCAGTTTCCAAATGTTGTTAAAGAAGATTGCCATAGGATGCTTAGCAATTTCAATTATTCAATGCAAGTAAAAACATCAACAGGAAGATCTTGCATGCCACAATGAAGTTGTTGAGATGTATTCCTCATAAGCCTTATTAATCTCCCATGATATATGGCATAGTTTGTCAAATAATCTTAGGAATCGGTCACATACATGGTATCCTCATTTCAACCTTACATTACGTCGAGCTTCCTTTTACACTCACTCTTTGAGAAGACATTGAATCAACTGGATCGGACTTCGGTTTCATTATCCTCTATTATGATGTCCCTTTAGAAGTTACAAAGCCACATTTTGTTGGAGGGATACTAAAAAATGTTAAATTTTCAGAATTTACTTCAATCTGATCTAGGATCTTAACTGAGATAACAACATGTACATCAAATCTACAACATATCAATCATAGACACAATAATGCAAGCACACAAGAGACATAGAGTTTACTTGGGGAAAACCATAAAGGTGAAAAACCCCAATAACTTCCTCAGAGATAGATAGAGCAATGATACAACCAGAATACAAGAGATAGTCTTTTCCTAGCAGCAGAGCCTCCTCCTCATAAGTGCGCCACTTTCCGAATGAGAGAAGTGTGTGAATGAATGATCAAATAGAGATCTCCCGATCTCTATTTATACTTGTTCTGTCCTGCCCAATAAACTAATGGGGCCTACATGTCTAGCTTAACCCATGGTTAACTTAATCCGGGCCGACCCCACACTTGGTGGTCTAATAACCCTTTGACCCACATGGCCGACCCCCAATAGGGTGGTCTAATAACCCTTAGACCCACATGACTTATACAGGGCCGACCCCAACAAGGTGGTCTAATAACCCATCCAGTATAAGTTACGACACTTACAATATAAATGACGACACTTCTGTATAGAGGAATAATAACATCTCTATAGGAATACAATATACATATATGAAATACATTCCGAAGTTACATATACATCAACACTCCCTCTTAACTAGGAAGGTATTTCTCTACATAGGTCTGCTAGCACAAGTCTTCTTCTCTAGATCATCATCAGCGAATCATCATCCTCAAATCATCGTCATCGTCACTACTGCTGCTATCTCAACCAATCTCTGAATCTACTCGTCATAGGAAGTTCTACAGAGCCAATCCTTTTTCATACTGGATGTAGGCCCACCACCTACAGGTCTTCATCATCACTGGCCATACTGTGGAAATCTCAGGACTTATTACATGCGTCACAAAACCTTGCAAGAGAATCCAGGTTGTTACGAGCACACAGCTCTACCTATCGGATCCCCCAGGGACATGTTATATGTGACTGTCACAAAACCTTAAAAGAGTCTCTTGACTAGAAAGAACCCTAAAGAGCATCTAAGGTCTTTTTCATCTTGTCCAGATCTCCAATACTTATTACATGTGACACCTACCACAAAACCTTGCAAGAGCATCCTGGGACTTATTACGGGCACACAGCCCAACCTATCGGATCTCCCAGGGCCATATTACATGTGGTTATGGCAAAACCTTTCAAGAGCATCCCAGGACTTATTACGAGCACACAGCTCAACCTATCGGATCTCCCAGGGCTGAATTATATGCCATAGGACAAAACCTTGAAAGAGCATCTGCCAGATATCCCAGGGCCAAATTATATGCCATAGGAAAAACCTTGCAAGATTATCTGCATATCTCCCAGGGCCAAATTATATGTCCTTCCAAAGAAAAACCTCGAAAGAGCATTTGCCAAATATCCCAGGGCCACATTACATGCCATAGGAAAAACCTTGCAAGACTATCTACAAACCTCCCAGGGCCAAATTATATGCTTATTCTACACAACCTGTTCCACGACCACAAAGTATCAACCTGATACTCACCATACATCATCCTGATGTACACATGATCATCCTGATAATCAACACTGCATCATCCTGATGCATGTCATCTGGAGCAACATTCTGAAGCTCGTCATCATGATCATCCTGATCATGCAATGCATCCACCTGATGCATACACAGTATCTTCCTGATACATATCATCATCCATGATCTACCTGATCATACAATGTATCCACCTGATACATCTACAAATACCTGATCCACCTGATCATATATATCAACATACATGATCTACCTGATCATACAATGTATCCACCTAATACATACATAGATACATAGTCCAAGCATCCAACATGATGCATATACATATACATGATCCACCTGATCATATCCAACATCCAACATGATGCGTACATACATACATATAAATGATCCAACTGATCATATCCAGAATCCAACATGATGCATACATACATACATATAAATGATCCAACTGATCATATCTAGCATCCAACATGATGCATATATACAGAGCAGTAACTGGAGCATCATCCTCTTCAGATCATCTCATCGTCCACGAAGCACATCCCAGATGCACATCATCCAACACTTACACCACCGACATGGGAGAACACATCTACCACCATTCGGGGAAGGCTTCAGCCCTTACTTTTTCACCATGGGAGAACACATCTACCACCATGTGAAAAATGGCTTCATCCCTTACATCTACACATGGGAGAACACATCTACCACCATGTGAGAATGGCTCAACAATTACATCACGACCATGGGAGAACACATCAACCATGTCATAAAAGCTCATGTGCATCTACATCTTCCAGACTCATCACTTCCCTTTCAAAGGAACCTCGATCTGAAGTGCACCAAGCCTCTCTCTGAAGTACTCAAACTGCACTCTGGCCAATGGCTTGGTCAATACATCTGCAACTTGCTCATCCGTTGCAACATACTCTGCTTTGGCTATACTCAGTGCTACGCAGGACTGCTTCCTACTAAACCAAGAGATCACACCTGATCCCGTACTGAAGCAGCACCCAGGAGTGCTCTTCTTATCTGCAGCACTGCCTACCCAATATGAATCAACATAACCCTGTAGGTTAAACTTTTGATTCGCATCATACTTGAGCCCATAATCAACTGTACCCTTCTGGTACCTCAGAATATGTTTTACATCAACCAGGTGAACACTCCTCGGATCCGTCAGGAACTGGCTCAATGTGTTCAAAGCAAATATCTGGTCTCGTGTTCGTCAGGTACATCAAGGACCCAATCATCTAATGATACATAGTGACATCAACCGACTCAGATGAAGCATCACACAAAAGATTCAGGTTCGATGCCATAGGTGTGGCCATGTCCTTGCAGTCCATCATCCTGAACCTCTTCAGGATCTTTATTGCATACTTCCCTTGTCCAAGGAAGATTCCATCTGCACTCTGCCACACCTCCATGCCAAAAACAAATAATGCATCATCCCCAAGTTCTTCATCTCAAACTTGGTAGCAAGCTTCCGCTATGTGTCGGCAATCGTTTCCTGTTACAAACAGGTCATCCACATACAGGAGTGGAATCACATGATTCCCTTCCTCAACCTTGTAGTAAAGGTTGGAATCCGCTTTACTCTTGGTAAAGCCCAAACTGGATAGAAGGCTATCTATCCTACCATACCATGTTTTTCACATATATGACTCCTTGTCATGTGTCTCATAACCAAGTGGCTGCTCCACATACACTTCTTCTTCAACTACACCATTGAAGAAAGTTGTCTTGAAATCCATCAGGTGTATCTTCCACTTCATTATTGCAGCCAAAGAAAGTACTGATCTAATGGAAGTGTATCTGGCTACAGGAGCAAAAGTCTCTATGCTACCACCTGCAGCATGCTTGATCTTGTAGATTCCCTGGGAAGTCACTATAGACTCCCCTTCAGGTCTTGGGACTGCATCCCAAACATCTTCATGATCGACTGGTACTCCTCGATCATGGCATTCTTCCCAGTTCCTGGGAACTTCAATATCTTCAATATTTTAAATAGATAACTTTGTTGCTGAACAAATGTTGTAGTCCTTCTTTTGTAGGTGATGGTATATGATCTTTCCTACACAACAAGTTAAATTGCATGATTAGAAAACATCTTATAGTTTTCAGAACAAATTCTTACACATAAAGAAATATGTCATACAATCATGCAATTATCTTAGCCAATGCTTCAATACAACATTTATCCATATTCCGTAACTTTCTAGATGCCTTCCAATCTGTACCAGAACATTGTTAAGAGTGTGCACAACTCCTAACATGTCAACAAAGAGGTTTCATTCTAGATAAGTAGCAATGGAATGTTGTACAGTGCCATAGGCCACTTACCCATGTATATTAGTAGTATACTGTGCAACTATTCTAATATGCATAATACACAACCTAATTCTAGGAACATAAGCATATACATCATTGAATAACATTATGTAAGAAATGACAATTCAAATACTTATCTTTATTTTGGTTGCTGGGTGGACTCCCTCTGAATCTTTGCAACTCCATTATGATGTGGATTGTGAGAAGTGGTCAACTCTCTCTGAATATCTGCATCCTTGTAGAAACTACTGAAGTGTGCTCCTTTGCTTTCTTGCAGGAACAAATGGAGTGTACTCCCTCTTGATCTTTGCTTCCTGGATTACCTGTCCTTGAACCTATATCCATTCTTAATCACTATGCATGCTTATTAGTATCATCATTGTGTTATCCTTGAGGTCTCATACATAATCACACATTTATTAGTATAATCTTAATACTATCAAAACACAATAATCTTAAACATCTATAGTCATGATCATTCACAGATAATAAACATTAGTATTCAAGGTTTCAGGGAAGTCTTCTTTTACTCATGCATATTCTTATTTGATCATAGGACTCTTCTGATTAGTTAAATCATCAATGCATAAACCCGTGGTTACTCAAACCTATACCTTCATGATCCTTTTGGTTGGTCATATCATCAATTATGGTAAGAAACATAATATGCATACAACCAAGACTATTCAAACCTATGAATTCATGAATAATCATTATCAACAACACAACAGAATAAGATCCTAACACAAGGTAGGATTCTAGCTTGATATAGGAAAAACATACCTGGATTAGCATGCTAGCTAGTTATGTCTAACATACCCGCATAATGTCTTTTGGTTCTCTTCAATGACTTGTGCTAGTAACTTGGATGTCTCATAAGTTATCCATTGTAGAACCAAGTTATACATACCTCATAAGTAGATCTTCTAAGTGATCCATGACAATGGATGAATGATCATATGTTCTTGAACTAGAACATGATTTGTATTTCTTGGTGTACCTTTCATGTTAGCGGACAACATAAACCTCATACAACACCATTAGTACAATCATAAGTGTCAACACCCTAATGAATGCATTCATAATTTTGTTAAGGTGATACAACAAGTCTAAAATCAAGATTGTTCTAACCGTAATAATATGAAGACAAACATATCATAAACTTAATCATGAACAAATCTCGAGACATACCTGGATGAGTCATACCTGTCAAGATTGCTTGTAATCTTCTTATGTAAGGCCTTAGCCTCATCTCCCTCTGAAACAGGAACTTCTTCACTTGTGCAGGTGACCAATCCATCGTCTTCTAGGATTAAACCAATCCACTTGATTTGCAGGAACTGGATCTGGAGCTGTAATAGGGCTTGTCAGAGAAACCCCAAAAATTCAAACTTTGAATTTCAAACTTCTGAAAGGATAGAAATATGCGCCTTGATGAGCTGATCAAGCTGGTATATTCAGAATTTGAAAACTGCAAAGTTTCACTCCTCAATTTTTCCTTTGAAACTTTCGGATTCACTGGACGTGACCCCGAAATGGGGTTTGATGAAGCCCACTCTTCTGGCCAATCAAAAGGTTTTATCCAAAGCTCTAAGCTTCTATTTTTTTGAGGAGCTTCCAGCAGTGGTCACAGATTTCAAAAATTCCCATTTTTGCAGAAGCCCTAATTTTCCACTTTTCCAATCAAAGTCCCGAACTAGGGTCTGATCAAGCCTAGTATTATGCCCAACCAAAAATTATGATCTTCGTCTCTAAATGTTTTTTTTTTAGTAGCATTCAGCCGTAGTCTTCGATTACAAAAATTCCAACTTTCTCCGAAACCCTAAATTCCGGAAGCCATGAATGAAGGTGCTCAAAAATAATTTTGTTTTAACATAAATATGTACCTGATTGTTTCTGGTGTAACTCCACCCTTTTCGATCCCCAAGGTCTGAAAACAATTTTTGTGGTAGCTTGACCTGTCATCTTTCCATCCCGACAGGTATGACCTCAATTGGATTCTCTGCGAGAGATTTATGCCAAGTGTCGCAACGTGACCTTTTTATGGGATAAAACAGGAGATCAAACTTGTACAGCATGCCACGTGTCACTGGTTCAACTTCGGCCTCTGAAAAAGTTTCTTGAGATAGTACAGTCTGTTTACTACCTGTAACTTTTTACTAAATTTCATTTGGAGCTTCCTAGCCCAAGTTATGACCTTTTTTCCCAAGTCACTTGTTTATGACTGAGATCTGGAAGAGGCAGAAACCCTATATTGAATAGATCATAAATCACAAAGTACACTGAATTAGAGGTTTTCCTTTGGACATAAGGTACATGGGGATATTAGCTTCGACCTGTAAAAAATTTAGATCCGAAAACTTCGCCAAAATGGATTTATAGCGAAAGTTCTACGATGACTGGTTTTTTCTATATCAAGCCCTAGCATCATAAGTGCAACAAGTGTCATACATGCCATATCATGCCTTCTTTCAGGCTAGCTCTGATACCATGTTAAATTTTCAGAATTTACTTCAATATGATCTAGGATCTTAACTGAGAGAACAACATGTACATCAAATCTACAACATATCAATCATGGACACAATAATGCAAGCACACAAGAGACACAGAGTTTACTTGGGGAAAACCATAAAGGTGAAAACCCCCAATAACTTCCTCAAAGATAGATAGAGAAATGATACAACCAGAATACAAGAGATAGTCTTCTCCTAGCAGCAGAGCCTCCTCCTCATAAATGCACCACTTTCTGAATGAGAGAAGTGTGTGAATGAATGATCAAATAGAGATCTCCCGATCTCTATTTATACTTGTTCTATCCTACCCAATAAACTAATGGGGCCTACATGTCTAGCTTAACCCATGGTTAACTTAATCAGGGCTGACCCCACACTTGGTGGTCTAATAACCCTTTGACCCACATGGCCGACCCCCAATAAGGTGGTCTAATAACCCTTCGACCCACATGACTTATATAGGGCCAACCCCAACAAGCTGGTCTAATAACCCATCAAGTATAAGTTACGACACTTACAATATAAATGATGACACTTCTGTATAGAGGAATAATAACATATCTATAGGAATATAATATACATATATGAAATACATTCCGAAGTTACATATACATCAACAAAAAAATGGTGTAATGGAAACAAATAGATAGATCACTTGGGTTCTAAGACGACCAAAAAGAATTTGAACATTTATCCTACAATTGGCCAATCTTATACTTGGGACTTCCTGAGAGGAAGGAGGATATTGCTTGTGGACAAGCAATAATATTTGTTGGGGGGATGATGGGTGCCTAATTTTCCATGTTTTAAACCCACTAATTTCCTCAAGATGATAACGTTTTGACTACTTTACACTTCATTTTCTCCCAAAACCAACGTTGCATTTCCATTTCTTTGCACATATAAAATACATGCCATGGATTGTTGCTTAAAGGATTAATTATATTATTTGTATGAATTTGGACTATAATTTAGAGTTTCTTGACATGTGAATAAAATAATTACACATGTTAAGGTACAATGCACCATCAAACAAAATCAAAGATTCAGCGCACGGTCAATTGAAGACATGAATATTCCACTTCCAGAAGGAGAATCAGTGCATGAGGGGCATTGTACCTTCTCCAACCAATAGTCAAGGAACATAGGATTTGTATAACTGTGAATTTCCTAGTTGGGTGCAATTTTAGAAAACAACTTGTAACTAATTGAAAGTATATAGATTTTTTCTTTTAATTAAAAGTTAAAGTATTTAGATAGAAGATACCATATGAAAACTATAAAACAGTGGTCTCTTCCCAGATAAGGGCATCAATACTCATTGGAAATTTAGCTTCACATATAGTTATTTTCCATAAGATAGATTTGCAACCCCAGTTCTAGCTTGTCGTGTGACTTAACCATCTCTTGGAGGGGACCCACTTTGAGAGGTTGGTTATTCGCTTATGTTTATACTATCTCTATTTGTCAAGTACACATTCTTCCTTTTTACTGACTATATTTAAGACTAGGTTTACATTGTGCAAATTTGTCTTACTTCAAAGCATGAGTTTCATATGTATTGAAACCCTCAATATATGGCATCGGTCTAATCAATGAGTGCACAACTTTCTTGTATTGATTTCTTTAGAATTTGTTTTATTGGTTATAAATGGTATCCAAATTGTAATTGAAATTGTCTATAGCGTTATTTTTCTCAATACATCCTCCCCTGCAGTGCTCTTCCATTTACATAGATTTGATTCCCTATAGCATAAGCCAAATTATGGTATGCTGAAAGAATAAATTGTTTGTTGTAGTTTCCTGTAACTTATAATCTGTTTTACAGGATTCCAAAGCATAATTTCCTCTCCTCAAACTCCATTCAATTCCTATATATCCAATTTGTATATGCAAACCCATATATAAAATCCTTGTAAATAATTTGTGTTCATACCATGATTTTCTAGACAAAAGTATGCATTTTGTAATGTGGCTTACCTATCATCTGATAACCCGCAGTGAATGACATAGGTGTTAACTATAACCTCCCATAGCACGATTATGCTCATTGATGACTATTTCGTATAAATAGACTTCTAAAATTGCTTTATATTTAATCATCCCATAGCTAGCATAGCATACAAACACTTGGCTTCACAAAGTATTAATGTTTAAGTAACATCGTAGGTGAATTACCTCAGTGTGGTGTGTTAATAATAATTTCCTTGTATATAGTTTCATGTATGTAACTGATAGATATGATAAGGGTGTGCTTATGTTATTTTACTTTAATAAAGTTGTATTTTAACCTTTGTATAAAAACACTATATTGAATGTGTGCTTTGTGTTATTATACATGCCATGGCACGGCAGTGTATATATTGTAAATGATATTTAGTCAATCCCAATTAGTTGAAGCTTTGACTAAAAATTTATCAAAATTTCTCTAACTTTTACATTTACATTAGACACTCAATTCTTTTTAATTTTTTATTATTTTAACTCATTTTTCTAGCATTCGATTGGATGATCACTTCGGGGTCTTATTTCCTAGGTGACAAGGGATGAATTTCTTAGCATTGCAAGGGTATTTACTATCTACCGCTTCCCAATGAGTTTTCTTGGTCCTTTGAGATACCCACCATTGCATCCATCGCCTCTTTCAAATGACGCCACCGCCTTGGTCCTTCAAGTTCACTGTGATTGCATGCACCACCTCTGTCAATGTCTCCACTGCCTCGGTCACTGCCACCCCTTTTCATGCTTTTAATACTCTTTCAACAAATTTCTCCTAACAGCTTTGCAATTTGTCCAACAGCTTTGCAATTTTTCCAACTGCAACAACTATGATATTGCAATGAAGCATTTGGAAAGCCACTGGATTCAATACTCTTTCAACAAATTTCTCCATTCATGAGCTTGGTCTGCACATTATTTCTTAATCTTTTCTTCTGTTAGTTTTAGAGATTGTCATTTCCTGACTATTCCATAAGATAGTACCAAAAACTAATGCTTTTGCTACTTTTAAATTTTTCAAGTATAAGCACGGCACGAGGTGGAGGATTCTTATTTATTTAACACATGAAACATTGGTATTCTCTTTAATAATATTTATGCGATTTACTAGTGTTACCTTAGTTAATATTTCACTGACGAAGGTAGCTTAGGGTATGCAGACTTAATAGCATGGGTTAAATATTGTTGATATCGCAACAGCTTTGCAGTTTCTCCAATTGCAACAACTTTGATATCGCAAGGTTTGGATGTGCAGACAGCTCTATGTGGACAAAGCATGAGGTACCTAAAACATTTAAATTCAACAAATATTAGTTTGTATTTCTAATGCATAAATTATATAGCAAATCCAAATTCGTTTAAGATTTGAAACAATCACAAGCTTAGAATATTGTAAACATTGTTTTTTAGGAATGAATAAACATGAGTTCCTGCATTGTTTTTTAGGAATGAATAAACATGAGTTCCTACAATGCATTCTAGGATAAAATTCAAAAGTATGCTAACTTACCATGCCCTATTACAAAATGGAATGACCCTAGTTTAGTGCATTAGTGCAGGAAATATGCAACAAACTACAGTCTAATTTTTCATCATTTTTTTATCTACAAAAGCTCCCGGTTTGTTTTATAATTTATGGTAAATTGGACTGAGTTTATCTATATTTGTGATACTGTGATGTGCTCAGTATAATAATTATTCTTGAACGAGTAATTGAGCCAACTTAACCTGAGTAATTATATTCCTTATCCGTTGAAATATGAGTTTCATAGTGGCTTTGGTGAGAGGCAAGATACAGAACCTACAAATGAAAGAACATAATACAACACTAGAATTAGCAATAAAAACACAACAATAAAAATAATACAATAGCAGCAGAGCGAAATCGATTTTCCTTACATTCCTCTACCTCCAACCAGAGCGACCTCACATAACCAAGAACTATATAACTTTTTAATTACTAAATTCACAGTACAATTCTCAATGGAAAACTCATGCACCACTAGAACCACTCAAGGAGGAGCACTACTTCATCTAGAAGCATGACTTTCTCAGGTGTCACATGTGGGAATATTCCAGGGATGAAAACCTAGCCTTATTATATGGTAAACCCTCCAGAAAAAGAGGGGTAATCAGCAGGACATCCTTCTAGCATGCAGGTCTCAAAGGTGATGGCTGCTTTCAGCAGCTACGCAAAAGAGAGGGTAGTATGGAAGTCCTAAAACAGCAGGGTAGAACGCGTAATTTAGGTTCCCCAGGGGTTGTTTACTGTGCTGAATCCATTTCTGACTTAAAAATGTTGATTAAAACACTGCTTGATTCAAATTTTGAAAACACAATTTCACTTGTTTCCGAGGAAAAACTAACCATCCGGTGGAAATCATCAAATCTGTAGACAACGTTTTTTTTCACATGTTGATTAAAAGTTATGACATGATTTCTACAACTGTGATATGGTTTTGTGAAAGTTACAAGAGCTTTACCAACCTCAAACAAGTAGCTAGATAAAATATCAATCAAAGAGGTGATCCAATTTATCAAAGAAGTAGTTGGATAAAATATCAATCAAAGAGGTGATCTAACTTATCAATGTTTGGATGTTGAGAATTGAAACTATGAGTTTTGAAGCACCTTGTTTGAGTTTTTAAGCCTTGGTTTCCATGTTTATAATATATTTATTAATCTCTGTGCATTAAAGAAGGAAACAAATACTTGGTAACTATGGTGCAGTAATGCTTCACAATCCAACTTAAATTGTAATTATAATTACGACATGGAAAGTGCTTAAGAATATATTGCATGTACAAAAACATATTCAACACGTTAATATTGACATCAACACACTACAATATTCAACACGCTAAAAATGACATCAACACACTGCAATATTCAACACTCTAAAAATGACATCAACACACTGCAATTGTTGTTTTGCGTACTCAACATATAACAACATGATCAAATAACAACACATTCAACAAACCAATGCTTCTACCTACCAATCTAACCACAGCAGGTATCCGCTGCCATGCAGCCTTGTTTTACTTTGGTAAAGGTGTATCGTATGTATGTATTATATTTTAAAATTTGTTTAGTAACACTTTATTGAATGTACATAAGGTATATTATATTTTAACCGTGGTTTGATAACACCTTCGTAGTTATATTTTATATAACTTTATTTGCTTTTATTAACTTTTCAAGTGTGATTAATTGTATACTTAGTAGGCTAGACATATTACTTTAGTTAGTAGGCTCGTATGGTTTCATTCACTTTAATTGGTGGTCTATAAATATTTAGTAATTTAGTTTCTAATCGTTAATACTTAGTCTTTAATATTTGGTAGTGATTAATATTTGTTAATTATTTTATAGGTAATTTATTTACAATTGGTTTAACTTTTTATATATTTAAGCATTGGTATATATGAGTTCATCAGTATACATAGAATTGGTGTCTCTTAAGCTTATCATAAACCTTGGGTTGACATTTAAATGATCCAGTAAACCCTTAACTCCATACCTTCGGATGCACATAAAATCACTGCCACACCCAATACATCAAAATAACTTTACCCGCAACAAAAATTAAGTGGCAATGGCCAACTATAGACTTTAACTTATTGAAAACTACTTTTCCACCATAATTGTTGTCACTCTTGTTCTAAGGAGCTATGAACCATTTTTAACATGGGACATGGAGACTTGAACCTTGCACTCGTGTTCTTAGGTGTTGTGAACCCTATTTAACATGGGAGAGAAGGATATGAACTTTACAGTTTCGCTACACTTTCACTTACCATTAACAAGAACTTTACCAATACACTATGGGATAATATCTTTATTTCCATGAGTCTTTATTTCAATTGTTTTTGAAGATTCATTACAAATGTTAGTATGATTATTCTTCAAAATAGTGTTAAGAGACTACAAATTCAAAAGACTAGTTATATTGTTATTGAGAAGTTCTTTTGGGTTTGAAAATAACAAAGTCACTAATTTTTTCTATCTATGTTTCCAATCTAGCTTTCAAAGGTATATGGTGTGGAAAATGGTACAAGATGTAATTGTTTCCCATGTAAAAGTGTAACAAAAACTTACTTTTTAGTGAGAAATATTGGACTCGACACCAATGATATGAAAGTACATATAGTTTAGGATTGCACTGTATTTTAGAATTTTGTACTGCCAAAAACATAATACCCAAAATTAAGTTAAAAAAAGTATGTATACCAATTATAGAGAGCCATATGCACCAAACAAATCAATATTTCAAGGAGAAGCTTTCACCCACTACATTAGATATTCATAGAGTGTTCTTGTCATTATAAGTATTATAAGTATGCACTATTAGACCTTTCATATTGAAAGCACCATTAAACCTTTGAAGATTGAAACTCAAATTAAGTCAAAAGAATCTTAACAAAGTTAGGTATACCTCCATCCTCGTCTCCCCTTCCTTTTCCTTTTCTTCTCCTTTTAAAGAGATTTGAATATGGTTATTTGTTGGAATTACTCGAAGTTAATCAATTAAAAGAAAATAAAATAATGGCATTTAGTTTAAAACAAAGAAAGCAATAGTGTTTTATCACCAAAAAAACTCTTAATTAAGAATTATGTTTGACTATGGACCCACCATCTAGGTATCTTTCTAAATCCTTGAATAAACATAGAAATTAATTACAAGCCATTGAGTCATGACCTCCCATAGCTTTGGGATTAACCCCTTATTAATCCATTAATAAACGATGCAAGAAGTAATAATGCCCCTTATGACTCATAAATCTGCCATGCTCGAATTAATCTCATTGAATATAATGCAAATGAAATACCATCATGCCAAAAATGTAAATATATAAAATATCCATTTAATGAAGATTCAATCCACTTAATTTCAAGATGTCAATATAAGAAAGCATGTGGAAAAGCAATGAATTACACACGAAACATGTTATTCCCTTTCAAATTGCTTCATAAATGTTATTTATCAATGCAAAACATGAAGCAACACAGTAACCAGAGTGTTATATATATATATATATATATATATATATATAAAAGATCAATTATAAGTACATGTTACCTTATCACCCACTATAAACACTAAATAACATATTGTTCTATATGTAGGGATATTTACACATGTAAGTCTCAAATAGGTGATTGTTTTTAATATATCCGAGTTCCCCTCAACTAGCCAATATTTGTATTCCATATCTATTTCAAAATTTTAAATTTTCCTTTACATTATCTATCAATGGATCTTGAATAAAATCATCAACATGCTTATATATGACAAGTTAGAAATCAGTCTCAAGTGTCATGGCATGTTGTAACATGGTTAAATAAATGAAGGAAACTAGAGTCAATAGAAAAATCCCAGCATTGAAAAGATCTCTTGTGGGACCAAAGATGATGTTATAAACTATCATCACTACTAATTATGAAAATCCAAACAATGGTTTCACTTGAAAATAAAATTCCTTATGTAATGAGAAGATTTTCAACATTAACCTAAATTTGTAGTGGCTTCTGTAAGTATGATTATGTGATTAGAACATCCTTTGGTAATGAATAAGACAAAACTTGATTATATGTAATCTTTAAATCATGCAAATAATCTTAATAGGACCAAGAAGTCTGTGGAGATTTGCCAAAGAGACGAGGACATGTATTATAATTGGAATGTAGCCAAATCATTAAATATTATGAAAATGTACTTGAAACAACATGAATGCTTCAAAATAGGGAAGAGTGCAAGAGAAGAGAATAGAATTACTATCATGACCCTATGGTTAGTGCCGCAATTTTTATGTTTTCAACTCCAAGGAATGTGTGGCATTGGCTTGCTTCTTCTACAAGGGCTTGGCCTACTTGCGACTATTACACTCAAACTACACCTTTTCACTCAAGGTATTCCCATAACTACGCATTGAGCTACGAGCTATTAGGTCACTGCAAGCCCCTACTCAACTTACTCACCCAATAGTCACTTGCATTATTGTAGTCCAACAATTAGCCAATTCTACAATTAAGCATTACACATGAACATCATAGTACAAGTATCCAACAATATACACAAGAGACAACAAGTATGGTGGTTCCAAAACTAGGCACCCAAACTCACTATGAAGAACGTTACATATATTACAAAAAGCAACAAAGGAGTGTAGGGTCCTTTCAGTTGAGACATTTTTTTTTTTTTTTTGTAACTATACTTCTTTATAATCATCAATTAGAAAACAATATCAAATCTATAAAAATATGTGAAGTAATAATATTCATAGCTTTGCACTTTTAAAAGGTAGCGACCAACTTATAGATTGTTTCCAAAACTAGACTGAGACATAACCCTTCATTCCATGTAAGCATATCCTTCCCAAAGATAATGATAATTTTGTAAGAACTCATATTCGTAAATATTCACCTTACTAGATAATGTTCCATTCCTAAATGGTCCCAATGACCTAAACTATATCATATTCTCCCATTCCCCTAACCACTAAAATATTCATAACATGACAATTTAAAATGTAAGGAATTGAGCAATGTTATAATTTCTCATTTCACTAAATACCAATAATTTCATAGCATGATAATGAAATTATATTAATACAATCATACCATCATATTTTAAAATGCATAGAATTAAACTATGCTATAATCTTTCATATCACTAAATACCAATAATTTCATAGCATGATAATGAAATTATATTAATACACTCCATTCCAAATAATCAAATAACATCAATTGTTTAACATTTATCTAATCATTCCCCAAACATATAGTAGTACAATTCCAACAACTTAACAACACTTCTCTAAAGCATACAATAAGTATTTTATCCCATTTTCCATAAAAGCATGTAATATATTAACTATCCATCCTAAACATATAACCACGGTTATATTTTAATACATGTATTCCTTATTGTCCGAGTAAATAAAGCAATATATAAATTCATGGCATCTTGTGGAGAGTTTGCAGTGGATGAATTAATGTAGTCAATGTTTCGAGCCATTCTTGGCTCATCATTCCATTAATTAATTAAACTTGGCATTAAATTGAACTATTCCTAAAACCTAGAGTCGGCTCCATTCCATTAATTCCCTTTGACTATTCCATATTTAAATAATTGATGAGGTAGAGGATCCTCTTGGGCATCGCTAATGTCCTGATGACGAGCCAAGGATGACTCGAAACGTTGACTACATTAATTCGTCCACCGCAGAATCTCCACAAGATGCCATGAATTTTCACTGCGGATTCTTAGCTAATTCTAATATATAAATTCATTAAAGACATGTATATCCTTATTCTTTTTCAAGCATAACATATAAATTCATTACAACTATATATTTCAATGAATAATATATAATATATAAGTTATTTATACATGTATCATTCCATTTCTAAGGACAATACACCATTTCATTTAAGGGTAAACATTCGATTGAACAACTATAATTTATTAAAGAATGTAATTATTCTATATCAAAAGTCAATGTACAACTTCTTTAAGACTATGCATATTCATATTCTATTCAAAGGGCAATATACAATTTCTTTAAAAGGTAACATTCTAATGTATAATTTATAAATTTATTAAAGAATGTAATTATTTTATTTCAAAAGTCAATATGCAACTTCTTAAGGGTTATGCATATTTTTAATTTTCTTTTTCAAGGAACAACATAACTTTATTTCAATCATACGTACTCCGAGATTCAGTTTCGTAACAAAAGATCAATTATAGTTCATAACAAAAGATCTATTTACAGCTCATAATAAGTATTCTGGAAAACGCCAATCTAATTTTGAGAAGTTACAGTTCATCACGAGGATTCTGGAAAACACTAACTATCGTTGGAGGTAGGTACAGTATACAACCATACACAGGGATTTCACTGTTTTTAACACATGACTAAGTTATCAACTGAAACACGAATCCAGCCAGGCAATAACAATTTTTATAATATACAAGTAACTTCACAGATTTATGCAATTCAGAGATCTGCTCCGACTTCAAAGTAAAAATACGAACAGAGTTCTCGCAGCCAGTGTTATATTTTATACCAACGATTTCGTGAGGGATCGTTGCATAGCACTTGGATCCGGTTGGATGTTTGGGTTAAACAGTTAAATAAACATAATTGCAAACATTTTCATAATCCAATTCAAAACGAGATCCAGAGGATAGCCTTCTGATTTGGGATTCAAAACGAGGATCAAGAAGACGCGGCCTACGACAGTTAAATCAAAACCAGAGCCATTGCAAAAATACAAGGAAAGAAACAACGGAAGCATGGTGTGCCCATAACCCATAGGTCCTAGGATCGAAACATGGCTCTGATACCAAATGTAGGGACCCCATTTCGGGGTCCCCAAAAAGACTATGTATGTAATACTAACATCATATAAAAAATTTAAATCTTGAAAATCAAATATGAAACCGTAATAAAAATGCGTAAACTCATCTTGTACATAAAAATGGAACATTTTATTTGATTCCGATGGTTGTAGGTTGTTGTAGTTCACATCCCTTGCCTCTTTGATCCAACCATCCGAACTCTCGATTTACCAAAGACCTCTGAGTTGACCTCCCTACCATATCGGGGATACTCTTCTTTCCCCCGAACCCCCGAGCATTTTGGGGTCGTAAGAACACACAATGCAAGCTTTCTACGGGGATCCCCCAATCCCCGGAATGCTCAACCCAAATCACAAGAATCACAAGATAGTTTTTCAATTACGGTGCCCGTCCAGTGCTAGGGAGCAAGAGAGTCTTTTCTCCTTATCCTCCCTTCTTTTATAGCAAAATTATGTATGCCATGTGTCTCCTCATGCACGTATATTATTAAATTTAATATTTTCTTAATATTTATTCTCAAATTACATGTGTCTCTCTCTATCCTAAATGTGCACCTAATTCCCTAAATCAGAGGAGGGTGGGTGTAGTGGTCTCCACTAGAGTCCTAGTTATGTTTTGCTCACTCAAAAGTTTATTCAACGATCTTTCAATTAACTTCTAGAAGATGGACACAATGTTTTCCACATTCTTTTCTCTTCCAGTAATAATTTTAAAATAAAATAAAATTTATTCCTTTTATTTAAAATTCTAATCTACTTCAAGTTTCTTCTTTTCAAAAAAATTAATAAAATATAATAAAAATGGAGTAGAATATTTCTTTCATTAATATTTCATTCTAATGCAAATCTTCTTCTTTTGAAAAATAATAAAAACAAAATAAGAATGGAATAAAGTATTTCTTTCATCTCTTTAAACTTATATGTGTAATTTCAATTTGCACAATTTTAATGACTTCATCTGGTTCATGTCTGGGTACCCCTTCGGCGGGCCCTTCTGACATTTCCATTTCATTCTTCTTATTCTTGTCTAGGTACCTCTTCGGCGGGCCCTTTCAACAATTCCTTTTCTTTCTTCCTATTCTTGTCTAGGTACCTCTTCGGCGGGCCATTCTGACAATTCCTTTTCTTTCTTCTTATTCTTGTCTAGGTACCTCTTCGGCGGGCCCTTCCGACAGTTCATTTTCTTTCTTCTTGTGAGGAGAACTGTGTAGCGATCGGGGAGTCGTTACCGCAATCTCTTGACTACACTTCTTGGAGACTAAGGGATGCTGAGGGATAAGGTTCTCCTTATCGCACGCCCCTCAACTCTCGTACGTGACCAAGTCGGTATGGCCTCGCCCGTACGGCACATGCTTCCCTGGGATAGCTCGCAAGTTTTCGACTCGTGCGTGGAGTGCTAATCCATGGTCGACGGTTTGTCGTCGTACCCCTATGTGTTCTTTCCATTCTTACGACCCCTATAATTCCATTGTGAGTCAGTCGGTAAATCGTCTTACCTGCCACTGCACACACACACTAAATAGCATTGCACTATCAAATCATTTCATCATTCATCGTCAAAATATTTCAGTCAGTCGAGTATCTATTTCACTATCAAATCTTTTCATCAGTCATCATAATATCTCGGTCGATCGAGCATCTATTTCATTCAATCATTTTTATTTCATAATTTCTCAATCTAGCATACATCATCTAATCACTTTTGTTTCATATTTTCTCAGTCATTCGAGCATATATTTCATTTAATCATCTCTATTTAATAATTCTCAATTCAGCATATCCATCATTCATCATTCTATCTCAATCAGTCAAGCATATCTAACATTCATCATTCTATATAACATTCAGTCATCATTCATTTCATAAATTCGCTAATCATTAAGAATAACATTCTTTATTAAGTAAGGTATCAATTTTGATAAGTGTCGTTCATTGCATCGTGTTTGTTTATCATTTGTCATCATGCAAATCATCATGCATTCTTCAGTCATTCAAGCATTTCCAATATTCAAAGGACCAATTACTAGAGTTTATTCGGTCGGGTCACTTGGCAAGTGTCCTCAAGTCTACGGTTAGTCCATGTACTGAGGCGAGCGTTACAAGGAGTGTGCCCAATCTAGCAAATATGCATATACAGATATACAACAGATCTGGGACGATTCCCTTACAATCCTTGTCCAAGATAGTCTTGGAAACCCCAAACATGTTTTCCTAAACCCAAGGCAAAGATGCCAAGATGTCCCTCACTACCTGCACATTCAACCTATGTTATGTCCATAGAATTGCGCCAAGCACTACGTACTCTAGTACTCATGTTCAACACCAAGTGTGCCTATACGGATTGACTACGTCTGTCACCCAACGTGCCCAAGTCACACTACTTTGACCCGACAAACTGCTCTTAGAAGTGTTACAAAGTCATACTACTCTTACCCAAAAAAGTGTTCCCAACTCATGCTACTTTGTCCCAGTAAAATGTGCCCAGAAGTGCGCCCAACTCGAGCTACTCCATCAAACAAATTACACCCAAGTCATGTTATGTTATCTTGACATATGTTAGGATATTTAGACACTTAGGAGTTAGTTAAGATCAACTTGTGTAATATATCCGTTAGGGATAGTGTGTTTCTTTAGTATGCATTAGTATGCATTTGTAAATACTTAATCCGACGGTCACTATATGTTTCTGACATAGAGTGATCCAACGGCTCAATTTCTCTTAGATCAAACCTAACCTTGATCCGTGGCTTAACACCCGATTGGTCCATGATCTCTATTTAAAGAGCATGGAGGGTCATTGTTTAGTTGATCGATTATGAGAAGCTCATTTGTAACTTTCTTTCTTTGCATAATAAATTGTCCCGTAGAAGCTATTTGGCCGGGGCCGTGGAGTGTTTCCCTCAAGAGGGTTTAAACCACGTCAAAACATCGGTGTGTTGATCTATGATCTATTTGTGTGAAGTGGTTGCTCTTGGTGTTCGGTCCTTTGGTAGTACCCTATGTACCCGAACATGGTATCAGAGCTTTTATGAAGTGCCGCTTCCGGTTATGATCTAGATCTTGAACTGTTGTTGCCGAAACTCGAAAGGGTTTCTAGTTCTGGTATTTCTATGCATTTCTGGGCTGTGGTAAGTGTTCCATTGCATCCGAAGCGTCGTTTCCATTGGGAAATAATTTTCGTTTGATCGAAAACGGTTCCCGGTTGCTCCAGAAACGCATATTTCATCAGATCTGAAGGTATAATGTTACAGTGGCACATTTTTTTTATTTCGTTTTTTGAAAAGAAAAAATCTCATATTTCATCTTTTTTTTACTGTTAGATTTTTTTGGTTCGGATTGTTGCTTTCCCGTCTGCGTATGCTCTTTGCCGCGCACCTTGAGCGATCTCGGCAAATCAGAAACAGAAAGGGAAAGGGTTTTTTCGGCTGCATATGCTCTTTGCCGTGCACCTTGCGCGATCTCGACAAATCAGAAACAGAGAGAAAACGTAGACTTTCCGGGCAAGCTAACAAGATCTAACTCCACAAGTGTGGAAAAGTTGTTTTCGTTTCGTTTTGTGGTTTGTTTTGCAGGAAAAAGGGCAAACACGCAAACCGAGCAAGAAGAGTAAAAAAAAAAAAAAAAAAAGCCCCCTTCCTCATTCTCATATTTTACATACCTTTTAATCTAGCTCACTTGGTTCAAAGTTGCTTTATTCCTTAATAGGTCTTGAGTTCAAGTCTTAGGAAGTTACTTTTAAAATAAAAGTGCATGCAATTTCTATTTTCAAGTTACTTTATTGTAAAAGTGCATCTCACTTAAATAATAAAAAATAAAAATACAAGTGAGTCACTTAAAGTTTTTTATTTATTGTTGCACTATTTAAAAGTAATATCATTGTAAAAGTGAAATCACTTATTTTACAAAAGTGGTTCACTTAAAGCAACTTTCTTGTAAAGTGATTGTCAAAAGGTTTATCTTGGGAAGAGGGAGGTTCCTTTTTTTTGCTGGACATTCTCTAGCTGCCACGTCACTATTGGGGACATCTTCAACAATTTCTTTGTTCAAGCATAACTTCATCATACAGAGTCAGTTTTCAGTGCCGTTTTTTTTTAAACCGCCTATTTTTTTGAGATCTTCACATTCCGAATATTGGTTTCTACTTTTAGAGCCATTAATTTACAAATATGGCCGCCCATTGTGATATTCTACTTAATAATTCCAACTATTTCTCATGGAAATCTCGTATGGAGGATGTTCTATGAAGTAGGGGACTTTTCAGAATTACCACAGGGAAAGAAAAAGAACCCACTAATGATGATAAGAAAATAAAATGGGCAAATAGATGTGATGAAGCTCGTGGATTGATTGGGATGTCAATCTCTACTGATTTACGATTCCACATATCTGGAATTGATGAACCTAATACTGCTTGGGACAAGTTGGAAATTGTGTTTGGTAAACACAATGAAATTCGAGGTCACCAACTTGAAAATGAGTTGATTTCTTTAAATCCAAGTGACTTTTCATGCATTCAAGATTATTTATCTAAGTACAAAACTCTTAAACTCTTATGTGCAGAATGTAAGATTGAGAGGGAAGACAAACAATGCATTTATCATATTCTTTCCAAACTTGGACCTGCATATTCTGTTTTTGTATCTACATTTTACTCCATGAAAGCATCCTTGAATGCAGCTAGCTATCAAGAGCCTAGTCTTGAATCCTTTTGTGATTCCTTGATTAGGGAACAAGATAAACTCATTCATCTTGGAATAATCAACAATGCAGATACATCTGGGAAAGCCTTATTGTCCCAACAGAAAGAAAAGTCCAAGCCTCCCAATAAACAAAATTTTCGCAATAATAAGTCAAACAAGGGTCCAAAACCCTCTCAGTCAGCTCCTTTAAAAAATGACAAAGGATCCAAGCCAAAAGGCAAGAAGACTGAGCATCATTGCAACTATTGCGGGAAAGATAATCATGATGAATCTAAGTGTTTCAAAAAGATGGCAGCCTTGGAAGCAGCAATGAAAAAGCACCACATCAGCCTAGATTCGTCTTCAGAATCTACCTCTCATGGACATGCACTTTGTGCTTCTGGTTATTCTTATAATACATCTTCTTCTTCTACTTCAAATGAATGGCTCATTGATTCTGGAGCATCTTATCATATGGCTAAGGATCAAGCCATCTTTTCTACTATGCATGAATGTAACACCAAACAAATATTTGTTGGTGATGATAGATCTCTAAGTGTTGTAGGAGCTGGAACAGTTCCAGTAGATAATGGTCATTTTAGTGATGTACTATGTGTTCCAAAAATTTCCTGCAATTTGTTATCAGTCTATCAGATCACTCATTCTGGTGAAGGTAAAACTGTGACCTTTACACCTCACCAAGTTGTAATCAAGGATTTTAAAGATCCTCAACAGGTCCTAGCTACTGGAATTGTTGATGATATTACCAGGTTGTACAAGTTTAACAACTTTGGGTCATCACCTTTCCCTTCAGTTTTTGTTGCTCATAGTGATAACTTGAGCAAAATTTGGCATGAGCGATTTGGTCACTTAAATTATCGCTCATTGCAACAACTATGTAAAGAAAATATGGTGACAGGTCTTCCGATGGTATCTTGCAGAGATGGTGTTTGTTCCGGTTGTGTACTCGGAAAACATCATCGGGACAGTTTTGACAAACGTGCCTCTTGGCACGCCTCGGTTCCCTTGGAGCTTGTGCATAGTGACTTGTGTGGTCCTCTTCCATCTGCTTCCTTTTCTGGTTTCAAATATTTCTTAACTTTCATTGATGACTACACCAGACGCACTTGGGTTTATTTCCTAAAACTTAAGAGCGAAGTATTTAACATGTTCTTGGCCTACAAGGCCCTTGTTGAAAAACAATCTGGTTATCAAATTATTAAGTTAAGATCTGACAATGGAGGAGAATATGTTAACAAACAGTTCACTACTTTTTGCACTGAACAAGGCATCCAACAACAGCACACTGTTCCATATACACCACAACAAAATGGTGTAGCTGAGCGGAAGAACCGCACTTTAAAAGAAATGGCTAATTGTATGATCCAATCTAAGGGACTAAGTCTTCAATTTTGGGCTGAAGCCATTAATTGTGCAAACTACATAGTTAATCGCACCCCCACTAAAGCATTACAAGGTATAACACTGGAAGAAGCATGGAGTAAAAGTAAACCTGATGTAAGTCACTTTCGTGTGTTTGGTAGTGAAGCATGGGCTCACATTCCGGATGAAAAATGGAAAGCATTACAGCCTAAAAGTGAAAAGTGCATATTTGTTGGATATTCTGAAGATGTAAAAGGTTATAGACTTCTTCAACCACATTCTCATGATATAATCATTAGAAGAGATGTTAAATTTGATGAAAATATCTTGGCCTGCGAGCCTAACTCGGTGATTGTGCCATCTTTAGCCTGCAAGCCTGATTCGGCATTTGTGCCTTCTTCTTCTTCTTCCAACTTCCTTGATAGGTTTCAAACTCCAGTTTCTGATGATGATAGTGAGGATGAAAATCCACCTCCACCTGCTCATGTTCCTCCAGTTGCACCAGCACAAGTGCTTCCTCGATGGGTCCGTTCAACATGTGAAGCAGCTGGTGATCTTGTCGGTGATCCTAGAGATCAACGTCGAACACGTTCTCAATTTCAGCGAGCCTCTTCTCTTTTGGCTCAAGTTTCCAAGAATCATGATCCAGAAACTTTTGCAGAAGCTTCAGGGAATCCATATTGGGATGCAGCCATGGATGAAGAATATCGTTCCTTAATGGCGAACGATACTTGGGATCTTGTACCTCTTCCAAAAGGAAGAAAACTGTCAGATGTAAATGGGTCTACAGAACTAAGTATGCAGCAGATGGAAGTGTTGAAAGACTTAAGGCAAGGTTAGTTGCCAAAGGTTTTTCCCAAGTTGAAGGGATTGACTACAATGAAACCTTTGCTCCTGTCGCAAAAATGAACTCCATCCGCCTTGTTTTTTCCCTTGCAGCCTTACACAACTGGGAAGTCCATCAAATGGATGTCAAGTCTGCCTTCTTACATGGTGATTTACAGGAGGAAATTTACATGGAACAACCTCCTGGCTATGTTCATAATAACTCTAGCCTTGTCTACTGCCTTAAGAAATCCTTATATGGCCTTAAGCAAGCTCCTAGAGCTTGGTATGCCAAAATGGATAACTTTCTCCTTGACACTGGTTTTTCTAGATGCCATTCTGACCCCAATGTCTATACCAAGAAAGTAGGAAACCATCTCATCATACTTGTTCTATATGTTGATGACCTTATTCTTACTGGTAGTGACCCTAAGCTTATAACCCATGTGAAATCCAGTCTTAAACAAAATTTTGAAATGTCAGACTTAGGACATTTGCATTATTTTCTCAGTCTCCAAGTCCTGCAAACCAAAGAAGGAATCTTTCTTTCTCAGTCTAAGTATGCTTGTGACCTTCTTCGACGCTTTCACATGGAAGATTGTACACCAGCCCCTTCTCCCTTCCGGTCTGGAGTCAAATTTTTTGCCACTTGTACTTCACCTGAAGTAGATGCCACCTTGTATTGTCAGCTTGTTAGTAGTCTTTTATACTTGACTCATTCCCGTCGTGACCTTTCCTTTGTCGTTGGTCGAGTTGCCCGTTATATGCAGACACCTCATGAAAGTCACTGGAAAGCAGCTAAAAGAATACTTCGATATATTCGAGGTACAGTTCAGTTTGGGATTCATTACAGTACAGGGGGGAAACCTTTGTTGGTTGGTTTCACTGATTCAGATTGGGCCGGCGATCCTGATGATCGAAAGTCTACTGCAGGTTATGTTTTCAGTCTGCGATCTGGACCTATTACTTGGGCTTGTAAGAAACAACAAGCTCTTGCTCTTTCTTCAGCAGAGGCAGAATATCGAGCAGCAGTTAATGCCAGTCAGGAAGCTTTATGGCTTCGACAGATCCTTTCAGAGTTTGGATTCGAGCAGCAGCAGCCTACTCCACTTTGGTGCGACAATCAAAGTGCCATCAAGCTTGCCAAAGATCTAGTTCTACATCAACGCAGCAAACACATTGAGCTACATATGCACTTCATCAGAAATCTTGTTCATGATCGTGTTCTTGAAGTGCTCTTTTGCCCTACAGATGATCAAGTTGCAGACATCTTCACCAAGTTTCTTACAGAAGCGAAGTTTTCTAAACTTCGATCTATGTTAGGAGTTCAGGAACTTGTCATTAAGGGGGGATAGGCTCTAATGCCTCCTTCCTTCTCCTAATAGTGTCACTTTGTAAATCCTTCAATCCTATCCCAAGTTGTTCTTAAGGGGGGATGTTAGGATATTTAGACACTTAGGAGTTAGTTAAGATCAACTTGTGTAATATATCCGTTAGGGATAGTGTGTTTCTTTAGTATGCATTAGTATGCATTTGTAAATACTTAATCCGACGGTCACGATATGTTTCCGACATAGAGTGATCCGACGGCTCAACTTCTCTTAGATCAAACCTAACCTTGATCCGTGGCTTAACACCCGATTGGTCCATGATCTCTATTTAAAGAGCATGGAGGGTCATTGTTTAGTTGATCGATTATGAGAAGCTCATTTGTAACTTTATTTCTTTGCATAATAAATTGTCCCGTAGAAGCTATTTGGCCGAGGACGTGGAGTGTTTTCCTCAAGAGGGTTTAAACCACGTCAAAACATCGGTGTATTGATTTGTGATCTATTTGTGTGAAGTGGTTGCTCTTGGTGTTCGGTCCTTTGGTAGTACTCTGTGTACCCGAACAACATATTGCGCCTAACTCACATTTCTCTGTCCTGAAAGATTGCACCCAACTCGTGCTACTTCGTCTTGGTACACAGCGCCCAACTCATGCTACTTTATCTTGGAAAACTGTGCCCAACCCATGTTACTATGTCCTGACAAACTGGGTCCAACCCATCCTACTCTATCTTAGTAGACTGCAACCAACTCATTTTGATCTATCTCAGTAGACCACACATCATTTTTTCTACTGCACCCAAGTCATGCTACTGTGTCCTGATGGATTGTTCCCCAAGTATTACTTATGTGTCCAGACGAATTGCGCCCAAGTCGTGCTACTTTCTCCCAACTGACTTCCATTGTATTTTCTGCTTGAATGACTTTTTATTTGCACTCCACTTGTATTTGTATGGTGGTCCCTTGCCAAGGGGCTCCCAAAGTCATCATGCCAACTCAAGTGTTCCCATGCCACCGTGCACCAAAATATCATGTGTTCCCAAGCCGACATGCTCCCAACTCCCACAAGTGGACAACGTGCTCTGCAAGTAAGTGTTGGCTTCAAAAAATAACCCATCAGATGGGTGCCTTGGTCCACGTGCCCAACTCAATGCACCCCAAATTTCATGCGCACATCCATCGTCTCTCCAGTCTCCACAAGACTATTTTCACTTAGTCCTTTTGGAGTGTGCGGGCCATGCACCCTCAATGCCTCCAAACATTGCCATAAGCCATGCCCATGTCTACACAAACCAAATGTTCCATCTCCACACTCAACTGAACCGGTGGTGTGCTCCTTTCCATGTTTCCAAGGTGCCCCGCAAGTATAGTGTTCATAGCTCTGCACTCAACCTTTGTTAATCCCTCATGAGCCTTTGACACGCATTAGGGGAAGTGCACTCGGCCTCCATGCCGAGGTCACAACACTTACTATCTTCATAGTACTCAGGACAAGGGAAAGAGGAAACTGGCATTTTGAGACTCCACCAAAGAACAAAGAAAACTTCAAAAACCCAAATAATATGAGACAAATGCTTGGTTGATAAGGATGAACTATGTGTGGGTGCCAAATATTATTTAGTAAAGGCCATTGTGCTAATATTTGAAAGAAGGTTTGCACTATACGATCCTTGATGTGTTTAAAAGTGGCATGAAAAATAGATTTTCACATAAAACACTGATAAATACGTGTTATAGTAACATTTAAAAGATATAAACCTAGTGTACCAAGATGTTGAAGAATAAGTCCCCAATCATCCAAGTTGGTATATTTCAAATGAACTAGAAATTAAAGGGTCATATGACTACCAAGAATATTGAGGTAATTATATGACAATTTTGAGTGCTTCATGGATAAAATTACTTGATTGAACTCAAAGAGTATATCTTGCTCAATGACTCATAGAGGGATGAAGGACAAAGGACAATTTTGAGTGACATCAAACATTTAAAAACAAGAAAAAGAAAGACAAAAATATTCTAAATGCTAATTAATCTTGCACCTCTTCAAACTTAAAGAATAGCAAATATTATCAACTAGGCAATCTTTAATACTCCATTCTATTAAAATTATCTCAAGTATTTGTCTAGTTTAGTGGAAAAAATTGAAACACATTAAAATCAAACTTTGCATAAAATTTTGTGAAGTTTTCTACAATTACAAAATGAATCATATGTTAGATTTTGCACTTTAATTCAATTTACTTATATCTTTAAACTGAAAGATAGACAAGCACAGGAAAACACAAAAGACACAAGAATTTTCCTCGGGGAAACCATAAAGGAGGAAACCCCACAACTTCATCAGAAATAGATTTGTCACTAGTACAATATCAAACAAGATGGAAAACCAAAAATATAAGATGTCTTTTGCAGCTCTCTCTCTTTCTCCTCCAATGAACTTGTCTTCTCTCTCACTTGGTGCGAACTTGGTTGCGTGAGTGCATGTGCCAAATGAGAGAGTGACTCTCTATATTTATACTTTATGTGTGGGTGACCTAATTCCTCAATGGGGCCGACCTCACTTACCTAACTAGGACGACCTCTCCTAGGGAGACTCAAAAGTACAATTTACATTTGACCTTTGGGGAACTATTTCCCTGACTTAAAATGGAGGTTTTACCTCAATAATCTAGTATGACCAAGTACAATAATGACATCCCTGAACAGAGGAAAAACATCTTTGGTGAAGGTACAATAAAAGTACAATAATAATATAATAATAATATACAAATGAATATCTTCTGAAGTTACATTTACAAAAATACTCCCTCTTAACTAGGAAGGTATTCTCTGGCCACGATCATCATCACTCTGGACACAAACTCTAGATAACATCATCATCATTGGATCATTATTTTCGTTGTTGCAGCAATCCTCATCTTGTTGATCATTGACTAGTGCATCTCTTGAATCTATCTGTCATGAGAATTTCTACAGAGCCAACCCTTTTTCATGCTGGATGTAGGCCTAGCTCTCATCTAGGTCTTCATCATCTCTACGAGAAAGCCATCAAATAGGTACATCCCAGGACCACACATTGCATTGCCATAGCAATCACCTACGTCTCCTACTATCATCTCATCGTATCCAGATCATCTCATCATCACACACAGAGAACATCCCGGGTGCATACATCATGTCCAACAGACCACCTGATTCTACCACCCAGTGGATACATCCTAGGATCACCCCAGGTGCATTACATCTCTCTCGGTCAACCTGCGTATTCAAACATGTAGAAACATCCCATGAACACCCCAGGTGCATTACGTACCTGTGGACCACCTGCGTCTTCCACCATGTAAGATACATCCCAGGAGCACCTCACGTGTCTTTATGACCGGTGGACCTACCAGCATCTCCAAACATGTGGATACATCCCAGGAGCACCCCAAGTGCATTACATCCCTATGGACCACCTGCCTCTTCCACCATGTGAGATACAACCCTAGTGCACCTGCGTCCTCTGGTCTCGTCACTCCCTCTTTTGAGGAACATCGATCTGGATAACATCAAGCCTCTCTATGAAGTACTCGAACTTCACTCTCACTTATGGCTTGGTCAACACATCAGCTATCTGCTCATCTGTCGCCACATACTGTAGCTTCATTTCTCCTCTTTGCACCATATCCCAGATATAGTGATACTTGATCTCAATATGCTTTGACTTGTCATGGAACACCGGGTTCTCAGACAACTTCACACAAATCTAGTTGACACAGAAGATACAAGTCGCATCGAGCTCGATATCAAACAAATCTGACAGTATCTTTCGAAGCCATACTGCCTCACAACTAGTTGAACAAGCTGCAACATACTCTGCTTTGGCTATACTCAGTGCCATGCATGATTGCTTCCTACTAAACAATGAGATCATACCGGATCCCAAACTGAAGCAACATCCCGAAGTGCTCTTCCTATATGTGGCACTACCTGCCCAATCTGAATCAACATAACCATGCAGGTTAATCCTCGGATTTGTTTCATACTTGATCCAATATATTCTTTGCAGCAATCAGGTGAACATGTCTTGGATCCATCAGGAACTGGCTCAGGGTGTTCACAACAAATCATATGTCTGGTCTCATGTTCGTCAAGTACATCAATAAACCAATCATATTCATATACATCATGGCATCAACTGTCTCTGAAGAAGCGTCACATACTATATTTAAGTCTGATGCCATAGGTGTTGCCATTGCCTTGCAGCCCATCATTCTGAACCTCTTCAAAATATCTACTGCATTCTTTCCTTGACCAAGGAAAATCCCATCCACACTCTACCATACCTCCATGCCTAATAAGTAGTGCATCATTCTGAGGTCCTTCATCTCAAATTCTGCGGCAATCCTTATCTTTGTATATGCAATGAGCTCATCCTCCCCTATTACAAACAGGTTATCTACATATAGTAGTAGTATTATTGGTATTCCTCCCTCAACCTTGAAGTAAAGGTTGGAATCTTCTTTACTCTTGGTAAATCCTAAGCTCATCAGAAAGTTGTCCATCCTGTTGTACCATGTCCTGGGTTCCTATTTCAATCCATACATGTATTTCTTCAACTTGCACACATGATTCTGTCTATCATATGTCTCAAATCCTAGGGGCTGCTCCATGTACACTTCCTCTTCAACTACACCATTCAAGAATGTTGTCTCGACGTCCATATAGTGTACCTTCCATTTCATTACTGTAGCCAATGCAAGTATAGATCTGATAGAAGTGTATCTTGCTACAGGTGCAAATGTCTCCTCGTAGTCTATGCCTTCCTTCTGGGAGAAGCCACGTGCCACAAATATTTCCTTGCGGTTTTCTATGCTACCATCTACAACATTCTTGATCTTGTATCCATTTCGAAGTGACGATAGACTTCCCCACTAGTCTTGGAACTATGTCCCAAACATCATTCTTCATAATCGACTAGTACTCCTCGATCATGGAATCCTTCCATTCCTTATTTTTTGTTGCTTCCTCATAGATGGAAGGTTCTTTATCAATGATGTCACATAGTAGGGCCACGTAGTTGGATTATGGTCTAGGTCTCTTGCTCTCTCTATGTATCCCACCTGGAGAACCATACTTCTCTGCATCTTATATTGCTTCGCGTGCCCATGCTGATCTTCTCTTGTGATATTTATTCTCACAAGGTGGATCTATAGGTTCTTTTGTTTCTTCCATGTCGTGGTCTTCATGATCTTCTTGAATTACTTCTTCCATAATTGTGTCTCTGGTTTTGGGAACTTCAGGTTCTTCAGTTTCTTCAATAGGTAATTTTCTTCATTTTTGTATGTTAAATCTTCGTCAGAAGTTACGTCTCTGTTGATATCTATCTTCTTGAATCCTGGGAATTATATTCAGTAGGATTTTGATGTGTCACTGTATCCCACGAATATTCCCTTCTTTCCTAAAGGATCTAGCTTGGTTCTCTTTTCCTTCGAGATATGTATGTACACTGGGAAACCAAATATTATAAGATGGTTGACTTCTGGTTTATCACCTGAGAAAGCTTCTTCGGGAGTCTTGTTGTTCAATACAAGGTGAGGTGTACCTTTTTGCACATACATTGTTGTCCTTGCTGCTTCTTCCCATAAGTGCATCGGAATATCTTGATCATGTAGCATTGCCTTCGTTGCTTACATTATTGTTTCATTCTTTCATTCTGCAACGCCATTTTGTTGAGGATTGTAAGGAGTGCTCAACTCCCTCTTAATCCCAAATTCTCTGTAAAGGTCTTTGAATTCTTCTGAAGTGAATTCTACGCCATTTTCTGAACGTAATCATAAGGTCTTGATCTTCCTCTCAGTTTGATTTTCAACCAAGGCTTTGAATTCCTTGAATTTTTTGAATACTTCATCTTTTCCCTTCAAGAAATAAATCCATGTCTTACGGGAAAAATCATTTATAAAAGATACATAGTATACATACCCGCTTAGTGATATGGAATACATGGGACCACACACATCCGAGTGGACTATCTCCAATATTCCTTTTGCCTTGCTTTCACTGCTGGGGAATGTCTTCTTCACATTCTTTCCTTGCGCACATCCCTTGCAAATGCCTTCATGCTTTGTCTAGATTTATGGTAGTCCTGAAACTGCTTTGCTTGGAATTGGTAGTGCTCTATAGTGCACATGTGCAAGCCTCTTGTGCCATAACTCACTTGGTTCCATGGATTCATGGACTAATTCTTGTTCTGGTTGACCTTTCAATTTGTACAAGCCTCCCTCTTGCTCTCCAATTACTGTTGCATCATTTATTGTCTTTCCTTTTGGCCACATTAGAACTTGGCCATAAACAAATACAACACGCATTCCTTTAGCATCTAATGTTGATATTGAGAGAAGGTTCTTCTTCAATCCTGGTACATAGAGAACTTCTTTCATCTTTAATGATTTTCCAGAATCTAGCTTGTAGGAAGCTTCTCCACTTCCTTTGATGGGATATTGATAATCATCCCCAAGTTTCACCTTGTGAGGTGACTCATGTTCTGATAGATTGATGAAAGATTCCTTGTACCCCGTCATATGCTTGGATGCTCCACTATCTACAAGACAATCATTGCTCCCATGTGTGACGGTGCCTATTAGTGCTGAGATTAAGATATATTCTTCATCACTTGAAGAATCATCCATTTCTTCTCTGTTTATTTTCCTTGTTGGTTCATCATCTTCAACATTGTGAGCATGATGCCTCTTCTTGTTGGTCTTCTTGGAGGATCCTTCATTTATGGGAAAATTTCTTATGTAATGTCCCTTCTCATCACATGTGTAACATCTGATACTGGAGAGATCCCTTCTAGGTCCATGGTACCTTCTGGATATTCTCTGATTATGGTCCTCCCTCTTGTTTTCTTTTCTTTTAGTGTGAACAGTTAGGGCTTGGTCATCATTAGCTCCCATATTCTCTTCTCTTTCTACTAGACAAGCTTCTTCTTGGGTACATTCTTCCCATATCCTGTTGAAGGTGATCAACTTCTTCCTAGCACATATTCCTTGAATTAATGAGACCCATGATCTTGGGAGACCATTCAAGGTGGTCATAACTATCTCTCCTTCTACTTTGTCTTCAATTTCTTCAAGTTGATCCTTGATTTGAGAGACACTTGTGAAGTAAGATTGCATGGTCTCTTAGTGTTGGATCTCCACATTCTTGATTTGATTCCTTAGTGTCAACTTCTAATTGATGTTATTCCCTTCGAATATCTTCGTCAAGGCATTGAACATCTCCTTGGGAGTCTTCAATGATGATACATGAGGGATGAGGTGATATTTTATGGAGTCTGCAATAATCCTCTTGGCCTTTGACCAAGTTCTTCTTGTGGATTGTTTTTGCCTCTTCTCCCTCTGGTTTTGGAACGTCCCCATTGACATACTTGTCCAATTCATTTTCTTCTAGGACAAGAGAGATTCTATACTTCCATGCTCAGAAGTTGTCAGCTCCTTCAATATTATCCTCAAGCTTGGTGTGATTTGTCATTTTGAAATGAGAACATCAAGTGGAAATAGCAAAGAATTAATTATTACCAATTTGGGATGCCCAACCTGGTTCTGGAGCTGGATGACCTAGGGTTTGTTAGAGAAACCCTAATTTTTCACACTTGGAATTTTGAACTTCTGAATTGACATAAATATATGCCTCCTCAAGGCGAGTTGTCCAGTGTACTCCTTTGTCCGGATTGATGGAGGAAAACCCCAAAATTTTGATGCCCTAGTTTTCTCCTGGCACTAGTGACTGGGTCAAAAATGAAAATTCTTCAAATTGAATTTTGCTTCCCCCGAAATATGCGCCCTCCTAGGGTGAGTTATCCTAGCCCTCTTTTTCTAATGATCTATGGAGAGAAGACCTTGAACTAGGAATCCCTAGTTTCCCGCTACTGCACAATGCCTTCCTTTCAGATTGGCTATGAAACCATGTTAGAGTTTGCACTTTAATTCAATTTAGTTAGATCTTTAAACTCAAAGATAGACAAGCAAAACAAAACACAAAGACACAAGAATTTTCCTTGGAGAAACCATAAAGGATAAAACCTCGCAACTTCCTCAGAAATAGATTTGTCACTAGTACAATATCAAACAAGATGGAAAACCCAAAATATAAGATGTATTCTGCAGCACTCTCTCTTTCTCCTCTAACGAACTTGTCTTCTCCATCACTTGGTGCGAACTTGGTTGAGTGAGTGTGTTCCAAATGAGAGAGTGACTCTCTCTATTTATACTTTGTGTGGGTGACCTAAATCCTCAATGGAGCTGACCTCTCCTAGGGAGATTCAAAAATACAATTTGCATTTGACCTCTGGGGAACTATTTCCCTGACTTACAATGGAGGGTTTACCTCAATAATCTAGTATGACCAAGTACAATAATGACATCCCCGAACGGAGGAAAAAATCTCCGATGGAGGTACAATAAAAGAACAATAATAATATAATAATCATATACAAATGAATATCTTCTGAAGTTACATTTACAACAACATCATAGCATGAATTATGTAAACTTATATGATTAAACAGACACAAAGGATTTATATATAAAACTTGACTGTCAAACTTAGAACTACAAGAATCCTCTTTGTTTCAATTTTCTTAATTTCCATCCATATTAACTAACCCCATCCCAAAATGCCCATTTCTTTCACAAAAATCTCCTTCTCTAACCTCAACAAAGGTTCCCTTATCTTATTATCCCTCTTCCTCTAAATTGAAAGTTAAACATCTTTGGCACTATGACAACAAGTTCCCTATAATTTTAAATTGATAGTTGTAGAAAACTAGACGAAGGAAAACTGAAGTGATACATATCCAATTCAAGTTCATCCACCAAAACCATGTGTCCTCTACTAGCCTCCATAATTACAACTTACTACACCAGCAACTATTTCTATAATTTCAACTTGAAGGCGCTATCCCAATGGGATTGCTTGAAAGGGCCATTTCTTGACAATGTGGTGCATGTGGGAGTTGTCAAGCATTTAAATAAATTGTACCATGACTGTATGTAATGTTGATGTATAGATTCTTGGGGAATGAACACCAAAGAGAGTGGTCACCAATGTTAGGAAAGAATGTATGCCACAAATGGCCATACCTTATGCAATGGAGGAGCCACCTTATCTAATAGAGGACAAGATCACCTTAGAAGAAATTTTGTCCAGTGCATAAGGCTTACCCTCCATATCATAAAGTATGGAAAACTTATGGCCATCCATGGCATATTTCATTTCATCACATTTGCAACTACTCTCTCCCATGTCAAAACCCTCTCTATAAATACATTTATGATCATGGTACAATCTACTATAAATATTATTCTTTTGTTTCATTCAAATTTGTGTGCATATTGTTAGCATCTGTGTACCTTTTTGAACCCTAGGACATCTTATATATGAATTTGTCAATATGACATATTGTGAGGAACCTCCAGCAATTAATTAATGAAAATGCACGATATATTAGAAATAACAGAACACAGAAGAGATTTATTGATCATGGGCCACTTCGAGGGGGAAACCTCGTTTGAGAAAGCTCAATACAAATAACTCATGGATTCCTTCATTGGCCTCAACACGTACTTATATACTAATTCTATGCATCCAATACTATGGATCAATACCATGGAACATATAATACTATGGGATAATACAAACTATGGATCAATACCATGGAACATATAATACTACAGGATGAATTACAAAGCATATGCGTCCAACAACAATATACTAACAAAGTAAAGAGAAGGGTTGACACGGGCTCCTAACATCTCCTCCCCCTTAGAAAAATTTTTGTCCTCAAAGATTTAGATGTGGAAATTGTTGCTAAATCTGAAGGATTGGTTCCCATGTAGCATCCTCTGGTTGCATTCTGTGCCACTGAATTAATACCTATGTGAGATGTCGAGAGAGAAGCTGATGAATGTGCATATTGAGGATGGCCTCCGGCTCCAAAAGGATGGATCCTTCATTATCCAGTTCTATTAAAATAGTTTGTCCTCTGATTTTGGAGCCAAAAAAATTATTTAGACAAGAGACATGAAATACTGGATGAATGCGGGAAGGAGGAGGAAGTTCCAATTTATAAGCAACGGACCCAATATTCTGAAGAACATTATATGGACGATAGAACTTTGGAGCGAGCTTATGTTGCCCTTTGAGTTTTAGAGAGGATTTATTGTAAGGTTGTAGACGAAGAAAAACCATATCACCTGCTTGAAAAGTGCACTCAGAACGGTGTTGATCGGCTTGTTGTTTCATTCGATTTCTTGCCATGTGAATATTGTCCTGCAAAATGCAAAGAATCTAATTGTGGTTTCGAAGAACTGTGTCAACTGCTAGAACTGGTGAACTGCTGGGGGTGTATGGAATAAGAACTGGCGGTTCCTGACCATAGACTGCTTCATATGGAGTCATTTTAGATGCAATGTGGTAGGAGATATTGTACCACCATTTAGGGAGAGGGAGCCACTTTTCCCACCGATGTTGTTGTTCGAAGGTGAAGCAACGAAGATAAGTTGCCAAACATTTATTGATAATTTCAGTCTAACCATCTGTTTGTGGGTGATACCTTGAACTCATCTTCAGTTTGGTGCCAGTGTGGAGAAACAGTTCTGTCCAAAAATGACTGGTGAAAGTTGCATCGTGATCCGAGACAATGGAAGAAGGGATCCCATGAAGACAGAAGATCTGGTCGAGGAAAATTTGTGTGACTGAGGAGGAAGTATAGGGATGGTTGAGGGCACAAAAATGACTATATTTGGAGAGGCGATCAACCACAACCAAAATCATTGTCTTCCCTCCATATTTAGGGATCCCTTCGATAAAATCCATAGAAATATATGTCCAAATCTGTGTAGGGATGGGAAAAGGTTCAAGCAAGCACGGAAGGAGTGTCGTTTCACCCTTGTTGCACTGGAAGGTATCACATTCAACCACCATCTATTGAATTGTCCTTTTCATTCCATTCCAAAAGAAGTTACGTCTTGCCCGCTCATATGTTTTGAGGAACCCAGAGTGCCCTGTCGATGGAGAATCATGGAGTTCATAGAAGTCAACATGTTGAAGATCTGTGCTCTGGGGAAGCACCATACGACCCTTGTAACTCAGGGAATCACCATCCCAAGAGTAATGTGGTACATCATAAGGGTTGTTGGAAAACCGTTGGATTATTTTAGATAATGAGGAGTCATTGACATAGCCCTGGTGAACAGATTAAAACCAATTTGGAACAGGCATATAAATAGCTGAAAGAGAAACTTGGTCATCAAATGTGCGAGAAAGAGCATTCGCCACAAGATTGTTTGTACCCTTCTTGAAAGTGATCTCATAGTCATAACCCATGAGTTTGTTAACCCATTTATCTTGTGCTAGGGAGGACACCCATTGTTCCAAGAAATATTTCAAACTCTGGTGATCGGTCTTGATGCATAAATGATTCCCTAATAGGTATGGCTTCCACTTATGTACTGCATCCAAAATAACCATCATTTCCTTATCATATATAGAGGCGGCTAAATTATTACCGGAAAGGGATCTTGAAGGTGTAAATCCCACTGGTTCAACAAAGAGACCTACATATCTATCCAAAATTTGTTGTAGATCCAAAGGAGTAGTGGAGACCGCTGATGGGTGCATCTGAATGGAATGGAGCTGAGCAATGACACCATGTGAATTCTTCTTAAGGATATTTTCCATGCGATGTGAACTGATGGTGCTGAGAGACCTTGGTTTTAAGCCCATCAATGTGTGTTTTTCCCATTGACTGAAAACTGCATCCAAAGTTTAGCAAAATCAAGATGGGGCCAAGTGTGTGTAGCCATTGAGCACCCAAAACCACATCACATCCACCTAAGGAAAAGGAAAACATGTCAGAGTGCAGGTTATAATATACCATAGAGATACACACATTGCTACACTTCCCCTTGCAAGGTAAGGTGACCCCATTGGCAATCATGACTTCAAAGTTGGAGCAAGGATGGAAAAAACAATCATCCTGTTTGGAGATCCGAGGGTCAATGAAGTTATGCGTGCTACCTGAATCGATGAGTATTGTAAGAGGGAGCCTCTTGAAGTAACCCTTGACCTGCATTGTTTGTGGGGTGGTGACGCCGGTTAAATCATGGAGAGATATTTCTGGGTGGTCGTCCTGAGACGGAGGGTCAACAGGCGATTGCTGAATGTCGACCTGATCATCTATTGTATCTAGAGCTTCATCACCAATTTCAGAGGCAGATGGAGAATCCACATCGAAGAGATAGAGATTTTTCTCAACACATCTATGTCCCCGAGTGAATTTCTCATCACAATTATAACAACCTTTTTCTCTACGTGTCCGCATCTATGCTTCAGACAAATGCTTGATAGGAGTCGGTCGAGGAGCTAGCGTGATGGGAGGTCATTGGGAAACCATATTTTTTAATGGAATAAAAGTGGATTTGGAGCGTTGTTGGGATGCGATCTTTTCCTCTGCCAACTTAGCCAACCCTAGGACTTCCATCATTGTGCTGGGACATAACATTTTAACCTCATATCGGATTGCATCTTTCAGACCACTGAAAAAACAAATCCTGTAGAATTCATCAGAAAATCGTTCTGTGTGATTGGCTAGTTTCTCAAATTCGGTCTGATACTCTCTCACAGTACCAATTTGGTGAAGTTTAGTGAGTGCTCCTGTGAAGTCATCAAAAGCACTAGGACCAAATCGTTGCAAAAGGAGGTGGCAAAAATATATCCATTTTGGCTCTGCATGAGCCTTGATGTACCAACGGAACCATTGAAGGGCTTCATGTTCCAAATGAAAGGATGCAAGTGGAACTTTGTTGACATCAAAATTATTATGAAGACTAAAATATTGTTCTTCCCGGTATATCCATCCAATCGGATCATCACCATTGAAGAGAGGAAAATCAAGCTTCAGCCCATGAAAAGTGCTAGAAGAAGAGAACCCAGTGTCTGCAGAAGACTCTGGATGTCATCTATTGTTCATGGCTGAAGGTTGAAGATGGAGGCCGAGAATTTTTTCATCTAGATCTTGAAGTTTGGTCTTGAGGGTTGCAAGTTCTTCTTCCATGTTTTTTTCTCCTGTGCAGGTCACAACCATAACCAAGATTTTTATTTTTTTTTAATTTTTTGGTAATGGGTAGAAAAACAAAAACATAAACTTCTTTTGTAAAGGAAAAGTTGGATTTGGGAAAAACTCTGATGGTTAATTGGGGTTTGACCAGGTTTTGGACACTTTCTAATGGACAGGGAAGCAGAAAAAGGGAATTTCAGAAAAGGGGTGAAAGAATGGGAAAATTTGTCATAGAGGGATAAAGAAGTAGAAATAGGAAATGAACACCGTGGAAAAATTTGAAGGCGATTAGGTGAAAATTGAAGAAGTTATGCGAAACCCTAAAACTAGACAGATGTGGGATTTCTGGCTTTGGGAAGTGGAATTTGGCATAGGGTCCTCAGGAATGAAATATGCAGAATGGAATTGCAAGGGTGTCAGTTAAATTTCAAGGAAAACAGAGTTAAAGCGATGAAGATATGGCGAATTTTTTTTTTTTTTCAGAATGGATTTGAAACGACTTGGAATTGATCTGCAATGGCTCTAGATAGATGTAATTTGTTATTTATCAGTTGGCAATAGATATGGATCCTAGGTATGCTCGGATTCCTAACAGTTCAGTGGATTCACTTAGCCACCAATGTTGTCTAACAACTTACGTATTGGAGCAGTACCCCTCACTCCATGGCTCGGGTAAAACTGATAACTGCTTTGCCAAAAATGATAGCTCTTGGTTTACCTCACGGGTGGGAACTAGTCAATCATAAAGGGGTCATTTCCCTTTTCACTGGAAGGTCCTCTCAATGGGCCAGCTACTTCGGGGTTCCTGTGGTACTCTTCACAATGATTTTTAGGGCTATTCCTGTTGATGTATATCTAAATTCGGAATGTATTTCACCCATGTATTTCATATATGTATTTTGTACTCCTATAGAGATGGTATTATTCCTCTATACGGAAGTGTTTGTATTCCTATAGAGATGTTATTATTCCTCTATACGGAAGTGTCATCATTTATATTGTAAGTGTCATAACTTATACTTGATGGGTTATTAGACCACCTTGTTGGGGTCGGCCCTGTATAAGTCATGTGGGTCAAAGGGTTATTAGACCACCCTATTGGGGGTCGGCCATGTGGGTCAAAGGGTTATTAGACCACCCTAGTGGGGGTCAGCCCAGTCAGCATTATGTTAAGTGGTTAAGTTGAGGCCGACCTAGTTGAGTAAAGGTCAAGTCAAGTTAGTGTATAAATAGAGAGTGTGTCTCTCTCATTTTACACATTCTATTCTCTCATTCACACACTTCTCTCATTTGGAAAGTGGCGCACTTGTGAGGAGGAGGCTCTGCTACTAGGAGAATACTATCTCTTGTATTCTGGTTGTATCATTTCTCTATCTATCTCTGAGGAAGTTATTGGGGTTTTTCACCTTTATGGTTTTCCCTAGGTAAACTCTGTGTCTCTTGTGTGCTTGCATTATTGTGTCCATGTTTGATATGCTATAGATTTGTTGTACATGTTGTTCTCTCAATTAAGATCCTATATCAGATTGAAGTAAATTCTGAAAATTTAACATGGTATCATAGCTAGCCTGAAAGAAGGCATGATATGGCATGTATGACACTTGTCGCACTTACGATGCTAGGGCTTGATATAGCAAAAACCAGTCATCGTAGCACTTTCACTATAAATCCATTTTGGAGAATGTTTTGGACATGAAACATTTACAAGTTGAAGATCCGATCCCCATGTACCTTGTGTCCAAGGGACAACTTCTAATTCATTGAACTTTGTGATTTATGATTTGTACAATATGGGGTTTCTGCCTCTTCCATATCTGAGCCATAAACAGGTGACCTTGGAAAAAAGGGCATAACTTGGGTTAGGAAGCTCCAAATGAAATTTCATAAAACATGACAGGTAGTACACAGATTGTACTATCTCAAGAAACTTTTTCAAAGGCCGAAGTTTAACCAGGGACATGTGGCACTCCGTACAAGTTCTCTCTCCTATTTTATCCCATAAACAGGTCACGTTTCAACACTTGGCATAAATATCTCTCAGAGAATCCAATTGAGGTCAAAACTATCGGGATGGAAAGATGACAGGTCAAGCTACCATAGAAAAAAATTTCAGACTCTGTGGACCAAAAAGTGCGGATTTACACCATAAACAATCAGGTACATATTTCTGTCAAAACAGAATTATTTTTTAGCACCTTCATTCATGGCTTCCGAAATTTAGGGTTTCAGAGAAAGTTGGAATTTTTGTAATCAGAGACTATGGCTAAATGCTACTCATCAAAATAGAAATTTAGATACCAAGATCAGAATTTTTGGTTGGGCAGAAGACCGGGCTTGATCAGACCCTAGTTCGGGACTTTGATTGGAAAAGTGGAAAATTAGGGCTTCTGCAAAAATGAGAATTTTTGAAATATATGACCACAGCTGGAACTCATCAGAAGAATAGAAGCTTAGAGCTGTGGATCAAACCTTTTGATTGGGCATAAAAGTGGGCTTCATCAAATCCTAGTTCGGGGTCACGTCCAGTGAATCCGGAAGTTTCAAAGAAAAAATTGAGGAGTGAAACTTTGCAGTTTTCAAATTCTGAATATACCAGCTTGATCAGCTCATCAAGGCGCATATTTCTATCCTTTCGGAAGTTTGAAATTCAAAGGTTGAATTTTTGGGGTTTCTCTGACAAACCCTAATCTAGCTCCAGGTCCAATTCTTGCAAATCAAGTGGATTGGGTTAATCCTAGAAGAAGATGGATTGGTCACCTACATAAGTGAAGAAGTTCATGTCTCAGAGGGAGATGAGGCTAAGGCCTTCCATAAGAAGATTACAAGCAATCTTGACACGTATGGCTTACAGGTATGTTTCGAATTATGTTCATGGTTAAGTTTATGATATGTTTGTCTTCATATCATTACAGTACAATCTTAATTAATTACTAGACTTGTCGTATCACCTTAATAGAAGATATTCATTGATTAAGGTTTTGACACTTATGATTGTACTAATGCATTGTGATGTTGTATGAGTTTTATGTTGTTCGCTAACATAAAAGGTAAACCAAGAAAGACAAATCATGTTCTACTTCAAGAACATATGATCATGGTGACATGAAGACAAAGATTCATCCATTGTCATGGATCACATAGAAGATCTACTTACGAGGTATGTATAACTTGGTTCTACAATGGTTAACTTATGAGACATGCAGGTTACTAGCACAAGTCATTGAAGAGAACCATAAGACATTATGCGGGTATGTTAGACATAACTAGCTAGCATGCTAATCCAGGTATGTTTTTCCTATATAAAGTTAGAATCCTACCTTGTGTTAGGATCTTATACTGTGGTGTTGTTGATAATGATTATTCATGAAGTCATAGGTTTGAATAGTCATGGTTGTATGCATATTATGTTTCTTACCATAATTAATGATATGACTAACCAGAAGAATCATGAAGGTAAAGAATCATGAAGGTATAGGTTTGAGTAATCACAGGTTTATGCATTGATGATTTAACTAATCAGAAGAGTCCTATGATCAAATAAGAATATACATGAGTAAAAGAAGACTTCCCTGAAACCTTGAATACTGATGTTTATTATCTGTGTTTGAAATGATCATGACTATACATGCTTAAGATTATTGTGTTTTGATAGTATTAAGAATATACTAATGAATGTATAATTATGTATGAGTCCTCAACAATAACACAATGATGATACTAATAAGCATGCATAGTGATTAAGGATGGATATAAGTTCAAGGACAGGTAATCCAGGAAGCAAAGATCAAGAGGGAGCACACTCCAGTTGTTCCAGCAAGAAAGCAAAGGAGCACACTTCAGTAGTTTCTGCAAGGATGCAGATATTCAGAGGGAGTTGACCACTTCTCACAATCCTCATCAAAATGGAGTTGCAAAGATTCAGAGGGAGTCCACCCAACAACCAAACAAAGATAAGTATTTGAATTGTCATTTCTTACATAATGTTATTCAATGATGTATATGCTTATGTTCCTAGAATTAGGTTGTGTATTATGCATATTAGAATAGTTGCATTGATGAACAGTATACTACTAATATACATGGGTAAGTGGCCTATGGCACTGTACAACATTCCATTGCTACTTATCTAGAATGAAACCTCTTTGCTGACATGTTGGGAGTAGTGCAAACTCTTAACAATGTTCTGGTAGAGATTGGAAGGCATCTATAAAGTTACAGGATATGGATAAATGTTGTATTGAAGCATTGGCTAAGATAATTGCATGACTGTATGACATATTTCTTTATGTGCAAGAATTTGTTCTGAAAACTATAAGATGTTTTCTAATCATGCAATTTAACTTGTTGTGTAGGAAAGATCGTATACCATCACCTACAAAAGAAGGACTACAACATTTGTTCAGCAACATAGTTATCTATTGAAAATATTGAATATATTAAAGTTCCCAGGATCTGGGAAGAATGCCAAGATCGAGGAGTACCAGTCGATCATGAAGATGTTTGGGATGCAGTCCCAAGACCTGAAGGGGAGTCTGTAGTGACTTCCAGGAGGATCTACAAGATCAAGCATGCTGCAGGTGGTAGCATAGAGACTTTTGCTCCTGTAGCCAGATACACTTCCATTAGATCAATACTTGCTATGGCTGCAGTGATGAAGTGGAAGATACACCAGATGGATTTCAAGACAGCTTTCTTGAATGGTGTAGTTGAAGAAGAAGTGTATGTGGAGAAGCCACTTGGTGCTGAGACACATGACAGGGAGTCATATATGTGCATAACTTGGTATGGTAGGATAGACAACTTTCTATCCAGTTTGGACTTTACCAAGAGTAAAGTGGATTCCAACCTTTACTACAAGGTTGAGGAAGGGAATCCTGTGATTCTACTCCTGTATGTAGATGACATGTTTGTAACAAGAGATGACAGATTGATTTTCGACACGCAGCGGAAGCTTGCTGCCAAGTTCGAGATGAAGAACTTGGGGATGATGCACTATTTGTTTTTGGCATGGAGGTTTGGCAGAGTGCAGATGGAATCTTCCTTGGACAAGGGAAGTATGCAGTAGAGATCCTGAAGAGGTTCGGGATGATGGACTGCAAGGCTATGGCCACACCTATGGCATCGAACCTGAATCTTCTGTGTGATGCTTCATCTAATCCGGTTGATGTCACGATGTATCATTAGATGATTGGGTCCTCTATGTACCTGACGAACACGAGACCAGATATTTTCTTTGTGGTGAACACATTGAGCCAGTTCTCGACGGATCCGAGAGATGTTCACCTGGTTGCTGTAAAGCATATTTTGAGGTACCTGAAGGGTACAGTTGATTATGGGCTGAAGTATGATGCGAATCAAAAGTTTAACCTGCAGGGTTATGTTGATTCAGATTGGGCAGGCAGTGCTGCACTGAGTACAACTTAAGCAGAGTATGTTGCAATGGATGAGTAGGTTGCAGATGTATTGACCAAGCCATTGGCCAGAGTGCAGTTTGAGTACTTCAGAGAGAGGCTTGGTGCACCTTAGATCGAGGTTCCTTCCAAAGGGAAGTGATGAGTCCAGAAGATGCAAATGCACATGAGCTTTTCTGACATGGTTGATGTGTTCTCCCTTGGTCGTGATGTAATTGCTGAGCCATTTTTCACATGGTGGTAGATGTGTTCTCCCATAGTGAAAAAGTAAGGGCTGGAGCCTTCCTGGAATGGTGGTAGATGTGTTCTCCCATGTCGGTGGTGTAAGTGTTGGATGATGTGCATCTGGGATGTGCTTTGTGGATGATGAGATGATCTGAAGAGGACAATGTTATGATGATCAGGAGGATCATGGATGATGAGCATCAGGACAATGTTCCATTTACTACTATGTATATGTATATGCATCATGTTGGATGCTTGTTATGATTAGTTTGATCATTTATATGTATATATGCATCATTCTGGATGCTAGATATGATCAGTTGAATCATTTATGTATGTATGCATCATGTTGGATGCTGGATATGATCAGTTGGATCATTTGTATGTATTTTGTCTATGCATCATGTTGGATGCTTGGACCATGTATCTGTATATGTATCAGGTGGATACTGAGATCATGTATGTTGATATGTATCAGGTGGATACATTGTGTGGATCATGTATCTGTGTATGTATCAGGTGGATCATGTATGATGATATGTATCAGGTAGATACTTGGTATGAATCAGGTGGATGCATTGTATGATCAGGATGATCGTGGATGACGAGCTTCTCCAAATGACATGCATCAGGACGATGCAGTGATGATGATCAGGATGATCATGTGTACATCAAGATGATGTATGGTGAGTATCAGGATGATACTTTGTGGTCATGGATCAGGTTGTGCAGATGAGCATGTCTGGGAGATCCTATAGGTCGGAGTTGTGTACCCGTAACAGCCCGGGATGCTCTTTTGAGACATTGCTCTGGGAGGACATGTAATTTGTGCCTTGGGAGATCTTCAGGTCCGAGTTGTGTACCCGTAATATCCTAATATGATTTTGCAAGGTTTTGTCCTATGGCATGTAATTTGCTCCTGGGAGATCTGGACAGGATGAAAAAGGCCTCAGATGCTTTAGCCAGGTTTAGCCATGACCACATGTAATTTTCTCCTGGGAGATCTGGACAGGATGAAAAAGGCCTCAGATGCTTCAGCCAGGTTTTGTGGTGGACCACATGTAATGTGCTCCTGGGAGATCCAACAGGCAAAGTTGTGTGCTCGTAATAGCCTGGGATGCTTCAGCCAGGTTTTGTGGTGAGATCACATGTAATGTGCTCCTGGGAGATCCGACAGGTAAAGCTGTGTGCTCGTAACAGCTTGGGATGCTTCAGCCAGGTTTTGTGATGGGTCACATGTAATGTGCTCCTGGGAGATCCGACAGGTAGAGCTTTGTGCTCGTAATAGCTCGGGATCCTACAGCCAGGTTTTGTGACGCACGTAATAAGTCCTGAGGATTCCACAGTATGGCCAGTGATGATGAAGACCTGCAGGTGGTGGGCCTACATCCATTATGAAAAAGGACTGGCTCTGTAGAACTTCCTATGACGAGTAGATTTAGAGATTGATTGAGATAGTAGCAGCAATGACAATGACGATGATTCGAGGATGATGATTCGCTGATGATGATCCAGAAAAGAAGACTTGTGCTAGCAGATCTGTGTCAAGAAATACCTTCCTAGTTAAGAGGGAGTGTTGATGTATATGTAACTTCGGAATGTATTTCACCCATGTATTTCATATATGTATTTTGTACTCCTATAGAGATGGTATTATTCCTCTATACAAAAGTGTTTGTATTCCTATAGAGATGTTATTATTCCTCTATACAGAAGTGTCGTCATTTATATTGTAAGTGTCATAACTTATACTTGATGGGTTATTCGACCACCTTGTTGGGGTCGGCCCTGTATAAGTCATGTGGGTCAAAGGGTTATTAGACCACCCTATTAGGGGTCGGCCATGTGGGTCAAAGGGTTATTAGACCGCCCTAGTGGGGGTCGGCCCAATCAACATTATGTTAAGTGGTTAAGTTGAGGCCGACCTAATTGAGTAAATGTCAAGTCAAGTTAGTGTATAAATAGAGAGTGTGTCTCTCTCATTTTACACATTCTATTCTCTCATTCACACACTTATCTCATTTGGAAAGTGGTGCACTTGTGAGGAGGAGGCTCTGCTACTAGGAGAATACTATCTCTTGTATTTTGGTTGTATCATTGCTCTATCTATCTCTGAGGAAGTTATTGGGGTTTTTCACCTTTATGGTTTTCCCAAAGTAAACTATGTGTCTCTTGTGTGCTTGCATTATTGTGTCCATGTTTGATATGCTATAGATTTGTTGTACATGTTGTTCTCTCAGTTAAGATCCTAGATCAGATTGAAGTAAATTCTAAAAATTTAACAATTCCCAAGTACTTCCCATAGTTAAGCGGATAGGGATTATTCCCAGATCCGAACCTGCAATTGAAAGGAACAATACAGATGTGAAAAACAAATTGCTAGAAATTCCACCCAACGATCCCAAGAAAGTGCTCTGATACTAGATGTGAGGAACCCCCAGCAATTAATTAATGAAAATGCATAATATATCAGAAATAACAGAACACAGAAGAGATTTATTGATCGCGGGCCACTTCGAGGGGGATACCTCCTTTGAGCAATCTCAATACAAATAACTCGTGGATGCCTTCATTGGCCTCAACACGTACTTATATACTAAGTCTATGCGTCCAATACTATGGATCAATACCATGGAACATATAATACTATGGGATAATACAAACTATGGATCAATACCATGGAACATATAATACTACAGGACAACTTACAAAGCATATGCGTCCAACAAAAATATACTAACAAAGTAAAGAGAAGGGTTGACACGAGTTCCTAACACAGATGGATGCATTACCAAACCCAACCATGATGTAGCGATAGTGTGACTTAATGTAGTATGTTCACATTTTCCCATATAGTGGATGTATGTGGTCATTTAAATTTAAATTTTTGCCTCCCTACTAGGTCACAAGTCATATTTTTGTTTTGTTTTAAATTTTTAGCCAGTATGTTGGGCATTGAAAAGAGAATCAACGTCCATGACTTGAGGGGAGAATTCAAGGAGACTATGGATGGGGAAGATGATGTTTGAGGTCCTACATAAGATGGTCAATATATGAATATATATTTTTTAATCATTTATTTATTTTCTTTCAATTTTACTATTCACAACGAGTATTTGTGTGTGTCGTCACTATTAAGCCTAGTTTGCATGTAAGTTTTAACTGGGGTTTTGCAAATCTAATCTTGGTGAAACAAGTGAGGGAATTTTGACACCTTTTTACATGAAAAATATTGAAGCCAATATTTTCATTTTGATGGTTTCTATGTATTATACCTCTACCTACATCACCAATATTGCCATCTCAAATGCCTACAAAGGAACCTCATGAATAGATGAAAACATCAATATACAATATGGTCCCCATTCAACTAATAAAGTTTCGCAAGGCAAATGTAACGTCTTGTTTTCATCGAGTTTTTATCCTTTTTTTCTAGACAAGGATTATCATAATGGTTATGGTTAGTGATGTTAGGATATTCCTATACTCCATCCTAGTCCTAGCAGCATTTTCATTATTTGCATGTTCAGTCATGCATACACTTTTAGGGTTTGCATGCATCCCAGTCATCAGTCCAGCACCTAGCCCTCAGTTAGCCAGCCCCCGGGAGCTTCTCTCAGATTAGTTTTATCCCTCCTAATGCTTAATGCACCCCTTCATGCAATTGCATGCATCTCATGCGCCCTCTCTCACCTACCACTCAGTTGCACTTCAGTTAATTGAGTTATCATCATTTCTTTCCTTGATTTAAGGCTAGATTGACTCTCAACTGACTGTATCACTCCGATGGATCTCCAATGAGACTAGACTGCCCATTCTGACTCCAGTTAGCTCCTCATGCGCCCTCCACTGAGCCTCCTTCATTCAATTACACTTAGTTAGACTCAGTTTGACTGATGGTTGACAGTTACTTGAGCATTGATGACTCCACTGATGATGAGATAGACTACTAGTTGTGCTTCGATGACACTCCAGTGATCCTTTGATCACTCCATGAAGGCTAATTCGAATTGCCACCTTAGGCATTCGAATCCTCATGCATTGTACTATTTATTTGTCCATATTGTGATTAATTAATTAGTGTGTGTGAAGTATTTTTGCTTCTATCTGAGTTCTACTGTATTATTATTCTGTTGCTCATTATACTGCATTGACCACTCTTCTTCTATTTTCTTGCTTCATCAATTACTTTCTTGTGACGTATACATCATCTCTTAGATCTGCTGTGAGTATTTTCACATGGTACCAGAGCATGTTGAGAGTATTGTTTATCTCCATTCTTGAGATTTTTTTGCAGGTTATTATCAAGATTTCGAGTGTAGCAGTTGCATCAGTTTCTACATTTATGCAGCAGTAGCAGTTGCAGATATTCTCTATTGTTTTTGTAGGTCTTCTACAGCTTCAATGAATTCATAAGAAATCCCTCTTCTTTCTCCATTCAACTATGATGAATGGAAACCAAAAATGATATCATATTTGAAGAGCCATGATCTCTTTGATTGTTATTTTGAAAGAGAGTTCGAATCCTCTGAAGAGAAGATTGATTGGTTGAATAAAGGTGACATGGCCTTTGGAAGAATGATGCTTGCTTTGCCTGAATACATGTTATACCAAATCATTGATGATTTTGAAACTCCAAAAGAGCTATGGTCCCATCTGGATAAAAGATTCGGCAAATAGAATGAAGGATTTGGTCCAAACCCCTTCAAGAGCAAGCAAAGTGATGCATTTTCCCCCCTTGATGATCTCATTGATCATGAACTAGTATCAAATACATCTCATATTAAAGTTGTCCACAAAGAAGAAGAACCTGCAGATTCTACACTCATGCTCCAAATTTTTCTCTTTCTTTGCCAGCTCACACTCTAGATATTGCAAAAGGTCCTAAATCCTCTCTTGCACCAAAGTCTGTTGGTCTGCATCATGATCTATTGAATGTTTCGGAGATCAAATCAGCTATTGGAGGTAATGCATTCGCTCTCCTCAAGCAATCACCTCTTATTTACTACTATATGATCATTATTCCATGCTTTCAGAAGGTTATTGAAGAATATGTCCATTGCCATTCGCTTGGGATAATTTCTCATGTACATCATGGTTTTGATCTCACCACTGCTAGTTCAAAGGAGATCTCAAGAAACCATGGCCATTCGCTTGGCATAATTTCTCATGCATTTACTGGTTTTGATCTCACCTCTTATGGTTCAAAGGAGATCTCAAGAAACCATAATTCAAGTCTTGGATCTAATTTGGATTCTAAGCAATCACTACTTGGGATAATTTCTCATGCATATGATAGTTTTGATCTCACCCATGTTGGTTTAAAGGAGATATCAAGAAACTATTCTTCAAGTCTTAAATCTGATTTGTATTTCAAGCAATCATATGATGATGGTTCTTTTTGGCATGATCTCACCCATGATGGTTCGAAGGAGAAGACAAAAGACTATCTGCACATTCATGTTTTTTATCCTACCTCAGCTGATTCAAATCACAGGTTCAAGGATCATCCTCATACTTTTGGATTTGTTCTCATCACATTTGATCTAAAGAGAAACTACAAGCACATGATTTTTAAGCATGATCCACTTCTTCCCAAGAAGAAGATACCTCTAGACATATGACCAAGCATCACACCTGCTTGAGTTTGGAGCATATATTTTTGTGTGTGCCTTACAGTCTATTTTGAGGGGGGGGGTATTTTTTCGATGAGGTTTTCCCCATTTCCTCGGTTTATTGATTGTTATTATTCATTTGTATTGGGTGACCTTTGGTCTTAGTTACCAAGGCCCAGGATGGATTAAGGGGGGGTGTTAGGATATTCCTATACTCCATCCTAGTCCTAGTAGCATTTTCATTATTTGCATTTTCAGTCATGCATGCACTTTAGGGTTTGCATGCATCCCAATCATCAGTCCAGCACCTAGCCCTCAGCTAGCCAGCCCCCAGGAGCTTCTCTCATATCAGTTTTATCCCTCCTAGTGCTTAGTGCGCCCCTTCATGTAATTGCATGCATCTCATGCGCCCTCTCTCACCTACCACTCAGTTGCACTTCAATTAATTGAGTTATCATTAGTTCTTTCCTTGATTTAAGGCTAGACTGACTCTCAACTGACTGTATCACTCCGTTGGATCTCCAGTGAGACTAGACTGGCCATTCTGACTCCAATTAGCTCCTCATGCACCCTCCACTGAGCCTCCTTCATTTAGTTACACTCAGTTAGACTCATTTTGACTGATGGTTGACAGTTACTTGAGCATTGATGACTACACCGATGATGAGATAGACTACTAGTTGTGCTCTGATGACACTACAGTGATCCTTTGATCACTCTGTTAACACCCATATATTTTTCTACAATATGCAATTGAATGGAAGGGATGGAGGGTCAAAATGTACCTGGTAGAGAACCCAAGATATCCTCCATGCCCCAGATCTAGGTGCTAATGGGAAAGACGAAAGGGTCTAAGAAGAACCAAATGTGCAAAAGGTGGGAAAATGTTGAAGTGTGGGTATTAATAGGCGAGAATCACACTTTATAACCTATAGTCTGACGGTCAAATAATGGGAGACTAAGCATCACACTGATCTAAGCTGTAGATTAGGTGCGGGGATAAGATCCATGGACCTATATGGGATACCGCACAGCCAAGTTGCGAGGAGGATAGGAAAAGGGCGGATGCGACAAGCTTTTCCTGCCAGCCAGGTGTCAGCCGCAGATGATGTCGCAAGAAGAATTGATAGAAGGCCTTGTATAAGATCGGGCGTATGCAATGGTATGAAAATATGGAAAGATCCACGGCTCGGATGGGGAAAGGGAGGTACATCAACGGATCTCATAGTTGACCGCATGAAGAAGTAGCATGCTGGATAGCGAAATAGCAAATACGATGAACTTTTCTCGCCTCCCAGATGTCGGCTTCAGAGCCCGTCGCACACAGGAAGAAATCATAGTGGGGACCACTTGGGTACATGTGACGCCGACGTATGGAGAAGTGTAGATAATATGAATGGTGTAGATGGAAAGGTAAAGTCAGATCTAATGGTAAAGAAGAGTAGGCTTTCAAATCGAAGGATAAAGAAGCTGTCGATCTGATGGTAGGGAATAGGCATGTGATGAGACCGATGGCGGAGATTAAAAGACAACATGTAAATAAAGGTGGGAGTTATGTTAGCATGGTTATATATATAAGAAACAACCATGAGGGTTGACATTTGTTCTCGAATATTGTCGAAGTCAGGTGGTCCCTCGACGTGTGGAAGACGGTGAAGGCAACATAACCTCCAGTAGCCTGCTCAGAGCTTCTAAGCCGACAGATAGGGCCTTGTAACCGTCCTTTCTCTTAAAAGTTGAAGCTTTAGTCATAAAATGGGAGATGAACAGGCTTCTACCAACTATAAAGCTAGGGTGGCCCTGGAAGATAGGGATGCTGATGTGTTTGACCCATGCATTCGGCTCTCTGTCCCTGAAATTAAAACAAAGTTAGATGTTCTGCATGAGCAGAGTCTGGACATACACGGGGTCTTTAGGTCTTATTTTATTTTCTTTTTCCTAGACCAAGTACCCTCTTTCCCCGAGTTTGTAACATGGTGTTTCGTAAATTACTCTGAATCCACAAGGATAATCATGGATGCCCCCAGGTCTAAAGTTGTCTGTGTTTTAGATGCGTCGGTTGTAAAGAATTCATTTTTTGTCCCCAAGTCGTAGTACCGGGAGTTGGAAATCTTTTCAGAAGAGTCTATGGTTGCCTTGTTCCGTCAAATCACCCCTGAGAGCCGTCAGGCTTTCCTAGCCACATGTATAAAACCTCAGTCCGAAGTTACAGAAAATTCATGCCCCTTGGACATCAACCTTTTTGATGATGATTCCAAGTTGGTATTCTCACTGCTGGCTCAATTCTTAGGTTTAGATACTGACCAATGGGTAACGGAGGTCCAACTGAGTCTACTTTTCAGGATTAGTATTTTTTTAGCAAGGTCTGACACTGGACTCATCCCACCTCTTAAGTTTGATGAATTTTTAGTAGAAAGGATGCATGTACAGTTGGGAAAATTCCCGAATACTACTAGATTTTTTAGATACCAGACACAGCTTATGAAGATGATCCTGTACAGTAACGCGGAAAGCCCGCATTTTCGCCCTTTACTTTAGACTAATGCTTTGTTGGACAATGTGTTTGATTATTTCAACTGTGTTTTACCCCCTGTGTATAAAGTCATTTTGGGGAGGGACTACCGAGAGTACTTCCCGAGATGAAGTCAATGATGCAATTAAAGGATGAAGTGACCGTCGGAGATTGGTTCCTTTTGAAAGATGCTATAGTCATTAGGATGTATGGTTTTGTGAAGGAACCCTATGTTTTTCCTTCCTTTCTAACATTAAGAATCTTTGCCCTGGAATTTATCGGGCAGAAACTGAGCTTGGAAGAGGCATTGTTCCTGCAGTTTAAAAAGGGCACTAATATAAAATACCCTTGGAAAGTAGGTTCTTTCATTGTGAAGAGCAAGGAGGCTTTACCGGAGATAGAGGAATTGATGAGACTTCTAGGGTTCAAAAAAGACGTAGCTGTTGAATACAACCCCCTGCATGTTATTTCTAGAAGAAGGAAGGAGTGTAACCTAAGGGCTTTCAAACATAAGGAGCCAGAAAGGGCACCCAAGGGACGGAACCTTCTACAATGGGAGCCCGAGGCAGAAGAAGTTCCAAGTTTGCAGGAAAGAGACCTTGTAATGTCTGATGCTGTAATGAATGTCGAGCAGGTGCCGGATACTAGGGAAGTGGGCCGGAAAAGATATCTGGAGGAAATTCAGGATATGGATACTGAAATGGGGGGTGAAGACAAACGACCTAGGATGATAACACAAGTTGAGGTGTTGGATGAAAACACTCAAGTCGAGTCATTTATTTCCCTCACTGAAGAAGAATTGGTTGGTGGGACACCCCAGGAAGATTTGACTGTCTGGATGGATAATGAAAAGCAGATAATGAGGGGTCTCCAACCCCTGAAGTTCAAATAAGAGAATACAAGTTTCAAGATGTTAAAGAAGGTGAGAACAGCAGTAGATTCCGGTCTAAAGCTGATCTGTGCAAGCAATATAAACATAATAGACAGGACTCAACCCATAAGCTTTTTGACCTAATGCCGAGAGCCAGTAATTTTTCCAAAACTAAGACTTCCTTAGTAACCAGTAGAGATGAGGAGGATAACACTTTAAATTTAGCAGTATTGACAGAAGCCGAAGTAACAGAAATGAAGCTCAGATGGGATATGATACTAGTACCTGACAATGTCCATTTTCACAAATAGATTGGTGATCTTATCCATGTTGATCTTGTGAAAGCGGCATTGAGAGGTGATAACTTGGAAGTTACTGTAGGGAAATTAGAGAATCAACTAAGACAGGAAAAGAGTGAAAACCGATCCCTTCAGCAACTTGTAAAAAAGTTACAAATTGAACTGGTTGGAGTTGACGAGGGAGGAAAAGCCATGAAGCAGATGCTAGCTAATAAAGAAAAGCTAATTTCAAACCTGCAGAAAAAGGCAAAAGTCCCTAACTTCCAGTTGATCCAGGCCCCCATGGAAACACGATTTGAAATATAAAGGGAGGCTTTATCTAAGGAATTGGATGATTGTAAAGCAGAAGTACTGAAGCTTGCTAGAGAAAACGATAATTGGAAAAAGGAGAAAATAAGCCTAAAAAAGCAACTTGAAGATCTAAGAAGTAACTTGTCCAGTCTGGACATGCGACCTACAAATATGAGTCAAGGTGGTGATGAAGACAGTACCAATGATCTAGCAAAAGCTATGTCACATGTCAGACTGAAAGACAGTGAGATCAGGGAGATAAGGGAAAGGATGCGGAAACTAGAAGAAGAGAATAAGAAGCTGAAGGAGGAGATAAATGGCCTTCGGGAAAAGCAGAGGGAATGGATTGAGCAGAATAAAAAACTCACTCACCAAGTTGCAGGACAGGCTGCTATGGAGGGGTGTAGACATTTGGTGTGGGATAGGATATTTAAAGAGGCTGAAGGTTTTTGGCCATACTTGGAGTTCATAAGAGTCAAAGAGAAGACAATTAGTGATGCTTTGTTGGGATGTGTAGCCGCAAGAGAGACTTTGGACCGAAAACCCAAATAAACAACGTTAAGTGCTATTGCCTTTTTAAATGATTTGTCAGGAGAAGAAAGGATCAGGTTAAACATTGGGAATCGGATCGTGACAATCGATGCGGCTCGGAGATTTTTGGGAAAGTATGCTCAGGTGGAAAGCATGGAGGCCAATGCAGAAGATATGAAAAGGCAGGTAGAAGACTTCAGAAGATCATTTGGTAAGCTAAATGAAATGGGACTACCTTCCTTTTGGGATAATAATCTAGAGCTAATCTCTAAAAGCGCTTACAAAAGGAAGATCTGGGCTATAAGAATGGATCACTTGAAGTTCAAACATATGGAACAACTGCTCATAGGAAAAACTTTAATGGAAAAGATTGAAGATGACTTTGAAGTCCTGAATAGATTGATTTCCATTGGCGAAAGGCTTCCACCAGCCTCCTATTCTGACCATATTGAAATCCGAGTGATGGTGAAAGAGATGACAGATTATGACCTCCCTTCAGCTGAGCACTGGGCTGCTTTAAATGGATATGCAAATATGAGATATACTCTCCACCAGCTACAGTAGCTGTCTAATTTTTATGAGTTGTTAAATATTTGTTTGAAAGGTCCGAAGACACATAAGACATTTTCAATTTTTGATATAATTTGTAATATTCTTTGAGGTGGCTAAATGGATAGCCAACTGAAACTTTTATCTTTACTATGTTTGTTTTTACTGTAAGGTTAATCTCACTTAGTGATAATACCGGCAATTGTAAGAAATAGTTAGGCCAGCTCTGCCTGTTTTTGTTTCAAAGCAGTTATGACAAACAAACTTTGATGAGGTGTCATTCTGTTGTAAAACATTTTTGGTTTAGAGGATTCGATCCTAGAGCTCAAAGACATCTATAAATATGTTTGTAATCGAAGGCACAAGGGTTGAAAATCTTATTTGAAATCTTTTGGTATTTTGAGGATTAGTCTGTAATACATTTTTGAGTTGTTTTAATAAAGTTTGAAGAGCCAAAGCCTGCGTTTTGACAGGGATTCCTGTGTAATTGGTCTGGTAGTCTGTATTTTCTCTCCTCCCATGTGAAATTGTGTTTCTCTCTTTGTTATCCCATTTTGTGTTATTTCTTTCATGCTTGGATCAAGGTAATGATTAAGTGGAATTCATAGAAGTTATGCTCCGCTTAGTTTTTTTCAAGCATTTCACCAACATATTCTACTAAAGTTGATGTAGGATTCATCTTGGTATGCCTTACATTGATGGACTGTTTATTTTCTCTTCTATTCCACAAATTAAATCTCTTTGACTACTAGATGCTTGCTACCTTTCCCTTGTAAATGCGTTCGTAGAATCTTTGTGAATGATGTTTCAGAGTTTGTTAAATGTGACTCCATTGCCCAAACGAAATTCATATGTTTTCAACCAAACAATGCTTGAATCATTTTTGTTCCAAACAAAAATATGATCTTCTGTATAATTGTTGTAATTGAATATCTTGGCCGTGAGTGATGGTGTTTCTTTTTCATTATTGACAATCTTGATTATTCCAGTCTTTTCACGAGATTTTAGAGAGAGTCCTCTCGGTCTGTGTTGGGTCAGTAGCACAGGCCAAAGATTGGTTAGTAGTTACCTAGAATTACCCTCTTTCAGCCTTGGGGGTCAATTTCGGTGTTAACAAATTGGCGTCGTTGCCGGGGAGTACGATTGTTTTATCAATCCCTGGGAGAACGACATATACATCCGAATTTCAAAGAACAAGAGAGATCCCTGTGGGAAAACAGAGGTTTCTGCATTTTCAAGAAGGTTGAATAATTTTTCCCTGGCGACTCCACTTACAAAGATCAAAAAATTCAGGAAGACTCCACTGGAGAAATATCAGTACACCAAAACATACTACTGAAGAAATTCCAAAGGAATCCTGGCCTCAAGAAAGATCCACATGAGAGGTAATCCTTTCCCTGAAATCCTGTTAGGAGTAGATAATCCTAAAATTTTACTCAGACGTAGAACCGTGAAAGATCGGGCTAGTGCTCCTATCATCGAGACTATTTCTTTTTCAGAAGATGCATCTATTTTTCAGGAATTGGGTCTAGAGATTGATATTAGCAAACCTTTGTCAAGAAAAAAATCTGAGTCATACCTAAGCCTAGGTGAAAAAGCTCTGAATAATTTTGAATCATATATTTTAGATCCTGTGTGGTTTGATTCTAAAAATATTGCCAAAGTTGAAGGCAATAAACCCAGTTCTCAGGGCCCCCCAAGCCCATACTATAATCCCAGCCAATGATCTTGCTCAAAATATTTCCCCGCAAGCTCAGAATCCACCTAGACCCATGGCTTCCATATTTGCACCTTTGGTCCTGCCTGCTGCTTTGCATGACCTCCCTCAGAACTACGCTCAAAGAATTATCTCTTATAATGGAGAGGAAGACTGGTCGGACAAATAGCATGTTGATAGATTTGAAGATTTTATAGACCTGGAGGAAGTGGACCATGATGACGCCAAAATGAGATTGTTTGCCCAAAGCCTGTTTGGGGAAGCCAAGAAATGGTTCAGACAGCTACCCAATGCCTCCATAGCATATTTTACAGCTTTTAAAGTATTGTTTCTAGAAAGATGGGAAACAATGGGCAGTCCTTCCATAGTCTTATCCCAGTATAATCACTTAAAGAAAGGAGGGTTTGAATCAATCCATGAGTTTTCTGCCAGATTCATGAAGGCCTATAATTCTATTCCCGATGATGTAAAACGCTCGATAGGCGCTGCAAAGCTCCACTATGCAGATGCCTTTGATGGAGATTTCTCATGCACATTAAGAGAAAGAAAATCTGCCTCCCTTCCTACTATGTTGAAAGATGCCATGGAAGTTGAATCCAACATGATGGCTTCTGGGAAAATAAAAGGCAAGACTGAAGCAGATAGGAAGAAGCAAGAAACCCAAGCCTCTTCTAGTGATGCTAAATTTGATACCATGATGAAAACTATGGAAAGATTGATGGATAGGTTATCCATGGAAAAAAGGCCTCTTGTTAGGGAACAACCAAAAAATCAGATAAGGAACCCTAACTTTAGAAGGCCGCCTCCTCCAAGAAATCCCAGAAACCAAGAATATCACCAGATAAGGCCTCATTTCCCTGAGAATTTTATAGATGAAGAGGGACCTAAAAACCCCGCTGCTGACTAGATACATCTCTTCGACACCCTAGAACATGAAGTTCATTTGACTGAAAAGGAGCATGATTTTTTCACCAAGGGAAAAGTTGATAAAGCTGCAGAATTCAATTCTGAACAGTACCAAATGGGCTACATGAATGTTGTGGATGATATCCAGAGAAATATGAGGTTGAGAAACAGATAAATACCAATAACTAAAGGGAAGTCTGCTAAGATTTATCCCCCTAAGATTGAACAGAATATAGATAAGCTAAACGAAAAACAACCAGAGGATCCTGCACAGAAAATATCAGAAGATAAGGGGCAACATTCTAAAGAAGGTAGGCAACCAGAAGTCACTGAAGTAGGGGAGCCAGCTTAAAGGTTGAACTGCCTAAGGTAAAGATCTCTATCCCCTTAATTGAACTGTTAAGAAACAATGAATATAGGGAAGAGATAAATAGCCTAGTAAAGGGGCAGGTAGGAAATACACAAGACATGTTGGAAGTGACATATGATGCCCCCACTATAATCTTTGGTTCCAAACTGGAAGAGCCAGATGATGAAGAAGTCCCTCCCTTTTATTTGAGTCTGAATATCCATGATAAGTTATTACACAATGCCTTGATAGATTCTGGAGCTTCACACAACTTGATGCCAAAGTCAGTGGTGGACCAGTTGGGGTTAGAAGTCACTAGACCATACAAAGACCTATATTCTTTTGATTCCAGAAAAGTACCCTATTTAGGTATGATTAAAGATGTGGTAGTAACCCTTGCCCAAATTCCAGCAAAGAGTGTCATGATGGACATAGTAGTGGCTGATTTTCCTGCTAAGTTTGGGATGTTGTTATCAATATCTTGGGTAAAAGAGCTAAAAGGAACCATGCAAATGGACTTGTCTTATTCTACTATACCACTTTTCGGAAGCAATAGGAAGTTATACAGAGAGAAAAGGATGGCTTATGTGGTCAGTAGTGATGACAAGCCTAACAATCACCCTATATTCGCTGTGGATACATACATAGGTTCCTCCATCCTCTTCAATGATGGTCCACATACTGATCCTATACCCCCATTTTTCCATGAAGTCGAGGAAGACAAGGAATTTGCAACAAGGCATGAGGCATCAGAAAGGCGAAAAACGAAGAAGGATTGTGGAAAATGTACATTGATGGGTCACTGAGTAAAAATGGAGCTGGGGCTGGGGTTTGGATCATACCTCCAGACCAAGAATATAGGGCTCTATCCTATAAATTAACATTTGAATGTACAAACAATGTAGTTGAGTATGACGCTCTACTTTTAGGACTGAGAGCTCTGAAAGATCTAGGAGCCAGAAGAGTACATGTATTTGGAGATTCAAAGCTGCTGGTGAACCAGGTAAATGATAGTTATTAGGAAAAACACCCCAGGATGAGAGCTTATAGAAATGAAGTTTGGGACATGTTTGGAAATTTCTTCGACGAACAAAAAATCTAGGCAATTCCGAGGTGTGAAAATCAAATCGCGGACTCCTTGGCCACTACTGCTGGTGGTTTTAAAACTCCCATTTTTTCACAAGAGAAATATGAGGTCAAAGTAATAAACAGACCCTCCATCCCAGACAATTCCAAGTATTGGCAAGTGTTTGAAGATGGTCTACAAATTAGAATATTTTTGGAATTATCTCATGAGTTTGCTAATGTCCAGATTGATACAGAAAATGAGAATGTAGAAGGTCTAATGGACCAGGAACAGTCAGAAATCGAAGAGAATGAAAATAAGGATTGGAAGAATACTTTGGGAGGTAAAGATGTTGTTCAGTTAAAAAGAAACTATATCCCCAAAGGATTAATACCTCTATAAAAGCTCTTTGATCAAAACGATGTGGCAAAGAATCCCAAATTCGAACCTCCCAAGGATACTGTAGAAGATCAGAATTTGGGTTCTGTTGGGGAACCTCGGATGGTGAAGCTGTCAAAAAAGTTAGAGACTAGGAGGAAAAAGCAGTATGTCGATTTGATGAAAAAATATGATGTTGCCTTCGCCTGGAGCTATGAAGAGTTGAAGGAGTATGATACCTCAATAATCCAGCATTCTATCCCAATCCGGCCTGGGGAAAAACCTTTTAAACAAAAGTTGAGGAGAATGAATCCTAAGTTGGTACCGGTAATAGAAAAAGAGATCAAGAGGTTGTTTGACGCAATGATTATTGTCACTTTGAGATTCTCCCAATGGGTAGCAAACCTAGTTCCTGTAAGAAAAAAAAATGGAGAAATTAGAATCTGTATAGACTTTAGGAACTTGAACAGAGCCTCCTTAAAGGACAATTACCCTTTGCCAAAAATGGAACACATCTTGCAGAAGGTAGTAGGAGCAAAAAGGATTTCTACGATGGATGGTTTCTTTGGGTATAATCAGATCAAAGTCAGTCCAGAAGATTAAGAAAAGACTGCTTTTACCACTCCATGGGGCACTTTCATGTATGCTAAGATTCCTTTTGGATTGATGAATGCTAGAGATACTTTCCAAAGAGCAATGGACATTGCCTTTGCTGAAGAAAAGGATCAATTCGTAGTGGTGTACATGGACGACATAACGGTATATTCAAAGTCTGATGACGAGCATCTAAAACACCTAGAACGGGTCTTCAAGAAATGCATAAAATATGGTATCTCCCTCAACCCAAAGAAATCTCATTTTGCTTTAGAAGAAGCTAATCTCCTGGGGCATATCATATCCAAAGGAGGTATCAATATTGACCCTGAGAGGGTTAGTGCCATCCAGAAAGTTGGAGAGCCAAGGAGCAAAAGAGAGGTACAATACTTCATTGGACAAGTTGGTTTTCTGAGAAGGTCCATTCCTAGTTTCACTGAAATTATGATGAGTATCACTAATATGCTAAGAAAGGAAAGTCAAATAAAATGGACAGAGGAAGCTAGATATTATTTCAAGGGAATAAAGAGTGCTATCACTGAGGCCCCTGTATTAGCCATCCCTGATTTTTCTAAATATTTTTTTTATTTTTTCTTATGCTTCTGAACATATAGTGGCAGCAGTGCTGCTACAAAAGAATGACCAGAATGCAAAACAACCAATTTCTTTTTTCAGTAGGGTGCTGAGAGATGCAAAGTTGAAGTATGACATCATGGAGAAACATGCTTATGCCTTGATCAAATCACTAAAGGATTTCAGGGTTTACATACTTCACTCACACATCATCGCCCATGTACCAAATAGTGCTGTGAAAGGTATTCTTACCCAAGCAGATCCTGAAGGTAGAAGGGAAAAATGGATTGTTTTATTACTAGAATATAACTTAGAAATAAGGCCTACAAAACTGGTGAAAGGGCGGGGATTAGAAAAATTGATGACCAAGTCCGATTGTGATTCCTTGCAGATGAATTTTTTAGAAGAATACTCACGACAGATAGACATTGAAGTACAGATAAGTCCAGAATTTTCTGCATCCCCTTGGTACGCTGACAATGTTTATGTATTGCAAAATTTACAAGCTCCTCCAGGATTAAGAAAGAGTAGGTCCATGGCTGTGAAATTAAAAGCTGCGAAATACTATATTATGAATCAATTCTTATATTGGAAGGACCCCGTAGGTGTGTTGCTAAATTGTCTATTGGAGGAAGAAGCTAAGCATACTAAGAAAGAATTTCATAAGGGAGATTGTGGTGGACATCATTCTTGGAAAGTAACGGTGAATAAGATCTTAAGGGTCGGTTTCTATTGGCCTACCATGTTCAAAGATGTGTATAAGGAAACAGTTTCCTGTCACCAATGTCAAATATTTGAAAGAAAGAGGAAAGTTGTCTCACTGCCCCTTCATCCAGTCATAGTAGAAGCTCCTTTTCAACAATGGGGACTAGATTTCATTGGGGAAATAAACCCTAACTCCTCTGGGAAGCATAGGTGGATATTGACAGCTACTGATTACTTCACCAAATGGATAGAAGCCATACCCACCAGGAATGCAACAGAAAATGTTATTATGGACTTTTGAAGGATAACATCCTGTCTAGGTTTGGATGCCCCAAAAGAATTATGACTGATAATGCGCCTGCCTTTTGTTCTAAGAAGATGATCAATTTTTGTCACAAATACCATATCAGTCTGAACCACTCTACAGCATAATACCCACAAGGAAATGGACTAGTAGAGTCCTCCAACAAAAGCTTAGTATGAATCATAAAGAAATTGTTGGAAGAGAATAAAAGGGCTTGGCATACAAAAATCATATATGCTCTATGGGCTGATAGAATAAGCACGAAAAGAGCCATTGGGATGTCCCCTTTTCAATTGGTATATGGAGCCGAGGTGGTGTTTCCGGCATCTCTAGGGTTGCTGGTTATGAAGTTGCTACAGGGAATAGAAGAAGAGCCAAACCATATGCAGAGGAGAATAAGCCAGATAATCAAGCAAAAATGAGCTAAGGACGAAAGCCTACGATAAAGTGCAGGGAAACCAGGAAAAGATGAAGGAAGCTTTCGACAAGAAAGCCAAAGAAGATGAATTCCAGGTGAACGATTTGGTCCTGAAATGGGACACCCCTAGAGAAGATAAACACGAAAAATTTGACCATGTGTGGATGGGGCCATATGTTATTGCAGCGAATCGAGGGTTAAATTCTTTTATCCTAGAAAAGCAGGATGGATCTGCCTAGTCTGGAGGGCTGGTCAATGGAAGGTTCCTAAAGCACTATATATCCTAGAGGCGCCAGGCGACCCATGTACCATAACTTGTATATATGTGTATTTTTTTACTTTTACAGTTATGAGGTTTTTGTTTTAAGGTGAAACCGGAGAGCCTTGAAGCCCGAAAGTGAAGGCCCTAAGGTCGGGAAGGAGAAGCCATGATTTTATTTTTGAATGTTCAGCCTAGATATGCGGCAAGTATGGTCCTCAGTTACTAGATAGAAGTCTCAGTCTAGGGTTTGAAGGAGCCTCCCAATGGATCAGGCACTCAATCTACGGAGTTTTTTGCTACCTCGCAGGGAGGATAGCATCCCCGTTGGAGCCAGTTGTTAACACCCATATATTTTTCTACAATATGCAGTTGAATGGAATGGATGGAGGGTCAAAATGTACCTGGTAGAGCACCCGAGATATCCTCCATGCTCCAGAGCTAGGTGCTAATGGGAAAGACTAAAGGGTCTAAGAAGAAGCAAATGTGCAAAAGATGGGAAAATGTTGAAGTGTGGGTATTAATAGGCGAGAATCACACTTTATAACCTATAGTCCGTCGGTCAAATAATGGGAGACAAAGCATCACACTGATCTACGTTGTAGATTAGGTGTGGGGATAAGATCCATGGCCCTATATGGGATACCACACAGCCAAGTTGCGAGGAGGATAGGAAAAGGGTAGATGCGACGAGCTTTTCCCGCCAGCTAGGTGTCAGCCGCAGATGATGTCGTAAGAAGAATTGATAGAAGGCCTTGTATAAGATCGGGCGCATGCGATGGTATGAAAAGATGGAAAGATCCATGGATCGGATGGAGAAAGGGGGGTACATCAACATATCTGGTAGATGATCGCATGAAGAAGTAGCACGCTGGATAGCGAAATAGCGGATGCGACAAAATTTTCCTGCCTGCCAAATGTCGGCTTCAGAGCCCGTCGCACAGAGGAAGAAATCATAGTGGGGACCACTTGGGTACATGCGACGCCGCCGTATGGATAAGTGTAGATAAGATGAACTGCGTAGATGGAAAGTTAAAGTCATATCTGACGGTAAAGAAGAGTAGGCTGTCAAATCGAAGGATAAAGAAGCTGTCGATCTAACGGTAGGGAATAGGCATGTGATGAGACCGATGGCGGAGGTTAAAAGACAACATGTAAAGAAAGGCGGGAGTTATGTTAGCATGGTTATATATATAAGAAACAACCGTGAGGGTTGACATTTGTTCTTGAAGATTGTCGAAGTCAAGTGCTCCCTCGGCGTGTGGAAGATGACGAAGGCGACAAAACCTCCAGTAGCCTGCTCATAGCTTCTAAACCGACAGGTAGGGCCTTGTAACCGTCCTTTCTCTTAAAAGTTGAATCTTTAGTCATAAAATGGGAGACAAACAGGCTTCTACCAGCTATAAAGCTAGGGTGGCCCTAGAAGATAGGGATGCAGATGTGTTTGACCCATGCATTCGGCTCTCTGTCCCTAAAATTAAAACAAAGTTAGATGCTCTGCATGAGCAGGGTTTGGACATACACGGGGTCTTTAGGTCGTCTTTTATTTTCTTTTTCCTAGACCATGTACCCTCTTTCCCCGAGTTTGTAACATGGTGCTCTATAAATTATTCTAAATCCACAAGGATAATCATGGATGCCCCCAGGTCTAAAGTTGTCTGTGTTTTAGATGCGTCAGTTGTAAAGAATTCATTTTTTGTTCCCGAGTCGCAGTACCAGGAGTCAGAAAGATTTTCACAAGAGTCTATGGTTGCCTTGTTCCGTCAAATCACCCCTAAGAGCCGTCAGGATTTCCTAGCCACATGTCTAAAACCTCAGTCCGAAGTTACAGAAAAGTCGCACCCCTTGGACGTCAACCTTTTTTATGACAATTCCCAGTTGGTCTGCTCACTGCTGGCTCAATTCTTAGGTTTAAATACTGACCAATGGGTAACAAAGTTCCAGCTGAGTCTTCTTTTTATGATTAGTATTTTTTTAGCAAGGTCTGACACTAGACTCATACCACCTCTTAAGTTTGATGAATTTTTAGCAGAAAGAATGCATGTACAGTTGGGAAAATTCCCGAATACTAGATTTTTCAGATACCAGACACGGCTTATGAAGATGATCCTGTACAGTAACGTGGAAAGCGCGCATTTTCTCCCTTTACTTGAAACTAATGCTTTGTTGGACAATGTGTTCGATTATTTCAACTGTGTTTTACCCCCTGTGTATAAAGTCATTTTTGGGGAGGGACTGCCGACAGTACTTCCCGAGATGAAGTCAATGATGCAATTAAAGGATGAAGTGGTCGTCAGAGATTGGTTCCTTTTGAAAGATGCTATAGTCATTAGGATGTATGGTTTTCTGAAGGAACCCTATGTTTTGCCTTCCTTTCTGACATTAAGAATCTTTTCCCTCGAATTTATCAAGCAGAAAATGAGCTTGGAAGAGGCATTGTTCCTGCAGTTTAAAAAGGGCACTGATATAAAATACCCTTGGAAAGTAAGTCCTTTCATTGTTAAGAGCAAGGAGGCTTTAGCGGAGATAGAAAAATTGATGAGACTTCTAGGGTTCAAAAAAGACATAGCTGTTGAATACGACCCCCTGCATGTTATTTCTAGAAGAAGGAAGGAGTGTAACCTAAGGGATTTCGCACACAAGGAGACAGAAAGGCCACTCGGGGGGCAGAACCTGCTACAATGGGAGCCCGAGGCAGAAGAAGTTCCAACTTTGCAGGAAAGAGACCCTGTAATGTCTGATGTTGTAATGAATGTCGAGCAGGTGCCAGACACTGGGGAAGTGGGCCGGAAAAAAGATCTGGAGGAAATTCAAGATATGGATACTGAAATGGGGGGTGAAGACAAACGACCTAGGATGATAACACAAGTTGAGGTGCTGGATGAAAATACTCAGGTCGAGTCATTTATTTCCCTCACTGAAGAAGAATTGGTTGGTGGGACACCCCAGGAAGATTTGACTGTCTGGTATTTTGAGGATTAGTCTATAATACATTTTTGAGCTGTTTTAATCAAGTTTGCAAAGCCGAAGCCTGCGTTTTGACAGGGATTCCTGTGTAATTGGTCTGGTAGTCTGTATTTTCTCTCCTCCCTTGTGAAATTGTGTTTCTCTCTTTGTTATCCCATTTTTTGTTATTTCTTTCATGCTTGGATTAGGGTAATGATTAAGTGGAATTCATAGAAGTTATGCTCCACTTAGTTTTTTTCAAGCATTTCACCAACATATTCTACTAAATTTGATGTAGGATTCATCTTGGTATGCCTTACATTGATGGATTGTTTCTTTTCTCTTCTGTTCCACAAATTAAATCTCTTTAACTACTAGCTACTTGCTACCTTGCCCTTGTAAATGCGTTTACAGAACTTTTGTGAATGATGTTTCAGAGTTTGTTAAATGTGATTCCATTTCCCAAACGAAATTCATATGTTTTCAACCAAATAGTGCTTGAATCATTTTTGTTCCAAACAGAAATATGATATTCTGTATAATTGTTGTAATTGAATATCTTGGCAGTGAGTGCTGGTGTTTCTTTTTTATTATTGACAATCTTGATTATTCCAGTCTTTTCATGATATTTTAGAGAGAGCCCTCTCTGTCTATGTTGGGTCAGTAGCACAGGCCAAAGATTGGTTAGTAGTTACCCAAAATTACCCTCTTTCAGCCTTTGTTATCGGACAATCCACTCAAACGGATGCAAGCCGAATCTCCCTAGCTCAATGCAAGTCTAGAACAAATAGAACAAAATATAAAACTCATTTCCTAGATCTAGTTACAGATCGAGTACTTAGATATCATACCTTTCAGATCGTAGATCCTTCTCCTTGTTTTTGCTCCAAGTCTCGCAGTCGTCAGATCTCCAGCTGCATGACCTGTCAAGACAATATGGAAACGATACAAGTAGTAGAAGATATCTAAACAATAACTGATCTAAACTAACAATTGAGGAAGAAATTTCTAAACATCATCAATGAGACAATATTCATGGAAAGATATTATATTAACTGTATAAAAAGTGGGAATACATAGAAAACATGAAGCTACAACCAAAGCCTCAACGTTGCATCCTCCATCCAACATGTCCAAGCCAAGCCTCCAAGATGGTACAAGCTTCCCAATCACCAATATGGATTCTATCAGCATAAGGATGCCATAGACCTTCCCTCCCTCCCATGGAGAGAGTGGGTGTATATATATGGCTAAAGAGATAGGGTAGGTTGAGGATTAAGGGGAGATGGTTAAGGGATCTTTCCATAAGGTTAGGAACCAAAATGCCACCTCACCTAGATCATAGGGATAGGCCTCCACATCACTCATCTTCGAGAATGGGCTCAAAGATACTCTTTTATCCAAATAACTGACATCGTCACATGTTGCATTAGGTCAACCTGCGACGTCGCATGTTGCATAAGGGCAGACTGCGACGACCTTGAAAAGTAGGTCAATTAAGCCCTCCAGTCATGGGAAACTTCAGGGATGTGTTTTTACTTTAAAATGAGTTTAGGTATAATAGCAGAGTTTACACAATGGTCAAGATGACGACATTATCACAACGGTCATGATGACAACACTTGGTCATTATAACGGTATTTGCAACGGTCATGATGACGACACTAGGTCATGACGATGACACTTTTAAGACTTGCGACACTTGTGACACTTGCACAAGGGTGACGACATTTTGGTGTAACAGAATGCCCCCCAAAGCATGAAGCTGACGGAATGAGACTGGTGAAATGCTTTGTAATAATAAAAATGGCAAGGACTTGCTGGTTGGAAGGAGTTGCTACAGAAATGACCTGAGATCCACAAGTCTCATACAACACAAAACATGGTTGCCGACCAATACATTATAGATCCATGATAGTAAAGACCGACTAAACAGAATCATGGCTACTAGACACAATCGTAGATCCATGATGAGATGATAACACATCCGTGACCAATACAAAAGTGGATCTGTGTAACTCTGAACTAACAACACAGCCACGACCAATACAAAAGTGGATCTGTGTGTCCCAAACAATCCCCATCGCAACCTGGGTAGGAAAGAACTTCCCAAGGGTCTTCAAGATGAACCCGCAATGATACGAATCTATCCATGTGATTACAATGTTTTGGAGTCAAACATGGTAGAAACCACTTGATTAATGGTCATTAATGTATACTGTTAACAAGTGCGAGGGGAATCACCATTAATGTCAATGATCCCCAAGGTATCACAGTACATACCATCAAGCGTGAATTAATGAGCTGAAGTCGAACCCCTAATGGAATCTTTCAATCAAGAGTTAATGAGGTGAACTCATGTTGAAAGCGAGGTAACCTGCCATTGAGGCATGCAGAGCCAAGGTACTTGGTTGGTTTCTAGATTCAATCCTCGAATTATGAGTTGATTTCGACAAGGATGAATCCATCGAAGGAGGGCCATGATGAATCCCCCATCAATCTACATGAAACACGACAAAAAATGTGTAGAGTAGATCGGATGGTACAGTAATGTGCAAGACTGACATAAGGTAGACCGACATGATTGAAGGTATACTGACTGCAGATGATGAGTAATGAACATCTCTTGAACATGGGCATGGCATGACTTGGCAGTATTGACATGACGAGAATGATACCAACCCCTAATGCAACTGATGGTGGAAGCATTCTTTGGCTGATCCAAAGGAGCGACGTGACTCATGGAATTGACAAGACTCAAGGACAAACAAATTATCCAAGTACTTAATGCAAATGCAAATGAGTGCCATGTTCAAGAGTGACTATGTACTGCCATAATTAAGATGTAACACAAAATCTTTCCTTTTTCCCCATCATGATTGATGAGTGCCTCATGTGTTTTTAATGAGCTTGATGAGGGTAACCAGATGCTCGGTATAGCCCATCTCATAGATGAGTCCAATCCCAAATGTTTCATGAACCTAGGAAAGGAGGGGTTCGTCCCATAATGGGCCCTTCAATGTTTAAAATTTAACAAGTCCAGAGAAGGAAAACTCGGCGTCATTTCATGTTTAGAGAGTCTAAAACGAACTAAAGGAGACTCCAACAGTCCTTTTTCGTAAAGTTAGCCTCATCGCCCGAAAAAGGGCAAAACAACATGAGAGAGGACTCTTCCAGCCATGGTTGGTTGGAGTATTCCTTCTTCGTAAATAGTGCTTACTGGTCCAAAAAAGGGGTAAACTATCACCAAAAAGATGATCATTCAAACGCTTTTACAAGCGTGAAAGCATCAAGTTCGCTTGGAAATATTTTCCTATTGAGGGAGTCTGAAAAGAGCTTAAAAAGGACTCCATGAACAACTTTGTCATGGTTGATGACCGAGTACGACAAAGGAAAAAGTAAACTCGGCACAGTTCCTTTTCCATAAATAGTCTAGCGAGGCCGGATAAAGTGATAAACCTATACTTGTTAGACACACCTTTTTAACTCAAATTTTTAACGAGCACGAGAATGGTATCAAAAGTGCTCAGAATATTTTTCATGATTGAACCAGAGCACGAAAAAGTAAAAACTAAGCTCAAACCACTTTTCATGTTTCAACCAGAGCACAAAAAAGGTGAAAAGTAAGCTCAACACCATCTTACTGTTTTTACCGAGCTCGAAGATAGGTTGGAAGAATGCTCATGATGTCTGCTTCATTTTTTAACGATCTTGTAACAGAAAATGAACTATGCTCGGGATCATTTTCATGGTTTAATGAGCTCGAAACCTAAAAAGGGAAAGTATGCTCGAAAATGTTCCCAATGGTGAACTTTTTCCAAACATGGCATCCAGAGGTTGGTGTGTGCCCCCAGCATGATTGCTGGAAGTAAGTGACTTAGCTCCAACGTGGTGTGGAGAGGCGATCAAGTTGACTTCAACGTAACTTTCATAGGTTGAAGGAATTCCCCCAAGCTTCATTTCATCCACCTAAGGCATAGGCGGGTGAAAAGAAGGTTCGGGTACTAAGTCTACGAGGAGACTCGACTCAAAGGGAAAAGATATGTTTCATTTTTTGATGAGCTTAACACAAGATTAGAACTCTGCTCACGGGAACCTATTTCATCTTTTAACAAGCTTGACATAGAAAGGGAACTATGCTCATCGGTTAAGGCCGACTGATGGGTTCCTTCCCAACATGATGCCCAGAGGTTGGTAAATGCCCCCAGTATGATTGCTAGCGGCTTAACATGGTAGTGTTCCCTCAACATGATTGTTGATGGTACGACATGTGGCATGCCCCCCAAGCTTCATTTCGTCTAAAAATGTTGCTTGCTAACCCAACTACCAACTTGGCTACTAATATGAAAATGTTCCCCAAGGGGGGGAAAACGAGAATCAGAGGAAAAGAAGGTTCAAGTTCTTACTCTAGCGAGAGACTCGAACTGAAGGGAGGGAGATCTATTTCATTTTTACACAAGCTTGAAATAGACAATAACTATGCTTGGGGGGGGGCATCTTATTTTTTAACGAGCTTGAAATGGAATAAAACTATGCTCGAGGGGATTGTTTTATTTTTATGCAAGCTTGAAACCAAAGGTAAACTATGCTTAGAGGGGTCTATCTCATTTTTTAATAAGCTTGAAATAGAATAAAACTATGCTCTAATGGATTGGTTTCATTTTTATGCAGGCTTGAAACCAAAGGGAAACTATGCTAGGGTGGTTGGTTTCATTTTTTAACGAGCTTCAAACATAAAATAAACCATGCTCGTACCCCCCATCCTCAGGGGGAAGAAACCACTAAAACATGTGGAACATTCATGGAAGTTTGATGACTAGGAGTCATATGATGAGTGGGTGTCACGAAGGAAAGCTGATCAATGGTCACAATATTCCCATGATGAGGAAAATACATCACTTGAAAGAGCGGGACACTACAGCTTTCATAGCATAGAAAAAATCATGTCCAAGGAGCATATTGAAATCTAAAGGACCTTGGACAACCATGACATCAACATAAACAGTTTTACCTCTCAACGTGATAGGTAACTGCGGGAGAATCCCTAAAGGTCCGATAGGCCTTCTATTAAAAGCCAAAATCTGGTCAGTTACTGGCACAAGCTTAGGAGAACCTATAGCTTGCCATGTGGTTGAGGATAAAATACTAACAGAAGCTCCCTCATCAACTATCATACGAAATATTTCCTTATCAGAAACTCCTACAGATATTTGAAAAGGAATACTCGAAGGAAGACAAGATTCTATTAGACCATTCCAATCAAAGGAAATGACCTAAGTACTTGGAGGGGGTCCTATAGAAATGGATAGGGTTTCCCCTTGCCTAGGACATTCTGAACTGACTAGGAAAACATCAGTGGTTTCCAATTCACTCTCACTTGGAAGATGAGCCGAAGATTGTGTCATGGTGACTCCTTCAGTCTGGACTTTCTCCAATGAAAGAGTGGGATCAAGTGGAGATGACAGCGACTCAATCACTTCACTCTCGGAAGGAAGAGTGGTACCAATTATAGATGAAACTGAATTGATCACTTGGTCAACCAGTGGGGGATTGAGGGACAACTTACTATTGCTTGTTGGAAGCGCCTGTTGAGAACTAGTAATATCTTCCAACCACCATGAAGCTTCATCCATGCTTGGACAAAGGTAAGTACGATGCAAGCCCTTGCATATCCAGCAAGGGTCTGCAGCTCTACCCTTCCGACCCATCACCAATGGGTCACTGGTCGAGGGAGTATCATCAATATGATGGTCATAGGTTGACGATACAAGCAGTTTTGGTTTTTTAGACCACACTTCTAACACACGGGAAAGACCGGGACAATTCTTGAGAAGGTGATCACCCTTGCAAACTTTGCAAGGGAACTTTGGCTTACGAGGTGTTCTCATAGAATGAGTGCCATTAGAGGCAGATGGTTGATGCTTGGTCTCTTTCTTATCTTTCTTCTTTTTAATCTTCCTTTTCTTCTTCTTCACACCATCTTCTTACTAACATCAGAGTTTTCAGTAGGAGACGAGGAAGAGATGGAAGCCGATTCAACTTTCGACGGAGAAGGAGAAAGGTCATCATGAGATTGATGCTCATGTGGTGAAGGACCTAGGTCTGACACGATTGGTGCACTTGGGATAACCGGATTGGAGAATAACCATACTGGTAATCCTATCGTCAATCCAGGAAGACTCAATGTAGCCATAAAGGGAGGACCAACAGTTCCACAAGGGGGAATAACAAATGGCATACCTTGGAAAGGGGTGCCTTGGTTGGTACTCCCAGAAGAATCTTCCATATCTAAAATTCCTAAGAGTCTCTAAAGGACCACACAAGACAAACACTACTCAAGTCTAAAAGCAACAAACAAACTGTGTGAATAGGAGTGGATTCAAAGTCTGGAACCTCACGGGATTATCAAGGCATCGCAAACCACTATATACTACAAGGTCCAACAATATGATGCGACAAGGAGGATTGGGACCGTACCCTTGCCTACATACCCGATTATCTGGATAGTACGTGCGTGATAATCTCCCCGAGTGTTGTTCTCGTTGTATTGCTTTGCCAATATGACCAAATGGTTAACTCAGTTGGTTTCAGGAATCCTAGTGGTGTCTCCCAATATACGCAAGGTACGTGGGAGCTCAAATCCGTACTGGTGTTGTCTAATCCACAATCGTTCGGCAAGAGACCTTCCAATATACGTGTCGAGTAAGTGATACACCCTTCGATATACGCCAATTACGGATTATGGTACTTGGTGGGTACATGAAGGAGCTCGATATACTGATGTACGTGGAAGACTACAATACCCCCGGAATACAGTGCTGGAAAATAACGATAGCTGCCACGCTTAAAGACGTCGGAACATGTCTATAACTTACACACAGTTACTAAATGATTTTAACCTAAGCTAGCGTTAATTTTATCTTATACGGTTAGGTGGATGCATGAGGTGAGTACATAAATGTAAACATAATGCAATCCTCAACTACATGATAATGCACATTTTCCTTTCATTTTCAATGAAAACTACTTAAGGTAAGGAGAGATCTTTTTTCTTTCAAACCAAAAGTACTTAAGTAGTAGCAAAAAGAAGAATTCCTTCCTAGAGTGAAATAATTCTAACTTTCTGCAAAGATCAACTAAAAAGCGCAAAGAAAATGAAAGATGCAACTAATCTTAACAATGTGTAAGACAAAATAATGAAGCATTTTTCAATTTTCAAATGCATGTACCAAAAATGAAATTTGATAACTGAACACTTTTCATATCTATATACAGAAAGTGAGAGAATGTCTACAACACTCTAATCTTTCAAAAATTCCCAAATAAAAATGGCAAACACCCAAACAACTCAAAGGCACTCAAGAAAGGCTCAAAATATACCAAATGCAATAATTATAACTCATTTCCTATCTTTTTACACTTGAAAAAGACACATCTAATCTACGGAAAGAAGGATTCCATAAACGTTTCCAATTAAATGCATGACAAAGATAAGCACTTAACAATCTTATCTAACTCAAATGCACACAAAACTGAAACAAGCATTTCTTCTTCTTATGATGATAAGACCAAGAATATCAAATGATCAAAATAAAGTAAGAAGAATATTTACGTTTTCCAAATTCATGAATATAGAAAAAGAGTGACAAAATCAAGTTTTTCTTTGAACTAAAGTGGATACAAAGAATCAATCTTTCCCAAAAATGATTTAATAGCTCAGCATGTAAGGGAAACAAGATGCATAACCCAAGAAAGAGAGGCTCAAAAAGACATGGATATCTTACACTCTTCAAGTCTTTAAAACAAGTCAATCACACCAAACCAAAAAATGATCTCAAAACCTTGAGATGGGTCAAAACGACTGAAGAATGCATGATTCATGCCCCCCCCATTTCGCTTAAAAATGCAAGCAAAACACTATTTTTTACTCAAGGGGATAAACATGAATCCAAATCTCAAAAGACCCAAAAACCAATACAAACAAGTCAAACACAACACTGCTGGAGAAAAGGTTCTCTACCTGGAAGGTACAGTGCAGAGGAGTCTGCACACAAACCAAAACTCAAATCAGAAATGGAGAAGGGGTGCCTGTAAGGTACTTTTGGTAGATCGACACACTCTGTGCTTGTGCACAGTGCGATGTCATAGTTCACCAATGCGAGAAGTGCGACGATGTCACCGTATACCAATGGAAGGGTTGCGACGAGAAGCAAACAAACAAAGAACAGATATCAAAATGACACAGTGTCGCTCTGGGTACACTAACCAGGTGCGACAGGCGAGATCTAAGTTCAAAAATGGGCCAAATCTCCAAGTAATGAGCAATGAACTGGTTTGAAAATGAGAAGTACAAACTTAGAGGAAGGTAATCAGACTCTTCAAAGTGAAGATCTGATGGTGAAAGAGACTTAGGAGGCAATTTAGATGGTTGGAAAAAGAAATCAACTGAAAATGGAATTCAAATTGAAAACTAAAACTATGTTCATTCCCCAGTGTGGTCACCAAATTTGTTATCGGACAATCCACTCGAGCGAGCGCGAGCCAGATCTCCCTAGCTCAATGCGAGTCTAGAACAAATAGAACAGAATATAAAACTCATTTCCTAGATCTAGTTATAGATCGAGTACTTAGATATCATACCTTTCAGATCACGGATCCTTCTCCTTGTTGTTGCTCCAAGTCTCGTGGTCGTCAGATCTCCAGCTGCACGACCTGTCAAGACAATATGGAAATGATACAAGAAGTACAAGATATCTAAACAATAACTGATCTAAACTAACAGTTGAGGAAGAAATTTCTAAACATCATCAATGAGACAATATTCATGGAAAGAGATTATATTAACTGTATAAAAAGTGGGAATACATAGAAAAGATGAAGCTACAACCAAAGCCTCAACGTTGCATCCTCCATCCAACATGTCCAAGCCAAGCCTCCAAGATGGTACAAGCTTCCCAATCACCAATATGGATTCTATCAGCATAAGGATACCATAGACCTTCCCCCCCTCCCATGGAGAGACGGGGTGTTTATATAGGGCTAAAGAGATAGGGTAGGTTGAGGATTAAGGGGAGATGGTTAAGGGATCTTTCCATAAGGTTAGGAACCGAAATGCCACCTCACCTAGAGCCTAGGGATAAGCCTCCACGTCACTCATCTTCAAGAATGGGCTCGAAGATACTCTTTTATCCAAATAACTGACATCGTCGCATGTTGCATTAGGTCAACCTGCGACGTTGCATGTTGCATTAGGTCAACCTGCGACGTCGCATGTTGCACAAGGGAAGACTGCGACGACCTTAAAAAGTAGTTTAGTTAAGCCCTCCAGTCATGGGAAACTTTAGGGATGTCTTTTTACTCTAAAATGAGTTTAGGTATAATAGCAAAGAGTTTACACAATGGTCAAGATGATGACATTATCACAATGGTCATGATGACAACACTTGGTCATAATAACGGTATTTGCAATGGTGATGATGACGACACTAGGTCATGACGACGACACTTGCAACACTTGTGACACTTGCACAAGGGTGACGACATTTTGGTGTAACAGCCTTGGGGGTCAATTTCGGTGTTAACACACTCCATGAAGGCTAATTCTAATTGCCACCTTAGGCATTCGAATCCTCATGCATTGTACTATTTATTTGTCCATATTGTGATTAATTAATTAGTGTGTGCGAAGTATTTTTGCTTCTATCCGAGTTCTACTGTATTATTATTATGTTGCTCATTATACTGCATTAACCACTCTTCTTCTATTTTCTTGCTTAATCAATTACTTTCTTGTGAGGTATACATCATCTCTTAGATCTGCTGTGAGGATTTTCACAAGTGATATATTTGATATTTGTTAAAGTTGTTTGAGAAACTAGTTTTTGTAAAAAAAAGGTGGTTCGAGGGGAAAATTAAGAAATGGTTTTTTCATTAAGAAAAAATGCTTTATGCAAAAATTCTTGATGACATTATTCTATGAAAGCATACCACTAAAACGTCATGACCACATTAAATTTCCCATACATAGTATTTTATCTAATGAATCATCTTGTAAAAGAGGCACGGCCCCATTACAAGTCCTAGAGATCAAATTTTATGGAGTGAAGAATGTAGCAACCATGTCATGCCCATATGAACCAACAAATACAAGATATGCCTCTTCCTTGTGCTTAACACAACTTAGAAGGATTTTATCTCATATGACTATATTAGGCTTACATGAAGGCATAGGGGATGGGTCTAAATGCATGGTAATGATTAGTACTTTTAGTTTTAAAATAGTGAGGGTTTCCTTTTTCTCATTGGCATTTTTCTAAAAGGATTTGGGTATTTTATGATAATTTTAGTGTGACCTTTAATAAAGTGAGTGATCTCTAAACTGCATTTTTCTAAAAGGATTTGGGTATTTTATGATAATTTTAGTGTGACCTTTAATAAAGTGAGTGATCTCTAAACTATCATGGATATTCCATTAGAAGAGTTTGTCACAACGGACCTTACAACTTAGTTCTTTTTATTAGCTTATTTCCATTGAATGCTAAATAACTGGAACTAAAAGATAAATAACTAGAGCAAAGAAATACACAATCCACATAGTTAACACAGTATTTATCCTGGGAAAACCCACTATGGGGAAAAACCCAGCCATAAATGAGGATTGTTCCTAGCTTTCTCTTTTCTTCTTCAGTGTGTAGTACAAATACAAAGAAAGTGGTACTCTCTATGGCGTTACCTATGACTCTATAGCTAGAATGGATACTACAGGATCTCCAAATTCATATGTTCTTCTCTACTATCCACTCCCATGTTGTTGCTCAACTATGGAACAATACTTAACATCATAAGAATGGAACCCCTACTTTTCCTAATGGCCTAGTATTTAACTAGCCTGATAGTTGTCTAGAGTTAGTTCTATGGGATTTTCATACCTCAACTCTCGATTCAGGTTATATTTTTAGATCTTCTAGAATGTTCTTTAAAGATCACACATGACTAACTCTACATGTGTGAGAAACGAGACATGACATGAAATCCACTCAACTAGATAGGTCAACTTGTGGGAGGCATAACTTCAGCATACGGACTCCATTTGAGGCGATTCTTGGATGGTTGGAAAAGTATTGGAGTGTATAATAGCTTCAAGGGGCATCATGTAAGAGATGGAAGTTTGACTCCAAAAAACATCGTTTAAAACCTCAAACAGGCCCCAAAAGGTTATGGGCCCTAAAACTGCAAAGTGAGACCTACCCCTAAATTGGGCCCGACAAGCCAATTCATCTAATATTTATACCCAAAATTCACCAAAATAGATGACAAATTATATATTAATCCATTTTGGATCATACCTCTCCATTTTCGGGAGGTTTTTGGTCCCCAAAATATTTTACTAAATGAGGTAAGGAAATTTCCTCTACCTTCTCCTTGGAGTACCATTTATATTTTCCTGGAAATTGTCCTTTCAACCCCACCTGCCAAAGTTCATACTGTTCTCACATGGTTGTTCTAAACTTGTCCTGCAAAAATGTGCTTCTGCTAACTTTTCCTGAGTCTCTGGTTCTAATTCCTGTACAGAAGGTAAGACCTGGTCAGGTTCTTGGTCCAACATGGAAGGTTCTTAGAGTTTCAAATTTTCCAAATTCGCTACTGAGTAAATGCACATATATGGGGTAGACTAAGTCTATAGACATTATCTCCTATCTTATCCAACACATGAAAAGGACCATACTGTAGTGCCTTGATCTTTTTACGAGGACCTTGTCGTCCTTCCTTATTCAAGTGAAACCATACTCTATCTCCCACCTTGAATTTTTTCTCAACCCTATATTGGTCATGTCTTGCCTTATATTTTTCTTATGACTTCTTCAATGTCTCATGTACTTGCAAATGGATTTTCCTAATCCTATAAATGATCTTTTCAACTCTTAATGTTTCACTGGTGGTCTCTTCCCTCACTCCCCCTTTATGTCCATAAACAACATCTAGAGGTGAAGGTGGAAGATATCCAAAACAAAATTCAAAAGTGGAGACTTTCCAATGGAAATGTGGAATACTCTATTATAAGAGTGTTATATATCAAATTTTCATCCCAATTATTTGGATGATTTTGATTGTAACCCTTCAAAAGATGCACCAAATTCATGTTGACTACTTACGCATGCCCATCTGTCCATGCATGGAATGCTATAGATCCCTTCAACTTAGTGTCCATCTTCTCCCAAAGTGTAGTCTAGGAGGCACTGAGAAATCTAGTATTCATGTTTGAGATGATGCTCGTAGGTATCCTAAAGTGCACCCAGACCTGTTCAAAGAATATGTTTGTTGCTTCTTGTGTTTTGGTGTTATTTTTACAAGGAATAAGAATGCACATCTTGTTGAATATAACAACTAACACAAATAAATAGTCATGTCCCTTCCTAGTGGTCTGTAGACCAACCACGAAGTCCATGGAGATGCTCTCCCATGGTCTCATAGGAACAAGAAAGGGATGGTATAGGCCTTACTTCCTATTATTGGGCTTGCTTGTACAACAAAGTATGCATCCTCTAATAAACCGAGCTACATCTTCTTGCATTCTAGGCCAATAAACATATATTTGTAAGTTGACAATTGTCTTACCAACACCAAAATGTCTTGCAAATTTGGAGGTGTCATCCCTTCCCATGAGTTGCAAGCTTTGACCTTTAGGAACACTGTAATGTCCCCAAAATTTGTCGCAGACCACAATAGCTTAAGTCACCTAGTCATGATCATGTTTATTCACCTAGGTGGTGATTTTGGTTGGTTAATTCAATAATCCTAAGGTCAAAAGTTAGGAATAATTCAACATTAAAATACATTTTGACTTGGGAAAAATGCATAAGGAGATGATGGACCTTAATTTACTAATAAAATAATCCAAGTCTCCAGGAGGTTAAAAATATTGGAGATATCCTAAGGTCGGAGATAATTATTGAAGAAGAAAAGTCCAAGGAAGACAACTCCTAAGCAGTGTGAAAATGGATATTCCTGTTGCAGGTTCAATATGAGTTAAGTAAGTGGATATGGGCCACAAAAATAATTATTTGACCCAAAAATAATATTTGGCACTTCCAGTTTGAATTGGAAAGTAATATTGGGTCAAAGGCAAAGTTTTGTACACAAAACACTAGTTGAGTCGGTCCAATGTGTGAACAGGGACATGGTGGTGGTAAAGAGGCTTATCCCATGCAGTGAATGAGTTTACTAAGTCAAAGAGGTGCCTAGGAAGGTTTTTTCACCAAATGGGATGATTATTCAATTTATTTGAACATTTCCTTAAAACAAAGAAACTGAGTGTAATTCGGGGAAAGAAGGGGTCAAAGTGGTTGGAAAAAGGAGGAAAATGGTCAAGGAGGTTATAGGGTGCACTTATGGAGGTAGTGGAATAATTATGGGCCATTAATAACTCAATGCATAGTTTTGGGATGATCTATGGTATTTGTATCTATTTTTTGCTAAGTAGGGGCAAGCTAGTCAAGTCTCTGGTTTTCTTCAGTCCATGCTTTTGGTAGGGAAGAAGAAAGATTAAAATAAAAGGTAAGTCACGGTAGAGGGGGTTAGTTTGTCAATGTTTCATATTATTATTGAGTTTCTTAGGATACTTGTGCTTGGGGGATGCTCCCCTTGCAAACCAAGAGGTTGATGAGCCCCTCAATCTAGAGTAACCAATTGGAGTGGCTATCCTATTCGATTGGTGAAGTGGAGTAGGTCACCATGTTCATCTCATTGAGGCTCATTTTGTAGGAATTCCATGTCGTTCTTAGTTTCTTTCTACTTCATATCATATTGTTCATGTTCCATGTAATTTCCAGTTTCCCATTGCAGATGTTTTCAACTATGTGTTAATATAATTGAGTGGTGGATGATGTATTGCACTTTAAGTGTCATTTCACCTGTACATGATGTCTGCAAATGAAATATGAAAACCTGCATAAATCAATAATACAACAGTTATGTTCCTATATTTTCAATTATTCTCCTTCTACTAAGTTCTACTTCCACTATGCTTCAATGTAATGGCAATTTTGACTAGTCTTCACTGAAACTGCAATAATTTTGCTTATGTAAGTCCAAATACGATTCTATAAGTTGTTGCAGGTAGGTAAGACCCAAGTGGACCCATTCCAAGTGTTTTTACTTAAAATAGTGACCATATAGGGTCGTTTGGAACCATTTGTAAATACAGTAGTTGTGATGTCTTGATTCTCCGGTCACCTCCAAATCACTCCTAAGTGCAATAAAACCTCTATAACTCTGTATCAAGTGAACCCATGTGCATTTTTGGACTTAGTTGTGGACCAGATACATCCTAAGTGCACCAGAAGCCGTTGGGTTTCCACAGAAATCTCGTCGTTTGTACCTTGTAGCCTTTGTTTTACCAAAGGATACTTCCCATGCGTGATGCACCCTAAAAATGTGCCTCAGTCGAAGTAAGAGTCTTCTAGGGGGTTAAGGAAGTCTTCTGAAGTGTCATAGAATCCTTAATAACTTTCAGATCCAAACTTAGTAAGCTTCCAGTTCCATTTGAATCCATTTAGATTTTGAGTTGGTATCTCTGATTTTTAGATTATGGATACTACAGTGGTATCAGAGCATGGTCCTCTCCACTTGTGCATTGTGACCATTGGCTGAAGAAGAATAGTTTGTAGCAATGAGGCTCGTTCCAGTTCAAGATGATGATTTTGAGCAGTATGAAGAAGAAGAGGTGCCATATGTTGTATATTTTCAATTTCCACGAGAGGATGATGGTTACTTTTTTTACCAAACATACAGTGGAGGAAGTGAACTCAATCTTCCTAGGCAATTTTTGTAGGAAATAGCAAGGGCTATTGCAATAGGAAAAAACTTGGACCACTGTCATCATGAATATCTAGATTTGGGAAAGGCGATTTGTGCAGCCATTTCTTTCAAACAATATTTTATTTGCAAGCATGGATTATGGCCCTAAGTTGTGAATGAGAAAATTTATGAGTCCAACAAGCCATCACAATAGGAGCCAAGTTGTTCCACTACTACGATCAAAGAAGAATAAAAGGGGACCAATCAGCCATCACAGGATCAACAATGAAAATGATAACATAGATTTTTCTAATGCTATTGTGGGTGTTAAGGATGAATGTGATGTTGTGGATGCACACCACAAGCAATTTGATAATGTATTTCAGCCCTTATAAAGCATGCATATAACCCTTCCTAATGAAGGCCACTCATCAAATGAGAATGATGAACATCCTACATGGCAAGAGGTTGTTGACATTGTGGAGAGAGAATCCACTCATGGACACCCAAGCTTCTTTGTTGGTGAGTTTGAGATCACTACAAAGGAGATGGAAGATGGGATTTATGGTGGTGAGACATATTTTGTAACATATCCAAAAGAAGAACATAAATAAGGTTTCCAGTCAACAATTGAACTCCATAGCGAAGCAAGAGACGCCCATTCATCAATTGGTTGCACACCTAAAGGTTTGGTGGAAGATCATGCCATCATAATTCTACCACATGAGAAGGAGGATGTGATCCAAAGGTATGGTTACAATTCTGGTTTTTGTATTCCTTTGTATCATTCTGAGATAGCAGCCACTTTCAGGGAGAAGGTTAGCATTGGCATTGTTGAGTCTCTTGGCATTGAGATTCAAATTTCTGATATTTAGGAGGATGGATTGTTGGATGGGAGTCTGCATGACTCACATGTGATGGATGAGCCCACTGGTGATAGTATGCATCATGATGTCAAGGAGACATGGAGTGACTTAGAGAGCTTACTCTTGTTCATGGAGGAGAGGATACTACAAGTTCTATGTAGAACTAATGGTGCACATAAGCTTATGGTATATCTCATTGGGAGAGTTCAGCTGGAGGAGAGACAGAGTGGAGTTGTTGAAAAAGTCTCTAGCTCTGAAATTTGCATCATCAAAAGAGATCTTGAAGAAATGAAGGATGACTGCTTGCAGTTGTTCATGGATAGGGACATGGTTCTTAAATTTTTTGAAGACAATGTAGCAACAGTAGGATAGAATATACATGTGGTTTTGGGAGATTCAATTTCCTCTCCCAGGACCATTAGTGATGTGATTTTTGTGGTTGATTGCATACATGATGAGTTAGAGGATCCTCATGGGAAAGTGGACCATGAGGAGATTTTAGATGTACAAATGCATGAGTAAAGTGCAGTACTATAAGTGCTTGATGGAGGAGTTGGCTTAGAGGATGTTTTCCAAGCACTTGTTGTGTACCAGGAGGACCATGAGATTTCTCTATGTGAGGAAGGCTCATCTATGGAGGATGTACTTGAGTCCATTCCACTTGTCCCAAACAATAGATATCCTAAGATCATTTCCTTGGGATCAAGAAGCAAAGACATATGTTCATCTATGGATAAATGCATTGCAAATTTGATGACTCCAGGAGGGGAGAGCACATATTATGATTCCATTGACATATCTCATAATGCCCAGTTAGATGAGAAGAATCCTATGCACATTTGGTTTCGATTTGATTCCATTCATCCACATATGGATTGGGTGGAAGATTACATGGCATATATGGAGGAAGCATATGAGCTCACTCTAGTTGGACCAACCTTTGGGGGAGGACATACATCCACATGCTTGGAGGATGGATTTTGTAGAGAGTTGGTTAGTTCTCCTTCATCCCACACATCTCTTACAACCATGACACATGGAGATGAATATTGGGTGAAGGGATTCTTTCTCTTGGTGCCACATGAGGAGTAGGAAGCGCCCACAATCTCTCTTGATGATTTGATGGTCAAGCAATGGTGTTTGACAAGCGCACTTGTCCCTTCCCAGAAACATCGGAAGCATCTACTTTCACTCTATGATTCCTTCATCATGCAGAGTTACGCATGGGAGTTCCACTTGAGCCAGTTGAGTGGAACAAGTGCCAGAGAGTTGTACCATTGTACTAGTGCACAGATTGCACATAGGGAAGCTAAATGATTTCCATTTGGATCAGTCGGCTGGAGTATTTGTTCATCCATGGATTGGGATGATAGATACATGTTTGTGATGATTACCCAAGGGGGTAAGTTTCTTTCTTTCATTAGTGGAGATTCATTTTCCAGTGTTGTGAGTCTTGATGCTAGTTTGCATGAGGAGTTCCATATTTTGTTGGAGAGACTCACAGAGATTCAGTTCATCATTGGGAGTGATGAGATTCCAGTATGGTGGTGGGATTCTGGTATCCACTTGATGATAGATCCTTCCTAATGATGGTGATGATTGGGAGGATGCAGTTGATATAGTGTGATCCTAGCATTCCTTGGAATGTCAGATTGTCACCTAAGGAAGTACCATTGGATAGTTTGCAGCTGATGCAATGGGATCCAAGAATTCCTTGGCATGTGGGATTTTTTTGGAGAACATTGGTGATTGTTAGATGGCAGTACAAGTAATGGGATCATAGCATTACTTGGTACAAGTACAGTTGTTGGATTTGGAGCATTATTTTGGTTGTTGACATGAGAGAGCGAGCGAGCCCACAATTGCATGAGTCTATCAATGAAGAGAAGTGTTTCAGTTTCTTGTATGGGAAACCATGTGAGAGTTGGACTCAATATTCTCGTGAGTGGTGGTCTTGGAGTCTTCCTGAGGCTCCTTATGAAGACACTTTGCAGTATAGTGGTGGATGCACCATACACTTTGTATTTCTCAGGTTCATTTTGGGACTCAATTTTTTTAGGTGGTTTAGTGGCAGGATAGTTGGTTGGATGGAGTTATTCATTTGGGAGATGGTTATGATTAGTGTGGTGCAGCAGCATCATGATGGATCTTTTGAGCTTAGCTTGGAATTGACAATTCCAATGCTAGACAGTTTAGCAACAGGTTTTGATGGTGAGAATTCATTGGTTGGATTCATGTTTGCTATGGAGTTGATGTCATTAATTGAGGACAAGAAATCGTGGGAGGGGAGTACTTGTAATGCCCCCAAAATTGGCCATGGACCATAATAGTTTAAGTCAACTAGTCATGAACATGTTTATTCACCTAGATGGTGATTTGGGTTGGTTAATTACTAATCCTAAGGTCCAAATTTAGGAATAATGCAACATTAAAATATATTGGACTTGAGACAAATGCATAAGGAGATGATTGACCTTAATTTACTAATAAAACAAGCCAAGTCTCCATGAGGTAAAAAATATTAGAGATATCCTAATATGGCAATCCTAAGGTTGGAGATAATTATTGAAGAAGAAAAGTCCAAGGAAGACAACTCCTAAGCAAGGTGAAAAATGGATATTCTTGTTGCAAGTTCATTATGAGTTAAGTAAGTGGAGATGGGACACAAAAATAAGTATTTGCCTCAAAAATAATATTTGGCACATCAAGTTTGAATTGGCAAGTAATATTGGGTCAAAGGCAAAGTTTTGTCCACAAAACACTAGTTTTCTTTAGTCCATGGTTTTGGGAGGAAATAAGAAAGCTTAAAATGGAAGACAAGGAAAAATAGAGGGGGTTAGCTTGTTGATGTTTCATAATATTATTGAGTTTCTTAGGATACGCGTTCTTCGGTGATGCTCCCCTTGCAAACCAAGAGGGTGATGGAACCCTCAATCTAGATTAACCAGTTGGAGTGGTTATTCTATTCGATTGGTGAAGTGGAGTTGGACACCCTGTTTATCTCATTGAGGTTCATTCTTTAGGAATTCCATGCCATTCTCAGTTCATTTCTAATTCAAGTCATATTTTTCATGTTCCATGTAATTTCCAATTTCCCATTGCAGGTGTTTTCAGCTGTGTGTTAATGTTATTGAGTGGTGGATGATGTATTGAACTTTAAGTGCCATGGAAGCTGTATATGATTTCTGCAAATAAAATATGAATACCTAAATAAATCAATAATACAACATTTATGTTCCTATCATTGCAATTATTATCCTTCTACTAAGTTCTACTTCCACGATGCTTCAATGTGATGGTAATTTTGACTAGTCTTCACTGAAAATGCACTAACTTCACTTATGTAAGTCCAAATATGATTATGTAAGTTGTTGCAAGTAGGTAAGACCCAAGTGGATCCATTCCAAGTGTTCTTACATAAAATAGTGACCATATAGGGTCCTTTGGATCCATTTGTAAATAGACTAGTTGTGTTGTCCTGGTTCTCTAATCACCTCCAAATCACTCCTAAGTGCAATAAAACCTCTGTAAATATGTACCAAGTGAACCCAACTGTAGGTTGGGACTTCGTTGTAAACCAGATACATCTTGAGTGCACTAAAATCCATTGGGTTTCCATAGAAGTCCTATCGTTTGTACCTTGTATCATTTGGTTTACCAAAGGAGACTTCCCAAGCATGATGCACCCAAAAAATGTGCCTCATTCGAATTAGGAGTCTGCTAGGGGGTGTTGATGTAAATGTAAATTCGGAATATATTCAATTGTATTTTATATTGATATTATTATTGTATTTTATTTATACCTCTGACAGAGATTTTTTCCCTCCAGTCAGAGATGTCATTATTACATGTGGTCATGCAAAATCACTGAGATAAAACCTCCATTGTAAGTTGAGGCAATAGATCCCCTACAGTAAAATGTAATAGGTTCATTGAGTCTTCCTAGAGAAGTTGTCCTAGATAGTTTTAGTTGAAGTTGACCTAGTTAGGTAAAAGGTCAAGTTAAAAGTAAAGTATAAATAAAGAGCATTGCTCTCTCATTTGGACACACTACTCACTCACACAAGTTCACATAGCAAGAGAGAGAGGACAAGTTCATTGGTGAAGAAAAGAGAGAAGCTGCAGAAGACATATTTTGGGACTTCCACTTTTTCCTTGATATTGTATTAGTGACAAAACTATCTTTGAGAAATTTGCGGGGTTTTCTCCTTTATGGTTTCCCACTAGTGGGCTTATATCTCAACAGAATATGAAAGTAAACCCTGATCCTTGCATGCAGAATTGTGCCCTAGAAAATATAGGAATGCTAGAAAGTAGGAGAAATTAATGCATGCACATACCAGTATGTAGATCTGCTAATGTTGATGAAGATGATCCCAGCATGCAAGGATTGTGCCAGAGGAATAGAGAGATAAGTCAAATCATCCTCCCAGGAAAACTATTGTGTCTATTGTGTTTTGTTGTGCTTATTATTCTTCCACTTAAATATCCTAGATAATATTGAATTAAAGTACAAAAACTAACTAGGGGTTAAGGGATCCTTCTGAAGTGTCATAGAATCCTTCATAACTTTCAGATCCAAAATTAATAAGCTTCCAGTTCCATTTGAATCCATTTAGAAATAGACAGTTGTTTGCTTGCGAAAGCTAGGAATTGCACCTAGTTTAAAATTCTTCACTTCCTACCCTGGATTTTGAGCTGGTATCTTTGATTTTAAGATTGGGGATACTACAAACACAAATATTGTCTATCGTGTAGAGTAACCCATCCTAGAGATGACAGACAACCTTATTGGCACCTTCTTCTACATGGAATTGACCTTGTGGCTATTGAAATACCTCCTTGAAGTCCTCATCTTTTGTGTATTCCTCCTTGTATGCATCGTGGGAAAAAGGATCCATATTCATAGTACCCAAAGCAGTGTTCTTGGTTGTAGGTGGCATTGAGAGCATGTCTACCGGCTTGTTTGTATTTCCCTTCTTATACTTGATGATTAGATGGAATTTTTGCAAAAATCCCATCCACTTGTAGTGTTGTGTTTGGTGTAGCTTACTCTAGGCCTGCAAATACTGCAATGGCTAGTGATTAGTATGAATGATGGTCTCCCTTCCCATCAAATAGTGCTTTCACTTCTTAATATCTTGAACCGAGGAATAGAGTTCCTTTTCATATGTAGGTAGTTAAGGACTCAGCCATGGAACATTTCAAAATGATAGCATATTTTTCTTCCTCCTTGCATCAAAACTGCCCCCATAGCATACCCACTTGCATCTGTCTTGAATTCAAAAATCTTCTGCAAGCTAGGCAATTCCAAAATTGGTACCTGGCTGATCTTTTGCTTGAGATCCTCACAGGATTTTTTTTTTATTCTTTCCCCACTAGAACCCCTTGTTGCTAGTTCTTATGGAATAACTAGTGCACAATGAGAGATTAATAACTACATGACTAAAAACGTTAGTCACCATAATTTTTTCGAGTGAAATACTACCAAATTTGAACAATTTTAAATGACCCAACTAAAAACGACTAATTTAGACCAGGGATAAAATATACGATTAGATAATAATTGACACAATTAAAAATGACTAACATGACGACTAATTTAGTCTAGGAATAAAAATTTGACTAGCTAACAACTACAAGAATATGAATTAGTTGTTTATGTTAGTCATTTTTAATTTACTAAATTTTAAAATTTAGTAAATTGTAACACTGTAGATGGATTTAGAGACCCCTTGTGTCACTCGGCAATGGAAAATTGCAATTTTGGAAATGGAAAGGTCTTTGAATCTATCTTTAGTGTTAAAATTTAGTAAATTGTAAAAATTCATTGTCAAAATTGCAATTTTCCATTGTTGAATTCCATCAAATAACTTATCGGAAAGGGAAGAATGGGGGATTATGGTTTAAAGAGATTATATCACTAGTAATCTTGGGTTCAACATGTCATAAGACTCCTCCTTCCAAACACTTCATTCTCAAATTCCCTAAAAAAAAAAAGACAAAAACCCAATTGAGGATTCAACACAAGTTAGTCAACTCTTCTAAGCCAAATATTTGACAACCTCAAAGGGAAGAAAATTTCAGAACACAAGCAAATATAGTAAATTTAAACATAGATGAGTAGGAGAATCGTTAGTGTTAAAATGGGGTAGTTAAAATGGGTTTCTCCTCACCGTCCCAAATTAGGTCATGTGACAAATCGTTGTGAATCTCTTGACATGCTTAGTTGTTGGTGTCAACCATTTGGATTGACATTGCCTTGAATTCACTATATGCAATATTTTACCCAATACCATTAAATCCGTAATTAGCAAATGGACCAATTAAAATGGATTTTCCCAACTTACTCAATATGTCATGCAACTAGCAGTAATGAAGCTTATGTCTCTTGGATAGTGACACCATTTATTTGAAAGTGCTCTTTGCTCCGTCCATACAATAATTTTTCATGATGCCTCAACAACCTCAAGAACTACAATAGTCTTGAGGACTCTACTGACTTATCAAGTATAGTCAACATGTACTTATGCATGCATGGAAGCATCAATTCGTTCTTTTGATTCAATTAAGTCACAATTATCAACTAAGAAACATTCAATTAGATCACAATTATCAGCTAATCAACAACATAATATTAAAGCACTCTTGATTGCATGTGTAGATTATTGAAGTTCCAACCATCAACAATATTACAAACCCCTAATTGTCCTAAGGCAAAACAAGCGTAGAGAGAAATAATGGGAATCCCCTAAATTATGACTAATTCTACTTTAAATCTATGAATAAGTGAAGTTAACCCAAGTGAATTTATAATATCAATCAAGAGATATTTAAATTATTGTTTGAGGATGCAATTTTATAAAAAGTTAAGTATTCCTAAATTCTACTCCAAAGGCCCCTCCAAGAGAACCTGCTCCAAGCAATAGCCACAAGATCTCATCCAAGTAACCAAACGTGTCTGTTGATGTAATTGTAACTTCGGAATGTATTTCACCTATGTATATTGTATTCCTATAGAGATGTTATTATTCCTCTATACGGAAGTGTTTGTATTCCTATAGAGATGGTATTATTCCTCTATACAGAAGTATCGTCATTTATCTTGTAAGTGTCGTAACTTATACTTGATGGGTTATTAGACCACCTTGATGGGGTCGGCCCTGTATGAATCATGTGGGTAAAAGGGTTATTAGACCACCCTAGTGGGGGTCGTCCTTGTCAGCATTATGTTATGTGGTTAAGTTAAGGCCGACCTAGTAAGGTTATTAGGCAAGTCAAGTTAGTGTATAAATAGAGTGTGTGAGGCACTCTATTTGATCATTCTATTCTTCACTCACACACTCATTGGAGAGTGGCACACTAGTGGAGGAGGAGAAGCTGCTGCTAGGAGGACTATCACTTGTAATTGGTTTGTATCATTTCTCTATCTATCTTTGAGGAAGTTGCGGGGTTTTTCACCTTCTTGGTTTTCCCCGGTGAAACTCTGTGTCTCTTGTGTGCTTGCATTATTGTGTCCATGATTTATATGATGTAGATATATTGTACATGTTATTCTATGAATTAAGATCCTAGATCAAATTGAAATTTATGAAAAACTAACATGGTATCAGAGCTAGCCTGAAAGAAGGCATGGTATGGCATTTATGACACTTGTTGCACTTGCGAAGCTAGGGCTTGATATAGAAAAAACCCGTCATTGTAGCACTTTCGCTATAAATCCATTTTGGCGAAGTTTCTAAATCTAAAAGTTTTATAGGTCGAAGATAAGATCCCAATGTACCTTTTTTTCGAAGCACAACATCTAATTCACCGTACTTTTTGTTTTATGGTCCGTACAATCTAGGGTTTCTGCCTCTTCCAGATCTCTGTCATAAACAGGTGACCTAGGAACAAAGGTCACAACTTGGGCTAGCAAGCTCCAAATGAAATTTCCTAAAAAGTGGCAGGTAGGGAACGAACTGTACTTTCACAGGTCTGATTTTCAGAGGCCGAAATTGAACCAGTGACACGTGGCACTCCGTACAAGTTCGCTCTCTTGTTTTATCCCATAAACAGGTCACGTTGTGACACTTGGAATAACTCTCTCTCTGAGAATCCATTTGAGGTCAGACCTGTGGGATTGGAAAGATAACAGGTCCGGATACCACAGGAAGAAGTTTCAGACCCTGTATATCTGAAATTTCAGAGTTACACCAAAAACAATCAAGTGCATATTTATGTCAAAATAGAATTGGATTTTGAGCACCTTCATTCACGGTTCCAGGAATTTAAGGTTTCGGAGAAAGTTGGAATTTTTGTAATCGGAGACCACAGCAAGATTCTCCTCATCAAAATCGAAATTTATAGACCAATATAGAATTTTTTGGATGGGCAGAAGGCCGGGCTTGATCAAACCCTAGTTCGGGATTTTTATCGGAAAGGTGGAAAATTAGGGCTTCTGCAAAAATGGGAATTTTTTAAATCTGTGACCATAGCTGGAAGATCCTTGGAAAAATCAAATTTTAGAGCTTTGGATCAAACCTTTTGGTTGGGTGAAGCTCTAGGAAAATCAAACCCTAATTCAGGGTCCTCCCCAGTGAATCCGGAAGATTGAAAAACAAGTTTGAAGGGTGAAACTTTGCAGTTTTCAAATTCTGAGTATACTAAGTTGATCAACTCATCAAGGTGCATCTTTCTATCCTTTCAGAAGTTTGAAATTTAAAGTTTGATTTTTTAGGGTTTCTCTAACAAACCCTAATCCAGCTCCAGATCCAGTTTCTGCAAATCAAGTGGATTGGGTTAATCCTAGAAGAGAATGGATTGGTCACCTGCATAAGTGAAGAAGTTCCAGTTTCAGAGGGAGATGAGGCTAAGGCCTTACATAAGAATATTACAAGCAAACTCGATAGGTATGACTTACGGGTATGTTTCGAAATCTGTTCATGATTAAGTTTATGTTTGTCTTCATTAAAATCAGTACAATCTTGATTAATTTTAGACTTGTCATATCACCTTAATAAAAATATGAATGCATGATAGAATATATTCATTGATTAGGGTTTTGACACTTATGATTGTACTAATGCATTGTGGTGTTGTATGAGGTTGATGTTGTCCGCTAACATGAAAGGTACATAGAGAAAGACAAATCATGTTCTAGTTCAAGAACATATGACCATGGTGACATGAAGACAAAGATTCATCCATTGTCAAGGATCACATAGAAGATCTACTTACGAGGTATGTATAACTTGGTTCTATAATGGTTAACCTATGAGATATGCAGGTTACTAGCACAAGTCATTGAAGAGAACAAGAAGACATTATGCGGGTATGTTAGAAATAACTAGCTAGCATGCTAATCCAGGTATGTTTTTCCTATATCAAGTTAGAATCCTACCTTGTGTTAGGATCTCTTATATAAGTATGCATGGCATGATTGATAATGATTATTCATTGAAGTTAGTAAGCATGGGTTTATGCATATTATGTCTCTTACCTTGATTGATGGTATGACTAACCAGAAGAGTTCTATGGTCAAATATGAATATGCATGAGTAAGAGAAGTTTTCCCTGAAACTTTGAATGCTAATGATAAATTATCTGTGTATGAAATGATCTTGACCATACATGTTTAAGATTACTTAGAATCATAGCATTTTGTATAGTATTAAGATTATACTAATGTATGTATGTATGAGACCTCGAGGATAACACAATGATGATACTAGTAAGTATGCATAGTGATCGAGGATGGATATAAATTCAAAGATAAGTAATCCAGGAAGCAAAGATCAAGAGGGAGCACACTTCATTAGTTCCTGCAAGGAAGAAAATGTTGAGAGGGAGTCCACCCTACAACCAAACAAAGATAGGTATTTGAATTGTCATTTCTTGCATACTTGTTTGTTTAAATAATATTGTTCAATGATGTTCCTAGACTTAGGGTGTGTATTATGCATATTAGAATAATTGCATTAATGAACAGTATACTACTAATATGCATGTGATGGGTAAGTATCCTATGGCACTGTACAACATTCCATTGCTACTTATCTAGAATGAAACCTCTTTGCTGACATGTTGGGAGTTGTGCACACTCTTTACAATTTTCTGGTAGAGATTGGAAGGCATCTAGAAAGTTACGGGATATGGATAAATGTTGTATTGAAGCATTGGCTAAAATATTTGCATGAATGTATGACATATTTCTTTATGTGTAAGAATTTATTCTGAAAACTATGAGATGTTTCTAATCATGCAATTTAACTTGTTTTGTAGGAAAGATCGTATACCATCACCTACAAAAGAAGGACTACAACATTTGTTCCAGCAACGAAGTTCAAACTATCTATTGGAGATATTGAAGAATCTGAATTTCCCAAGATACGGGATACAATAAAAGAATGCCATGATCAAGGAATACCAATTGATCATGAAGAATATTGTTTGGGATGCGGTCCCAAGACCTGAAGGGAAGTCTGTTGTGACTTCCAAGTGGATCTATAAGATCAAGCATGCTACAGATGGTAGCATAGAGAAATACAAAGCGAGGTTTGTAGCTCGTGGATTCTCCCAAAAAGAGGGAATAGACTATGAAGAGACTTTTGCTCCTATAGCCAGATACACTTCCATCAGAACAGTACTTGCTCTAGTTGAAATGATGAAGTGGAAGATACACCAGATGGATGTCAAGACAGCTTTCTTGAATGGTGTAGTCGAAGAGGAAGTGTATGTCGAGAAGCCACTCATTTTTTGAGACACATGACAGGGATTCATATGTGTGCAGGTTGAAGAAAGCCTTATATGGCTTGAAGCAAGCTCCTAGAACTTGGTATGGTAGGATGGACAGTTTCCTATCCAGTTTGGGCTTTACCAAGAGTAAAGTGGATTCCAACCTTTACTACAAGGTTGAGGAAGGTAATCTTGTGATACTACTACTGTATGTGGATGACCTGTTTGTTACAGGTGAGGATAAATTGATTGCCGACACGAAGAGGAAGCTTGCTGCCGAGTTCGAGATGAAGGACTTGGGGATGATGCACTATTTTCTAGGTATGGAGGTGTGGCAAAGTGCAGATGGGATATTCCTTGGACAAGGGAAGTATGCAGTAGATATCCTGAAAAGGTTCGGGATGATGGACTGCAAGGCCATGGCCACACCTATGGCATCGAACCTGAAGCTTCTGTGTGATGCTTCATCTAAGCTGGTTGATGTCACTGTGTATCGTCATATGATTGGGTCCTTGATGTACCTAACGAACACAAGACCAAACATTTGCTTTGCGGTGAACACATTGAGCCAGTTCCTGACGGATCCAAGAGGTGTTCACCTGGTTGCTGTAAAGCATATTCTGAGGTACCTGAAGGGTACAATTGATTATGGGCTCAAGTATGATGTGAATCAAAGGTTTAACCTAGAGGGTTATGTTGATTTGGATTGGGAAGGCAGTGATGCAGATAGGAAGAGCACTTCGGGGTGCTACTTCAGTATGGGATCAAGTGTGATATCTTGGTTTAGCAGGAAGCAGTCCTGCATAGCACTGAGTACAACCGAAGCAAAGTATGTCACAGCTTGTTCGGCCAGTTGTGAGGTAGTATGGTTGAGGAAGCTACTGTCTGAGTTATTTGATCTCCCATTGGATGCTACTGGTATCTTTTGTGACAACCAAAGTTGTGTGAAGCTGTTTGAGAACCCGGTGTTCCATGACAGGTCGAAGCACATTCAGATCAAATATCACTATATTAGGGATATGGTGCAGAGAGGAGCAGTGAAGCTCCTGTATGTTGCGACGGATGAGCAGGTTGCAGATGTGTTGACGAAACCACTAGCCAAAGTGAAGTTTGAGTACTTCAGAGGGAGGCTTGGTGTTCTTCAGATTGAAGATACTTCGAGGAAGAAGTGATGGGACACATTTTCATGAGCCATTCCAAGAATGGTGAGAGGAGGATCCTTCCCATGGCTGTGGATGTAAGCACTGTGTGATGAGCATCAGGATGATGCTCTAGTTACTACTATGTATGCATCATGTTGGATGCTTGTTATGATCAGTTGGATCATGTATATGTATATGCATCATGTTGATGCTTGTTATGATTAGTTGGATAATGTATATGTATATGCATCATGTTGGATGCTTTTTATGATCAGTTGGATCATGTATATGTATATGCATCATGTTGGATGCTTGATATGATCAATTGGATCATGCATTTATGTATGCATCATGCTTGATATGATTAGTTGGATCATGGATTTGTATATGTATCAGGTAGATACATTGTATGATCAGGTAGATCATGTATGATGATATGTATCAGGTAGATACATTGTATGATTAGGTAGATCATGTATGATGATATGCATCAGGATGATTCTATGATGATGATCAGGATGATCATGGATGATGAGCTTCAGAATGTTACTCCAGATGATATGCATCAGGATGATGCTATGATGATGATCAAGATGATCATGGATGATGAGCTTCAGGATGTTGCTCCAGATGACATGCACCAGGATGATGCTATGATGATGATCAGGTTGATCATGTGATGATGTACATCAGGATGATGTATGGTGAGTATCAGGTTGATACTTTGTGGTCATGGATAGGTTGTGCAAGGGTAGCATGTAATAAGTCTTGGAGATCTGGATAGGTTGTGCAAGGGTAGCATGTAATAAGTCCTGGAGATCTGGATAGGTTGTGCTAGACACGTAAAAGGCCTCAGATTCTCTTTAGAGATCTTGCTTGGCCTTAGCAAGACACTCTTTTAAGGTTTTTCTAGACCACATGTAATACGTCCTGGAGATCTGGACAGGTTGTGCTAGTCACGTAAAAGGCCTCAAATGCTCTTTAGAGATCTTACTTGGAAAGACACTCTTTTAAGGTTTTATGGGGACCACATGTAATAAGTCCTGGAGATCTGGACAGGTTGTGCTAGTCACGAAAAAGGCCTCAGATGCTCTTTAGAGATCTTGCTTGGCAAGACACTCTTTTAAGGTTTTGTGGTAGGGGTCACATGTAATAAGTCCTGGACATCCAGACAGGTTGTGCTAGACATGTAAAAGGCCTTGGATTCTCTTTAGAGATCTTTCTGGGAAAGACACTCTTTTAAGGTTTTGTGACAGTCACATGTAAAAGATCCTGGGAGATCCGATAGGTTGAGCCGTGTGCTCGTAAAAGGCTTGGGATGCTCTTTAGAGGTTTTTTTGATGCACGTAATTAGTCCTGGGATCCACAGTATGACCACTGATGATGAATACCTACAGGTGGTGGGCCTACATCCAACATGAAAAAGGGTTGGCTCTGTAGAACTTCCTATGACAAGTAGTTCAGAGATTGATTGAGATAGCAGCAACAGTGACGATGACGATGATTCGATGTCGATGTTCCAATGACGATGATCCAGAGAAGAAGACTTGTGCTAGAAGACCTATGTCGAGAAATACCTTCCTATTTAAGAGGGAGTGTTGATGTAATTGTAACTTCGGAATGTATTTCACCTATGTATACTGTATTCCTATAGAGATGTTAGTATTCCTCTATACATAAGTGTTTGTATTCCTATAGAGATGTTATTATTCCTCTATACGGAAGTGTCGTCATTTATATTGTAAGTGTCGTAACTTATACTTGATGGGTTATTGGACCACCTTGATGGGGTCGGCCCTGTATGAGTCATTGTTGATGTATATGTAACTTCGGAATGTATTTCACCCATGTATTTCATATATGTATTTTGTACTCCTATAGAGATATTATTATTCCTCTATACAGAAGTGTCGTCATTTATATTGTAAGTGTCGTAACTTATACTTGATGGGTTATTAGACCACCTTGTTGGGGTCGGCCCTGTATAAGTCATGTGGGTCGAAGGGTTATTAGACCACCCTATTGGGGGTCAGCCATGTGGGTCAAAGGTTTATTAGACCACCAAGTGTGGGGTCGGCCCAGATTAAGTTAACCATGGGTTAAGCTAGACATGTAGGCGATTAGTTTATTGGGCAGGACAGAACAAGTATAAATAGAGATCAAGAGATCTCTATTTGATCATTCATTCCCACACTTCTCTCATTCGAAAAGTGGCGCACTTATGAGGAGGAGGCTCTGCTGCTAGGAGAAGACTATCTCTTGTATTCTGGTTGTATCATTGCTCTATCTATCTCTGAGGAAGTTATTGGGGTTTTTCACCTTTATGGTTTTCCCCAAGTAAACTCTGTGTCTCTTGTGTGCATGCATTATTGTGTCCATGATTGATATGTTGTAGATTTGTTGTACATGTTGTTCTCTCAGTTAAGATCCTAGATCAGATTGAATTAAATTCTAAAAATTTAACATGGTATCAGAGCTATCCTGAAAGAAGGCATGATATGGCATGTATGACACTTGTTGCGCTTACGATGCTAGTGCTTGATATAGCAAAAACCAGTCATCGTATAACTTTCGCTATAAATCCATTTTGACGAAGTTTTCGGATCTAAAACTTTTACAGGTCGAAGACCGGATCCCCATGTACCTTGTGTCCAAAGGACAACTTATAATTCGTTGTACTTTGTGATTTATGATCTGTACAATATAGGGTTTCTGCCTCTTCCAAATCTCAGTCATAAACAGGTGACCTTGGAAAAAAGGTCATAACTTGGGCTAGGAAGCTCCAAATGAAATTTCATAAAAAGTGACAGGTAGTACACAGACTGTACTATCTCAGGAAACCTTTTCAAAGGCTTAAGTTGAACCAGTGACATGTGGCACGCCGTACAAGTTCACTCTCCTGTTTTATCCCATAAACAGGTCACATTGCGACACTTGGCATAACTCTCTCTCAGAGAATCCAATTGAGGTCAGACCTATCGGGATGGAAATATGACAGTTCGGGATATCTCAGGAAAATCTTTCAGACCCTGTGGATCGAAAAGTTCAGAGTTACACCAAAAACAATCAGGTACATATTTTTGTCATAACAGAATTATTTTTGAGCACCTTCATTCATGGCTTCTGAAATTTAGGGTTTCGGAGAAAGTTGGAATTTTTGTAATCGGAGACTACGTCTGAATGCCACTCATAAAAATAGAAATTTAGAGACCAAGTTTAGAATTTTTGGTTGGGCAGAAGACCGGGCTTGATCAGACCCTAGTTCGGGACTTTGATTGGAAAAGTGGAAAATTAGGGCTTCTGCAAAAATGGGAATTTTTGAAATATGTGACCACGGTTGGAAGCTCCTCAGAAAAATAGAAGCTTAGAGCTTTGGATCAAACCTTTTGATTGGGAAAAAGAGTGGGCTTCATAAAACCCTAGTTAGGGGTCACGTCTAGTGAATCCGAAAGTTTCAAAGGCAAAATTGAGGAGTGAAACTTTGCAGTTTTCAAATTCTGAATATACCAGCTTGATTAGCTCATCAAGGCGCATATTTCTATCCTTTCGGAAGTTTGAAATTCAAAGTTTGAATTTTTGGGGTTTCTCTGACAAATCCTAATCCAGGTCCAAGTCCAGTTCTTGCAAATCAAGTGGATTGGGTTAATCCTAGAAGAAGATGGATTGGTCACCTTCATAAGTGAAGAAGTTCCTGTCTCAGAGGGAGATGAGGCTAAGGCCTTCCATAAGAACATTACAAGCAATCTTGACAGGTATGGCTTATAGGTATGTTTCGAATTCTGTTCATGGTCAAGTTTATGATATGTTTGTCTTCATATCATTACAGTACAATCTTGATTAATTACTAGACTTGTCGTATTACCTTAATAGAAGATATTCATTGATTAAGGTTTTGACACTTATGATTGCACTAATGCATTGTGATGTTGTATGAGGTTTATGTTGTTTGCTAACATAAAAGGTACACCAAGAAAGACAAATCATGTTCTACTTCAAGAACATATGATCATGGTAACATGAAGACAAAGATTCATCCATTGTCATGGATCACATAGAATATCCACTTACGAGGTATGTATAACTTGGTTCTACAATGGTTAACTTATGAGACATGCAGGTTACTAGCACAAGTCACTGAAGAGAACCAAAAGACATTATGCGGGTATGTTAGACATAACTAGCTAGCATGCTAATCTAGGTATGTTTTTCCTATATCAAACTAGAATCCTACCTTGTGTTAGGATCTTATACTGTTGTGTTGTTGATAATGATTATTCATGAAGTGATAGGTTTGAATAGTCATGGTTGTATGCATATTATGTTTCTTACCATAATTGATGATATGACTAACCAGAAGAATCATGAAGGTATAGGTTTGAGTAACCACGGGTTTATGCATTGATGATTTAACTAATCAGAAGAGACCTATGATCAAATAAGAATATGCATGAGTAAAAGAAGACTTCCCTGAAACCTTGAATACTAATGTTTATTATCTGTGAATGATCATGACTATACATGTTTAAGATTATTGTGTTTCGATAGTATTAAGATTATACTAATAAATGTGTGATTATGTATGAGACCTCAAGGATAACACAATGATGATACTAATAAGCATGCATAGTGATTAAGGATGGATACAAGTTCAAGGACAGGAAATCCAGGAAGCAAAGATCAAGAGGGAGCACACTCCAGTTGTTCCTGCAAGAAAGCAAAGGAGCACACTTTAGTAGTTTCTGCAAGGATGCAGATATTTAGAGGGAGTTGACCACTTCTCACAATCCACATCAGAATGGAGTTGCAAAGATTCAGAGGGAGTCCACCCAGCAACCAAACAAAGATAAGTATTTGAATTGTCATTTCTTACATAATGCTATTCAATGATATATATGCTTATGTTCCTAGAATTAGGTTGTGTATTATGCATATTAGAATAGTTGCATTGATGAACAGTATACTACTAATATACATGGGTAAGTGGCCTATGGCACTATACAACATTCCATTGCTACTTATCTAGAATGAAACCTCTTTGCTGACATGTTAGGAGTTGTGCACACTCTTAACAATGTTTTGGTAGAGATTGGAAGGCATCTAGAAAGTTATGGAATATGGATAAATGTTGTATTGAAGCATTGGCTAGGATAATTGCATGATTGTATGACATATTTCTTTATGTGTAAGAATTTGTTCTAAAAACTATGAGATGTTTTCTAATCATGCAATTTAACTTGTTGTGTAGGAAAGATCGTATACCATCACCTACAAAAGAAGGACTACAACATTTGTTCAGCAACAAAGTTATCTATTGAAAATATTGAAGATATTGAAGTTCCCAGGATCTGGGAAGAATTCCATGATCGAGGAGTACCAGTCGATCATGAAGATGTTTGGGATGCAGTCCCAAGACCTGAAGGGGAGTCTGTAGTGACTTCCAAGAGGATCTACAAGATCAATCATGTTGCAGGTGGTAGCATAGAGACTTTTGCTCCTGTAGCTAGATACACTTCCATTAAATCAATACTTGCTTTGGCTGCAGTGATGAAGAGGAAGATACACTTTCTTGAATGGTGTAGTTGAATAACAAGTGTATGTGGTGCAGTCACTTGGTTCTGAGACACATGATAGGGAGTCATATATGTGCAGAACTTGGTATGGTAGGATAGACAACTTTCTATCCAATTGGGGATTTACCAAGAATAAAGCGGATTCCAACCTTTACTACAAGGTTGAGGAAGGAAATCCAGTGATACTACTATGTGGATGACCTGTTTGTAACAGGTGAGGATAGATTGATTGCCAACATGCAGCGGAAGCTTACTGTCGAGTTCGAGTTGAAGAACTTGGGGATGATGCACTATTTGTGTTTGGCATGGAGGTGTGGCAGAGTGCAGATGGAATCTTCCTTGGACAAGGGAAGTATGCAGTAGAGATCCTGAAGAGGTTTGGGATGATGGACTGCAAGGCTATGGCCACACCTATGGCATCGAACCTAAAGCTTCTGTGTGATGCTTCATCTGAGCTGGTTGATATCACTATGTATCGTCAGATGATTGGGTCCTTGATGTACCTAACGAACACGAGACCAAATATTTGCTTTGCGGTGAACACATTGAGCCAGTTCCTGACGGATCCGAGGAGTGTTCACCTAGTTGTTGTAAAGCATATTCTAAGGTACCTGAAGGGTACAGTTAATTATGGGCTCAAGTATGATGCAAATCAAAATTTTAACCTGCGGGGTTATGTTGATTCAGATTGGGCAGGCAGTGCTGCAGATAGGGATTAGGTGTGATCTCTTGGTTTAGCAGGAAGCAGTCCTGTGTAGCACTGAGTACAGCCGAAGCAGAGTATGCTACGACGTATGAGCAGGTTGCAGATGTATTGACCAAGCCCTTGGCCAGAGTGCAGTTTGAGTACTTCAGAGAGAGGCTTGGTGCACTTCAGATCGAGGTTCCTTCCAAAGGGAAGTGATGATTCCGGAAGATGCAGATGCACATGAGATTTTCTGACATAGTTGATGTGTTCTCCCTTGGTCATGATGTAATTGCTGAGCCATTTTTCACATGGTGGTAGATGTGTTCTCCCATGGTGAAAAAGTAAGGGCTGGAGCCTTCCCTGAATGGTGGTAGATGTGTTCTCCCATGTCAGTGGTGTAAGTGCTGGATGATGTGCATCTGGGCTGTGCTTCGTGGACGATGAGATGATCTAAAGAGGACAATGCTATGATGATCAGGAGGATCATGGATGATGAGCATCAGGACAATACTCCAGTTACTACTCTGTATATGTATATGCATCATGTTGGATGCTTGATATGATCAGTTGGATCATTGCATCATGTTGGATGCTTGTTATGATCAGTTGGATCATTTATGTATATATGCATCATGTTGGATGCTGGATATGATCAGTTGAATCATTTATGTATGTATGCATCATGTTGGATGTTGGATATGATCAGTTGGATCATTTGTATGTATTTTGTATATGCATCATGTTGGATGCTTGGACCATGTATCTGTATATGTATCAGGTGGATACTGATATCATGTATGTTGATATGTATCAGGTGGATACATTGTGTAGATGATGTATCTGTGTATGTATTAGGCGAATACATTGTATGATCAGGTAGATCATGTATGATGATATGTATCAGGTAGATACTTGGTATGGATCAGGTGGATGCATTGTATGATCAGGATGATCGTGGATGACAAGCTTCTCCAGATGACATGCAGCAGGATGTTGCAATGATGATGATCAGGATGATCATGTTTACATCAGGATGATGTATGGTGAGTATCAGGATGATACTTTGTGGCTGTGGATCAGGTTGTGCAGATGAGCATGTCTGGGAGATCCTATAGGTCGGATTGTGTACCCGTAACAGCCTAGGATTCTCTTTCGAGACATTGCTCTGGGAGGACATGTAATTTGTGCCCTTGGAGATTTCAGGTTGGAGTTGTGTACCTGTAACATACTGAGATGCTCTTGCGAGGTTTTGTCCTATCGCATGTAATTTGTGCCCTGGGAGATTTCAGGTCGTAGTTGTGTACCCGTAACATCCTGACATGCTCTTTCGAGGTTTTTCCATGACCACATGTAATTTGTGCCCTGGGGAGATTTTAGGTCAGAGTTGTGTACCCGTAACAGCCTAAGATGCTCTTACTAGGTTTTGTGGTGACCACATGTAATTTGTGCCCTGGGGAGATTTCAGGTTGGAGTTGTGTACCCGTAACATCCTGAGATGCTCTTGCTAGGTTTTGTGGTGGCATCACATGTAATAAGTCCTGGAGATCTGGACAGGATGAAAAAGGCCTCATATGCTCTTTAGGGTTCTTGTTAGGCAAGAGACTCTTTAAAGGTTTTGTGATGCACGTAATAAGTCCTGAGAATTCCACAGTATGGCCAGTGACGATGAAGACCTATAGGTGGTGGGCCTACATCCAGTATGAAAAAGGACTGGGTCTGTAGAACTTCCTATGACTAGTAGATTCAGAGATTGATTGAGATAGCAGCAGCAGTGATGATGACGATGATTCGAGGATGAGGATTCGCTAATGATGATCCAGAGAAGAAGACTTGTGCTAGCAGACCTGTGTCAAGAAATACCTTCCTAGTTAAGAGGGAGTGTTGATGTATATGTAACTTCGGAATGTATTTCACCCATGTATTTCATATATGTATTTTATACTCCTATAGAGATGTTATTATTCCTCTATACGGAAGTGTCTTCATTTATATTGTAAGTGTCGTAACTTATACTTGATGGGTTATTAGACCACCTTGTTGGGGTCGGCCTTGTATAGGTCATGTGGGTCGAAGGGTTATTAGACCACCCTATTGGGGGTCAGCCATGCGGTTCAAAGGGTTATTAGACCACCAAGTGTGGGGTCGGCCCAGATTAAGTTAACCATGGGTTAAGCTAGATATGTAGGCCCCATTAGTTTATTGGGCAGGACAGAACAAGTATAAATAGAGATCGAGAGATCTCTATTTGATCATTCATTCACACACTTATCTCATTCAGAAAGTGGCACACTTATGAGGAGGAGGCTCTGCTTCTAGGAAAGACTATCTCTTGTATTCTGGTTGTATCATTGCTCTATCTATATCTAAGGAAGTTATTGGGGTTTTTCACCTTTATGGTTTTCCCCAAGTAAACTTTGTGTCTCTTGTGTGCTTGCATTATTGTGTCCATGATTGATATGTTGTAGATTTGTTGTACATGTTGTTCTCTCAATTAAGATCCTAGATCATATTGAAGTAAATTCTGAAAATTTAACAGTCATGTGGGTAAAAGGGTTATTAGACCACCCTAGTGGGTTTCATCCCTATCAGTATTATGTTATGTGGTTAAGTTAAGGCCGACCTAGTAAGGTTATTAGGAAAGTCAAGTTAGTGTATAAATAGAGTGCGGGAGGCACTCTATTTGATCATTCTATTCTTCACTCACACACTCATTGGAGAGGGGCGCACTAATGGAGGAGGAGAAGCTGCTGCTAGGAGGACTATCTCTTGTACTTGGGTTGTACCATTGCTCTATCTATCTCTGAGGAAGTTGCGGGGTTTTTCACCTTCTTGGTTTTCCCTGGTGAAACTCTGTGTCTCTTGTGTGCTTGCATTATTGTGTCCATGATTGATATGTTGTAGATATGATGTACATGTTATTCTCTTAATTAAGATCCTATATCATATTGAAATTTCTGAAAAACTAACAGTGTCTACATTAGCCTCCAAAGGATTCTTCCCGGGTTACTTTTCCATCAAGTAGTGTCCACGAGGAAACTCAACCAATCGTAAGGGCTTCCTCATCAATTGCTTGTCCATCAAGTAAGGTCATCAAAGGGGTTTGAAACCACCAATTTGTCCACAAGATATCCACAAGCCATCCTACAAGCAATTTCCCTTTAAAGTGAAGCAACCCTCCTTCATGTGTCCATAAGACAATAAGCCCTCAAAGGATACTCAACCAAAAAGAAGTCGCATAAAACCAAGGGTCAAGCCCTAAGCTCCAACCTCCATAAGGTATGACACTTCTGTTAATTTTTCAGAATTTAATACATTCTGATCTAGGATCTTAACTGAAAGAACAACACAGCATATCAAGCATAAGAGACGAGACAAGAGACACAAAACATTTCACCAGGGAAAACCAAGAAAGTGAAAAACCTCGCAACTTCCTTAGAGATAGAATAAGCATCAATACAATGATCACCATGATCAAACCCAAGAGATAGATATCTATAGCAACATGCTCCTCCTCCCCTTGTGCACATCCTCCTCTTCTCTCACTAATGCGAAGTGAGTGAACAATAGAATGTGTAAAATGAGAGAGACACACTCTCTATTTATACACTACATCACTTGACCTTTACTCAACTAGGTTGGCCCTAACTTAACCACATAACATTATGCTGACTGGGCTGACCCCCAATAGGGTGGTCTAATAACCCTTTGACCCACGTGACTCATACAGGGCCGACCCCAACAAGGTGGTCTAATAACCCATCAAGTATAAGTTACAACACTTCCAATATAACTTGCGACACTTGCAAGTACACATGATGACACTTCCAATCGGAGGAATAATACATCTCCATTGGGGATACAATAAAGTACAAATGTAATACATACAATATACAAGTGAATATCTTCCAAAGTTACAAATACATCAACACTCCCTCTTAACTACGAAGGTATTCTCTTGACACAAGTCATCAATACATATAGGCACAAGTCTTCAATACTGGAGTTGGATCGTCATCACTGGATCACGGAGCATCATCATCACTATTATTGTACTCGTCATCTCGATCATTGGTGTTATCTCATAATTCTTATCATCATAGGAAGTTCTACAGTGCCAGCCCTTTTTCATGCTGGATGTAGGCCCACCACCTATAGGTCTTCATCATCACTGGCCATACTGTGGAATCCTCAGGACTTATTACGTGCATCAACAAAACCTTGAAAGAGCATCCCAGGACTTTTACGAGCTCACTGCTCAACCTATCAGATCTCCCAGGGAAATATTATATGTGACCTCCACAAAATCTTGAAAGAGCATCCCAGGACTGATTATGAGCACACAACTCAACCTATCAGATCTCCCAAGGAAATATTACATGTGGTCATGGAAAAACCTCGAAAGAGCATCCCAGGACTGATTACGAGCACACAGCTCAACCTATCGGATCTCCCAGGATATTTTACATGCAATTGCACAACCTTTCCACGACCACAGAGTATCATCCTGATACTCATGATCATACTGATCATATCATCTCAGCGAGCAAGCCATCAAGTAGGTACACCTCAGGACTGATTACACTGCCTCTGCAAAACCTGCAATATCTCCCAGGATTGATTACACTACCTCTGCAAAACCTGCAAGAGCATCTCAGGACTAATTATATGCCTCTGTAAAACCTGTGTACCATACTGTCACCTCATCGTCTTCAGATCACCTCATCGTCCACGGAGCACAACCCAGATGCACATCACACAGCACTTACACTCACCGGCATGGGAAGACACACTTCAACCATCCGTGAAAGGCTCAACACTTATATCTACGCCATGGGAAGACACACTTCAACCATGTGAGAATGGCACATCACTTATATCACAACCATGGGAAGACACACTTCAACCATGCTTGAATGGCACATCACTTATATCACAACCATGGGAAGACACACTTCAACCATGCTCAAATGGCACAACACTTATATCGCAGCCATGGGAAGACACACTTCAACCATGATCGAATGGCATATCACTTATATCGCAGCCATGGGAAGACACACTTCAACCATGCTCAACTAGCACAACTCTTACATCAACAACCATGGGAAGACATACTTCAACCATGTCAGAATGGCCCCAACCCTTATATCTACACCATGGGAGGACACACCTAACACCATGTGAGAATGGCTCATGTGCATCTGTTTCTCTAGACTCATCACTTCCCCTTGGAAGGAATCTCGATCTGAAGTACACCAAGCCTCTCTCTAAAGTACTCAAACTTCACTCTGGCCAGCGGCTTGGTCAACACATTAGCTACTTGCTCGTCCGTCGCAACATACAGGAGCTTCACTGCTCCTCTCTACACCATATCCCTGATATAGTGATATTTGATCTTGATGTGATTCGACCTGTCATGGAACACGGGGTTCTCATACAGCTTCACACAACTCTAGTTGTCACAAAAGATACCAGTAGCATCCAACGAGAGATCAAATAACTCATACAGTAGCTTCCTCAGCCATACTGCCTCACAACTAGTCGAACAAGCTGCGACATACTCTACTTCAGCTGTACTCAGTGCCAAACAGGACTGCTTCCTACTAAACCAAGAGATCATACCGGATCCCATACTAAAGCAGCACCCCAAAGTGCTCTTCCGGTCAATGGCACTGCCTTCCCAATCTGAATCAACATAACCCTCCAAGTTAAAATTTTGATTCACCTCATACTTGAGCCCATAGTCAACCGTACCCTTCAAGTACCTGAGAATGTGCTTTACAGCAACCAGGTGAACACCTCTGGGATTCGTCAGGAACTGGCTCAATGTGTTCACCGTAGAGAAAATATCTGGTCTCATGTTCGTCAGGTACATCAAGGACCCAATCATCTGGTGATACACTGTGACATCAACCGGATCAGATGAAGCATCACATAGAAGCTTTAGGTTCGATTCCATAGGTGTGGCCATGGCCTTGCAGTCCATCATCCCGAACCACTTCAGGATATCTACTGCATACTTCCCTTGTCCAAGGAAGATTCCATCTACACTCTGCCACACCTCCATGCCTAGAAAGTAATGCATCATCTTGATCATCATCATAGCATCATCCTGATGCATATCATCCATAGTATCATCCTGATACTCATCACACATGATCATCCTGATCATCGTCACTGCATCGTCCTGATGCATATACATATACATGATCCAACTGATGCATACAAAGCATCCAACTGATGCATATCAATATACATGATCCATCCAACTGATGCGTATCCAAAGCAGTAATTGGAGCATCATCCTAATGCTCATCACACAGCGCTTACATCCACATCCAAGGGAAGGATCCTCCTCTCACCATGCTTGGAATGGCTCCTGCAAATGAGTCCCATCACTTCTTCCTCGAAGTATCTTCAATAGATAGTTTTCTTTGAACTTTGTTGCTGGAACAAATGTTGTAGTCCTTCTTTTGTAGGTACACGGTCTTTCCTATGAGACAAGTTCAATTGCATGATTAGAAACATCTTATATATTTCAGAACAAATTCTTACTCATAAATACATATGTCATACAATCATGAAATTATCTTAGCCAATGCTTCAATACAACATTTATCCATATTCTGTAACTTTCTAGATGCCTTCCATCTACCAGAACATTGTTAAGAGTGTGAAAAACTCCCAACATGTCAACAAAGAGGTTTCATTCTAGATAAGTAGCAATGGAATGTTGTACAGTACCATAGGCCACTTACCCATTACTATATTAGTATTATTTTGTTCATTAATGCAACCTTTTCTAAAATGCATAATATACATCCTAAATCTAGGAACATGTATGTGACTGAACAACATCATTTAAGTAATCATATATATAACAATTCAAATACTTATCTTTCTTTAGTTGTAGGGTGGACTCCCTCTCAATCTTTGCTTCCTTGCAGGAACTAATGGAGTGTTCTCCCTCTTGATCTTTGCTTCTTGGATTACCTATCCTTGAACTTATATTCATCCTGGACCACTATGCATGCTTAAGTGTGCACTAGTGTCATCCTAAAAATCTCATACATGATCATACATCCATTAGTATAATATCAATACTATCAAAAGATTATCATCCTAATTAAACTTAACATGTATGGTCATGATCATTTCATACATAGGTAATAAGCGTTAGCATTTTCAGGGAAAACTTCTTTTACTCATGCATAATCTTATTTGACCAGAGGACTCTTCTGGTTAGTCATATAATCAATCAAAGTAAGAAACATAATATGCATAAACCCTTGATTACTTAAACTTCTAACTTCAAGGATAATCATTATCATTCATACAAAAGTATAAGATCCTAACACAAGGTAGGATTCTAACTTGATATAGGAAAAACATACCTGGTTATCATGTTTGCTAGTTATGTCTAACATACCTGCATAATGTCTTCTTGTTCTCTTCAATGACTTGTGCTAGTAACTTGCATATCTCATAGGTTAATCATTGTAGAACCAAATTATACATACCTCGTAAGTAGAGCTTCATGAGTCGTTGTCTTCATGTCACCATGGTCATATGTTCTTGATCTAGAACTTGATTTGTCTTTCTTGATGTACCTTACATGTTAGTGGACAACATCAACCTCATACAACATCATGGTGCATTAGTACAATCATAAATGTCATAACCCTATACATGCATTCATACTTTTACTAGGGTGATAAGACAAGTCTAAAATTAATCAATATTGTACTAACCTCAATAATATGAAGACAAAAATATCATAACCTTAATCATGAACATATTTCAAAACATACCTATATCTCCTCAAGTCATACCTGTCGAGATTGCTTGTAGACTTCTTATGTAAAGCCTTAGCCTCATCTCCCTCTGGAACTGGAACTTCTTCACTTATGCAGGTGTCCAATTCATTCTCTTCCAGGATTAACCCAATCCACTTTGATTTGTTGAAACTAGATCTGGAGCTGGATTAGGGTTTGTCAGAGAAACCCTAAAATTTTGAATTTTGAATTTCAAACTTCTGAATGGATGGAAATATGTGCCTTGATGAGTTGATCAACCTAGTATACTCAGAATTTGAAAAATGCAAAGTTTCACCCCTCAAATTTGCTTTTCAATCTTCTGGATTCACTAGGGAGGACCTTGAATTAGGGTTTGATTTTCCCGGAGCTTCACCCAACCAAATAGTTTGATCCAAAGCTCTAAGATTCGATTTTTCCAAGGATCTTCCAGCTATGGTCATAGATTTCAAAAATTCCCATTTTTGCAGAAGCCCTAATTTTTCACCTTTCCGATCAAAGTCTCGAACTAGGGTTTGATCAAGCCCGGCCTTCTTCCCAACCAAAAAATTTGATCTTGGTCTCTAAATTTCAATTTTTATGAGGATCATCCATCCATGGTCTCCGATTACAAAAATTCCAACTTTCTCCGAAACCCTAAATTCCCGTAGCCATGAATGAAGGTGCTCAAAATCCAATTTTGTTTTGACAGAAATATGCACTTGATTATTTCTGGTGTAACTCAGAAATTTTGAATCTATAGGGTCTGAAACTTCTACCTGTGGTATCCTGACCTATTAAATTTCCAACTCCACAGGTCTGACCTCAAATGGATTCTCTAAGAGAGAGTTATGCCAAGTGTTGCAACGTGACCTGTTTATGGGATAAAACAGGAGAGTGAACTTGTACGGAGTGCCATGTGTCACTGGTTCAATTTCAGCCTTTGAAAATCGTACCTATGAAAGTACATTTCGTTCCCTACGAGCCACTTTTTACAAAATTTCATTTGGAGCTTCCTAGCCCAAATTGTGACATTTTTTCCTAGGTCACCTGTTTATGACTAAGATCTAGAAGAGGCAGAAACCCTATATTGTACAGATCATAAATCTGAAAGTACAACGAATTAGAGGCTCTTCTTCAGACACCAGGTACATGGGGATATTAACTTCGACCTATGAGCTTTTCATATCCTGAAACTTTTCCAAAACAAATTTATAGCGAAAGTTCTACAATGACTGGTTTTTTCTATATCAAGCCCTAGATTCGCAAGTGCAACAAGTGTCATAAATGCCATACCATGCCTTCTTTCAGGCTAGCTCTGAAACCGTGTTAATTTTTCAAAATTTAATACATTCTGATCTAGGATCTTAACTGAAAGAACAACATGTACAGCATATCAAGCATAAGAGACAAGAGACAAGAGACACAAAACATTTCACCGAGGAAAACCAAGAAGGTGAAAAACCCCGCAACTTCCTCAGAGATAGAATAAGCATCAATACAATGATCACCATGATCAAACACAAGAGATATATATCTACAACAGCATGCTTCTCCTCCACTTGTGCACATCCTCCTCTTCTCTCACTAATGCGAAGTGAGTGAACAATAGAATGTGTAAAATGAGAGAGAGACACTCTCTATTTATACACTACATCATTTGACCTTTACTCAAATAGGTAGGCCCTAACTTAACCACATAACATTATGCTAACTAGGCCGACCCCCAATAGGGTGTTCTAATAACCCTTTGACCCACATGACTCATACAGGGCCGACCCCAATAAGGTGGTCTAATAACCCATCAAGTATAAGTTACGACACTTACAATATAACTTGCGACACTTGCAAGTACACATGACGACACTTCCAATTGGAGGAATAATACATCTCCGTTGGGGATACAGTAAAGTACAAATGTGATACATACAATATACAAGTGAATATCTTCCAAAGTTACAAATACATCAACAACTTCCTCCATGTTTACTCAATGAATTAACCCTTTACTACCATAAGAGCTTAAAAAAAAACCCTTCAAAGGATGCTCATGTCCCTGTTGAAGCCTCGGGTATGTAGGTTGTTGGAATGGGTTCCAAGGCTAACAACAGAGGGTGAAAACCCAGACTGAAAGGCTTCAAAAAGATCTGCGCAAGAGAAGTTCTATCCCCAGCCTGTTTGGTGTGGTTAACTCCCATGGATACAAAGGCCTCCGCTGGCACTTATGGGGTTTGATCCTGAAAGGATCTGTCTTCCTGTGAAGGAAGATTATAAGTTATCTGTCTCTAAATAGATGAATCTAAACCTAGAACAAATCTACCTTAAATAAAATCTAAAGTAAGTTAGATCTAATCTAAAGGAAGTGTTTTGTTTGTGTGCAAGATAATCATATCTGACAGTTAATAAGCATATCTCCAATTTACAAACATATGAAAAGGATTTTGAATTATTAGCTTGAGGCTTAATCAATTAATGAAAATTAAATGATAGCAGCTCAAGAATTAAAGTGCATTCAAGACCATCCTGTTATATCATGCTAATTGAAAAATTAACATATGTTTAATAATCTTTGTTAATCATTTGCAGAAATAGATAAATGTTTTAATTAAATAAATTCACTTAAAAAATTTCGGACACATAGATCATCAATTAAGAGAAATCTAAACTACTGATCAATGTATCAATGATTAATTGCAAAATCAAACAGTGTTCATCCAATGATTAAGGTGAAGAAATCAGATATCATCAAATAAATTTGACAACACATGCAAAGAAGATGCCAAAAGAAACTAACTTCGATTCATCAGGTCTGCAATAAATTACAAATCTCAAGTGAAACAGCATTTCTCCATTCCTTCTCTGGCAATTTTTCTCCCCTCTACCCCATGAGACCTCTACCCTTTAAATAATAGTTTACAAAATAGTTCCAAAGGACAGACTTCCCATAAAACAGGGATTACAAAATCAAACTATATCCTACTCAACCATTTTCAAGAGTGATTAATACTAAGCATTTCACAAAATTCCCAAAGATTTCATCACGTGCATTCGGGAAATATCCCGCAATGAGCTATGAAAGATAACAAGAATCTACTAGCTGTCTGTGACGGATAACAAAGGAACTGAAAGATATTTCTTAGAAGATTCATGATGATCGGTAATGTCCTCAAAAACTGAAAATTTGGCCACTTGTCCTTCCTTCAATGGGATTGACGGAGTGACAGGTGCTACATTGATTATAAAATCCCAAACAATTGCATCATCTCGATCAACATGTTTTTCAGTGACCTTCCGTCTCTTCCTCTGAGGGAGTCGTATGTACATGGATTGAGTTTCAGGGTCTTCTTTTTCACTGCCAATGCTGTCATCCAAAACATCTGCTATAAAAGGTGGCGACACAGGCTCATGGTATTGAAGAGGTTGAAGTTCTTTCTCTTCACAAAATCTGACCAACGATTTGTGACTCTTCTGCATCTTGCTCACAGTATGACCCTATTAGAAGGAAATCTTTGAAAATTAACTAACAAGAATTTTCTATGCAATACAACGACCAACGAAATGCTTATATTGATTTTTTTATTTAATAAGATCAATAATGATTCCAAAATGACTGAGTGTAATGAATTGCCATGATTAAAATCTTACGGTCTGGGAATGGCAATTATCACGTCTGCAATGAAATAACACAGCATGCGCCGATGAAATTTGGATTAAGATGAGATAGGATTTTTCATTATATCACGTATGATTTGATGACAAATCTAAGCATCCAATCATTATGAATTAGTCAGATCAATGATTATGATTTCATCTTTGGCCGAGGGTGAAAATATCAGTTTAAAAACCTTATTGTAATTTGAAAATTGGTGAAGAAAAACGAAAAAACCAAATAGTTATTCAAATCAAACAACGTAACATCGGCCGTAGGATCAAGACAAATCAATGGTTAAGATTAAACATGCAGGATGCAAAAGAAGAGTTTAGGGTGTTTATTTTGCAAGTATGTACATTCTTTCCGCAATGCGCAATCCGCAAGTGCGGGTTGCGGGTTGCGGAATCGCAACTCTAAGTATTAACAAACCAGAAGTTTCTGCAATACGCAATCCGTAATTGCAGGTTGCGGGTTGTGGAAATGCAAACATCGAAAATTAAAATATGAACTTTCCGCAATCCTCAATTGCGGGTTGCGGGTTGCGGGTTGCGGGTTGCGGAAACACAAAGCGTAATTTATTCCTTAAACACTTTCCGCAATCCACAATCCGCAATCTGCATTGCGGGTTATGGGTTGCAGAAATGCAAAGTGCAATTTATTTTGACAAACTTCCCGCAATCCGCAATTGAGGGTTGCGGGTGCGACAAACCGCGATTATTGGAAAATATTTCCACATCCACAATCCGCATTGTGGATTTCAGGTTGCGGAAAGAAAACATTTCAAAACCGAAAACCAAGCTTCTGCAATCCACATTGCAGATTGCGGGTTGTGGAAAGAGCTAACTTTTGGGAAAATTGCTTATTTCCGCAACTCAGAAAAACACACAAAAATGAAAGAATTTTCAAAGGGAAAATTATTAACTTAAAAAGCCAATCATGGCAAAGCAATAAGAGCATGATGAAAACCCCAAAATGACCATGGAATTTAATCATTACCTTTGCATACAAAAATTGGGGCTCTCATGTTTTCATTAAAACATGGGATCTGTTGTACCTACAACAAATGGTGACTGGCTAGGACAAAAAATCTGTAGTTGCAAGGAATACATGTTAGCAAACTGATATTTCAACCTATAATTTAAAAATGTTCTTATAAAAACAAAATCAAAATAGCAGGGTTAATTATATGATTGATATATTTCCATCCAAAACCAATTAATGATGATATCTATTTGATAAGGAAATCTAGAAGTAAACAGGAATCCTTTACCATTATACAGTCATAGGAAGGCAATTTATGATGAGCCTTAGAGAAGACTTAGAGTCATTCTAGGTTACCAAATCTTGAATCACTTCGACTTTATTAATCATTTATCTATGTACAAACGCATTACTCACAATATATACATTTCTTTTTTTCTTTTTTTTCTTTTCAAAACAGAATGAAAATATGCAAACAAGACCTCTATTGATACAAGGTCATTTCCCTGACTTGGTGATCAGATGTTGGCAATTCCATTCACAGACCTGATCTGGAAACTGAACAGACCAGCTCGGTAAGGAGACTCCCTATCTTTTAGCTTTTGACACTAAAAGCAATTACCATGGCTTGGTGACCATAAGTGGTAATTTCAGTCCAAAATAAGACCCATGATCATGGTAGGGATGGCTTGTAATAAGACCCCCCTTTTCCTTATATACAAAAAACTGCTTTACAAAGGAAAACAAAATTTGTTAGTGCATAGATTACAAGACACTACCATGGCTTGGTAACCACATAATAGTAGTGTTACTCACCGATGTTTTGCATATCATGAATGGACCGACCTATGATAGGATCTTCCACCTTCCAGCAGTAGCTGAAAGTCACCTCCCAAGTTTGGTGGCCTGATGTGGAGATGTCATTCCACTTAAACATCTATGAACATAATGGGTTGGCTTGTGATAAGACCCCCCATCTTGTAATCTAAAATTATTAAAGTGAATTATTTTCAAGGTGATCAAAGTGGGATCCAGAATAGGTAAGGCTAACAAGGCTATAAATATATGTTTCCATTCACTAATGAAACATAAGGCAGGAAAAACTAATTTCTTCCTCAACTTCAATTAACCAAATGAAACATCCATAAAGATATTGATTAAGGTGGAAAGATATCAATTAAGGATTTGCAAATAATGACTGTTTAATTTCATGAAAGAAAAAAAAAATTCAACTACAGCCTGAGTGAAATAAAACTGACACTATTACCTCAAAACTTCAGACTTATGCTAACCTCATACATACTGATCCATAGCCTTTGCCAAAATGTGTGGACTTATTTTGAATAAAACCAATGTACAAAAGAAAAAAAATCAAATGGAAACATAAAAGGAAAGAAAGAAAACCACACTTTATGTACAAGTGAGCGAATCTCCTCATTTAAACAAAGTACTTTTTGAGCAACTGCACATTCATTGGGTAGGCATCTGAGATACCTTCCAGTGTCTGCAACCAAACAGTACTAGGACCAAGCTTTTCTGTAACAATGAATGGTCCTAGCCATAAGCGTTGGAACTTGGTGTAATAATTCCTGTCTTTGTGTTGCTTATCCCACTTTAACACCAAGTCCCCCACAGTAAAATTCCTATCAAATGAGGACTTCTCATCAAACCACCTCTTTACCAGCTGCAGGTGTTGATACAAATTGTTTTTGTATTTCTCTGTATCCTCTTGTATGGACTGTGTCAACTATAGTGAAGGGATCATGAGGTTGGATGGAACGATAGCCTCCTTACCATAAACTAAATAGTAAGGGGAGTTTCCTATGGCTGCCTTTGGGGTGACCCGGTCTTCCCAAAGAGCATTGTATAGCTGGGTGTTCCAATATTTATGGTGAGTAGCAACTATCTTCTTTAATATGTTAATCAAGTTTTTGTTGGAAGACTCTAGTATTCCATTCCCTTGTGGATAGTAATTGGCAGAAAGCATCAACTTTATCCCTTTTTCAAGGGCATATTGTGTAAGATCAATGGAAGAAAAATAAGATGCATTGTCAAACACAAGAAATCCAGGGGAACCAAACCTAGTGACAATTTGGCTTTCAAGGAAGGATATCACTTGGTTTGTATTTCATTTTCTGAGAGGGACTACCTCTACCCATCTGGTAAAGTAGACTGTGGCTGTCAAGATGTACTTGTGTTACAGGGAGGAAGTAGGGTTGATGGGTCCAACAAAATCTAGTCCCCACTGCTAAAACAAAAACTGGACTGTCACTGGTTATAAAGGAAAGGCAGGTTTTTTCAGTTTCCCAGCACACTTCTGGCATGCTTCACATCTTTTGGCATAAGAGTATGCATATTTGAACAAAGTAGGCCAATAGTATCCTGCACTCAGGATCTTATGTGTAGTGGTTTCTCTTGAGAAGTGCCCTCCTGCAGTACTGCATGAAATTGCAAAAGAATATTATCAGTTTCTTCTTTCTCTAAACATCTGAGAAAAACACCATCATAAATCTTCCTAAACAAAACACCATCTATGAATTGATATGGTGTAGCTTTCAACCTTAAAGCTCTACGTTTTTTAAATTCAAGGGTTTCAAGAGAAAACCCATGGGTAAGGAAGAAATTAATGTCATCATACCATTCGATGTTTGAGTTGTGATAACATTAACATAACATGTTGTTATGCTTTCTTCTTGTTCCCACTCAATCTGTTGTTGCACAGGATCATTGGGTTGAGCGATGAGTAGACACAAGCCTTGGCCTTTCACAATATTTGTTGGTCTGATTTCCAAATCATATTCTTGCAGAGCTGTCATCTAGTGAGCTCTCTTTTCACCTAGCTCTTTCTGAACCAGAACATTTCTGATAACTGTATAAGGAACAATAACTTTAGTCCGAGATTTGAATAAATATGGTCTAAAATGTTTTACCGATTTATAGACCGTGTAAGCTTGTTTATTGATCTGGGAGTAGTTGGTTCTGCTCCTTTGAACATGGAGCTCATAAATGAAATAGGTATTTCTGCGTCATTCTCATGTTTCTGTGTAAGGACAGCTGCATAGGAGAAGTCAGTAGCAAATGTGTACAGAAAAAAATCTTTGCTGAAGTCTGGAGACATCAGAGCGAGGGCTTCCACAATGGCTCTCTGAATTTCAACAAAGGCATTTCTTTGTTCCTTGGACCACTTAAAATGAGCATCCTTTTTAACCAATTGTTGCAACGGCTTGATAATTTGAGCAAAATTCAGAAAAAATCTACGAACGAAATTAATACTACCAAGAAAAGATTGCATGGATTTACGTGAACTAGGTAGGACGATCTTCGAAATGGTTTATGTGCATTCTGGTTCAATGACCATGCCTTCTTTTGAAACAATAAAACCCAACAGCTTACCTTCGGTGACTGCAAATATAGATTTTTTGGGGTTTAATGAGATTCCATATCTTCTGCAGCACTCGAACACCTGTTTCAAAGCAGACAAATGTTCATGTCATTTTTTAGAATAAATAGTAATATTATCTAAGTATACAACGACCGAATTGTGCATCAATCCCTTGAAATCTATGTCCATAGCTCTCTGGAATGTGGCACCTGCATTTATCATCTCAAAAGGCATTCGCCTGTAGGAAAAGGTTCCGCAAGGGGTCCTGAAAGTTGTTTTTAGTTGATCATCAAGGGAAACTAGGATTTGGTTATATCTTGAGAAGCCATCAAGGAGAGAAAACATCTCATACCCTACTACCTTCTATAGAATCTGCTCCATAGGAGGAACAGGGTAATTTTCCTTTTCAGAAGCTCTGTTTAGGTTTATGAAATCAGCACAGAGTCTGATTTCCCCATTCTTCTTCCGAATAGGTACTAGGTTAGAAATCCACTGTGTATGTCTAACATGGAATATAATTCGTGCTTCCAGCAATTTCTTAAGCTCCTTCTTGACAGAGGGTTCCAGACTGGGATGCATCTTCCTTAACTTTTGTTGATAAGGTTTTACCTCGGGTTTCATTGGTATATTATGGTGCATGATACTGGTATCAAAATTTTTGAGTTCCTCGTATGTCCAAGCAAAGACATCTTTGAACTCCTTGCACAGTTTGATAAAATCTCTCTTTTCCTCTGCAGAGCAGTCAACCCCTAGATTGATACAACGAGGGTTATGTTCAGTTCCTAGGTTGACAGGATCATAGTTGAGGGATGAACTCTGGTTTTTACAGTTGGTCTTTTGCTTGAACTTATCTTGCAAATCGTAGTATTTCTCCAGGTTGATGACTGATTTAGGGATAAGGTTGGAAGAATCAGACAAATACCTCTCATGCTCAACCTCATCTATTGACACATCTTGAAAAGTGTCATGGGTTGTGAGAAAGTCTAATATTTGTTGGTCATCATCAAAAACCTTCCAATTAGTCACATTATCGGGAATATAAGGAGTGTACATAAGTTCAATTGGGAAAGTGTTAGGGGATAAACCTTCTGGTGGAATCAACCTGGATGCAGAATTAGCTAGTAAATCTGCATCAAAACTCGGTGAGCTAGGGACTGAATGGATGTTAAATGCATAACAAGAGTTAGTGAGATCTCTTACTAGTTTCTGATAGTTAATCAATCGAGGAGATAAACAATGGATTTTTTTCTCACTTGTTTTACTATGATCTCAGAATCTCCATAACATTCAATTACCTAGGCATCCATGTCAATCGCCTTCTTGAGTCCCTATACCAAGGCCTCATATTCATCTATGTTGTTGGTGAATTCAAACTCAAGTCTGCATGCAATCATAGTTTTGGTCCCTTTTGGATCAATTAGGACACAACCTGCACCAGCTCCATCTTTAGATCTAGAGCCATCAAAAAATAGTTTCCATGCATTCAAATCTATCCTAAAATTAGTATTTACATTGTATACATTATGTACAACAGTACCTGAGAATGGAACAGAAGTAAGATTGACAATTTGGGACTGATTATGTGCATTCTCAGTTGGTGACAAATCCGTAGGTAGATCCCCAAAGAAAATATCGAAAGTATAATGCTCCACATGTGAGCTGAAGTATGCAATAGGCTCACTAGGATCATTTAAGTCTGTAACAATTTGTTTCATGTAAGGTTCACTACTGATTTTAATTAGGTTTGGTATTCCATTGTAGGGAAGCCACAAGTGGGACCAGTCAATAGCAAAGTAGCCTTTTAGCTTCTCTAACCAATCCCTAGTCAACCACATTCCATACATTTATGGGATGTCAGCTACAATACTATCCACAGTCTGGTGGATACTAGGGTCAACGGATAGTGTCAACAAAACATTCTTCATTTCTCCCACTACCCTAACTTTGGATCTGTCAAGCTGGACAATCTGAGTAGGGCAGGGCTCCCAAGAGACATTCCACTTTTTGCAGACAGATAGAGGCATCACATTTGATGAAGCCCATGAATCTATCATACAATTATGGACATTTCTATTGAAGACTTCAAAAGTAAGCAAGAAAGGAGGTGTTTTCTTGCTACTTGGTTGCTGATTTCCAGGTTTAGAGTATGTCTCTAGATTGTTGTTCTGAGCCTCCCTAGGTTTGTTGACAATCATGTTTTTGGGTAGACTATTTCTCATTGCAGGGATTTTCAGAAGTTCAAAAAGAGAAATTTTGGCTTTCACTCTTTTCAAGTCATCAATTAGACTGTATTCTATTTCGGGAATTACAGTTTCCTTATGTGTTGGTACTTTACCTCTGTTTGGCATGGGTGCTGAAGTGGAAGCTTCCTGTGTGGGCTGTCCTTTACTCCTTGTATTGTAGGGGTGTTGGAAAATGAAGACAAACTCAGGCTCATATTCCACCTCAGACATAGGGTGTTCTAAGAAGAAACTTATTGTGTTTATCTGTTGATATTCTACTTCATATGGTGGTTCAGGATCTTAATTCTCTTGTGGGTTTTCATCTTGTTGATCAGGAGAATAAGGCCTTCTGAAAGGTTGTCTATTGAACCCCCTGTTATTGTTCTGATTTTCTGTGTTGCTCTTCTTTAGGTCTACCATTTCATTTGAGATCTTTTGGAGAAATTTTTTCATGTCATTCATCTCAAATGGGTCTTTATTTTGCACTGTGGGTTTCGGAGGGTTTTCTTGCTTTCTTTTGGAGGTAGAAGGTTGTTCTGATGAAGCATCAGGGTTATATTTCAAGCATAATATATCTTTTTCAACCTGGATAGCCTCAACAAAGGCCTCTTGCAAGTTATCTTTCCGTACTCTTTTTACCCACATAGCAATGGGAACCGGTAATCCTTTAACATAATAAGCAACCAGAAGTTCTTCTGCAGGAAGAACAGTGGCAGGGATTCATTTTTTCAAGTATGAAAACCTTTGATTGTAATCTTTAACTCTTTCCTTGCCTCTGATTTTCATTGAGGACAAGTCTATAACCAAGTCTTATGGAGTCTTGTCATCTCCAAATTTCTGAATGAACATTTTTTCAAAATCATCCCATGAAGGGATGGATCTGGCTTCCAGGGAAAAGTACCAAGTGGAAGATTTTCCCTGGAAGGTGTAAGGGACCAATCTACAGACTACATCTTCATGGATGATGTTCCTAAGTCTGATGGCATGCATAAAAGTTTTAATATGATCAAGGGAAGGTGATTTCTGTTACACCTAAATCTTGCCACCATAAGACTCGGTGTAAACATCCCCGAAGTTCCCATGATTAGGAAGTTAAACTGAAGAGATACTGACCTATTTTTTAAGGTCGTCGCAGGTCACCCTTGTGCAGCATGCGACGCCGCAAGTTGTCTTAATGCAGCCTGCGACGATGTCAATTAAAATGGATAAAGGGAATCTTCGAGCCATTTCTCGAAGGTGTGTGATGTGGATCTCTATCCCTAACCTATAAGGGGAGCTAGCATTCGGATCCCTAACCATTTGGGAGGATCCCTTAGCCCTCTCCCACTATATCTCAACCTACCCTATCCTCCTAGTCCTATATATATGAAGCTCCTTCCCATTCCAAAGGGAGGAAGTGTATATCACTTGCATGCTGGTGAAATTAGCTTAGGAGATCCCTACTCATCTATTGGGAGACCCATACTTCCTTTGGAGGCTTTGGCTTGGCTTGTTGGAGGAGGATTGTGACGTTAAGATTTGGTTGTAATCATCTCTCTACTTTATATTTCCCTCTTTTAATACAATAATATAAACTATTTCCACCAAATGTTGTTGTGTTGATCATGTTTGTGTAGTTTACTTGCTTAACCATTTACTTAGATCTGTTACTATTTAGATATGTTTTACTGCTTGTATTGTTTCTGTGTGTCTTGATAGTTTTTGCAGCTGAGATATGACAACCGTGAAGCTCGGAGGAACAACAAGGAGAAATATCTACAATCTAAAGGTAAGATATCTAATCACTCAATCTTTAACTAGATCTAGGAAAGCAATTATAAATTATGTCTTATTTGTTCTAGATTCACGTTGAACTAGGGAGATCACGCCTTAAGTCCGCTTTCAGTAGGTTGTCTAGTAACAAATTTGGCGACCATACTAGGGATGTATGTGCATTGTTTTAAGTTTTCAGTTTGAAAGTCATTTTCTGTGATTTCTTTGTGAGCCATTTCTTTTGCCTCCTGAGCCTTTTTCACCATCATATCTTCTTTTTGAAGAGTCTGTTAGCTTTCTTTGGGCCTATATGTAAGATTATCAAACCTTTTGATTGCTCATTTTTGGAGATCTTTTTTATTTTTGCATTGGGATTTCTCCCGTTGCACCTGGGTAGTATATCCAAAGCGACATGCTTCTCCCAGGCACAATTCGTTGCTCTGCAACCTGTGCCATCGATGCTCAGCTCAGTTTTACATCCTACGACGTCGTCATAGAACACATGTTTTCCACCTGTGACGGGCGCTCTAAGTCTAACCACAGGCTACACCGAGCAGTCAAGCCTACAGTTTGGGTCATCCCCTCTCCATTTTTAAGTTTGGTTTGGCTTGCAGACCTTCTCTATGCTGCATCTTCCAGTCAGAGACCTTTTTTATTTTGCATTGGTAGTAGTTGGATTTGCTAGATTGGTTTTGGGTTCCATTTTTGGACAAGTTTAATCTTTGGTAGTGGTGGATACTTTAGTTTCCCCCACCTTTATCCACTTGACCTTGCATTCCCTCCTCTCCTCACCTAATCTAATCTTTGCACTGGATTTTATCCCAAATCTCTTTTGCACATGTTATTTCAGCTTTGCTTGCATCCTTTTGTTCTTTGAGTGTCTTGAGTGTTTCTCAGTTTATTGGAGTGCTTCTCATTTTCTTAAGAATTTATGAGTGTTTAGAGTGCTACAAATAATCTTTCTTTTCAGCCATTCACACTTAAAAACATTATTGTTATCAAGTTGTAGTCTTGGCATATCATTGAAAAAATTAAAAGTGCTTCATTTTTTACCGTTTTCAAGTGCATTTGAAAATTGATTGTAGAAATTGGTTCATGCATTGGAATTCATCATAGATATTTTTGGAAAGTTTGAAAAAGAATTCGTCATTTTTATTTTTCTCGAACTATGAGTCATTCATTTTCTTGAAAAATCCAAAGTATAGTCAATTTTTTGCAAAAAAGTGTTTACATGCTTGAAAAGTTACATGTACTTTTGATTTTCATGCTTTTAGGTTTCCATAATGAAATTTGAAAAGCTAGGGTGCTCTAGATAGAAATTCTCTCTTTTTCGGCATCTTTAGTTTCGTTCTAAATTGAAAAAGACAAAAAGAAAATGCTTAGATTTGGTTTTGATGCTTGTTGATTTTCATGTTTTGCTTGGAAAAACGAAAAAGAGTACTTTCATTGTCAAACTTGGTAGAATTGATATTTGTTGAGCTTTGTTGTTTTGGTAAAAACCACTTGAAGAAGATTCCTCCTTCCCAAACATAGATTTCATCAAAAGGAAAAGTGCATTTTTTCATGTAGTTAGGGCTTGTATTATGTTTACATTTATGTACTCACCGCATGCATTCACATAACCATCCAGATAAAATTAACAGTAGAACTAGGGTAAAATATTTAGTAACTTGTGTGTTAAGTTAAAGACGTGTTTCGGCGTCGTAAAACGTGGCAGCTGTCGTTACTTGCCAGCACTGTATTCCGGGGTTATTGTAGTCTTCCACATACCAACCGGTATATCAAAGCTCTTTCACGTACCAACTAGTATATTGAAGGCTCTTTCACGTACCTTAGGGTATATCGAAAGGCATTTCATGTACTTGGCATATATCGAAAGGTGTTTCACGTACTCCGTAGTATATCGGAAGGTATCGTGTTGTACGGTTGTGCATTAGACAACACCACTATGGATTTGAGCTCCCAGGTACCTCGTGTATATCGGGAGACACCATTAGGATTCCTGAAACCAACTGAGCTATCCATTTGGCCATCTTGGCAGAGTAATACATCGAGAACAACACTCGGGGAGATTACTACGCACGTGTCGTGTAGGTAGTTGAGTATTCAGGTAATGGTATGGTCCCAATCCTCCTTGTCGCGTTTTACTGTTGGACCCTGCGGTATATAGCAAGTTGTGAAACCTTGACAATCCTGTGAGGTTGCAGACTTTTGAATCCACACCTATCACATAAATTTGACTACGGACTTGGTTTGTGTAGATTTTTCTAGATTGCTTTTCTTTTGATTAGAATACCCTTAGGAGAAACTTTGGTTCAGTCACTCTGGCTGACTTTCCTTGGAGAAGGTCCCGCGAAATTTTGAACTTACCACCCGAATATCCCCTTAATCATGAGGTAATTTCAAGGGTAAGAATGGACCCACACATCATGGTCATGTCACCTAAAGTAGAAAACCCTACTTTGAATATTGGAGCACACTTGTTCCCTCCAGATTCACCCACCTCCAACCTGTCGCAGGGAGAAGAGGTGGAAACTTCCAGTTCACCTAACGTACCTCCCCCTCCCGTTTACCGAGATATCCTGGATCTTTGGAATGGTTACATCCCTCCCAGGACGACCCTATATCAACTGCATTTGGTCCAGCTACAGCCTTTTGGGAAGTCTCTATAGGTCAACAAGTTGCTCATTTTTCCACTACATCCCCACCCCCTTGGCCCACTCCTGAAGAGATTTTCAGATCCCTTTGTGCTCGCTTGGAAAAATTACGTTCCAATGGCGATCAACATCGAAGACAATTTTTTTCACGAAGGTTTGAAGTCACGGATATACCCATGTATCGACAGATCCCGATTTGCACTTTATCTTATGACTCACCGGAACCATCCATCCACAACGTGCCCACTTATGAACCTGGTCAACCCTCACTTCCTGCAAGTACACCCCTTAGACAGGAGACCAATTCTATACCTCAAATGACTCAACCTATTGAAGGACAACAGTCCAACACTCCTCTCACTACTACGAGAACGTTACCTACTCCTCCCCCACCCCAAAACCTGCGGGGAGGATACTCTTTACCCTCTACTTTTCTTATGAGTAATGTTACTCCCGCAGTAGGTAATCAACAACCCATGTTGGTTCAACCATCGATTAGTGGTTAGCACATTGCTGCTGGGGGGCAACCCCCATCTCCTAACCATAATACAGGAGGAGTTCCCCTCGGTCCTTCCGTTGGAACTTCCCTCCCCGTCGGTGCATCCACCGTGGGATTATTTCATGTTGGGGGACCATCCCATTCAAACCAACCACCATGGATTCAAGCATATCCAGGTTATCTTAACCTTGTGCCGAGACAATTCAATCCCGGAAACGCACTCTACAGGAAACCTTATCCTGGGAATCCATACACTCTATGGGGGCACCAAAATGATTTACAAAATGGACCCCCACCAACCATCCCTCAAGGACCACCACCCACGTTTGATCCACCTCCACCTCCCTCTGGAGTCGGTGGTCCCCCATTCAATTCCGGAGGAGGCAGACCTCTACCTTCTGGTGAAGTCCCACCTCATTTCCGCAATAATGGCCCACCCCCCTCCAGTGGTGGAGGTGGAAGCCCTACCCCTTCCGATGGAGGAGGAGGGCCACCTCCTCCCAGTGGAGGAGGACCCTCACCTTATGGTGGAGGACCACCTTATTATGGTGGCGGTGGCGGCGAAGGAAACTACCCTTATGGTGGTGGAGGCGATGGAGGTCCCCATCCCTCCAGTGGAGGAGGTGGTGCACCACCCCCTCCAAGCGGAGGCAATGGAGGACCACCTTATTTCGGCGGTAGCGGTGGCCCTCCACCCCCTCCCGGAGGTGGTGTTGGACCTCCACCCCCTCCCGGCATTGGCGGTGGACCTCCACCCCCCCCCCGGTGGTGGTAGCGGACCCCCACCCTATGGTAATGGACCACCTTATTATGTTGGCAAACCTACATATGGTCCGAGCAGCATACCCCCTCACGGTTAGTTTCCTCCAGGAACACCCTACAATCAGTCGATACAAGGTCCCACTGGTCCATATATGCCTTATCAGTACTATCAGTACCCGCAGCTACATCAACAGCTGCCATTTTTGGCTACATTGGACCTCCCGACCTATCTTTCCTGACGAATGACCCCATCTTCCACGTACATAATTGGCCACCAATTCCGGTCAAACTACCATCTGATATTCCCAAATTTGATGGCAAACCTAGTGAGTATCCAAAAAATCATGTGATGACATACCACGTATGGTGTTCATCCAACTCCTTGATGGACGACTCGATCCGTATTAGGTTATTCCAACGAACTCTCACCGGCCCAACTGCCAAGTGGTATATTGAATTTCCACCAAACTTCTTTCCAGATTTTCGTTCTCTTGCTATGTCCTTTTTTACCCACTTCCAGTTGCCCATTCGCTATGATACTGGTACAGACTTACTGACCTCTCTTCGCCAGAATACCGCAACTCATATCTCAGACCATATCCATGAGTGGCGGCGAATACGACGTCTCATTAAGGCTCATATTCCAGACCAACTCCTAGCCGACTGGTTCACAAAGTCTCTCTTACCTGTCATAGCTCGAGACGTGGCCATGGGAGGGGTCATCACATAGGAACATGCTATTTCCCGTGCCCATTACTTAGACTTAGTCTATGCTCAATCCAGCATGTTATATGAAATCATTCCCGATGCACCCTTCCCTACGTATGACCCGGAAAAACCACCTAAGGGACCTCAAGTCGATGGCATCATTGGTTCCCTTACCTCCCAGCCTCCTACTCAAACTGGTGGTCCATTGAACCCCCAAGGTTATTCCCCATCTCTACCATAGGCTGGAAACAGCACCACCAAATCATCCACTCCTACCTCCACCGAAGAAGTGAATTCTGTTCAATCAGCTTCACCTCAGAAAAATGGTGGTAAGAAGAAAAACAAAGGTAAGCCTAAGAAATCTTCTAACCAGCAGGAGAATAAGAGCACCCCTAAAGACACCAAACAGAAGATGAAGTTGAAGTATCCTTTTTTTCTATGTGGTGGTGACCATTTCTCTAAGGAATGTCCTCACCGAGACGAAGTACAAAAGTTTCTCAAGGGAAACACTACTCCCGCAGTTCTCAATGATCCCTTCCCTACTCAGAATCAACAGCTGATTGCTCAAACCTCTCCTTCACACAGAGAGGCATCTTCTATGGCGCATATTCTCATGATGAATAGTGAGACGGTAAACTTGAACACACAATCACATTCATATGACTCAGTCCCGCTGAAGGAACCCATTGGAAGTAATACTGAAAAAGATTCCACTTCTATGCCCGATGTCACCATACCAAAGGCCTCTCTCACTATCGAGAAGCCTTCTTTAGAGTCAGTTTTGTGTCCACCCAAGAGCACAATTCGGAAAGCAGTTTTCAATCCCAATGCTCGGGCAACTTAGAATTACAATATTGTAGAGGACTTGGCGCAAGCTCCTTGTGCCATGTCGACGCTGGAGGTCTTGCAGAATTGTCCCAATCAACGCAAGACTCTCCTTGCTGCTATCGGCGTAGTAGACCTGAATTCCTCGAATACAATCATGTTTCGACTTGAGTATTTTAAACCGAGGCTTTCCCATCAACTTGCATTTCAAGTTGCTACAAACGTTGCTGGGAAGACAGTCCATCGTACTGTACTAGCCGAAGAGGCTTCTACCTCGGTTATGTTGTTGTCATGTTGGAGAGCCATTCATTCTCCCGAACTGAACCATTCTCCCACCACCTTAGAAGCGTTCGACAGTCATGGCTTTCAACCCCATGGGCTATTACAAGCCTTAGCAGTCGATTTGGGGGGTAAGACCGCAACCATTAACGTGGAAGTAGTCACAGCCCCTTTATATTATAATCTCTTACTTGGTCGTAATTGGTTTTACGCCATGACTGCGGTCACCTCATCTGTCTTCCGCATGTTTGATGGACAATCTACCAAGAGCAGACTCGAGGCCTGATCTCCCTATCTCAACACGAGTCTAGAACAAATAGAGACAAAATATAAATAACTCCCATAGATCTAATTAGAGATCAAGGAACTAGATGCTTTACCTTTCAAATCGTTGATCCTTTCTCCTTGAATGATGCTCCAAGCTTGATGGTCTTCATATCTCAGCTGCAAAACCTGTCAAGACAACACAACAACACAAGCAGTAAAATGCATCTACACAATAATAGATCTAAGTAAGCAATTAGGTAGGAAAACTACACAAAATATCATCAATGCAATGAGATTTGTTGGAAAGCATTTATATTACTGTATTAAAGGGAAAGTACATAGAAGGAAGTGATTACAACCAATGACTTAACATAGCAATCCTTCTCCGATCAAGCCAATGCCAAATCCTCCAAAGGGATGATGGATCTCTCAAGGGATGAGTAGATATCTCTACTAAGCTAATTTCACTAGCATGTAGATACCATAGACTCCCTCCCTTTGGAATGGGAGTGAGCTTCACTTATATAATACTAAGTGGATATGGTAGGTTGAATATGGTAGGAGAGAGATAGGGGATCTTTCCAAGAGGCTAGGAACCGAATTCCAGCTTCCCTAAAGGCTAGAGATAGGAATACACATCAGCTACCTTCGAGAAAGGGCTCAATGAAGCTATTTTAATCAATTAACTGACACCGTCGCAGGCTGAGAGAGGACAACCTGCGACGTCGCAGGTTGCAATAGGACAACCTGAGATGACCTCTCAAAACCTAGTAGGAAAAGGTTTGTATCTCTTCCAAGTTGACGACTTAGTCAAGGAACTTCAGGGAATGTTTACATTGACTATCGTGATGGTAAGATTTAGGTGTAACACCGCATAGTGCAATTCGCCCTCCAAGGCCGAATTGTCATTGTCGACCAACTGGACTTCTGCACACTGGACACTGCTACTCATCCCAATGATAATGTCCCATTGCTTGGACAATCTTCGCAGTTGTATGAGAGCATGGGGGTCGGCCTCATAAAAGACTCATCTCTTATGGGCATCTTTCCAACCACGGATCCCCCTAATCATGTTGCCATGGTGAACATGATCTCCTTTGGTATTTCATCTTTTCCCAACTCTAACGATCAATGGCTTGTACCTAATGAAGCCACTATGCACATGATTGGAGACTCTGTGCCTCTTTCACCCGCTAAACTCACTTACGAGGCTATCTAGTCAGCACTCGAGGACCACTTATTTGTGGCCTCCACGTCCTGTTCTCTACAGTGGACGTCATCTTCACTCGATCCTCTACTCTGGACTTTTCATTCTGATGAGTCCATTATGGAGATCATGAGCGAGGATGACCCTCCATGGGAAGACCTCCATCATCGATCGTCTTTCCTTCCCCCATTGGTACTGTGGAGAATAGCATCACCACTACTTTTACATCGGTTGTCTACCCTTGCCCCTAGTCCCCAATACTCACGTGTCATATAGAGACTGAGGGAAACTTGGCGAACATTGAACCCACCATTCTGGTTGACATTTCGGTTACTCCTGGTGTACTGGAACATATTCGATTAGGCCAGAAATGTTCCCCTAAAGAAATTACTACTTTCACGGCCTTATTCAAGCAATTCCGAGACGTGTTTGCTTGGACCTACGAGGAGATGAATGGGATAGACCCCGCTATTGTTTCGCATGAAATTAAAACCTATCCCGACATCAAACCAGTCCGCCAAAAGTTACGACCGATACACCCTCGAAAGACTACGGCAATCAAAGTAGAAATTGAAAATATCTTGAAGGTTGGCTTTATCTACCCTGCTCCATTAACAAAATGGGTCTCAAATGTCGTCCCTGTAGCTAAAAAGCAGGGCACCATCCGATTTTGCGTTGATTATTGGGATCTCAACAAGGATTTCCTAAGGACAATTACCCGACTCCCTTTATCGATCAGATCATTGACAACTGTGCTGGAAGTGTCGTCTTCTCTTTCATGGATGGATTTTTTGGTTACAACCAGATTGAGATCCACCCTGCCGACCAGCACAAGACCGATTTCATCTGCCCTTGGGGAACATTTTCATATCATAAACTCCCTTTTGGTCTTAAAAATGTTGGTGCCACATTCCAGCCGGCCATGTCGTATGCATTTCATGACGTGAAGGACTTTGTGGAACCCTATTTGGACGATCTCCCTTCCCATTCACGGCAACGCGAGTTCCACATAGATCATCTGACGGTCGTTTTCCTCATATGTAGGCGGTATAACATCCACCTGAACCCTCACAAGTGTATTTTCTGCATCGAGTCTGGATGCCTCTTGGGTTTTATCGTCTCGAAAGATGGGATCCGCATTGATCCCTTGAAGGTGGAAGCCATCGTTGCTCTCCCACCTCCTACTGATGTTACGGAACTTCAAATTTTGCAAGGGAAGGAAACTTACTTACGACGTTTTGTCTGTAATTTCGCCCAGAAGACACAGGGTTATATGAGACTACTCAAGAAGGACGTCCCGTTCATATGGGATGATCAAGCACAACAATCCTTCGATAGTCTTAAACATGCTATTACCCATGCCCCTGTGCTCCAGCTGCCCAATTACTACTGAGATTATATTATTTATCTCGCGGATTCTACTACCACGATCGCCATGGTCTTGGTACAGGAGGACCACAATGCCCAGGAACATGTGATATATTGCTTAATTAAGGGTCTTATTGACTCTGAAACACGTTACTCACATGTTGAGAAGCTCGCTCTCGCAGCAATTATTGTCGTCCAAAAGTTCTGACATTACATATTGCTCCACACCACCACCATTATCGCCAAATCGAATCCCATGTACCACATCTTGACACGTCAAGTACTTGGGGGAAAGTATTCACGTTGGATCGTGATACTGCACGAATTTGATCTCCTATTCAAGAAGGCCAAGTCTAAGAAGTCTTTGGTGTTTTTCGAGCTCATCTGTGATCTTCCCCATGCTAATGTAGGATCTGAGCCCAATGATTCTCTTCCAGATGAGTCATTGTTTCTTATCAGCACGTCTGACCCGTGGTATGGAGGTATTACCTTATATCTTCAAACCTAACGTTTCAACCCCTAACTGTCTCGTGACGAACGTCGTCGAATACGCCACCATGCAAAGTATTACCTTATCGTCAGTGATACCTTGTACCATCGTGGTATCGATTTTGTTCTTCGACGCTGTCTGACACGTGAGTAGGTTGAACACATCTTGAATGACTGTCACGCTGGGGTTTGTGGCAGTCATCTCTCTTGGATGGATATATCCCAGAAGATAATACACGTGGGATATTATTGTCCATTTATCTTTAAAGATTGTATTGAGGCCATTAAAAAATCTCCCCCATGCCAACATTTTCAAACGAAAAGCGCAACCATCCAGCCTCGTTACACTTGGTTATTGTCGGTGGCCCCTTTGCAAAATGGGGCATTGACTTCATGCACTGTAAGCCTACCTCGGCTGGGGGACATGGTTACGTCATAGTAGTTGTGGATTACTTCACAAAGTGGGCCAAGGCTATGCCTATGTACATTGACAACAACAAAACCACCACACTCTTCATGTTTAATCAAGTTATCTCATGGTTCAAAGTTCCAATATCCATAGTCACCGACCATGGATCTCACTTTCAGAACCATATGGTCGATGAGCTGAGCGGCAGACTGGGTTTTTGTCATGAAAACTCAACACCTTACTACCCATAGTCTAATGGAGAAGTATAGGCCATTAACAAGGTCTTGAAAACCATAATTCAACGCATGGTGGGTACGCACAAGCCTAACTGGCACAACATGATCTTTTCCTCACTATGGGCTTATCGAACATCCGTCAAGACTGCCACCGGATTTACACCTTTCCAATTAGTTTATGGATTGGAGGCAGCCTGACCTATAGAGTGCGAGATTCCATCTCTCAAACTCGTTGTCGAATTTCTTTCGAACACCACTGCCGAGAAAGAACGCTTCCTCTACCTAGCAAAACTCTATGAGACTCGCCGCGATGCTGCTCTTGCCAACGAGGCACATAAGAAGTGCATCAAAGCGCAGTATGATAAGTTGATAGAACCCTGCGTCTATAACGAGGGAGATTTGATCCTTACATACGACCAAAAGCACAATAAGCTGGGGGCAGGTAAGTTTGAGTCCATGTGGCACGGACCGTACATAGTAAAAGGTGTTCTGGAGAAGGGAGCCTACGAACTAGAGGACTATGATGAAATATCTTTGGGTGAGCCCCATAATGGGATCTACCTTAAGAGGTATTATGCCTGAACCTTTCACGCATAGATATATTGTATATACTATACATGGCATGTGTGTTTTGTGTGGTGTGACGCTTTTGTTTTAGTGTGTCTAGATCTTGTTTCCCGTTTCTTATACTATGTTCTGTCTGCATGTGTAGATGGCAACTTGCTATGGATTCACGGAAGACACTAGCTGGCATACCTGTAACCTTGCTTCAACAGCCTGGGTACTCTATTCTCCCACCGGCGAGCTTATCAACTCATGAGGTATTTGTCTAGGTTTCGCAACCAACAATGCCGAAGAATATCAGGCAGTCATTGGAACCCTAACCGACGCTCTTTCCTTGGGTATGAACCATGTTTTCATCCATCTAGATTCTTAACTATTGGTTTCTCATCTTAACCAGACATATGCTATCCGTGACCCTACTCTACTCCGTCCCTTCAAATGAGTCTGCCTTCTGGAAAGGTCCTTTGAATCGATTCAATACCTGCACATTCCACGAGACATGAATAGAGTTGCTGACTCGATGGCCAACTTCATTCTAGATTGGTACATTGCACACACATAACGTATTCATAAAATATAAAAGCATACATAACATGTAAATAATCCATTGTATAAGAAAACATATAAACAATATCACATTAATCATCCATAGAACACATAATGTATAAAACCGCCGAAAATGTCTGTATATATATATAAATCGATACAAAATGATGGTGTTGATACAAAAATCCGAAGCATACTAGATTTCAGTAAGAATCATCTCTACAAAATCTGAAGGTCATAGGCTTTCAGTACATACACATAACCCCTAGGCTGCTCATGATAGCAGACTACGGCCCTCACCACTTTGGCCAGCAGTGTGCCAAAACGAGTAGACACCCCGACAGTGTACTTCTAGTAACCCCAGGGAAGATCACGAACACCCGGCTCTAGGATATCTAGTGTCAACCTCTGGAGGTTCTCGTAGACCTCATCCACCTCCACGATGGCATCTCGCATCGCGGGACCCACCACTGGTACCTCTCCTCTCCTCGCGATGATCGAGACTCCAACTGGTCACGATGGACCCACATCTGCACAAAACTTCGAGTCATCAGCACTACTCCAAAAAAATCATATATACAAAATGAAAAAACACAAAGTTGTTGTTCTTACCAATGTCACCCCATTGTGCTCCCTCGGGAAGCACCAAGTCGGGATCACCTCTGAAGTCCGTCCCGCTGTACGGATAGTGCTCTATCATGAGGAGCTACCCCTCCATCCAGGTGAAGAACCTTGTGTCGTAGCCTATGATGGGACCCCCGCCACCATGGTGAGCCATCACCTCTTCCCATTGAGTCATGTGTGGATCCCTGGAATCTCAATCATCCAATTCCACCTGTGGACGCAGATGAGGTACCCGCTCCAATAGAAAAGATATCACCACGGATCCATATCCAAACTATTTCAGTGCCCCGCGCTGACACTTGGTCAACTGACTCCGGAGGTTGGTAAGGAGTCCCTCGCACCAGTTGAATACTCGAGGACCCATACATTTCTCAACGTACATCAACTGTGTCTTGCTCGCAAGGTGAGCAAACTGACTCCCCACCACCATCACTAGAGTGTAGAGCACAGTACGTAAAGGGCGGCCTCGAATCTCTTTGATGGGGATCTTCCCACCAATAGATGCAGTGCCTCCAGGGTAGTACTGAGTAATCATGTCGTCCACGGTCCGATCACCTCCTCATGATCTAGTGATAGATATGGGTTCTCCCCTTCGGGATAACCCTGTCAAGAACTAGATGTCCTCGACATCTATACTCAATGTATGCACCCCGATCTCAAAGTGTTGTTGCGCCAGATCCCAACATCGAATCATGTGTGTCAGCAGTGGGACTTGGGCCCTCATGCCCGGCACTCGGAAGTATTTGAGTAACCTAAAGTTGCTCAATGCGGCAATGCATTGAGGGTCATTTTCGGCCTGAGCATCATCCACCTCGTGCTCTCGTTCTCGCCACTCTATGACCATGTTTCTCACCATGAACCTGTCAAGAGGGACAAATAAACACTATTGGAACTCATCCCATGCATTAACACTTTTTTTTTGCTAGGGCATTGAGTTGAAGTTGGACGTTTCCGTCGTCACAGGAGGTATTTGCATACAATGCAACATCGATGCAAAAGGTCCTTACAGGTTTTGTGACGATGCATGGCCGTCGCAGTTCCCGTAAGGAGGGCTTGCGCCGACCCATGGGCGCATTTACCCCAACCAAAACAACTCAAAACCTTAAAATTTAAGCAAAAAAACATAAAACTAATCCACTGAAAAGTTGCATAGTTGAGTTTAGGCCTACCTGTCTCTAACGGCTCACGAAATGGTGGACCGTAGCTTCCGGAATCAACAAGTGAAATTTGGCTCCAAACGACACTTCACACTCTCCAAACTTGGTAGAACACAATTGTAATTCTTTTTCACTATTTCACACATTTTATAACCAAACATGGAATATTCCTTTTATAATTTGATGCTTTAGTGGGTTTTTTACTATAGTTTGGGTTATTTACTGCATTTAAACGCTTGGTTAATTGTTTTTGACCTAGTCTTTGAGTTGCAGGAGAAGTTAGGTGCCTCATTAATGCCACGTTTCGTCCTGATGATCATCTTGTAAGTATTATCAGGTATGAACAACATCTTCGAGCGTCTTTTTGTCATTATTTCGCTCATTAAATTCAATTATTAATGACACCGAGATTACTCTTTGTTCTTTTTCATGCTCGTAAAATGATGAGAATAAGTCACTGAGTTAGAGTTTATCACTTTTTCGGGCTCGTTAAACTCCTATGAAAAAGGAAACCCCCAGAGTCTTTCTTTAAGCTCTTTTCAAGCTCTCTAAATACGAAAAGATCGCCAAGCGAACTTGATGCGTTCATGCTTGTAAAAGTATTTGAATGATCATCTTCCTAGTGATAGTTTACCCATTTTTCGAACCAGGAGGCACTACTTACGAAAAAGGAATACTCCAGCCAATCATGACTGGAAGAGTCCTCTCTCGTGTTGTTTTACCTTGTTTCGGGAGAAGAGGCTAACTTTACGAAAAAGGACCTTTGGAGTCTTCTTTAGTCCTTTTCAGACTCTCTAAACATGAAATGACATCAAGTTTACCTTCTATGGACTCGTTAAAACTCAACAGTGAAGGGCCTGCCATGGGACAAACCCCTCCTTTCCCAGGTTCGTAAAACATTTGGGATTGGACTCATCTATGAGATGAGCTATACCGAGCATCTGGTTACCCTCATCAAGCTCGTTAAAAACACATGAGGCACTCATCAATCATGATGGGGAAAAAGGAAAGTTTTTGTGTTACGCATTTACCTGTGGCAGTACTTAGTCATTCTTGAACATGGCACTCATTTGCATTCGCATACAATACTTGGGTCATATGTTTGTCCTCGAGTCCTACTAACTTCATGAGTCCTGTTGCTCCTTTGGGTCATCCAAGGAATGCTTCCACCATTAGTTGCATTAGGGGTTGGCGTCGTTCTCGTCATGTCAATACTACCAAGTCATGCCATGCCCATGTTCAAGATACATTCACCGCTCATCTTTTGCAATCAGTACACCTTCCATCATGTCGGTCTACTATGAGTTAGTCTTGCATGTTACTGTACCATCCGATCTACTTCAAACATTTGTTATCGAGTTTCGTGTCGATGATGGGGGATTCATCATGGCCCTCCTTCGACGGGTTCATCCTTGTCGACTTCAAATCATGATCCAAGGATTGAATCTAGAAACCAATCAAGTACCTTGGGCCTGCATGCCTCAATGGTAGGTTACCTCACTTTCGACATGAGTTTACATCATTGACTCTTGATTGAAATATTTCATCAAGCATTCGCCTTCGAATCATTCATTTGCACTTGATTATAGGTACTATGATACCTTGGGGATCATTGACATTAATGGTGATTTCCCTCGCACTTGTTAACGGTATACATCAATGACCGGTAATCAAGTGGTTTCTGCCATGTTCGACCTCAAGACATTTGTAATCACATGGATAGATTCGTATCATTGCGGATTCGGCTTGAAGACCCTGGGGAGTCATGTTTTACCCAGGTTGCGATGGAGATTGTTTGATTCATATTACACGGATCCACTTTTGTATTGGTCGTGGCTGTGTTATCATCTCATCATGGATCTACGCTTGTATCTAGTGGCCATAATTGTGTTCAGTAGGTCTTTACTACCATGGATCTACAATGTATTGGTCGGCAGCCATGTTGTGATTCATGCAAGACTGTGTTCTCAGAGTCAGTTGTACTACAGCAGCATCTTCCCTCCGACAAGTCTTTGCCATCCTTCTATCAAATCATTTCACCTGTCAAGTTCCAACAGCTTCATGCTTTGGGGGGCATTCTGTTACACCTAAATCTTGCCACCATAAGACTCAATGTAAACATCCCTGAAGTTCCCATGAATAGGAATTTAAACTGAAGAGATATTGACCTATTTTTTAAGGTCGTCGCAGGTCACCCTTGTGCAGCATGCGACAACGCAGGTTGTCTTAATGCAGCATGTGATGATGTCAGTTAAAATGGATAGAGGGCATCTTCGAACCATTTCTCGAAAGTGTGTGATGTGGATCTCTATCCCTAACCTATAGGGGGAGCTAGCATTCGGTTCCCTAACCCTTTGGGAGGATCCCTTAGCCCTCTCCCACTATATCTCAACCTAATCTATTCTCCTAGTCCTATATATATGAAGCTCCTTCCCATTCCAAAGGGAGGAAGTCTATAGCACTTGCATGCTGGTGAAATTAGCTTAGGAGATCCCTACTCATCTATTGGGAGACCCATACTTTCTTTGGAGGCTTTGGCTTGGCTTGTTGGAGGAGGATTGCAGCGTTAAGCTTTGGTTATAATCATCTCTCTACTTTGTATTTTCCTCTTTTAATACAGTAATATAAACTATTTCCACCAAATGTTGTTGTGTTGATAATGTTTGTCTAGTTTACTTGCTTAACCATTTACTTAGATCTGTTATTGTTTAGATATGTTTTACTGCTTGTATTGTTTCTGTGTGTCTTGACAGGTTTTGCAGCTGAGATCTGACAACCATGAAGCTCGGATCAACAATAAGGAGAAAGATCTACAATCTAAAGGTGAGATATCTAATCACTCGATCTTTAACTAGATCTAGGAAAGCAGTTCTATATTCTGTCCTATTTGTTCTGGATTCACGTTGAACTAGATCACGCCTTAAGTCCGCTTTCGGTAGATTGTCTGGTAACAATTTCTCATCATGATCAAACTTAGGTACCCACTTTTCAAGGTTCTTAGGGAGTCTGTTTTGTTCTCCAACAATAAACACAGCATTCTGGTCCAGCCAGGGTCTGTTTCCACCTTGTGCCATAGGTATGTCCTCGGAAGATGAAATGGAGGATGACTCGCGATCTGATGATTCGGCAGATGAGGATGATGAAGATGAAGGAGGATTCGGTTGTGGTCCACTTGTGGCGAAATTTGGTTGGTCTTGTTCTATTTCTCTGAATAATATATCAATATTGAAATCGGGGAGAAGATTGTGGCGAGGTGAATTATGTTGTTCAGTATTTTGGTCACTTGAATTATGATTATCTGAATTATGAACTTGCGGATCGGTGTTCTGGTGATGTTGAATTGCTGCTAGTCCAAGATTACGCTCTTATGCGATCCTTTGTTGTAACCTAGCAACACTATCACAAGAAACTTTGAGTAATTGTTCGAGTGTGAGGGGTCCCCTAATGGGTGATATAAAAACAGTATCAGCCCTCCTATTTTCCTGCTCTATCATAGGGGTAGTAGGAATGGCGGTTGGATCTTGCACTGGTTGTTCCACAGAGGTTGATGCCTGCCTGTGACTACAAGTGACAATCTCTATTCTTGCTGGAGGAGGTCTATTGGTATTATGTTCAGGCATATCTTGCTTCTGTCCCTCCTTCTAGCGCCATTTGTTGAAGCCTCGGGTATGTAGGTTGTTGGAATGGGTTCCAAGGCTAACAACATAGGGTGAAAACCCAAACTGAAAGGCTTCAAAAATCTCTGCGTAAGAGCAGTTCTATCCCCAGCCTGTTTGGTGTGGTTAACTCCCACGGATACAAAGGCCTCCGCTGGCACTTATGGGGTTTTATCCTGAAAGGATCTATCTTCCTGTGAAAGAAGATTATAAGTTCTCTGTCTCTAAATAAATGAATCTAAACCTAGAACAAATCTACCTTAAAGAAAATCTAAACTAAGTTAGATCTAATCTAAATGAAGTGTTTTGTTTGTGTGCAGGATAATGAGATCTGACAGTTAATAAGCATATCTCCAATTTACAAACATGTGAAAAGGATTTTAACTTATTGGCTTAAGGCTTAATCAATTAATGAAAATTAAATGATAGCAGCTTAAGAATTAAAGTGCATTCAAGACCATCCTGTTATATCATGCTAATTGAAAAAATTAGCATATGTTTAATAATCTTTGTTAATCATTTGCAAAGATAGATAAATGTTTTAATTAAATAAATTCACTTAAAACATTAAGGACACGTAGATCATCAATTAAGAGAAATCTAAACTACTGATCAATGTATCAATGATTAATTGCAAAATCAAACAGTGTTCATCCAATGATTAAGGTGAAGAAATCAGATATCATCAAAGAAATTTGACAACACATGCAAAGAAGATGCCAAAAGAAACTAACTTTGATTCATCAGGTCTACAGTAAATTATAAGATCTCAAGTGAAACAACATTTCTCCAGTCCTTTTCTGGCGATTTTTCTCCCCTCTACCCCATGATACCTCTACCCTTTAAATAATAGTTTACAAAATAGTTACAAAGGATAGACTTCCCATAAAACAGGGATTACAAAATCAAACTATATCCTACTCAACCATTTCCAAGAGTGATTAATACTAAGCATTTCACAAAATTCCCAAAGATTTCATCACGTACATTCGGGAAATATCCCGCAGTGAGCTATGAAAGATAACAACAATCTACTAGTTGTCTGCGATGGATAACAAAGGAACTGAAAGATCTTTCCTAGAAGATTCATGATGATCGGTAATGTCCTCAAAAACTGAAAAGTCAGCCACTTGTCCTTCCTTCAAGGGGATTGACAAAGTGACAAGTGCTACATTGATTATAAAATCCTGGACAATTGCATCATCTCGATCAGCGTGTTTTTCAGTGACCTTCTGTCTCTTCCTCTGAGGGAGCCGTATGCACATGGATTGAATTTCAGTGTCTTCTTTTTCACTGCCAGTGTTGTCATCCAAAACATCTGCTATAAAAGGCGGCAACACAGACTCATGGTATTGAAGAGGTTGAAGTTCTTTCTCTTCACAAACTCTGACCAAATATTTGTGACTCTTCTACATCTTGCTCACAGTATGCAACTGTTAGAAGGAAATCTTTGAAAATTAACTAACAAGAATTTGCTATGCAAAACAACGACCAACGAATTGCTCATACTGATTTTTGTATTTAATAGGATCATTAAAGATTCCAAAATGACTGAGTGTAATGAATTGCCATGATTAAAATCTTACGGTATGGGAATGGCAATTATCACGTCTGCATTGAAATAACACAACATGCATCGATGAAATTTGGATTAAGATGAGATAGGGTTTTTCATTATTTCACGTATGATTTGATGTCAAATCTAAGCATCCAATCATTATGAATTAGTTGGATCAATGATTACGATTTCATGTTTGGCCGAGAGTGAAAATCTCAGTTTAAGAACCTTATTGTAATTTGAAAATTGGTGAAGAAAATCGAAAAATCCAAATAGTTATTCAAATCAAACAACGTAACATCAGCCGCAGGATCAAGACAAATCAACGGTTGAGATTAAACATGCAGGATGCAGAAGAAGAGTTGTGGGTGTTTATTTTGCAAGTATGTACATTCTTTCCGCAATCCGCAATCTACAAGTGCGGGTTGCGGGTTGCGGATTCGCAACTCTAAGTATTAACAAACCAGAAGTTTCCGCAATCCGTAATTGCGGGTTGCGGAAAGGAAAACGACGAAAATTAAAATATGAACTTTCCGCAATCTGCAATCCGCAATTGCGGGTTGCGGGTTGCGGAAACGTAAAGTGTAATTTATTTCGTAAACACCTTCTGCAATCCGCATTGCGGGTTGCGGAAATGCAAAGTACAATTTATTTTGACAAACTTCCTGCAGTCCACAATTGCGGGTTGCGAGTGCGACAAACCGCGATTATTGGCAAATATTTCCGCATCCGCAATCCGCATTGTGGATTGCAGAAAGAAAACATTTCAAAACCGAAAACCAAGCTTCTGCAATCCGCATTGCGGATTGCGGGTTGCGGAAAGAGCTAACTTTTGGGAAAATTGCTTATTTCCGCAACTCAGAAAAACACACAAAAATGAAAGAATTTCTAAAGAGAAAATTATTAACTGAAAAATCAAATCATGGCAAAGCAATAAGAGCATGATGAAAACCCCAAAATGACCATGGAATTTAATTATTACCTTCACATACAAAAATTGGGGCTTCCATGTTTTCATTAAAACATCAACAGTCCCCTTCCAAAACGTCACCTAAGTATCGCTCCACCATAAGGCTGTCCACATGGTAATTGAATCCATCGAATTATGTCCATAAGACATCTCCAAGTACATAACACCAAATCCAATATAGGGAACCAAGCAACATGCCTTAGATTATGCCAAAAGGTGAACTCGTCTTTGTATTTGCTTAAGAAGTCATGAGGTCCTTGGCTTAATTAAAACTGAGATGCAATGCCCCAATACTCCTCAAAGTGCCCAAATGATGTTCTTCTGCTTGCATGGGAATCAACCTGCAAATTGATGCAATATCATAAATCATGCTTTTCAAGATCATTGCCTCCAATTGATGCTGCTACGGGGTAAAGCTGAGAATAAGGCTGGAAGAGTGCCTTTTGATCTGGACTGGCCTCAACTATCTACTATGCTAAAACGAACTCCTTGAGGCTCTCTATTCCACAACTTCTCTTTCTGCTCAAGAATGTCTGGAATCATTTCTTCTTTAGGCTGCTACAGGAATTGAGAATGGCTCTAGAAACCCTATATTTGCAACCCTACACCTTTGTTTTCCTTTCACTAATGGTATGCCTACAATAGGCCTGCCATACTGTGTATAGGTTCATCTATAAGGCAAGATCATTGAAAGTATGCTGGGGCACCATAAGACATCATGTATTTCCATCAAAGGCATCTATGTACTCCTGAGTATAGGTGACTACTGAAGATGCCATAAACAGGACTGTGCACACCGATTTTGGGGATTTTTAGGTCTCTTTTATGCTCAGAATTGCTGTAAGAAACACTTCAGAATAATGCTCAGAAGATGACATTGCTTGCAGAGGTGGTCCACAATAATGCTCAAAAAGTATGCTCCCACCTTCGTTCCACAGAAAAATCTGAGAATGGAGGATTGAAGTCGATTTTCATTAGAGGTCTTGCCCAGCACGAAGTGATGGCCTATTTATTGCTGCTACAATGTGACCAAACGTGCATTTGTCACTATTTTACCTTCGAAACATGCCTGGACTTGAAATCTGAGAATCTAAGACCTGTTGCTCGGACTATTAACAGTACTGAGAATACACCTCAGGGATTTCCTTTCAATAATGGTCACTGTAGGTCTGCCTAGGACTGCTGCTGTTGATGACTGCTGAGCTGCCCCTTCTTCAAGCAAGACGTGATGATGTTGGAATCCTTTTTTATCATTGATGTCCATCTTCCTCATGACCAGCACACTTCCTCAAACTTCCCATATCTCCACCAAATGTTTTGTATAGTTATGAACATTTTTTACCAGGTTGTAGGCAACTTAAATGTCATTGATGATGGATAATTGTTTATTGGTTCTCCCCTCACTTGATTCCATTTTATCCTAGTTATGTGAAGTGCAATTTTTCTTCTTTTCTATTGTTTCACAATTATTCTTCGCTTAGGTATATATTTTTCTCAGGACATGCATACAGCATTCCCTACTTGGATTAAACTTACATGGTCAGTTATTCTTCTATCCAATTGACTATTATTTTGGTGATTCAATGACATTGATATAATTTCAAATTTCAGATTCTTTCAAGATTTCTAGGGTAACCTTGCAAATGGTAGAATGCAAAAGTACATCATATTTTGTTTCCTGTATGGTTTGGTATTTGTGCAAACAGAAACGTGTTGCGGTTCCTTTTTCTTTACTTTCGTAGTTAGAAATTGCACATTGTCCTTTTTCCACTTGGTGGGGCAGCTTACTTCCTTCTGTGGTGTTCATGCTATTTGCATTTGTGAGCTTTGTTGTTGTCAAATCTTCCATCTGTATATCAATGTGTGTTTAAAAAATAAGAACACCAGGGCAGCTTTCGTCAAGATGTATAAATGACTTCTAAATTTATAATATTTGATTAGTTTAACAAGGATATGCTCTTTAGGGAAAGCATAAGGAATTGGGATAGTTAATCATATGTGATTCAGTCAATGTTGCTTCTTTAATAATTATGTTGGGATTAATGTGTTTTATTGGTTACTGTATAGTTAAAGAAGCATTGGATTATACATTTTATCACATCATCCCTGCTTATTAAGGATGTATTTTGCAGAGTTCCAGAATGTGGAATCCTTGCACAGTGCTTGGATGAGTTGGCTACTAAATACCCAGCAACAAAGTTTGTTAAAATAACCTCAACAGACTATATTCCAAACTATCTAGATCGCAATCTCCGCACATTGTTGATATATAACAACAACAACGTTAAAACAACATATGTCGGATTACATCATTTTGATGGACGGTGTTGCACAACTAAAGGTTGTATTTTTTCCCGCGTGCAAGTTTTGATTTATCATTAGCCCTAAATGTCGAGCATATGTTTTTGAGGTCCAGTTTTTGATAGTTGCCTCTTGTGCATTTTCTTGAGTTCCTCTGTAAGGTATTAACGTTTTGACTATTTCAAGGACAACTATTGCTTCTCCTTTTCACAACATATATTAATATTGTGTTTTATGTTTTAGAGTACAGGCTGCAAGCATTCAAAATTTAATTGGGCTGAAGATCAAAATGATCTCTATGATTTGTTAATTTTGAAATAATGTCATGATTATAATAACTTTCACAGAGATCTCCACTCTTTTAGTGAAAGAATATGGAAGAGGTCAATACATGTATTTCCATTTAATGGGGTTCAGAACGAGCAGTCAAATACTATGTTCTTATAACAGTTCAACATCTGTATGTAAAGTATTTGAATTTTGAATCCTAGTTTGCATCATCTGAATATATTTCCATCTTTCATTTTAACCATTTGTGGTTTCTGGGTTGAATAAGAGCTTTCCATCTAGCTGATGTTTATTTATGTATCGCTTGAGTGGGCCTAACAGTTAAGAACATGTGTTTCCTCCTTGGAAGTCACTGGTTTGAACCTAGTGAGTCAAGATTTACCTTACAAATGGAAATTATATTTTAAGGACTAGATTGCTAATGGATATTGTTCTACTAATTGTGGTGCAGAAAGCCATCTCTGTCATTCTTTATGTCATGCACATTTCTACTATATCTTTAATCTGAAGTATCTGTATTGACGTTTAGTTTTGGGGATGGTAGCTTGTTACGTTTATCTCTTGTTGAAATATACAATGGTTCTTGACATGTTTTGATTGGTAAATCAGTCAACTTTCTTTCTTTAGCTAGTAGTTTATATCGCAAGTGTTTCCTTGATGCTCAATGTTTCTGTACATTTTCTTTTAGGAGTTGCATTTACTTTATGCCAAACATACCCAGTTCTCAAGGACCGTGAAGATGGAACTGATTCATCTAAGGAGGCTCTTATGAAACAAGTCCAAAACATCTTCATACAAAAGGTTGTTGCTGAAAAGCTTGTTCAATGATTATCAGTTCATAAATAAGCTGTTGGTTAATAATAATGTTTGCAAGAAGAGAGAGAACGCACGTTTCTTGACATAAAGGTCAAGCTATAGGTGGAATTTCCCACCCCATCTCTGTTGTTCAATATGTATCTATTTATTTGTGAAAAGCTTGTTTCAGTGGTCAATTAGTAGTAAATAAGTAATTTATTAATCTTATTGTTGAATTGGAGTTTGGAGAGTCCCTTTCATTTGAAGAATTTTGAAGGAAGCCAGCTTGTAACCCGTAAAAAAAAATTGTTGTATCGAACTCATGTTAAGTGCTTTTGTACTCTTGTGAACATGGTAAAAGAACTTATATTATGCATCAAATTTAAGATGCCAAAGTTGGCCACTCAACTAAGTAATAATGTCTTGATTCTCCAATCCAAGGGTGTTAGGATTGTAAATAATTTTGATATTTTGGTCATTTTAAGATTGTGTAGTACATTTTTGAAAACCATATTTCTCTCATGTCATATCAATGTCAAACATCAGCTTTCTGCAATTGTGTTATATTAAGTGCAACCAACATTTGATCTTATATCCATTGTAGATGTGCCACCTTAAGCTGGGTGCAACCTACATCTCATGTAAATGTGCAACAACAGGTTCTTATATTCTATTGTATGATTGTATCTAATTTTGAGTTAGATGCACATTTCTTTGGATCTGACAAGGAATTTGGATGTGCCTCCTTAAGCTTGGTGCAACTGACGACTCACTTTCTTCATTTGAGTATGGGACAATTCTTTGTATGACTGATATATTATCTTATTTATTTTTTTACAGCTTGTTTCTCACCCAATTTCTTAAATACCTAATGTCAACTTGTTGAGATCGCAAAGTGTCAAAGAACCTTTGTCATAGGACAAGCATATATATGCAACCTACTTCCATCCATATGTAGACAGGAGAACTCATATTGCCCATTTGTTTCAGCTCTAATTGATGCATGCAGAAGGTATCGGTGGAAGTGGATTTGTTGAAGGGAACATATTCATTTAGTAAGAGTCATGAGATATGATGTATTATTAGTAGACAATCTTATATCATTCTCTCATGTAGTTTTCTTGAGCATCTATGTGTCATTTGCAGGGATGGCAGTGCCAATTGACAGAGGAGCAGTTCATTGCAGTGAAGGAGTTGGTAATCTCTGTAAGAAATGTTGATTTGCCTATTATAATATAATAGAGTGAATGGGAGGGGAACTGACCTAAGTAATATTAGAATTTTTAGAATTATTCTATGGAGTTAAAAATTTGGAACCTATCTGATAATGCATTAACTAAATTCCAGTTCAAATTGAAACTTGAAAATCATTTCTACTTTTTTTCAAGCAAAGACTGATTACATTGATTGCTTTCCAATCGCCATCAAATGTATTCTTTTTCTGAAAGTAACTGGTGTTTACATTAATTTAAAAAGTGATACCAGATGCCAAAATTTGGCAAGACATCCAGATACCAAATCTTACCCCATATCCATAAGGGATGGGATGGATACAAATTGTACAATCTTCTGGTTTTCCTTCTGCAAATCCAGTGTTGGACAGATAAAATTTATACAAATCGATTTTCTAATAGATAACAAAAGCAATACATTTAAAACGAGTGTTATTTTGCGAGATATGGTCATGTAATTCAAAGTCTACTTTTGGGGTTTATTGGCCTTTTTGTTGATGACCTAGGTGCACTTTTTGGGTTTCCTAGTAGAGTGTGGTCAGCTTGTGCATTGTGGGGGATCTTTTCATGTACCTACTGCCTCTTCCAAGCATCCACTTGCTAGTTCTGGCTTCACTTGCACTACTTTAGGGACTAGTTGTGAGAGGGGGAATTGATGCTTTGGTTCCCAATACCTTAGATCAATTGTGAGGGTGGGGGTCTCCACAATTTATATTGATTAATGAACACAAATAAAATGAATATAAAACTACTAAATTAGTCGTTTATATTGATCAACAATGAACAAAAATAAAATGAATATAAAACTACTACATTAGTATTAAATCACTATTACAAATGACAAATTTGTTACTAAAAATTGCATATATGCGACTATTGTTTTTGAGGTGACGACTAATAATAGCTAATTTACAAAATCTTATAACGCAACCAAGATTCAATCGTATTTCCTTAGTCATTAATTGGTTGCCTTAATTTATCATCTAGTGGTATATTTAGTTGTGTATTTGGTCATTAATTGTGACAATTGATGACTAAATCAACGACCAAATACACAACTAAACACTACTAGGTGATAAATCAAGGCAACCAATTAATGACTAAGCAAAATATGACTAAAAGTTAGACGCATTCTAAGATACTGGAAATTAGTTACTATTAGTCGTCAACTCAAAAATAGTTGTTTATATGCGAATTTTAGTTGTTTTTTTTGTAACAAATTAGTCATTTTGTACTGGTGAATGGAGCGATGTAGCCACATCCAAAAAGGAAGCTATGAACTTCTAAAGGTATTGTGTTGCCCAAAGAATGTTCCTAACTTTAGTGACATTTGTAGGAGTAGGCCACTTAGTGATTGTCTCCATCTTTGCATGGTCAATCTTAAGTTCTCCAACAATCACATACCCAAAATACACCAAAAATTGTTGAGCAAATTCACATTTCTTAAGGTTTGCCAACAGCTGATGTTTTTTCAAGGTATCCATCACCTACTTGTGATGTGAGATATGCTCTTTGCAGGTGGCAGAATAAACCAATATATCATCTAAATACACTATCACAGATGAATCTATAAAATGACGCAATATATCATTCATCAAATGCATAAATGTAGCTAGTGCATTACACAAAGCAAAAGGCATCACTAACTATTCATATAGACCTTGCCTAGTCTTGAAGGAGGTCTTCCTAGTGTCCTCTTCTTTCACACGTACCTGGTGGTATCCCAATTTTAGATCTAACTTGGTGAAGTACTTGGCCTGTTGCAACTAATATAGCAAATCATCGATCCTAGGAAGAGGGTATCAATTCTTGAGAGTGAAATTTTTTAGAGCTTTGCAGACAATACACGTCCTCCAAGTCCAATCCTTGTTGGGTACTATGACAATCGGTGACCCACAAGGTGAGGTGCTTCGTCACATTAGTCCTTGCTCCAACAATTGTTGCAACTGCTTCTTCACTTCTACTTCCATAGCAAACTATCTGTACAATTCGATGTTCGGTAATGGAGAATCTAACAATAGATGTATCTCATGTTCCACTTACCTCTTAGGAGGTATCCCTCTAAGCTCCTAGAACACTTCTATGTATGCCTGCAACAAGTTCTCCAACTGGTGTTTATGCTCTTTAGTACATCCCTCCAGAGATGCCTTCACTTTTACCAATTCACCTTCTTGTTGATTATGTCTTAAGAAAAGCAACACAAACTTTCTACTTGAATTAATCAACTTCTTCGCTTGGTTAGAACTTACAAAAGAGATCTTCAATTTGCCTTTGTGCACTTTGATGATGAAATATTTCCCATCCTTGATCAAGCAGTATTGGTTTTCTCTCCTCATAGCAATTGCATCCCTCTAATACTTGTAGGGACTTCCAAACACTACACCACAAACATCAAGGGGTACTGCATCTACCTCCACTTCATCAATATAAGGAAAAATTAATCTTGCATTGTTTTGTGACCCTAAGTTATGTATCCTTATTTACCCATCCCAATGGATAAGGCCTAGGGTGATCATGTACTTCTAATCCAAGCTTACTTACCAAATACTTTGCTATGAGATTGACATGTGAACTAGAATCAAATAGAGCATCAACCTTGGTCTTCTTGATCTAGATCTTGATATGGAAGAGTTTTGTCATCTCCTTCTCTTCCTTGGGATTAAGGCTACTCAAGTTCACCTCCTTCTGCATTGAAGTGCAGACATTCTTCTCATCCATATATGAGTTGCTCTCTACCTATTTGCTTGAATTCGTGGCTAGAAGGTTCTTCTTCTTGGCATCCTTCTTGTGGTTCTTAGGGTTCAGCTCTAGATGTAGCTTCCAACACTTGTCTTCAGTGTGTCCATCAATGTTACAATTTTTATAGTGGTTTTTCAGATCCTTGCACTGATGTGTCGTGGTTGTAGTCTTCTTATATTTTCCCTTTCACTTCTCCTTCCCCTCCTTGGAAACGTCTTGGTTCTCTTTCTATTTGGAACCACTTAGTTGTCCTTTCTTATGGCCTAAGTTTTCCAGATACTATGCTTGCACACAAGCCTCATCAATTGTCCTCGGCTTGAAGAGCATCACTTGCTTTCGTAAATGACAATGTAGACCCCCCAGATACTTGAGGAGTACCTCTAGATTCTTGGGTGAGATACCCAACATGATAGCCATCTTCTTGAATTCTTGTACACTCTGCCCTTGCCTTTGTCTGAAGTAATGCATCCAAATCCATTGGTCCTCTACATACCCAATAAGGTAGAATTGGGACTTAATGAGAGTTTTGAAATCCTCGCTCTTAGTTATTGGTGGATCACCCTCCAGTCCAACTGCCTCTATGTGTATTTCCCACCAGATTAATGCATGGGCCTCTAATTCCAGTTAGGTAAATTAAATTTTCTGCTCCTCATCTATTTGATGGATACTAAAATAGACCTCTAATTGTTGCAACCGATGATTCAAATTTAAAGCATCTATATCACCTTGGCACGACTTGATATTGACTTTCGCTTCCATTTGAATAAACACTGAGAAGGAATATTGGTACTAGAACTTGGTTGTTCTTTCTCGGGCTCTTTCCTTGGCTCCTTTTATGGGTCATCTTTATCTTTTGATTTTCCTTATGATCTGATCTTTGATTTAGAGCCTCCAAAATCATTTAAAAGTCCAAACTCACTCTCCAAATCCGCCATGAGGATTGGCATGTTGTGTGAGATATAGACGACTGTATTTATAGCTTTGTAAATCGTTGATCATAATCGTCTGTTGCTTCTTCACCAGACTTGCCCACCATGGGTAGGGCTTGAAGACTTCGTTTTTATCTTGTCACTAGATCTTGCAATTTCCCACAAAACCCCAAAGAAAATTGCTATGATACCAATATGATCCATAAAATGTCATGAATCTTCCACTAGAGCAATTCATTACAATAGATCTTACAACGTAGTTCTTTTTATTAGTTTATTTCCATTGAATGTTAAATAACTAGAATTGAAAGATAAATAATTGGAGCAAAGAGATACACAATGCACACAACCAATACAAGATTTAATCTTAAAAAACCCACTATGGAGAAAAACCCAGCCAAAAATGATGATTTGAAAGTGGATGGTTAGCCCGGATTTGACTTGATCCGAAAATGACTACAACAATCCACTTTATTGATAGTGCACTTCGCATGAAAGTGAAGTTACATAACCAAACTTCTTCAACTTGCATAAAGGAAATGCACATGTAATTGTAGAAATATAAAGAGCATAAGATATGAACACCATACCAACTTTGATAACGGAGTTCACCAGACCTCCTGGCTACCTCTCCTGGTCCACTCTCAACTAGTGAGACCGTTCTATTATAATGCTCAAATAATGACAATTAAAATGGTGACTAACAATACAAGTTCTATAGACACCCTCTAAATCCATGGTTCGGATGCACAAGATTTGTGCATCACCGCTCAGATGCTATCGAAAAGCTAAGAAGAAACGAGTATAAACTCAACCATACTTGGACATAGTGCTCAAAGATCTCATTTGGCACATACATCAAGACAATGCCCCGCAAATCCATTGCTCAGATATTGAAATAGACAACTTGCCTATGTTTTCTTCAAGTGCTCAAGGACCCCCCTTGGCACGCAAAACAAGCTTATACTCGGCATTGTACAAATATCGCCTCGAGATTCGTACCAAGCCTCTCAAAAAGAGCCCACACCAAACTCTCTTCAAGAACTTCACTTTGAAATTCCATGACCAAATAGTGAGGATGCATCCCCTTTTATAGCCCCCAAAGAGCATCTTTTTTGTTACAACCATATTAACTTCATAACAAAATATATTAATTGTCATTACTTAACATAACCAAAGTTGTTGGCATATTGATTAAATTATTGGAATTATGCTCCAAAGATCAGGGTTCAAATCCCATATAAGACTAAATAATATATATGGTGGATTATAATATATATAGTTAAAACCATATATATAAAACAAACCATATAAATACAATGTGTTGAACCATGTGAACCACTTGCACGCAAATTAAGGAGGCCAAGGGGAAGTCCCATGTGGCACCATGTGATTGGTCCACGTGGTAACGATTCATTGGTCGTTGCCACGTCATCAACTCCCAATCATGTGCCACATCACCATGCCATGTCATCATACTGACTATATGGTCTTGCCACCTGTTAGCCACCTCGGTTGTATGGCCTGCCACGTGGCATTATGTGGGCTTTCCACGTGGCACCCTCCTACAACTTTTGCATGTTCCATCAAAACTTTAGAAGGGCATATTTTCCTCATACGACGTTCGTTTGAGGTGATTCAAGCGTCGTTGGAAAGATCTCGTCGAGCTCTATGCAATGGTGTTGTTCCCATCGGAATTGAAGCACTTTTTTAGTTTTTAGCATTCTTAGATCCACCTAGATCAAATTATGACTATGCCTTGCTCTTTTCTTCTTCAATGTGCAGTACATAAACAAAAAATGTGATACTCTCTATGGAGTTACATATGACTCTACGATCAAAATGGCTATTACAGGATCTTCTACTTCATTTGTTATGCTTTACTATCCATTCTCGTGATGTTGTTGAACTATGTAACAATACATAACATCACAAGAATGGAACCCTTATTTTTCCTAACAGCTGGTTTTTAGCATAGCTCGATAAACTGTCTAGGGTTAGTTCTAAGGTTTTTGCATGACCCTGTTATCACCTATTTTGTACCATAGTTGGATTATCTGAAGAGCCGCCATTTGACAAACATGATAAATGTTTGTGTTTCGATGTATCAGATGATCCAGCATTTGTGCCTAGCCAATTTTGGCTAGTCAGTTTTTGTTTTCAGCCGACATGACCATGGCCCCATGGGGTTTGTAATAAAGTGTGCTAGTAGGATCTGAGTGTCTCGGTTCCCCATGACTTGATTAAGCAACTAAGGTATTCCAGAGAGTTTTTTCCCTTGTCAATTATACTTTGCCTATAGCCGAGCTATAATCGATGAGGTTTTCTCCCGCTTCCTCCAAAGCTAGAATGCCCGATTTTGAACATTTTAGCCATGGGGGGTTATTAGAGTCCAACTAATGTATATAAGCCTACTAGACACTTTTGGAATAGGTTTTGGTCATGTCCCAAGTCTCTAGGACCCTCCGAAAAAATTTCGAAAAAATTTTACCAGGTCCGTCGAATTTGGGTTTTTAATTATTTTTTTTAAATTTTAATAAATTTCTTTATAGTTTAAATAGAGAAATTCCAATTTGTAATATGTCAGTCGTCCAGGGTCTGAATTCAGTGATTGATGGCTCGTTTCATAAGGCAAAAATCACACATGACCCATGGACCAGCTAAACCCAACTTTCGGATGTCAATTCAGCCTCATAATTAATATTTTCTCTAAAAAGCCATTTACAGAGAAATTATTAATTAAAATAATAAATTTGAATATTTTGGAGAAATCCAAATCTCTCCAAAATAATCAGAAATGAATAAAATAAAAGGCTAATTGACATGGCACTGGGTATTAAAGAGGATTCCAATCATCTCAGTCATCAACCAGTTCACTATCCAGTCACCAGAAGTCAAACTCCAATAGAGAATTCACCCTCCTTCCTTGGAAACTCGATTTAGTGATGTGTCAACAGTTGAATGGGTTGGTTTCTTGGCATTAAATCCTATGGTAGGTGCCTCCCCTAATTGTGCAATCACGAAAGCTTGGCTCCCCTTCTAACTAGATGAGATCCCTACCATTGCTCACCTTCCAACTCAAACCAACTCGCATCCTTCATGAAAGCTCACGCATTCCCTCCTTTTGCTCACGTGTATCCTAGTTGGAGTGTGCCCATTGGATGGGTGGACCTTCCCATGCCATCCCTAACTCAAAATTGCCATGTAGACCACCACTCCAAGCCCTTGTGATTGATTTTGACTGGAATTTGATTTTGTAACTCAGTGTTATTGGCTCTCTTTGGCCAAATTCGACTTAGGGTTTTAGCTTAGTGTTTTGCTATTTAAGAGAAGCCATTTGGGCTCTCTCTTCATGGATAATTGTTGTAAACTTACTCTGCTTATATTTGTAAAGAGCTTGTAGCTATTGCTACCTTGTGGAAATAAAGTTGGCTTTGGAGGCAAATGGTGTGAATTTCTATTGGTTCATGAGTAAATAATCTTCATTGTTGAGGTAACATCTGTGATTATTTCATTATGCAATTTCAAGCTTGGATATAATTTATGCTTAGATCTCTTTATTAAGAGCATAGGGCAAGCATTTGATGGTCCAAATTGTTTGCTAGGCTTAGGCTTGGATAGTCTTAAGAGTACAAATTGTAATCAGTCTTACTACCTTGTCTCTTTTTTCATTCTTGTCTAACTCTCTAAGTTTAATCAAGTGTTGTTTGTATAAGTGTGTATGTATTGTAGATCCTCAAAAGGTTGAGATGAGATGAACTCGGTTGTATCTCCCTCTTCTCCACCAACAAGAAACTTGTGCTAATAGTTTGTTTTTAGGAAACCTCCAAGGTGCAAGATCTAAGGATTTGCATCAAAGCGAAAAAGTTGCTTCTTCCATCAACAAAAAACCTCATTTTTAAATCATTGGTTACCTTGGTTCTAAAAGGGCTTCTTTCTTCAAGCCCATCTTATTTGCTCTTTGATCTCTTTTTTCCCTTGTTTTGCTAAGCGCTAGATTCATCCTAGTCCCTTTCCTCTATTCGTTTCCTCTCTCCATCATCCATAACTCCCATTCGTTTTTCTTTCCTTTCTCTACTCACTTCAACCTTGCCCTAGCCCTCTCTTTCCTTCGTTCTAGCCTTCCTCCATTGCTCTTGTCCCCCTCTTTCTCCCTTCACCCTATCATTCATTTTTTTCTCCCTTAAGCTCCCCTCATCCATTCTCTTCCATCTTCTTTTATCCCTCTTGTCTACTCCAAGAAAAAGAGCCCTACAAAGTACAAAGACAAGTAACAAAAGACAAAAAACAAGTTGTTAGAGTTAGTCTTTATTTTAAAAGTTAGATCTCATTGTTTGGCATTAGTATAGCTTGTACTTGTTAGATTTTTGTTTCCATTTGAAAGATAGAATTTCCATACAAAAATATTTCAAAAGTTTTACATTTTAGATCTCTTTCCCATCACATTTTAGGCATATGTTGTTTGCTGGTCTGTTTTCACTTTTGTGCATTTTTTGAAATAAAAACTCATAGATCTAGTTTTTTGGAAGTCTTTTATAGTTTCTAGTTTAAGTAGTTTCATTATTTTGTCTTTTTTCTAATGATTAATGGGTGCCTTGGTTGAGATTTTTTGAGACTTGTGTAGATGCTTTAAAAGGAGGAAACTTGAAAAGAGCTTCGAAGAAGTAAGATCCAAGCCAAAAACCATAGTGAAGAAACCATGAGAATGATCAAAACTTGACATACTTATCCTTTGTAAAAGCAACCAAAGACTTGCTTCTTCTTTAAATTTTCCAAGTGTTATTCATCTCTCAAAAGTCCTTCAAGGGTAATTTCCCAAGGCAATTGTAATCAAGTTAATAAAGAGTTAAGTGGAGGAGTCCTCCACCTTTTGGTTTTTTTCCCCATTTGGGGAAGAGTGTTGTCTCTTGTTAACTCAGATCTTTGCTTTCCATGCTTTAGAGTAGTCAAATATTTCAATTTCATGCTCTCTTCCAAGTTTTGACTTGAGGTAGTATCTCCCAAGGGCAGGACCACATAACTTTGTGGTTACTCCTCTCTCCCCATAAGCCTCCTTGGTCAAAATTTCAGCTAGCTGGAAAGTTCTCAAGGACTAGCGGTTCTAGTGATCAACCTTGTTCGGAGGAAGATCCCACCTTAGAGTAAAATTGTTTGGTAGAACACTAAGTCAATTTTTTAAATTTCATTTTGCAAGTAGCATGCTAATCATCTTTTATATCTTTTGAGCTATCACATGGTTTACTTTCACAATTGCTTCTACTTTCTTTAAAATAAACAAATCCTCGTGAACTTGGCCAAATCCAAGTCAAGAGCACTCTCTGTCGGAGAAAATTTTTAGATTTGCATTTTCCCTTTGCATTAGGCATATTAGATTAGAAAAGTCTCTTGAACTTTGGTCTTAAGACTAAGTCAAGAGTGCTCTCTATCGGAGAGTTGAACGGTGCTCTTAATTAATAAAATATTCCAACCCACATTCCCTCTTTAATTAATTTATTTTGGTTATTTGTCCAACACCCGTATGCTCTGCCAACTTAAAAAGGTTGGGCTAGTACTCAGAAAGGTGAAGTATTTGCTAAGTTTACAAGTGATAACCTAATTAAAACTTTACCCCAATCCAAACTGGCGTTTAATACTGAGGTTGCTTCCTAAAACCGGTGGTGTCAGGAATCCATTGTCAAACTCAAGGGCGGTTTAAACATTGGACACCTATCCTCTGAATCTGGGTGCTCCCGACCTATCATCTAAGAGGTTGCCAGTATTCTTCCCGTTTGGTATAATTCTTTTGATATCCTTGTTTCTTAGCCTAATAATTCAAGACCATTAAAACATTAAATTTATCAAGATAATTTGCATAACGATCTCACAAATAGCACTTTTTCAAGACCCGCACATTCAGCATCACAATATTTATTTTTCTTTGACTCCATAAGGCACTAGTTATTTGAAATTTATATCTTGATCAGGACCATATGTCCTTGTGTTTATTTTCATATTGTGAATGCTTTATTTGATTATAAGTCTTGAAACATACTGTTATCTTTGATATCTTATTTAGCAACGTGGATTGCATCTTATCCTGTTATGTCTTCATTTTTTAATTTGGTCTCATCACAAGAAAACTCCTAAACAACACCCATCCGCATCATTTCACACTTAAAACCTTAAAACACAAGAGCCTTAGCGAAACTCTTTGTAGGGACTACCCCCCTTGACTTCGTTAGGAGTTAGCCTAAACGGAGGAGCTGGGATTCAGGTGACAGTACCTGGCTCATTGCTTGCCCCCAAGGCCACACCTCTCCCCACTTCCAGTGAGGGAGACAGCTTTCGAAATATTTCTACTACTGGTGTGCAATCTGGCAGACAACATCTTTGGCGCCGTTGCCAAGGACGAATCTTTTTGTTCCTGGACGACCTTAGTTTTTTCTAGTTTGTTTTACCTTTTTTGATAGATTCTAAATCTGTCTGGCGACTCCACTGCCCTTTTTAGTTCTCCTTTTTTGGTAGATTTTTAGTTTAATCACTCTCTAAAATTAAACTTGGATCCACTTGACGACTCCACTGTCAGTTAACACTTCAAGCTATTCAACTAGAAGAAATTTTGAAGGCTTACTTAGTTTTATCCCTGAGCCTGAAAAGGTTTATAGGAGAAGACTAAACAAGCTTGGTTCTCGTAGGATCCTTGAAGAACTTGGATCTGAGTCTATTCGGACATCCATAGAATTTTCTTAGATTCTAACCTTAAAGAAAAAATAAAAACATTTTTCCTGACATCATGGACGAGTATTTTACTCAGCTTGATTGCTCTCATATAGCATGTCATCCTCACCTTCTTCCTGGGAAAGCTGTCGAAAAATTTCCCATGTATACTGGCACTGATGCCACAACTGCAGCCCGACATATCAGAAACTTCTCCAAATGCATATATATCTATATCTGTAAAACTAAAGAACAACACAACGATGTTATTATGAAGTTATTTGCACTCTCCTTGGATGAAAAGGCTCGTGACTGGTACGATAGTTTGCCACATAATTCATTCACCACACCTGCAGCTTTCAAGACTGCCTTCACCAACAAGTTTGGTGAAAAGATAGAGCCTAAGAATATAAACTATGTGGGTAAAAATTTTGAGGGGGAAGCTTTTCAAGACCATTTCAGTGGTGATGAACATATATGCAATCCTGATACATCTCTAGAGGAAACCATTACATAGATTGACACTTATGAAGAAATCCGTGAAATTTGTAATGTGTGTGATGATACAAGTGATGGTGGATCCATCATGGATGACATAGATACTGATGATGATGAATGTACTTTTATAGAGATCCCTATCTATGCCGCATCAAATGAACTTAATGATGAACAAAACCCCTTTGGAAATTTTGATCATAATCCCACTTATGAGTATGAGGATGCATTCAGCCAGAAATATGAAAAAGTTCACGAAGACTCCCCCATATTTGACAAAGATATGGATGACGATTATTGCACCTACATTGGAAAGCCTATTTTTGATGTATCTAGAGAAGGGAGTGTAAATTTTAAAGATGTTGAGCAGTTATACATAGAGGAAGAGCATAAATTTTTCACATATGAGCAGTCAATTGAGCAGATTTCTCAACTCATTGATGTCCCTTGTACATTAGAGCACTTTGAGGCTTGCACTTCCACGAAATATTATTTTCAGAACAACCTTTCAGATCAGTATGATGAGGTATCAGAACTGCCTTGTCATCCTGAGTATATTCCTCCTATCCTGCTTTGGATAGAGGATGCCTGCAGAGGAACCTACCATATTGGGGAGCACTTCAAGTGTTTATCACTTATATATGATTCCCCATCCAACCCTCCCATTCAGAAGATTCAAGCAAGTTTGCACTTTTTGATAAGCATTCCCTTGCTCTGGCAGGTAACCAGAGACAAGGTGGAAAACTGTTTTTTCATTGATTACATGCTTAAATGGTTACATTGGATTTCTGATTATACTTAAACATGTTCTTTTGTATTGTGTTAGAATAGGAAAGAATAGAACTTTTTCAAAAAAGCAAGCATTTGTTTTCCATATTTAGTTTTCTTAGAATTTATTTTCAAGAAATAAATATAGTTGGTATTTCATTTGGTTTTTTCATAAACACATGTGCTATGGAAGGTTTTTTGTCAAGTTGAGATGTTTTTACAGGTTATATATATAAACCAGAGATTCTGGTGTTCTCGTATCCCCTCTTTGCATGATTTCCAGATCGAGCACACGTCCCGCAGTTGGATCCAGATGTTATCACCTATTTTGTACCATAGTTGGATTATCTGAAGAGCCTCCATTTGACAAATATGATAAATGTTTGTGTTCCAGTGTATCAGATGATCCAGCATTTGTGCCTAGCCAATTTTGGCTAGTCAGTTTTTGTTTTCAGCCGACATGACCATGGCCCCATGGGGTTTGTAATAAAGTGTGCTAGTAGGATCTGAGTGTCTCGGTTCCCCATGACTTGATTAAGCAACTAAGGTATTCCAGGGAGCTTTTCCCTTGTCAATTATACTTTGCCTATAGCCGAGCTATAATCGATGAGGTTTTCTCCCGCTTCCTCCAAAGCTGGAATGCCCGATTTTGAAAATTTTAGCCATGGGGGGTTATTAGAGTCCAACTAATGTATATAGGCCTACTAGACACTATTATAATAGGTTTTGGTCATGTCCCAAGTCTCTAGGACCCTCCGAAAAAATTTCAAAAAAATTTTACCAGGTCCGTCGAATTCAGGTTTTTAATTTTTTTTTTAAAATTTTAATAAATTTCTCTATAGTTTAAATAGAGAAATTCCAATTTGTAATATGTCAGTCGTCCGGGGTCCGAATTCAGTGATTGATGGCTCGTTTCATAAGGCAAAAATCACACATGACCCATGGACCAGCTAAACCCAACTTTCGGATGTCAATTCAGCCTCATAATTAATATTTTCTCTAAAAAGCCATTTACAGAGAAATTATTAATTAAAATAATAAATTTGAATATTTTGGAGAAATCCAAATCTCTCCAAAATAATAAAAAATGAATAAAATAAAAGGCTAATTGACATGGCACTGGGTATTAAAGAGGATTCCAATCATCTCAGTCATCAACCAGTTCACTATCCAGTCACCAGAAGTCAAACTCCAATAGAGAATTTGCCCTCCTTCCTTGGAAACTCTATTTAGTGATGTGTCATCAGTTGAATGGGTTCGTTGCTTGGCATTAAAGCCTGTGGTAGGTGCCTCCCCTATTTGTGTAATCACTAAAGCTTGGCTCCCCTTCTAACTAGATGAGATCCTTACCATTGCTCACCTTCCAACTCAAACCAACTCGCATCCTTCATGAAAGCTCACGCATTCCCTCCTTTTGCTCACGTGTATCCTAGTTGGAGCATGCCCATTGGATGGGTGGACCTTCCCATGCCATCCCTAACTCAAAATTGCCATGTAGACCACCACTCCAACCCCTTGTGATTGATTTTGACTGGAATTCGATTTTGTAACTCAATGTTATTGGCTCTCTTTGGCCAAATTCGACTTAGGGTTTTAGCTTAGTGTTTTGCTATTTAAGAGAAGCCATTTGGGCTCTCTCTTCATGGATAATTGTTGTAAACTTACTCTGCTTATATTTGTAAAGAGCTTGTAGCTATTGCTACCTTGTGGAAATAAAGTTGGCTTTGGAGGCAAATGGTGTGCATTTCTATTGGTTCATGAGTAAATAATATTCATTGTTGAGGTAATATCTGTGATTATTTCATTATGCAATTTCAAGCTTGGATATAATTTATGCTTAGATCTCTTTATTAAGAGCATAGAGCAAGCATTTGATGGTCCAAATTGTTTGCTAGGCTTAGTCTTGGATAGTCTTAAGAGTACAAATTGTAATCGATCTTACTACCTTGTCTCTTTTTTCATTCTTGTCTAACTTTCTAAGTTTAATCAAGTGTTGTTTGTATAAGTGTGTATGTATTGCAGATCTCAAAAGGTTGAGATGAGATGAACTCGGTTGTATCTCCCTCTTCTCCACCAACAAGAAACTTGTGCTAATAGTTTGTTTTTAGGAAACCTCCAAGGGGCAAGATCTAAGGATTTGCATCAAAGCGAAAAAGTTGTTTTTTCCATCAACAAAAAACCTTTTTTTAAATCATTGGTTACCTTGGTTCTAAAAGGGCTTCTTTCTTCAAGCCCATCTTATTTGCTCTTTGATCTCTTTTTGCCCTTGTTTTTCTAAACCCTAGATTCATCCTAGTCCCTTTCCTCTATTTGTTTCCCCTCTCCATCATCCATAACTCCCATTCGTTTTTCTTTCCTTTCTCTACTCACTTCAACCTTGCCCTAGCCCTCTCTTTCCTTCGTTCTAGCCTTCCTCCATTGCTCTCGTCCCCCTCTTTCTCCCTTCACCCTATCATTCGTTTTTGTCTCCCTTAAGCTCCCCTCATCCATTCTCTTTTCTCTTCTTTTATCCCTCTTGTCTACTCCAAGAAAAAGAGCCCTACAAAGTACAAAGACAAGTAACAAAAGACAAAAAACAAGTTGTTAGAGTTAGTCTTTCTTTTAATAGTTAGATCTCATTGTTTGGCATTATTATAGCTTGTACTTGTTAGATTTTTGTTTCCATTCGAAAGATAGAATTTTCCATACAAAAATATTTCAAAAGTTTTACATTTTAGATCTCTTTCCCATCACATTTTAGGCATATGTTGTTTGCTGGTCCGTTTTCACTTTTGTGCATTTTTTGAAATAAAAACTCATAGATCTAGTTTTTTGGAAGTCTTTTATAGTTTCTAGTTTAAGTAGTTTCATTATTTTGTATTTTTTCTAATGATTAATGGGTGCCTTGGTTGAGATTTTTTTAGACTTGTGTAGATGCTTTAAAAGGAGGAAACTTGAAAAGAGCTTCGAAGAAGTAAGAGCCAAGCCAAAAACCATAGTGAAGAAACCATGAGAATGATCAAAACTTGACATACTTATCCTTTGTAAAAGCAACCAAAGACTTGCTTCTTTTTTAAATTTTCCAAGTGTTATTTATCTCTGAAAAGTCCTTCAAGGGTAATTTCCCAAGGCAATTGTAATCAAGTTAATAAAGAGTTAAGTGGAGGAGTCCTCCACCTTTTGGTTTTCTTCCCCATTTGGGGAAGAGTGTTGTCTCTGGTTAACTTAGATCTTTGCTTTCCATGCTTTAGAGTAGTCAAATATTTCAATTTCGTGCTCTCTTCCAAGTTTTGACTTGAGGTAGTATCTTTGGGATTTCATCCCAAGGGCATGACCACATAACTTTGTGGTTACTCCTCTCTCCCCATAAGCCTCCTTGGTCAAAATTTCAGCTAGCTGGAAAGTTCTCAAGGACTAGCAATTCTAGTGATCAACCTTGTTCGGAGGAAGATCCCACCTTAGAGTAAAATTGTTTGGTGGAAAACTAAGTCAATTTTTAAAATTTCATTTTGCAAGTAGCATGCTAATCATCTTTTATATCTTTTGAGCTATCACATGGTTCACTTTCACAACTGCTTCTACTTTCTTTAAAATAAACAAAGCCTCGCGAACTTGGCCAAATCCAAGTCAAGAGCACTCTTTGTCGGAGAGCAATTTTAGATTTGCATTTTCTCTTTGCATTAGGCATATTAGATTAGAAAAGTCTCTTGAACTTTGGTCTTAAGACTAAGTCAAGAGCGCTCTCTATCGAAGAGTTGAATGGTGCTCTTAATTAATAAAATATTCCAACCCACATTCCCTCTTTAATTAATTTATTTTGGTTATTTGTCCAACACCCGTATGCTCTGCGAACCTAAAAAGGTTGGGCTAGTACTCAGAAAGGTGAAGGATTTGCTAAGTTTACAAGTGATAACCTAATTAAAACTTTACCCCAATCCAAACCAGCGTTTAATACTGAGGTTGCTTCCTGAAACAGGTGGTGTCGGGAATCCATTGTCAAACTCAAGGGCGGTTTAAACATTGGACACCTATCCTCTGAATCTGGGTGCTCCCGACCTATCATCTAAGAAGTTGCCAGTATTCTTCCCGTTTGGTATAATTCTTTTGATATCCTTGTTTCTTAGCCTAATAATTCAAGACCATTAAAATATTAAATTTATCAAGATAATTTGCATAACAATCTCACAAACATCACTTTTTCAAGACCCACACATTCAGCATCACAATCTTTATTTTTCTTTGACTCCATAAGGCACTAGTTATTTGAAATTTATATCTTGATCAGGACCATTTGTCCTTGTGTTTATTTTCATATTGTGAATGCTTTATCTAATTATAAGTCTTGAAACATACTGTTATCTTTGATATCTTATTTAGCAACGTGGATTGCATCTTATCCTGTTATCTCTTCATTTTTTAATTTGGTCTCATTACAAGAAAACTCCTAAACAACACCCATCCGCATCATTTCACACTTAAAACCTTAAAACACAAGAGCCTTAGTGAAACTCTTTGTAAGGACTACCCCCCTTGGCTTCATTAGAAGTTAGCCTAAACGGAGGAGCTGGGATTCAGGTGACAGTACCTGGCTCATTGCTTGCCCCCAAGGCCACACCTCTCCCCACTTCCAGTGAGGAAGACAACTTTCGAAAGATTTCTGCTGCTGGTGTGCAATCTGGCAGACAACAGACCCAACTCCCAATTAGGGTTAAGTTTTTGGACCTTCTAGAATGTTCTTGAAAGTAGTCCACACCTTACTAGCTCAACATGTGTGAGAAACGAGAGCCGTCGTGGAATCTACTCAATACCATGGTGGTCAACTAGATAGGTCAACTTGTGGGAGGCATAACTTCTACATACGGACTCCATTTGAAGCAATTCGTGGACCATTGGAAAGGTCTCAGTGTAGAATAGCATCAATGGGGTATAGCATAAGTGATGAACTTTTGACCCCATAAAGCATCATGTCGTCCATCAAACAAGTCTCAGAAGGTTCTTGACCCCAAATCTGCAAAGTGAGACCTACCCCTAAAATGGGCCCTCCAAGCCAATTCATCCAATCTTTCTAGTCAAAAAGCACCAAAATAGATGACAAATTATATACTAATTCATTTTGGATCGGTGAAGTTTGCAATGGATAAAGACAGTTTTGTAGAGCAATTTAGAGGAACCAAAGGCATATGAAATGTTTGTTGATCCTTATATATAAAAGTTATAATTAAAACAAGTTTACATTCTTAGAGGTGAGGGATGCCTCTTAAGGGTGGTGTTTATTAATCAACACTATATATTTAATGTAGATCTTTGATTCAATTTCAAAGCATTTTGAATTCAACTAAATATTTTTGAAATTGTATTCACATTTACCAAGTAATAAAGAACCTCTATGTATTCTAGAGCGTATAACTATAACTACTAGATATCTTGGTGGTGGTAAGGTTGTTGGATCGAACATTACATCATATATCTCAAAAACTAGATCATGCCCAAGATCATAAGAATCTTTCTTTCAATAATCTCTTATGCCTATGTTGTTGCTAGCTTTGATGCCTCTACCTTAGCCTTAGCTACAAGTCCTAGCATTGCTTCAACTATATTTGTTATTGGCTATGCAGGGTCAATTGTCATTCAAGGAATGAGCTACAAGTCCTAGCGTTGCTTCAACAAGATTTGTTCTTGGCTATCCAGGGTCAATTGTCATTCGATCCAAGGAATGAGCTCCATCTCTCAAATATGGGCTTTGGCCTTTTGAACAGAACATTTCACTGTAAATACTTGTAAATGATTTTCAAATGAATGTTTGAAATTCCAATGTAAATTTAAGAATGTTTTAAAGTTGTCACAAAATCTCTTAAAATTGCCATTATTCTTTCATATAAGTTGCACTTTGAACATTCATGAAGAAAACTACATTAAAATTCATTTTATTCAATGAGAAAATAACCTTTTAAGTTCATGTATCGAGCATTAAAAGTTTCAAATATTTAATGGGATTGGACCCCAATAATCGATTTTAAAAGGTTTGAAATTATTAAGTTAGTAATAGTCGTTAAGCCAAATGAAACAAGTATTGGACTTACACCTTTTCAGTGATCAACTTCCTAAGACATTACTCTTCTCACCATTACTTCCATTATCTCGTATATTACCAAGTTCGCTATCATGCATTGGCCTTGAGGGGGACTTCCTACTTGTATCAAGGTCATCAAGTGCTTATTAATGGAATTCGTTCAACTTAAATCAAGGCATTTACCATATACATAATAAAATTGTCTTTATTAGTTGTGAGAATCATGGTACCACTAGAGTTGTGATAGTTTGTAGGCTATCATAGTACAAACAACAACAATATTAAATTGAAATTAACTCTTTTGAGCACCTTCCCCCAAATATCCTAGGTCCAAACAACTTGTCCATAAAGAACTACAAAACAAGAGAAATCTACCACCTCCCGCAACACCTTCAATTGAGAGTTGGGCAATGAAGGGCTTCAAAACAAGATCATCCAAAATAAGCTCTGACACTTGCTCAGGGCAGCCCAAAGATGGCACTGACTTCCTTGAAACCTTTGAGGGGAGGGAAGACAATCCCAAGCAAGTTGCAACATCCATGAAAGGAACAACAAATTCCTTTGAACTACCTAGGATGCACCACCTTCAAAAATCTTGGGAAACAAAATTTCAAGCTCCTCGCTCAACAAAGGAGGGAATGCCTAAATGTCAGCCTTTAAAGTTTTTCTTATATTAACATTATTTGGTTCTTTGTAAATTCTAAAGATGCAGTAGTTAAACTAACATAGACATTTATCTAAAAATGTCTTAAGTGTTTTTCTATCATTTTAATATTACCAAATTAAATTAAAATATATGATGGCAAAAAATTAATGTACTAGTCTAAAAGAAAATTGAAGTGTAGAATTGACTTCGACATTTCAATATCATAGTTAACATAGACATTTATCTAAAAATTGTCTTCAGTGTTTTTCCATCATTTTAATATTACCAAATTAAATCAAATTATATGATAGCAACAAATTAATGTACTTGTCAAAGAGAAAATTGAAGTGTACAATTGACTTTAACATTTCAATATCATAGAGCGAGCTATAGCATAACAATTCAAATTGAACTTTGGAGCAGCCATCCAAACTTGGTAATGCACATGCCTTTCAATCTTTTTTAATCATGATAAGATAGAAGCTTTGAGTTGAAGTATAGATTCATTTTCCTTTTGTTTTTACTTTTATAGGTACTATATATGGTTGTAGATAGATATGACATAGCCACATGGTTGCAAGAACTAACATGGCTAGGGGCCATTTTGTATTACTTTGTGTTACCCCCCATAATGCATGGGTGTCCAGTTGTGATTTTTATCACATACAGGTTGTATCTTGATGGAAATTTAGAGAGCCTAGGATCTTGATGCTGGTTTAGGCTTCGTGCTATGATGGTGCCATGGTGATTCTGATGCTCTAGCACATGCTTGGTTGAGAGATCTTCACACTAGTTGTTATGGGATGTTGATATTGGCATGAAACTCTCTAGCACCTATTTGCTTGGAATGGCATCTTAGTCACATTGGAGTTCATGCTTTGAAAGGAATATATTTTCAAATCTGTCTTTGATAACCTTGGAGCTTGTGATAAGGATGTTGTTCCTGGATGCATGTATTAACGTGATTACATTCATGATAATGTGTGCACACAACAAATGACAAGAACTATTATTGAGGGAAATAAGACAACCACATTTGAGAAATGCAGACATCTTCCGAGCAGGGTTTTGAAGCCTTGTACCAGCAGTTAATAAAGACTGTTATCATCCCTAAAATCTGCTACACAGTTACAAGCAGCAAAGAAGACATTTAATCGATCTGGTCAAGTTGGTACATGAAGATGATAATTCCCCTCAACATAAATAAAGAACAGAATAGTAGAATACCATCCTGAGGGGAGTTCCTGGGTTTGTAGCAATTTATATTACAGATCTTTGGGGTATTTGCATCAGAATTAAATGTTGTGTTATACCTGCAGGAGAATGATGAAGAATATCGTACTGCTTGAGGATAAAACCATTCCAAACATTAAGTGGACAGAAAATTGTTTACTTGTATACCACCAATCAGAACTGTTTTGTACCTAAATCATCCCTGGGCCTGATCTGGAGCATTCACAGCAGCTGGCAGCATAATCTGGGCAGAGTTCCAATAGCTAAGGATTAATTTTTGAAGCTTACTCCAGGCCTGTGGCATTCAACATGTCATGTAGCAGCTGCACCATCATTTTGAGGCCTAATGAAAGCTTTAAACACAGCATTACAGATGGCGATCTGTGGATTGTTCCACCCTCAAATAGTGAATGAAAAGTGGGCCTCCTGAATCAGTAGAACACTCAGCCCAGTAGAAGCCATTTTGTATGCATTGCCAGGTGCCTTTTGGAGGACATTTTTGCAGGTTTTGGAGCCCTTTTCGGTGGAGCCATCCCAGTTTGATGATGTTACCATACTTGGATGGGCCATCTCCCTTTGGAGGTTTCTTGCATCATCTCTTATCCTTATCTCATGGAGAGTTTCCTAAGGGTTGCTTTCATTAGAGGGGATTTACACCCAGATTTAAAAGAGTTTGTTAGAAGTTTGGGGGCTGTATTGACACACTTGTGAAGGTTTCCGTGGAGATCGTTCAGCATTAAAAGGTTCCTTGCACACTTGGCAGACCTTCTTTGATGGGGCATCCATCTTATTGATGTGGTTACTGTGAGGTTTGAGGAGAGTGTTTGGCCTTGGATCTAGGTTATGTCCACTTCTATGCATGCCTTGTGGAAATTAGAGCCCTTGACTTGGTCTCCTCCTTCATTTGATGAGGTTGTCCCACTTTTAAGCCTTCACTGCACTCTATTCTATGATGATTCTATGGACAGTTTGCACACACTCATAATTTGAGGTCGATCCACATAATATGGGACTACTTGATGTATTGATACTAATTCCATGGGACAGTCCACATGATGAGGACCGATTGCACACTTTTTCATGTATGCTTGAGGTTGGCGGGTCACTCTTGGATTGTTCTAGAGCTAGATATTAGAGATTACTTGCCCATTTCACCCTCTTTCTTGGGTTATTTGTCCTTCCATGGAGAGCATCTTGATGGAGACTTGTACATGTGGCATTGACCACCTTTCTTGCATTATTTATTACTTGTTAGTTTAGTGGAGTACTTTGCTCCACCCTAGGCTAGATTTTGGATTTTATTGTTATTTTATTGTAGGAGGTTGAGGAGCTAAAAGATCTATAAGGCTTTGCTCTTTCCTCATTTGTCATCGTTGGATTTTCAGAGTTCCCTCTCTATTGGAGCCTAATAGACATATCTTTTATGGTGCAGCTTGAGGTGTAAGGGTTTCTTCTCCATTCAAAGTGTGGCATCCTTGTTCCTATTTCTAATGTTGCTAATGGATTGCAGAATAACCTAGAACTTGTTAATTAGGGCTATAGAAAGGCAAATATGCCTCACTGGAAGGGTTTTATTTGAGAATTGTATTCCTCTATCTCCTTTTGATGTTTTATGCATGATTATATTACATTGTTCCGATAATCTTTCTAGAGTAAGAGATTGTAATACTTCATTGCATGAGGCACACCCTAGTTAACATTGTTTTGATGTGGCACCATTCTTGGGACATCCTAGCTGATTACTACAGTCATTTTTCAGCATGTCAGGATTTATTTGTGGAATGTGCATGCAGTCCTAATTTCCCTAATCTTTCATGAACTAACCCCTTTGTTGGACTATCTTCCCTTGACTCCATTTACCCTGGGGATTGGCACTAGTGTTCAAGGTCCTCCCATCACCCCTTTCATCATATACTACAAAAAGACTTAATGTTTTGCTAGGCTGACTCTTCAAATCACCTTGTTCTTTTATTGCCATAGCCTATCTAACCCTTGAGTTGGAAAAGAGACAACCTAAAGTATAGAGAGGTGGTTATTGAGGTCACAGTGGGTAACGTCTCTAAGTTATAGTTGGGCTAGCTTTGTTGTTTGGGGTTTTAAATCACACATGCTAGTATATGCTGTAACACACTGCACCTAAATTAAATTTAACAAAGATAATTGGAAAACAATAAATCAGTGTTATAAATAAAATTCACAACTGTTGCTTCTCTCAAACCCATGTCTTAAACATTTAACTTCAAGCCTGCCAACAGAATAGTTACCAACATTTTTGGTTAAGAATCTTTTATTTCCTACTTACCAGTAATTTGTTTTGGGCTAGTTGGGAAATTGCGGTATAAAGGTGGAATAGAAAAAACTCGAAATTGGACCAAAATAATTTTGTAATATAGTCAAAAAAAATATGCAAGTATTCAACTCAAATGAAATTAATTTTTGCTGTTAGTTTGAAAAACTTCCCAATTTAAAAGCTACAAGATCTTGCAGCAAGTCGTAATAACAGACCAAACAATCACACGAATAAACTGCACATATATGTTCACACAAGGTTTACATCAAAACAGAAAAGTTGTAGTCCTAAGCCATTCTCCATATTCCCCACTGATACATATGGCATAGGAATGGCATGCATAAATTCAAGTTCAATATCATAAAATATGAGAATGGTTTATGAACACTGAAAGTATGCTAGCAATCTTTGAAGATAAAGACTTGTCAAACTCTCTATTTTAAGTAGATTCACGAGTATTTCCTGTATCAAATGAACCACTATTAGACAATGACTTTGAAGAAGGAAATCTAAAGAATATTCCCTGGAAAGAAAAGATAATTGTCAAACAAATTTAGACCTTCTATCTGCCATTTTCTTTCCTTCCAACGTAATACAAATCCTACGGGGACCACCATAGTCTCGATGCTCATTTAACCAGATTCCCTGAAAGCAAAATAAATTACAACTAAAAGTATGTAAGATGACTCATAAAGATAAAGCAAAAGATTTAGGTCTGTGAATTGTGCATCCATTAGTCCATTTTCCAATATGAGATTAAATGGAGGCAGTAACCAAAATAAATTACAACTAAAGGTATGTAAGATGACTCATAAAGATAAAACAACAGATTTAGGTCTGCGAATTGTGCATCCATTAGTCCATTTTCCAATATGAGATTAAATGGAGGCAGTAACCAGACTCCCCTAGCAAAAAAAACAGTAACAATAAGCAAGCAGGCTGCAGAACACATAGCCCCTGTATGGTAAAACCTGTCAATCCCCGTCTTCTGATACAAATCAAACAGAGGCAGACAAGCATAAAATAATAAAATTATGAGAAACAGATTTGTTGGTCCTGTTGTCACATCCATAGTAGCCGGGCTACCATGATTGCAGATCAGTTCCCAGTATATTTTTGAGCCAGTCCTTTGCACATTTTGGTTGAGATCAGTTGATAATGAGCAGCATATTGGTGATCACTCTCATGTATTCAGTGGATCCAGAACTTTTATATTCGACAGTGTCATGCCAGGACTGAGCCCCATGACCCTAGGTCGATGACTGAGTTAGCCATTCTTCTATCATCCAAAGCAGATTGTTGACAGAGCCCATGATGTATTCCGCTGCAGTGCTTCATTATGATTCAGATGTTCAGATCAGAGACTCAGGTATATGATCCAGCTGGTATATGGTTTGTGCATCTGGACTGCTGATGTGCTCTTTCTTTTATCTAGGTAGTTTTGACTGGGTATATGATGATTGTTTACCGGCTATACTTTATGTTATTCTTGACTTGTTTAGAATAGAAGTGGTCAGTTACTATGAGTAGGAGATTCTTGTGTATACTCATTGGTCAGGCCCTTACCTTATAAGTAGAGACTCAGTCATTCCCTAAGCAGGGTTTTTGCGATCCGTGGCATCATCAGGCACTTCCCCATCCATCCATTATCTTCCAGTCTTGATTTGATACCGACTTACACCTTAACTAGTGATCTTGAGGACTTCCCCCACCTAGACCTTTGTGTTGGATAGATTCCTTGTTTGCATTGTGTCTCGGCTCTGGAGTGTGTGATTCTAGTCACAGTGATTGTTCTCCTCCAGTCCTCGAAAACCAAGTATGCCTACCAACATTGTTTCTAAACACTAAAGCATCGGAACTTAAATGCTATATCTAAAGAAATGCTAAGTCAACAAAAATAGTGATGATAAACACTACTACATATATCTATATTAGCTAGTCAGGGGCCAAAGGACGAGCACTCATCCTCGTTTGATGTAAGGTCGTTTGTCCCCACAAGACAACAGGGTGGTCACTCCATCGCACCTATGGACGATGGCGGGAAATGGAGGTCATACTAAGTCATATATGAAGCCCAGAAGGCTTTCAGGGCACCTGCTTTTGGAGCCTGGCTAGTGAAAATCTATAAAGTGAAATAAATGCTAAATCTCAAAGTGAGTAAAGCTGACAAATAAGTAAATAAAGGTTGCTTTCCTAGAGTCTATTGGAAGCAGTCTCATCACTCTACCCATTTGTGACACACTACCATCCCCTATGTTTTTCTCTAATCCAGCATAGTCTTTCCTTGCTCCCTTATCCGAGAGATTATAGTGTTGAGGTTCTCTAGTCATTCCCCTTAGCCTAGCCTTGTTTCTTCACCTTCACCCATGGTTAGGCCCAATCTGTAAATGAGTATACACTTGAGGTTGTTGTTTATAGCAGTGCTTTTAAACCTGGGCGAACCGGGCTGGCCAACCAAGCCTGCATACTGAATTGGGACAAAACTCGGACCGGGGTACGGTTTGGTAATAAACTGGTCCTGAACCGGCCAGTTCATTACCAAACCAGTACAAACCGAACCAATAAACGGTCGGTTAGATGTTAGTTCTCTGCGCTCTTGAACAGGTAATGAGAGGATTAAAAATTGTTTTTTTTTTAAATTAAAAAAACCTAACCCTAATCGTTGCTAAACCCATACATACGCCCCCCCTCCCAATTCTCTCAGACATTCCTCTCATTGCAACTTGCTGGGTTGAGTCATTTTCAATTTTCATGTTGAGGAGGTCGTTGTCCAAGGACCAAGGCTTGCAGACTGGAGTCATTGAGAGAGGCAGTCGACAACTTGACTGTTGGAGGGTCGTTGGCTTGGAGTTGGATGCTATAGGTTGGAGCCTGGAGCAGCCAGAGTGTGACTGTGTAAACTAGATTGTAGAGGCTATAGAACCTCATTGATATTGTATAATGTATTGTGTTTCAGAATCAGAGATATGTGCCATTTTGTAACCCATACATGGTTTATGGTATATATATAATTGTAGACTTTGCATATTATGTCTCTAATGGTTTGAAATCATAGCTTGGAATATTAAATATATTTTTTATGATTAGAATTGTAATTATTTTTGTATTTTTTAATATTCCAGTTCATTGAAATCAAACCACTCTGGTTCATTACCGGTTTCGGTTCCGGTCCGAGTTGACCCTTGACCGGTTCGATTCCTGGTTCCGAGTTTTAAAACATTGGTTTATAGCGGTTGGTTACTTTGATCTGAGCTTATTATTATTATTATTCATGCCAGTTAAACATCATTATATGCTTTAGTCTTGCTATTAATATAATTGAAGGAGCATATCTCGTCCATTTGTATTTACTGCAGCAGTTATTTATGATCTAGATCATCATTTTGATCATTCTTGACCTGATCAACCCAGTTTGAACAAGTCAACCGCATAGTCCGAGATGAGTTTGGGCAGATAGTGTTCGAGATGGATTATTCATGGCCCATATGTGTCCATTAGATGGTTCCATGCTTCAGACAGTAGTTTCAGATGATGGTTTGATGGATTATTATTATTATTATTATTTACAGGCCATTATTTTATTATTCCGAGCATGGATGAGCTTACAGATGTATCTGTTGATGGTCACGTGGTATATGAGTACTCATTCCTAGTGGATTTGGGCATTCTGAGTACGGTGCACTTAGTTATCAGTTTCGGGCAGTTACAGGTGATGATATTGTCAAATTACCACTTTTCTCCAGATTGCCATGTAGAAATGGATTGTCCAACACTTTTATTAACTATTTTGTTTCACCTAGGGCCCTCCTGAGGGGATATGGGGTCCAGCCAGTCGTTATTACCATATTACCCCATCCCCAGACATTATGGTGCAGTCAGTTTGGTGCCCCGGGCATGTGGAAGAGAGTTACAGGCATTTTTGTACTTTCATAGGTGGTTTTTTGGAAGTAAAATGGCTAATAAAGGAAATTGATTTGGCTCAGTGGGGTGAGGAAATGGCATGAGATGGTCCGAGACTTCATGATGATATTTTCCACCCCTTCCAACTTGGTCTCCGACATTAGTGGGGTCCAAATTTATTATTTTAGGGGTTTTATTATGTATTTTTGGACACACGTCCTAGTGTCTTTTGACACTTTATCACGTGATGTATTATTTTTTATGTAGGTGGGGCATTAATCTAGTAGACCCCCCCACCATGTTGTGGCATTATGTTGTGTCCCTGGTCATGTTATGAGGCTCACATCCCACCTAGGGCGTCATTGAGGGAGGACGTCCCCCTTATTTTGAGTGATCCATGTTTTACTATTCTAGCTCATCTTAGCAGTTGATTATCATTATTGTATCTTATGATCTCAACCACTCATTTAGAAAGTGGTTAGGGTTTTGGTCTCTCTCATTCCTATTTAAAGAAGAGACCCCCTCATTTGTAATGGACTTTGGCTCTTGGAATTTTCATAATAATGAGAATATTTCCAGACTCTTGGATTTTCTTTGTGGGATGTTCTTAGATTGTGATTGTAAAGTCTATTTCTCTTAGCATTCAAGATATTACTGTAGATCCAAAATATTTTTGTGGAAACAGTGTTGAACTACAGGAGGGTGATTTTATCTTGGGCATTTTTGTAGGGACTCCTCAACTCGTTCCACTTGAAGTTGCTTCGTATCAGGGGGTTTTCAATAGTATCTTTGATCTTTGATATTTCTCGTGCTTTTACAATCTTTTTCTTCTGAGCATCAAATCTTACTTGTGTAGTTTGCTTCTGCAGGAGAGAGGGGTGCATTGGCCTTCTTGGGCAAATCGATTCTACTTGGAGACTCAACTAAATCATCTCAAATTTATCAAGAAGGGATAGATCATCACTCTCAAGGAATCTACAAGATTTTTCGGGTAAGATCTACACTTATAATCTTTTTGTTTGAAATTCTATACCATTGGCCATTTGAATTTATTGCTAAAACCCTAACTATCAAAATTTATAAAAATTCTCTGGGTTTAATTATTTGGATTTCTGGCAAAACATTTCAGGGTTTTCGTCTTAAGGCCTAGCCCCAAGTGGGTCCTCAAGGGCGTCTTGCTTTGTGGACTCCATCTACCCAATCCCCTGGGCACTGGTCTCTCCTTGTTTGCGCCCTCCTTGTTTGTTCGTCTTCCGGATGATTGGCACCCTGTTTTCTGAGCTTGTGACCTTTGATACTGTCAGATCTATCTCCAAGTTGTGTTAGGAAGCCCTATTTTCTTCATATCCACTACTTGGGACTATTTTCCTTGATTTAAGTCCACGATTCCCAAGGCAGTTGAATTTGATCATTTACCTTAGCACCTGCATCCTAGATCCATTATTAATTCTAAGTCAATGTAATTGAACAACTCTAATTCAATATCTCATCTTCCCTAGGCCTCTGCAATAACTCTATTCCTTAAATCTAGGGTCTTATACCCTTCACCTTACATACCCTATTGAGTAGCTTGATCTGGTGATTGGGTTAGATCTCTCCTGCCAGGAGTAGATCAGGGTCTCCCCCTTTGCTATCTAGGGCTTGGATAGCAAGAAGCAAAGAGTGCCTCGATTGGCGTGGCAACCAATCCATCTTGGGAATTGAGGCCCTCTTAGGTCACCTCTTTAATTGTCTATCTCCTCTACCATCCTGGATAGGATCATCATTAGGGGAAACTACAAGTTGTGTGATAACAAGTACAAAACAAAACAACGTGCAAATGCACAAGACAAAGTTCATGAATATATAAGCTCTAAAGACTGGCCTCTCAGATTTAGCACCAATTCTATGAATCGATTTCTTCCATTGTTTATGCAATTTCAGTTTCAACTTTTTAAGCACTAGATGCATCTGGCCAAAGCATGCTATATTGAATCATTCCAATAAATTGTTATGTCACCTCACAATGTCGAATGCACATTTAATAACATAAGAATGTATTTATGAATCTACACACCTCTGTCCCAATCAAGCCAGGGACAAGCATCATTGACTGTAGGCTCATTCATTTGAATGTTAGAGATGAAGAGCTATTCCTCCAGTGATTTATAAACTGTAGTGGATATTCCACTGGAACAGTTCATCACAAGAGATCTTATTGTGTTCTGCAATCTCTTGTTATGGAATGATTTACTTTAGGTTTTATATTTAAAATTACTAGCTAAGCGCATATAATACTGAAATAAAAAAAGCCAAGCAAATAACACACCATCCAAACAATTAACACAAGGAGCAATATAGGAAAACCTAGCTATAAAGTGGGGCCTATGCCTTGCTCTTTTATTCTCAACCATGAAATGCAAATACAAAGGAAATGTACTCATTATGGAGTTGCCACGGACACTACGAGTTGAATGGCTGCTACAGGATTTTCTACTTCTTTTGTTATGCTTCAATATCCCACTCCTAGATGTTCTGCCCAACTATGGAACAATAAACAATACAATAAGAATGGAACCTGTTATCACATATATAGTAGTCGGGCTACCATACATTATTTTTCTGATTCCAGTACACTATTCAACCAGTTCCCTTACATTGAGGATGAGCATCTATATTGGATCACTATCAGATTTTGGACAGCAGTATTCCCCATGCCATGACTGAGTCTCAGGACACTCAGAGAGATGACCGATGTAGCCATTATACCATTTGTACAGAGTAGTCAGTAGTGCCCAGAGTTGCAGTAGCAGTTTCAGAGGACAGATGATGGTTCAGATGATGAGCATTCAGGTATATGACTCACAGGTATATCATTGTGTTATGGTTATATTGCTTTTATACTTATTCTTATAGCATGTCTTAGCACCTAGTATCATGATCTGGCGATCATATAGATATGTGGACCTGGTCGATCTTATTATATATACTATATTGTCCCTGCTCAGACTTAGAAGTTCACTATTCATAGTCATTGGTTTTACCCTCCTTAGGGAGAATAGAGGTGATCATTCCACCATACCTTGGCTTGCTAGTGTTGGCTCCATTATTCATTGTATTCACCCATCCATTACCTACCTTTTAGTTTATCACCCTGACTTACTACTTGACTAGTGGCATGGAGGACTTTTCCCCACTGTAGCCTTTGTATTGGATGAGCTTCCCTGTTTATTGTGTCTCGGCTCTGAGTTGGTGACAAAACTTACCTATGGTGAGTTGGAGTTCCTTGTGAATTCCCCCTAGTCACTAAAGATGTGTTGGCTAAACCTGAAACTTTTAGTGCTGCCATGAATACAAAATCTGGAAAAATGAAATGCTATATCTTGTATAAAAAGCCCATTCATGCAATGTGTTTTTTTAACACACATGAATGAAAGGCATGCCAAATGAAAATGGCCATGAAAATTAAATGTTATAATCTTTTGGAAATGTAAATACCTAGGTAAACAAGCTGTATGTGACACACCTAGAAGTGCTCAAGTAAACAAGTGCCTTAAAAACACACCTGCAGCAAAAAGCCTAAATAAATGTAAATCTATGCAATGTGTTTATAAACACACATAGATCAAGGCTATGGAAACGTCAGGCCCAAAAAGCAATGGAACTTAAATGCTATATCTAAATTATTGCTGGCCTCATTTGTATTATGGATTGTGCGCATCTGTTAAAGGTGAATAAACCCTCTTTGAGCAACTCATCCATTTGTGAGACACCGCCATTCCCTGTGTTGTTGCTCATTCAGTATATCCTATGGTGTGTATTCCCTTTCCATTTGCCAAAGTGTTACAAAGTTAAGTCAGTCAAGTCATCCCTTAGCCTAGCCAGTTATTTTAGCCTTCACCCTTCACTAGCAAATTGATCACAGCTATGAAGTGAGTATGATCTTGAAAGTCTAGTCTGAGTAATAATAATAATTAATAACATTATATATTTGGATTTAGATCGCCAGTAATGATTACTTTGTGTTATAATTGTTATTTGAATAAGTTGTAGAGCATGCTTTAACCTATGACACTTTGCAACAGCTTATGATGGTGGTCTGAGTTATATTTGGTCATGTTGACTTGGTCAAACCTAGTTTGACCAAGGTCAACTATAGGACATGAGATGGTTGGACCTTGTGATGATATGGATAGATGATAAATGGTCTATGTACATGCACATGATGATTCTATGCAGCAGATACAGGGTTATGATGATGATTTATGGTTTACAACATTATTTGATCATTTACAGATTATTATTATTTCACCTGTTCCGGTATATTGGATATATTTTATGATCATGCAGAGACTCATATGGTGTATGAGTACACATCTTGGATGGATTTGGACCTTCTGGGTCCAATAAGACAGTCTGTTTTCAGTTCCGGGCACTTACAGTGATGATTGAGCCTCCGTAGGCTATCCCAGTGCAGTTTTGGTCTGTCGGAGACCCTATCAAAGCAGAGAGGATTTTTATTTGGTTGACCTAGGGCGTTGTGCTTGGAGGGGGTGGTCCAGCCACTTATTTTTACCATATTACCCCCCTCCCGGACACACTGGTGCCCTCACCTTGCCAGCACAGGCACTCCAGGAGGCAGTTTGGGGTAGTTTCACGCTTCCCGAGGCATTTCAGGATTGGTAGAAATGGCTATTGAGGAATTCGATTTGGGCTACTAAGGCACTGTCTTAGCATGGGATCATCAGTGATGATGGATTGATGTCTTCCACACCTCCTCCAGTAGTTTCAGCTTCATCGAGACCCGCATCCATCACTTATGGCACTTTCTGATGATTTATGAGGTCTTTTGAGGCCTACGATTTGTCCATAGAGGCACGATTTGGTATATTGATGACTATTTTATTATTATTGTGCTATGGGGATTGACCAAGGGCGGCTAAAATTAGCCCTTGGACCCACCATAAGCTTCTTATTATATTTTGTCATCATGATATGGTGGGATTCCCCTCTCCTAGGGCGATTTTGTCCACTTATATTATATTTTATTAGTGATCCATGTATTTTATTGTTGAGCTCATCTCAACCACTGATTAGACATTTGTATCTTTTAATCTTAGCCACTCATTCAAAAAGTGGTTAGGATTTTGATGCCTCTCCTTCCTATTTAAAGGAGAGAGCTTCTCATTGCAAGGGGACTGGTGGCTGTGGATTATTGGAATAGAAAATTATTATTGCATCTATCTCCAGTGTTGTGGTGAATGTTTTTGGTGTTCGTTCGTTGGTTCTTCCTTTGCACTGAGTTATTGGAGATCTTGTTTGCCATATCTTTTGTACCACATTTTTGCATCTACAGGTGGAGGCCGATTTGCTTTGAGGAGGAAGTATTGGTAGGGGAAGACTCTCCCTACTTTTTCTTTGGATCTCTTCGTTGGTAATAGGGAGTATTACTGTCCCAGGACCTTCTATTCTATGTTATCATTGCATTTTACTTGTATTTCCTCCATACTTGACCTCTCTGATTGAAATCAATTTTCCTTGGATTGACAGGTAGAGGAGGGTGCACTTGTGGGCTAGGGCATCAATTTGGCAAGCAAAATCAACAATCTCTCATTTGATCTCTGCGGGAATCTTCCTCAACATCAAAGCATCTCTCTTCATCACTCAGGTATGATCTCAAGGTAAGTTCTATCTCCATGATCTATCCACTTGTCTAAAACATTTTAAACCCTAATTAATCAAAACCCCCATTTTTACATTTTTTCAGATCTAGTGGGTTGTTGGGTGTAATATTGAAAACCCAACTGTATAGTATCCACGGCATCCCGGATCTATAGTTTGGTGAGGATTGGCCTCTATTTAACCCCATTCCCAGGCCAACTAAGCCTCTCCAAGTGAGGTCGCACTCCTTGGGGAAGGTGAGTTACCCTACATCCAGTTGATGGGTAGTTGAGATCCCACTTGATTCATGATCTACACATCCAATAACCTACCCCCAAATTGTCACTTTTCTGATTTCTACCTTGTGGGCCCTATTCCACATTTTAAGGGATTTAATCCCATTTTTGGACCACTTGGTATCTTAAAACTCAGATCTAGTAAATATTTAGCCATCGGATTGCCGTGAAATTGTAGATCCATACTTTTACTTGATCAACCTACTTGGATCTAAATTTTGGATGCCATTGGACTTGTCTTGATCCATTTATCCCCATTTTTACCCTCCTTGGGCAAAGTCACACCACCTTGGAGATTGGAGTTGGTCCACTTCTAGGACGTGGGTACTTGAGATTTTAGTGGATTTGGAAAGGGCATAATTCAAAACCTAGGTCTAGTTGGTCACTTCATCACATCTTTCCTTGGGGATAGCATTCCTTGTTTTAAGGGATTGTGGTCCACTTAGGTCAAACCTTGAATCTCTAGATCTAGACCTATTCATCCATCAAGACTTTAATTGCCCACTTGTCTCATGCAATAGGAGTCATCAACCACAAGTTAACTTTACTTTGACTCCATTATCCCAATTCTTAAGGCACTGGTCTCTCTCCAAGTCAATTCGACTTTCCTAGATTGTTGGATTAACTTGTGGTTTGACCCTTGTGTGATGAACTAAACCTTTTGATGTCATCATACTTCATGATCAAGCTTATCACTTGTAATAGTTAGCCCCAATTCAACCCCTAAACTACCCTGCATTGGACACGGTTCCCAAGGCAATGGATTTTCTCACATTGACTGGTACTATAATCCCGGATCTTATCTTTAAATATTATAAGTCACTCTCACATCAACAATGAACCAAAGCCATACTCATTGAACCTCTCACTTGTCTTGTGACTTCATCCTAAGGTCTAGGATAAACCATACATCTTACTTCACTTAGAATTAACTTGATTTGGTGTCTTGGTTTTGACCTCTCCTGTTGGGAGTAGATCGGGTCTCCCCCTTTGTTGTCTGGGCTAGATAACATAAAGCGAAGGTTGCCTCGACTGGCGTGACAACCATATATTGGAGGCCGAGGTGATCATGGTTGCACCTTTTGAGTTGCCCTTCCCTATTGCCATCCATAAATGGATACATCCATAGGGGTAACTACAGTTTAGGTGATAACAAAACCCTTTCATTTCCTAGTGGTCCAGTATTTAATAGAGCCTAATAGCCATCTAGGGTTAGGGATGGAGTTTTTGCATGCCTTAACTACTTTTTAGGGAGGTGTTAAACCCTCTAAAATCTTCTTGAAAGTCCACACATATCTAGCTCCATATGTGTGACTAATGTGAGATGACATGGCATCCACCCAGTATCATGGTGGTCAATAGGATAGGTGTACTTGCAAGAGGCATAACTTCTGCATATAAACTCTGATTGAGGTGATCTTCAAATCATTGGAAGCTCTCAATGTGTAGAATGAGGCTGGGTACTTTGTTTTTAAAGTTTTAACCCTCAAACAGGCTCTGGAAGTTTTTGGACCCCAAATCACCAAAACAAAACCTGCCCCTAAAATGGGACATGTTGATGCACAATTTAGCAACTTAAATAGCACAAGGAAAACTAGCTACTAAACTTGCACAACCTCAGGATTTTCCTCCAACGTGTCACTACCAAGAAAAATCCTCTCTTTAGGTCTCCTAAATCTCCTAAGGGAAATCTAAACTAACCACGAGAGGTGTCCCCAACTAAACTTTTCAGGGTACGAACTAGAGTTTTCCACATGCAATGCCAAATGAAAACACCACAACGTGGGATAGCTTTCTCAAGTACTAGTCAAACTGATTTATGAGGCAACTAAGGATACTTGGGAAAATGTTATGAATAAAATTCAAGTTCCTTAATTAGGCTAGGATAAAGATGGTATGATGTCCTAGCAAAGATTCAATGATAAGTTTATGGGGATAAAGATTCAATGAGCTTTAATCATTTGACACAAACATAAACCATCAGATTTGCATAACATATGAAAGAAATTTAATTCAAGTTTAAATACAACACATGTTATGAAATGAAAAGCACCAACATAATCAAAAAGTACAACTTAGAGTTGAGATCTATATGTGAAGCATAATATGTTGATAGCCAAGATTAACACAAGAAGTTTTTCTTGTGAGTATCCAACCACTTAAGGAAAATGAGAGTTATTCAAAATCTCTCTCTTGCAAAGGGGCAAGTGTTGGCCTTGAGCAAAGAAGCTCTTTGCTAAAGGTCAAAACTAAGATCCTCTTTGTCTTGAGTTGGATATAATTTAAATGCTTAAGCGTTGAAGTGTTTAGTTAATTCATAATTTTAAAAATAAAAAAAAAATCTGAATAGGAATCGACCGATTCAACAAGCAAACCCCTAACCTATGTGAATCGGCCTTCAAATTGGTTCAATTGACCGGTTTGGTACCGAACCAACCAAATCAGCCGATCCAGGTAAAAAATCAGCCAATTTTTTCCTCGTCGTCATGTGGGGACCATGGACATGAAAATATTCACTAGCTATGTTTTTTTCCTAATCTAACCTAAACCTAGGGCCTAAATCTATTTAATGACCCCCCCCCCCTCTATTTCCCTACACCTATCTCATATTCTCATATTGGAGCAGCCAACAATTAGCAAATAGTGTGAGTGAAGGACGGTCATGGGGACAGTCAACTGTCAAGTGTCCCACTGTCCATTTGTCATGTGTCAACAAGCTTGAGCCTTGGAGCCTTGGAGTTGGAGTCTGGACTGTTGGAGAGTGAATACCAATGGAGTTGGAGCCTTGGAGACTTGGAGTAACAGTGAACACTGTAGTCTGTAACAGCTTGGAACATGGTGCTTGCCTGCTTGGTGTCTAGACTGTTGGAGGCTGCTTAGAGGAGGTATACAGTTAAAATTTAAAAGTCTAAACATGCTTGATGCTGCCAGCTTGCCATAGTATTTTTTTTCTCATTATATTTGCTTGTTTTTTATTATTTGCATGTTCAGATTTTTGTTTTTTTCTTTGCATGTTCAACAGTCAACTTCAGATCTGTATTCTATAGACTACAATGGCCCCAAAAGCAAAAGATCCTGCATGATCCATGCAAATGTTGTTGAGGGGGAGATGTATTGCAAGAAACAGATTAAGGGGGGGGCATTTTTAGGCTTAAAACAGCACTTGGCTACTATTAGAGGCCAAGTTAAGGCATGTGAAGCTCTATTAGATTTGATTGAGCAGATTAGGGCTGATTTCAAGAGCAGTTTGAGAAGTTTGAAGAGGATAAGGCTAAGCAAAAAGAGAGAGAGGAAGAAATAGGGAAGAAGAGGAAGCTTGCTAAAATGATAGGTGAGATCTACGCTCCTAATTTTTCATATGAAGGCTCTTCATCTATCCCTTCTACCACTCTTAGGGATCATTTTCAGTATGTTCCTCCCTCTGGGTCTAAACAAAATAAGGGCAAAAAGAAGAATAACATTCAAAGCTATTTCACACCTCCCACCACCTCTACCAGTGCCAATGCTTCTCACTTCGCCCCAACACAAGTTCAACCCACCTTAGAAGCCCACTAGAAGAAGCAATACAAAGAAGTTGCCTATGAGTACACAACTAGATGGTGTTATGATGCAGATCTCCCCTTCAACGCTGCCCGCTCTTATTTCCAACCTATGTGGGATGATGTTATAGCTGTTGGTAAGGGCTTCAAAGGCCCTAGCATGCATGACTTGATAGGATCTCTTTTACAAAAATAGATTGTGTCCATAGAGGAATACCTGAAGGAATTCAAAGAGTCATGGGTCAGAACAAGATACACTCTCATGTCAGATCGATGGACCGATGGAAAGAACCGTACCATCATAAACTTCCTTGTCTCTTTCCCACAAGGAACCATGTTTTTGAGATCATGTGATGCATCTGATGAGGTGAAAGATGCAAATTTGTTATTTCATTCTTTGGATGTGGTTGTTGAGCAGGTGGGGGCAACTAATGTTGTGCAGGTCATCATAGATAATACCTCTAACTATGTTCTTGTTGGTAAGATGTTAAGAGGAAAAATATAAAACCATATTCTAGACCCCATGTGTGACACATTGCATAGACCTCATGCTTGAGGATCAAAGGACATATGCAAACAAGATTGGATCAAGAACACTATAGAGCATGCCAAAAGCATCACCAAGTACATCAACAACCACAATTGGGTATTGAGCTTGATGAGGAGACACACGGGCAGGAAACTTGTTAGGCCTGCAATTACTAGATTTGCAACTCACTTCCTCACGTTGCAATCTCTCCTTTCCCAGACATAGAACTTGGAGCAAATGTTTTCAAGTGATGAATGGAATTCATCTCAATGGGCCCGCAACCAAGATGGAAAAGACACCAAGAAGAGAATTAAAAGCTCTTCATTTTCAAAAAAAACAGTAGAGGTTGTGAGAATTACTGAGCCACTTATTAAGGTGTTGTGGTTGGTGGATAGGGAAAAATTGGCCATGGGCTGCATTTATCAACCTATGGATCAGGAGAAGGAGCCAATAAGGGCAGCATACAAGGATAAAGTGGCTAAGTATGGACCTATCTGGGATATCATTGATAACAGATGGAACAATCAACTCCATCGCCCTATACGTGCAGCTGGCTATTTCTTGGACCCAAAGTATCATTATGGAGCCCAGTTTGGTAAAGATCATACCAAGGAGGTGAAAGATGGATTGTATGAGTGCCTTAAGCGCATGGTCCGAAATGAGATGGAGCAGTTGGAGATACACCAGCAGATCAGCTCTTTCACCGGAGCCACAGGTACCTTAGGGGAAAATGTGGCTAAGATTGCAAGAGATGTGGACCAACCAGGTAAACAATTCCATTTTTTATTAAATTATGTTGTTTAAACTGTAAATACCTCAATTTTTAGCCAAATTAACAATCTAATTTGTTGAATTAACTTCGTTTTGACTCTTTGCATTTGCAACACATTGGTGGGAGTCATTTGGTAGCCAATGTCCTCAATTGCAAAAGTTTGCAATTCGAGTCCTCAATCAAACCTGCAATTCTTCCAAATGTGAGCGCAATTGGTTTGTCTTTGAGTGGATTCACAGAAAGAAGAGAAATTGTTTAGAGCAGAAACAGTTAAATGATCTAGTCTTCATGCAGTACAACCTCTGACTTAGGCACAACTAATTGATGAACAAAAGACTTGATACAAATCCCATTGTGTTGGATGATATTGATCCAACCTTAGATTGGGTAGTGGAGACTCAAGTGCCTAAGTTTGATGCTGATTTGGATATGAATATTGAGATGGAGGACTTGATGGAGGTTCAATTGGATGCAGATCCACTATTACCATCAATTCATGCAGGTGTAGATCCAGAGATTCTAGGCATGGCAGGCACTAGTCAATCTCGTGCTTCTAGGTAACGTAGACGTTCATCTAGAACTATTACTGCAGTTGCAGATGACCTTGAGCCTGAGGAGTCTGAGCCTGAGCCAGATGATGATGCCATCGCAAGTCCTTCTAGTTCTAGCAATGGTGATGAGTTTGATCATTGATGATGTCTGACAGTTGACTATGTAGTATGTAGTATGTTACTGACCATTGATGTATGATGTATGATCATGATGTAGTGGCATCATGATTCATAGCATGTTGTTTTTTGGACTCTACAGGCCATATAGCCTCTAGGCCTCATAGATTATGTATTTTGTTTCGGCCCCAGCCTCCTAGATATGTATTGCATAGTACACTTTGTGCCATTTTGATATATTCAATCTCATTACTTATATGGTATATACATGAGCAGGCTTTGGATATTTTGTCTAATGCTTTGGAATCATGGATTGGAATCTTGAAAATATTGTTTTTCTTTATAATTTAAATATTTTATGTATTTTTGAGTAAATTGAGTCATTAAATTCAAATCGGCTGAGTCATGACTGATTCTAATTCCAAGTCTGAGTTTGACCCTCGACCAATTCTGAGTCCGAATCCAATTTTTAAAACTATGGGTTAATTACCAGCAATAGTAAGCATGTAAAACTAATAAGATTAAGCAGCAAATGTTGTAATAAACAACCCTAAATCAGAAATAAACAATGCTAATATCATTTGAATGGCATTCAACACTTAATATGCTTGTTGGAAATAAAATACAATAGTGAATAAATCAAAACGGAAGCTGAAAATGACTTTAAACAATGAACTAAAGTCATTCAAAACTTCACAAGTTTGTTGGAAATGAGCATTACAGCAGTAAATAAAATAACAAGAAGCTAAAAATGACATTAAACAATGAATTACAGTCTTACAATACTTTATAAACTTGATGAAAATTTACAGCAGTAAATAGATTAAAACATCAAACTAATTATGGCTTCAAATAGTGAACTAAAGCCATATAACATTTCATAAACTTGCTAGAAATTGCAATGCAGTAACAAATAGCTGCTAAACTGTGCATAAACAGGCCCTACAGCCAATAGCTCCAATTTTTCCACCTAGAAAGTATGAAATAGATGACAAATTCTATAATGATCCATTGCAAATCATATATCCCCGTTTAGGGAGGCTTTTGGTCCCCATGAGATTTTACTAAAGAGGTGAAGAAATTTTTCCTCTAACTTGTCCTTGGAGTACCATTTGGCTTTGCCTAGAAGCTGTCCTTTCAACCCCACTTGACAAAATTTATAATACACCCATCTGGTTGTTTTAGATTTCTTCTACAAAACTATTTCTTCTACTAACTCTGCCTAAGCTTCTAGTGCTAGGTCCTCTATGGTAGGTAAGAATTGCTCATCAGTTTCCTCGTCCAACATGGAAGGCTCATAGAGTTTTAGATTTTCCACATTAACTACTGAGTAAATGTGCATATATGGAGGTAGACTGAGTCAATAGGCATTATCACCTACCTTCTCCAACATTTTAACACTACCTTGCAAGGGTACGCATCCCTAGAGCTAGGGCTCACATCCCCGACCTAGAGACATGTACCCGAGTCCCTAGAACGAGGTTGGGTACGTCCCACAAGTCCCCTGAAGAACCTAGGACGTGGCCCTGAATGGAGATGTTATACACTAAAAAATGGTGACATGGCGCCTATTACCCTCCAGATACTATACAGTGTACCATATTAGATATGCAAGAGAGGAGGGGTCTTTTTTCGATGTAAAGGCCAAGATGGGGCTTGTTTTATGTAAAAGTGTTGGTTTAGAGGAGCTCAAGACCCATGGTATGGCCATGGCAGGTCCTCTTGGTTTCATTTCAAAGAGTATTAGCTTAGTGGATTTGCTAACTGCCCCTTGATGTGTTGCAGGTCCCCCATCATGTTGGGCATTTATGCCCTGCGTTGGTATTTGAAGCTTCTTGGGATGACTCCAATAGGACACATGGCTTAGGGGCTTCCAACCACACTTCTTTTTATGCTTTGTAGAGGTGATCACGCATGTAAGAGTTGTCGTACCCATCTTAGAACACCCATTTGCGCCCACTTGGACCTATTTTTCTCATGTATTCACCCTCCTCTTGGCTCAAGCATGCCAAATTGATGATGATGTCATCCTTTTGAAGAGGTCGTACCACCTGAAGGAGGAGGGCGTTGAGGGAAAAAGCACATCGTTGGGGTTAGATGGGGCATGACACCCTCCTCCCTTGCTCATTGTTTCATCTAGTTACAACAGCTCATCATTTTTATTATTATTTTATGTTTTATGAGGTTTAGACTCCGATTTGTGGGTGACAAACCCTGAAAAAGTCATTTTAAGTCATTTTAAGTAGGTCAAACTAAAAGGAGGTTAAGTTAGCCTAAAAAATCCTATAAATAAGGCTAGTCTCCTCATTTGTAACTCAAGATCATGGGATCAAATAAAATCATTTCACTTTTTCTTCTTGTCTACCTTGGCTAAGTGGTGCGCACCTCTCTTCTTGGATCCTGAAGCTTCAATGTGGTGATTTTTTGGTGGTTGAAGGTTTTACTTAATCTTGCAAGGCTTGTCTAAGGGAAAGAATTCTTGAGAGAGTCTGGTTCTCTTGTCTTGCACTATCGGAGACATCCAAGGTAAGAAATAATTAGGGTATTTTATGCATGATAACATTGTCTTGTAAGTGAGACATCCCTTCTTGGAAGGTCTCTCTTGTTGGGCCTTTGGCATCTCTTTTTGCCCTAATTAGGTCAAGACCAACACAACCTAGGGTTTATTGGTTTTTCCCTAATTCATCAAAATTGGATTGTCAATTCTTGAGAGGAATGCTAACCATAATTCCTCAGTGGCCTTGAAGGGAGGAGACTTAGGTCTTATTCTTATGTTAATCAATCAGCCTCCTGTGGTCCAAAGGAGCAAGGCCTAAAGAGGAAGGGGGTTACATTGAGGTGATATTGGATGTACCTCCTTGAAGAGTTATCAATCATAGTACTAGGTCAACTGGGTCCACCTATCTCATTTGGGTCTGTTGTCCGTCGAGATGCACACCAACAGCAAAAATCTTTCGAAAGTTGTTTCCTCACTGAAAGTGGGAAAGGTGTGGCCTTGGGGCAAGCAAAGAGCCAGGTGCTCACCTGATCCTAGCTCCTCGGTTTAGGCTAACTCCTAACAAAGCCAAGGGGGGTAGTCCCTAACAAAGAGTTGTCTAAGGATTTTGGTTTTAAATGTTTTTGGATGTATGGTGTGAATGAGTGTTGTTTAGGAGATTTTATGAGATACACAATAACAAATTTAAGCAATCCAAGTTGCTGTTGCAAAAGGCAAGACAAGATACACAATATATAAGATGACTGAATTCAAAGCATCCACAAGAAATAAATCACTTAGATAAATAAAGGACAAATGGTCCAGATTAGGTGATGCAGAGTGAGTTTCAAGACCAGTGCCAAAATGGAGTCAAAACTGTGTTGGGGATGCTGAAATACAACTCTCAAAGATATGTTTGTGAGATCATTTTGCAATGCTCTTGGTAAATTTTATTGTATATTTTAGAATGATCTTGATTATTAAAGGTGAGGGGAATTTCCAAGCGATACGCAAAGGTACTGGAAATCTGTCCGGGAATACTCTAAGTGGCTCCGTTCGAGGACATATTGGACCACCCAAGTTTCCAGCGAGGCGTTCAATAACTAACCAGCCACTGAAAACGAGGCATAGCTACCCAACGCTCCCACTAGGAATTTTCCCACTTTTGAGTATTTTGACGATCAACGCCGGATTCGTTGGTTATGGGGTGGTGAATTTTATTATGGTTTAAAATTGGATTAAATGTGAATAATTAGATAGCCAATATCGTTTCTATGTAACCCAACTTCTCAGGGAAAGGCAGAGCATACGCGGTATGGAAAATAGCAAATTCCATTTTTAGGGGAGATGGTGAGTTGTGAATATTTTATTAGAGCACAAAAACAAAGCTCTCCGACAGAGTGCTCTTGATCCACCTTATGGTGAGATTCAAAGGACTTAGCTAATCTAATATGAAAATGCAAGATGCAACAATGCTCTCCGATAAAGAGTGCTCTTGACTTGTCTTATGACAAGTTCAAGAGACTTTGTGTTCTTTTTATGATTAGACAATAACAAACAAGATACACAACAAGTGAATCAAATAAAATGATAGAAGATCTAATCTAGCAATTAGTGTCTAGAATGCAAGATCTAATCTAGCAATTAGTGTTCTACTTGTAAAAAATGAAATCTAATCTAAGAATGAAATAAACAAAGAACCAAGACACTACAAACTTCCCCAAATGGGGAAGTTGCGGGTGGGAGCCTTAAATCCCACTTGCTCTTTTTATTATGAGATTACAACTTTTTGGGTATTTTAACCCTTGAAGAGAAAAGAAATGAAATAAATGAAGCTTCTTAAGAGATTTTACAAAAGGAGATTGGTTCTTTGGATCCTCTTGGTTTTAACTTCTTCTTGGTTTTTGCTTCTTCTTGGTTTGTGTCTTCAAGTCTTTGGACTTGTTTGTTTGATCTCCTCTTCAAGTACCTACAACAAACACACTCTTCAAGTACCCATTATTCGTTAATTAAATCACAACTTGAAAATTAATCTAAGATCTAGATGAAATGCAAACTATTTAAATATGAAAATCAAACCTTGAAAAATGAACTAGGATCAATAATCAAACTATAATGCAAACTTTTGAATGAACTAAGCTAAGATCTAAAGTCTAGATGCAAGTTTTGATTTATGAAACATAAACTAGATGCAAGATCCTTAACTTAGAAAATGAACTAAATGCAAACTAGATATGCAAACTAAGACCTTATGATAAATGAACTATATGCAAACTTCAACTCAAACTAGATGCAACTAACAATAAAACAAACTAAGGTGCAATCTTTAACTTAGAAATAAAATTAAAAGAAAAAGAAATTTGAACCTAGCAAAGCAAGATGAAGAAGCAAACAAAGAACAAAAAGACAAAGAAGAAGAGAAAGGGAAGAAGAAGGGCAAACGGATGAAGGAGAAGAGGGCAGCAAACAATGGTGGAAGTGGGCAGCGAAAGAGAGGAGGATAGGGCTGGAAAATAAGTAAAAATCAGAGGTAGAAAGGCCCAAAACAGTGAGGAATGAGAGAACTAAAAGAGAGCAAGAAGAGAGCAGAAAAATAGAGGAAAGAGGGCAGCGAAGAGAGAAGCAAGGGGCTGCAAACAGAGAGAGAAAGAGAGGAGCAGCGAATGCAAAGCAAGGAGATGGGATCTAGGAAGAAGAAGGCAAGAGCGAAAGGGAGGAGAGGAAAATGAGGAAGTCGAAAGGAAGAGGAGAATAAGATCAAGGAGAAAGAAGAAGAGCTTGAAGAAGTAAGAGGAAAAGCTTGAGAAGAGAGATCGATACAAGGAGAGGATCAAAAGAGCAAACAAGTGTGCTAGAAGAAGAAAGCACTTAGTGATCAAGTAACCGAGAGAAGTTGATTTTGAAATGATATTTTGTTGATGAGATATTTGAAGAAGAGCTCTTCTTGGCCTTCTTTTGATGAAAATTTTAAGACTTGTAGATCCTGCAATCACAAAGTGTTAAATCAAAACTTGAAGATGAAGCATGGGCTAGATGCAACTGAGCTCATACCCTTCTTCACTTTTAGCAACACCTAATCACAACACATGCAACTCAACCAACAAGTGAGATCAATAATACTAGTATGCTAGAGAAATCAAGACTAGATCAACAATGGTATAACTGACTCCTTCATGTCCATTTAGATCTTGATAAACTTTGCATAAATAACCAACTTGAGACTACAAATGGCTATTCTATTGTGCTAACAATAGCCTTCCTAAGCTAGCAATTGATCAAACACTTTGCAAATTGAGAGATGGGTTTAGAAAAGATTTCACCTCAACAAGAGATGAAATCACCACAAAGAATGAGAGCTCATGGACCTCCAAAGTCGAATTCTTTATTCCAATATGAAGCAAAAGCTTGCTACAAAAATGTGCAAAGCAATCTTACATCAAAACATCCATCATAGGAGAGCCAAAGGGCATCTCATTTATACCAAAACTAAGGGCTAAAACCCTAACTCGAACTTGGCATGCAATAGAGGTCGAATTCCAATCATCTACAAGCTTGGAGTGTTGATCTCATAAGTTAGCACCGAGTTTGGTAGTTGTGAGTGGGGAGGTGGCCTCCACCTAGGCAAGGCACCCCCCACTCCTTGTTCATATCACCAACCCAATGCCCATTCTCCACATCATGAAGTCATGAGGCATGCAAGAGGGCGAGTTCCAATCTAAGAGAAGCTTGGAGTAGGAAACTCGAGTTTGTGGTTGTTGAAACTTGTGATGTGGCCTCCACAAAAGGAGAGTGCCCACCATTCCATAAATGCTCAACCACCAAACCATTAATCACTTGCCACATCACCCAATTCGTGAGCCATGGAGAGGAGGGCGAATTTCCTTGATTGATTTGACTTGTAGTGACTGGATACTTAACTGAAACTGATCTGAGATTATTGGAATCTTCTTTAATGTTGATTGCCATGTCATTTAGCCTGTTTATTTAATCCATTTGGAATATTTTGGAGAGATTTGGATTATCTCCAAATTAATATTTTTTTATTATTTTAATTAATATTTCTCTTTTATTGATTTTTTGAGAAAACATTAATTATGAGGTTGAATGACTGTCTGAAACTTAGGATAAGTGGGTTTGGGGTTTAACTGGGATTTTTGGCTTAGGAATTTAGCCTCCAATCTTTTAAATCCACCCCCAAACCACTTAATTATTACATTTGGAAATTTTTCAATTAAATAATTGAAAATTTTAATAACAAAATAATATAAAAAAAAATTATCCAACGCGTCCGGTAAAAAAATTTCGGACAACGTTTTAACACAACAAGGGACCTAGGAAATGACCATCTAACACACAAATAGTGTCTAGTAAGTTCATATACATCAGTTGGACTCTAATAACCCCCCAAGGCCCAAACTTTCAAAATCGGGCATTCCAGCTTTGGAGGAAGCGGGAGAAAAACTCATCGATTATTGCTCGGCTAAAGGCAAAGCATAATCGACAAGTGAAAAAACTCCCTGGAATACCTTAGTTGATAGTCAAGTCTTGGGAAACCGAGCCACCCAAACGCTTACTAGCACACTTATTACAAAGACCCCATGGGGCATGGTCATTTCAACAGAAAAACAAAACTGGCTAATCACCACAAACTGAACCCCTGATACTCTGGAAGTGAACATTGATCATGTTCAAACACTGGCAGCTCAATGGAGGTTCAACTATTGTACAAAATAGTTGGCAACAGGGTCCACATATTGCATTTGGGTCCACTTACTTATCTTCAATCATGGAAGAGTGTTAGTTTTTTAAGTAACATTCTTTGGCACCATTGCCAAGGATGTTAGTTTTTTAAGTAACATTCTTTGGCACCGTTTCTAGGGAGTTCTTAAAGACACGTAGTTGGGTGGTCGAAGCCCTATCTCTCTGGCACAAATCGCAGTTTTGGTAAGAAAATTGAGGTAAGTTTTTGCTTTGTACTTTGATAAGATTATTGTTGAGTACTAACTTGGTAGGTCTTATCTAGCGACTCCAACAACAACAAAAAACAAATCAACGAAGTACAATTCAAGAACAAGGCCCTCAACAAGTGATGACAACTGTTGGTTGTAAAGGGTGAACACATCCATCGATTAAGAAGAAAGTTCATCTTGGCGACTCCTCTAAAGAAGTTTGTATGATATGGCAAACATTTGTGCTAATGAGTTAGATTGGACTCTTGAACTTGATGCCCCCTTTGGGTTTTTCAAATATCTAGGCTCCCCCTCATGAAATGTCGGATGTAGAAATCTTAGATACTCCAAATTTTTATGGCAGTGGAGATTCAAGTTCAGCTTATCTTGTGACCTTTTTCAAATTTACAGAAAGGAATGGCATCCTTCATGAAAATTTATCTCTCATCCGACTTCAAGGACTATGCCGAGCATAGTTGAAAAAATCGCTGAAAATCGGTGTTGTCACAAATAATCGGGCAATTTTTTGGGTCGTCAATGTTTTGCCGCGAAGAAAATCGTAATTTTTACTAAACCTTGGACAGTGCGGTCATTAAGAAACAACGAGGATTTTTGGGAAAACATCGCGCCATGACAAGAAACATCGTTGCTCTGGTTGGGCCGCGGCCTTAAAGGTGGTTTTTTGGTGTTTTCTCCCTCATTTTTACTTGGGCATTTTGGAGAAGGAAGAGAGAGGGTTTGAGAACATCATCAATCATTGTGGAGGCAGCTAGAGAGGCATCATCATCACCATCAAATCTTTTTTAGAGGAGCAAGAATTCAACCTCATCTCCAACTGGTGTTGAAATTTCAAATTTTCCAATCTTAGGTAAGTATTCAAATTCCACCATGTTACTACTAATTTTTCCATGGATGTATGCAAGTTTGCTTGCCTCTTAATTTTCCGTAGATTTTGCCTCTTAGTTTTGTCATTTTGCAATGATTTTCAACCCCATGAAACAATGTGAGGGGTTTTTTTTATGGGAGAAAATACCCGATATCTGAAAGCCCTCTTATTGTTATTTTCCATCCCTAATAATCTAATCTAGAGGTCTGATTTTTTAAACCATCCTGCTGTTAGCTTTTTCCTATTGGTGTTTAATGTCATTTTTTTGTTTTTTGGTGCCTCGGGTTTGATTTTGAGGCTATCCATTTCCATTGCAAATATGCCAAAGGCATTGGAACCATTTTGGTAATATGTTGACCCTAAAGATAGAACAAATCGGTAACGATTGAATTGCAAATTGTGTGGGCAACATATGACAGGAGGCATTAGTAGGTTGAAGTACCATTTGGCAAAACTCCTTGGCCATGATGTGGAGCTTTGTAGTGCGGTTACCCACAAGATTATGAGAATTGCCCATAATGCAATTCACTTAAAGGAAATAGAAAAAAGGAAGAGTCAGTCGCAAACAGAGCCAAACTTGCAGCTGGTGGAGTGGCTAGAACTTCAGGGATATATGGTCATGGAACCTACTGAGGGTAGTGGGAGGGGCTCCATGGCCATGGATTCACCTACCATGAGGGCCGCCTCATCTTTCTTTGTTCCAGGGACCGGAAGTGGTGCACAACCTTCCATCAGGTTGATGATTAAAAAAAGGAGAAGGAAGAAACAGATAGGCTTATGGGGAGGATGCTTTTCTAGAGTGACTTGCCTCTTAGCCTTACAAAATGCAATCCTTTTTCTCAGTTGATGTGCGATGCCATTGCTATTGTTGGCCCAGGGTACAAGTTCCCTACATATGAGGATATTCGGGGGGCAATTCTTCAAGTAGAGAAGAAGGACATCAACATTAGATTGGAGGAGTTCAAACAGTCATGGGAGACCTCCGGATGCATAGTGAAGTTCAAAGGTTGGACAAATGGGAAGGGTAGGACCCTTCTCAATTTTTTAGTACATTTCCTTAAAGGTACCATGTTTATCAAATCCGTTGATGCATCGGCACAGGTAAAAGAAGCAGCACTGTTATGTGAGTTGATGGATGGGTTCCTCAAGGAGATTGGTTTGCACAATATGGTGCAAATCATAACAAATAATGCAATTAATTATGTGGTTGCTAGTAGATTGCCTATGGAGAAGCACCCATCATTGTTTTGGACTCCATGCGCTGCACATTGTATTGATTTGATGTTGGAGGATGTGGGGAAAATTCCCTTCATCAAGGAGGTCATTGATCAAGCTAGGAGCATCGCCAAATTCATATATAACCATGTTTTTTTTCTTAGCCTCATGAGGAGATGCACAAGAAACAAGGAGTTGATGTGTCTTGGAATCACACGGTTTGCCACCAACTTCATTTCTCTTCAGTCTTTGCTTCGATGTTAGTTTGAGTTGAAGCAAATGTTTGTTTGTGATGAGTGGCGTGGTTGCACATATAGAAGGAGAGAGGATGGGAGAGCCATCGCTAGATTGGTGTACACTGAGTCATTTTGGGCAAGAGTGGAAGGAGTGTGCTTAATCAGTGAACTTTTGGTAAAGGTTCTGAGATTAGTTGACAGTGATAAGCCCGCTATGGGCTATTTGTATGAGGCCACGAATAGGGCCAAAGAGACTATTCGGTCTTACTATGTAGGGAAGGGTACTCCTGGATACAATAGACACATGATGCTATGGGATTTGATTGATAGTCGATGGACCGGGATGCTCCATCGACCATGCAGTTGTACTTTTCGTCAACCCCACCTTTTCCAACAAGTGTAAATTTGATTTTGATGGCGAGGTGTTGGAAGGGCTTATCTCATGGCTTAATAGGATGTTCCCTGATGTTGAGACTCACCACAGTATTACTCGCGAGATGGAGATGTATCGAGTGGCTAGTGGACTATTTGGCTTTGCCGATGCTATCCGTGAAAGCATCGTTTTGATGCCACGTAAGTGATTACGAATTAGAATTTAGAACTTAAATTTTTAAAATTTAACTGTGTTTTATCCTTTTATTTGAAAGCTGAAATTTGAATTATGTAATCCAATTCTCTTACTTTCTTCTTTGTTGTAGGTGTTTGGTGGAGAAAATATGGTGCAAGGGTACCAAATTTTAAAAAATTGCCATCTGAGTCCTCAGCCAAACCTGTAGCTCTTCTGGATGTGAGAGTAATTGGAGTGTATTTGAGAAAATACCCTCAAAAAAATGCAACAGGTAAGAACTTGAACAAAGCAATTAAATTCATCGTAATTTAAGATCCTCTATCATATTGTTTCCCTTAGGCCTCAAGATTCAAGACTCATTAAATTTTTTTATCACCCTCTTACAGGTTGGATTTCCCACACCTGAATGACTTGGTGTAATCTAACTTACAGACAGAGAGACAACAAAAAACCGATAACAAGACAAACCTAAATCCCAAGACCTTTCAGAGGCAGAGCCGGCGTTCCTACAGCACCTTTCTTTGGCATCTTAATGCCCGCCACCTTCTTTTGAGGGAGATTATCGACCGGAATAACTGCAGCCGTTGGTCGAGGCGAACCATTTTTAAGCGATTTGCTGCTGGAAAACCAATTCCCTTAGGCATCCAGACCCGGGTATGAGAAAGAGAGGCCCATCTTCTTTGCAATAGCATCAATTTTACAGTGCATAAGCCGGTTGTTCGCGTTGTGGGCTTTCCATGCTTTAACAAGTTCTTCGTCGCCTTGCCGCTTCGAGTTACCATCCATCATCACATGAGCAAGCAGGTTCTTGGTGACCCAGTAGGTCATCACCATTTTGTCATAGGCCGAGGCTCGCCTAGCAGTAGTACCCAGATCAATGACCCAATCCTCCACCTCATTCCTGACGTCCTCAATAGGAAGGGCATGTACTTCGTTCCAAAGGTTCTTCTCAATAACCTTAATATTGTCCCTGATAGGATCAGGGAGACGCTCACGAAAGAAAGAGGCGGCAGATTGAGCTCGAACTTGGGCCCTTGTTACCGTGCCCGAACCCCCACCCCTAACATTAACCTTCTCTTTACCTTTCAGGGCATTGCGAACAGAACCCAACCCAGAGGAGGCACCAGTTTCACGCTTAGGGGCCATTGCAGCGCGTAAAACAGAGGGCACTCAAAAATCAGGGGGTCGCATTTGCGCTAACCCCACCCTGTAAGGCACTCTAAAAAGACTAACAGTTGGGACACAGAGACAAGTATTATCACCCTCGGGATAGGAATGGGTCCTGTGCAGAAAGGAGCATCCATATAAAGGCCACCTGCTCATGATGATGCAAACCGGGCCATAAATGGCCAAGACCCCTAAAGATTTGAGTCGACCCTGGAGCGTACCTTCGCCATTACAAAGAATAAGTATTGCCATGATGAGAAAAGATTGGAGTCGGTGCAAATCCTTCACCTGGATCTCGAAAAACCTGAAATCGTACTTCACCTTCATTCCCATAATAACTAACCTGTGGGAATTATCACTTCTCGTCCTTAAAAACCTCATCATCAGTGCGTCATCTGAGTGACCACCGCATTACGCTTGTCACTTCCCTAGGACACGTGTTGCTCACCCTCCACCATGTGGCTTCTGCCAAAGTCCTCCATGGCCAGCTGTAAGCACTTGGGGGCCCAAGCTTCGTTCCGGAAATCCGCCATGTGGCCGGATGTGTAGCCACCACCCCTATCAGTGCCCAAATTTGCTAGATAGTCAGCCACCTTGTTAGCCTCCCGTCTGACGTGTTGAAAAGACAGTTGACTGTTGGTGCGGACAGGGCGACTCAGGATATCCAATCGATGAGAAAGCCTCCAGCTGGTAGTCACATGTTCAATCAGCTTCCGCTGCGCCAGCCCTTTAGCCATGTGGATGATGATTTTCGAATCTCCCTCTATAGTGGCTGGGAAAAAACCACCTTGAATAATCAGCTGCAGGCCATAGATGAGACCATCGAGCTCTACAGAGTTATTCGTATCATGTCCAAGGTATCCAAAGAACACCTGAATAATCACCCCATCCGCATTTCTACAGACCCTACCATATCCAGCAACCCCGGGATTTCCACGCAATGCCCTGTCAAAATTTATTTTAAATTCCATCTGCCCAGGCGGAGACCAAACATTGGGACTAGTGGGTCTATAGATCTTGTCTCGCCTTCGCAAGCCAAGCATGTCCTCCCTGCCGAGACCCCAACCCTTGGCAATGAGCAGGTCCCCCTCAGAGATATGTTTGTCCTCATCAATCCACTGTTTGCTTCTGATTGTTTCTTGAATGTTACGAACTAATGTCTCCCACACTTCCTCTTTTCGATGACTCTTGTCCCTGAATATCCTCCCATTTCATTCTTTCCAAAGGTTCCAGCAGAGCATCCCAGGGAACATCTGCCAAATCAAGGCTCTGATTGGATTACTAAAAGTTTGGGTATTCCAATTGTTCAATGTACGATCAGGTTGGCCATGAGCCCGATCACTTCTTCGGAAAATCATGGCACCTCTGTCCCAAAGGAAAGAGGAAAACTCACACTCATCGAGTAGGTGGTTGATAGTTTCCTCACTATTCATGCATAAGGGGCAACATGAGGGGCCTTGAATTCCCCGTTTCTTAAGGTTTTCCCCTATCAGGACTCTTTGCCACATTATCAACAAGCCAAAAATGGTAGTTTTTGGCCAGGGGTTCATTTTCCATAATTTTTCCCATGGGGCATCTTCAGCTACTTCCCTGTTCGTATGCAGATCATACGCTTCCTTTATGCTAAATACCCCTTTCTGCTGATACCCCATCGAAGCTTATCTGGACCAGTTCTTCTGCGGATGCATCTTTCTTGGATTGCTTCCCCAAAAGCTCTACCATCATCTGCATTAATTATACCAGTCCACCACTGTTGGTCTAACCAGGATCTGCAAGATTCCCCGACCCGATTGGACCAGAAGTGACACACCTTAATTCTTCCTTCAGATAGACCATGGTTTCTAATATTCTGCCACCTGTGATCATTCCCCAGTTTCGGGAATTAATTCCATGAGTCATCCCAGAAATTGGCCAGCTCACCATCGCCAATTTCCCAAAAGCTATGATCTTGGACCATTTTTCTCCCTTTTAGAGCCTTTGACCAAATATGAGAGCCCATAGTATCAGCATTGAATCGGATCAGCTGGTTGGTTTGATGGTTCCTAGCATACTTGACTTGCCAAAGCTTCGCCCATGGTTCATCGTTGTGGTTACACCAGCGCCACCACAACTTAGAACCCTGCATGTCACTGACCACCTCTGGATCTCTGAACCCCAGGCCTCCCTGTACCTTAGGCCGGCACAAGAAATCCCATCTAATCAGGGCGAATTTTGATTTGGACTCCCTGCCACCCCATAAGAAGTTGCGTTGGATGCCTCTAATCTCTCTGAGAACCGATTTAGGCGCAGGCAGCAAGGAAAAAAGATAAATAGGCATAGCCTGCAAGACGGATTTGACCAACGTTAACCGGCTGGGAAAGTTTAAAGGTCTATTAATCCAGCTGTTGAGTCTGCTCTTAATACGGTTCAGCAAGTCCTACCAAGAGTTCCCCCGGAGGTTGCCCTCAAAAAGCGGAGCCCCCGGGAATTTGGTAGGAAGGGAGCCTTTGGAAAAATTGAGGATGCGAATGATGTTGCGCTGAGTAACACTGGGAGTGTTGAAAAAGAAAATCCGAGACTTTTCAGAGTTAACTTCGAGGCTTGAGGCCTTAGCAAAAAGTTTTAGGATTTTTTTAAAGGCATGGGCTTCTTGGACTGAAGGGTGCCCCATTAACATGGTATCATCAACAAATTGTTGGTGGGTCTGTTTCGACATTCCATCATGGAAGTTCAGGCCTCTGATATCTCCTTCCACAGAGAGTGACTGAATAAGATGGCCAAGCCCTTCCGCCATAAGAATGAAGAGAAAAGGGGATAGGGGATCACCCTACCTGATGCCACGAGACGATTGGACAAGCCTAGTAGGAGAACCATTAAGCATAATAGAAAAGATGGGTGTAGTCACCAGATTCATGACCCAGTTAACCCAATCCGCTCCAAATCCATAGGCCTCCAACATGCTTCGCATGTATTGCCAGTTTAATTTATCATAAGCTTTTGCCATGTCAAGTTTGATCATCATACCCAACTTCTTGGTAGATTTCAAGGAATGAATGGTTTCATGGGCTAAGATGATACCATCAAGGATATGCCTACCTTCCACAAAGCCAGATTGCTCCGGGCTGATCAGAATTGGGAGCAAAGGTTTCAAGTGGTTAGCAACCACCTTCGTGATAATTTTGTAGATAACATTACATAAGGCAATCGGTCGAAACTTGCTAGGCACCTCAACCCCCTCCTCCTTGGGAATTAAGGTCAAAAAAGTGGCATTGAAGGCCTTCAGGACACCACCACTTCTTCGGGATTCCTCCATAATGTCCGCAACCTCATGTTTAATTAAATCCCAGAAGAAATGGAAAAAATTAGTTGTGAAACCATCAAGGCCAGGGGCTTTCCCTAAAGCCATCTGCTGCATGGCTTCCTCAACCTCCTACAGGGTAACAGGTTTGTTCAAAAGCTCATTGTGCTCGTTAGTGACCAGTCTAGGGATATGTCTGGTAATCCTAGCAATGGCAATGCTTCGATCCACCCGATCCTCCTTTAGAATATCTTCAAAGTGGTGGACAAGTTCATCTTCAATGTCCTGCCTAGATTCAGCCTGGCTTCCATCAGCTTTACGGAGCTTATAAATTTTGGATTTGTGACGATTATGGACCACAGCATTGCGGAAAATTTTTGTGTTCCTATCCCCTTCTTGGATCCACTGATTTCTTGATTTTTTCCTCCAGAAAATCTCTTCCTGTTTTTCTCTAACTTCCAATTGAATCATCATATTATATTCATTCTCCTTGAGCTCATCAGTCCACCCTTCTTCCATCCCCCTTTTGTGCAGTAGCTCCAGGTCTGCCACCACCTTCGCTTCGTCCTGAAAAATGTGCCCAAAGTCAGATTTGTTCCAAGCTTTTATTTTGGCTTTGAGAGCCTTTAATTTCTGTTGGAACTGAAACATCCCGGTCCCCCTAGGGGGAACAATTTCCTGCCACCACTGGCCCACCAACTCTTTGAAATCCTTATGTAACCAAAATTGCTCGAACCTAAAAGATTTGAACAGAGAGGCATTGGACCATTCCCATTGGAGGCAAATGGGCCAATGATCAGAGCCAGCCGACAGAAGGACAACTGCGTGGGCCTCTCCCCCATCTCTTACCAAATCTTTCGTGGTCAGGAACCGGTCAATTCTGGAGGCCACCAGATGAGTTCCCCCCCGTTTGTTGTTCCAGGTATACAAGCCATTACCAGTCTCAATATCAATGAAGGGGCTTTGGCAGATGAAATCTCCAAAAGCTTCATGGAATTTATCTAGGACCCTCCTGCCCCCTTTTTTTCTTCAAGAGACGAGATCAGATTAAAATCTCCCCCTAAAATCCAAGAACCAACAGAAGCTTGGTCTCTCAACCACGATAAGTGTTGAAGAAAAGCATTTTTCTGAGGGAAAGCACTCGGACCATATATATTCACTAGCATGCCAATGGAACCAGACACCCGATCAGTAAACTGAGCACTCAGGGAGAAGCGATTAGCCCACCAATCCGAAAGACACAATGAATCGGGCTGCCAGAAGACCACCAGACCTCCTGCTAGCCCTGATGCATCAATAGCCATAAATTCACTGCCTCGCCAAATTTTCTGCTTTGCTTGCTCTAGAAAATGTGAACTACACTTAGTCTCTTGGATAAAGATAATATCTGGTTTTTCCTATTTAATCTTTCTAGCCAGGGTTTTTATCTTCCTGGGGTGATTGCACCCTCTAATGTTCTGAGAAATCAACTTCATTGATTAACCTTATTGACTTCAAAGAAGGCTGCCAATATTGTAGGATACTGACCATACTCGATTAACTTCACTCCTATCTCTGCAATCCTTTGTTTATTCGTCTTCCTGCCTCTTTTCAGATCTTCCTCAGGGGATTTCCTCTTACTTCCTTTTTGTGAATCTGAGGCTATTCCTAGTTATCTGGGGACTTTAGCACTAATGATTGCCGCCTGGAGAAGTTCTAGTTGTTGCCAAGTGACGTATCCTTTCCTTTTCTTTTCACATTCTCTCTCGATCTCATCAAGATTGAGTTCTCCTAGCTCCATTTCCTCTTCATCGTCTTCTACCATAGGCGCCACTTGGTTTACCACTTCCTGGTGTTGCTCAACTTCCTCGATATCGCCCTCCATGTGGTCTGATTTCTCTTTACCCTTATTTTTTCCATTCTCCCTTTCTTCCTGTGGATCTTCCAGGATCTGGAAAGGGTTGGAAGTTTGAATTCCTTTTCCAAGATTCTCCTTAACTGCCTTGTTCTGCCCTACCTTTTTATTTCTCCTCCTGTTATGAACCTGCGTGAACCCTTCCTTGCCCGTTTCACCGGCCTAACCACTTTTGGGAGAAGAGGAGAGCGGCTTTACCTGAGGGCAATTTCTGCCCAGAGGGCCATATTCATGACACTGGCGACAACGAAACGGAAGCTGTTCATAATCCAGAGGTTGAATCCATTCCTCATCCTCCCAATTTAGACCGATCGCCTCCGTGAGCTCCTTCGATAGATCCATGTAGACACATATCTGGGCATACGCAGTGTATCTTTGTTGTTTAGTTTAGTCTGCAACTTTAACAAATTCGCCTAGAGTGTTGCCAATATCCTGAAGAATCTCCAGATCCCAGTATTCACATGGCAGGAAAAGAGCCTAATCCAAACCGGGGCAACCGTAACATCCTCAGTCTCTGGATTAAACCTTTCCTTCCATGGTCTAAGGTACATTCCAGCTGAGAAAAAGAAATAGGGACCACCTTCCAGAATTCTGTCCCGATATGCAACATTGAAGAAGATAATGGTGAAAAAACCCTTAACTCCCAATTGCAGATCATAATGCCCCTTAGGTTTCCAGGTAGTGTTGATCCAGTTCACAAGATCCCGTTCTTTGGGCCACACCCCCACAAACTTACCTATTAGGGCTTTTACACGCCATTCCTCAATTCGCTCATGGATCTTCTCCAATTTGATCTGCATGACCGGAAATTTCAGGGTTTTGGGGAGGCAGCCGCCCGGCCCCATTCTCCGTTTGGACCCTTTCTCAACTTCGTTTAGATCAGTAGTTGAAGCACCTACCATATCACTTGACGTTAGCGGCCTCGTGGGGTTGCTAGTCCCCATCTTGGAAGCCTGGGGAGAGGGCCCCTGCCCAGATCCGACAGATCTGTCAGAGCCGCGTCCTCGACACTCCTACCGCTACCAATCCCAACGCCCGGGAGCTCTGAAGCGCCGTCTTTACCAACCCTCGCACCTAGGGTTTCCTGCCAGTCCCAACACCCGGGAGATCTGAAGCGCCGTCTTTACCAACCCTCGCACCTAGGGTTTCCTGCCAGGTCTTCGACTCTTCTTAGTTCAAAACCCACTCTAATTCAAATTACACTTGTTTATATTCAATAAACATGAGAAAATTTAAATTACCTTCGGCCCTTGTGAAGAGCCTCCTTCCACCAAGAGAGAAATCCCAATCACATGCATACAAATATTGAAGCATAAGAATCACTAGAGCAAAGCCAAAAGAGTGATTATATTCCCAACATTTCGACTCCCACAAAGGAATTCAGCCTTCCCTTTTATAGCCTAAGGGAGTGAATTAACCCTAAGTGGAACAGGTAAAAGTAGTTACATGAAGTGATGATCCCAATGGGATAGATACTAGATCAATGGTCTAGATTCATCTTTTTACAATAATGAAATAAGTTAAATCCTCCTCCTTTAGAGAGGCAAATTCCTCTTGACCTAGCAATAGTAGTAAAATAATGCCAAATATCATGGGTTCAGCTGAAAACCATGGGGAAATACCATGAGCAAAGTGAATACCATGAGCTATCTTCCCAAGCTAAATCATTGGTCAAACTAGCCTCCTTGATCCAAGTTGGTGAGTGTAGATCTATGCATGAGGAAAGTCAATCCATGTGAAAAAGTAGTAGTCAAGGGTTGAGATCTAAATCATCAAGTGAGATAGATCCCAATAAGCCTCAACATGTGTGCCAAGGTGCCAAATCATCCAAAAGTGTCTCAACGTGTGCCCAAGTGCCACGTAGGCAAATCGACCTATCTAGAAAAAAAAAGTAGTAATCCTAATAAAAAATAGTAAAGTGCACCTCAACATCAATTTATTACATAAAGTGCACACAGATAGCCTTCAGTAATAATATTTGCCTCAATTTAGGCAAATAACTGGAAAAACAAGTCTACCAACCCAAGAAAATTTTAAGAATCCATAATATTCAAGTGTAGAAACCTTGGTGAATCTTACTAATTCTTAAATTTCCAACCATAAAATGTTGGGCAATATTTTTCTAAAAAGTTTCAAATTTCTAAGGAATTTCTATAGTTTCTGGCCAATTTTGGAGATTCTCAGATTAAAAAAAATTATCCCATGGAATTTGGGCGAATCAATTTAGAAAAAAAGGGTAAATTGGTGAATCCTTTTTTGGAAAAAAGGTCAACAAATAGCCCTTGGGATAAATTTTGCCACTAAAATTTTCCCTACTGCCGACCTACTGAAATATGCATGTAAACCCCCCTACTAGTTGAAAATCACTAAAAGAGGAGATAGTTGGGAAATCTGAGGGTATGGATGGATTGAAGAGCCAAATGGATGCCCAAAACATCCAAGTCGTTATGCATCTAGAGGCTAGATCAAAACCATGCACGTCCATGAAATTTGTAGGCTGCTCGCTAAATACTATCTCAGTGACCCCTGTAGATCTAACCAAATTGGAGGTGCATTCTCACATGCAACCCTAGAAACTAAAAATATGGCCAAATGGGTATCCCAATCCATCAATAGATTTGGAAAATACTGAGTATATCAAACCCATGCGCATTCATGAAAATCAGGATTGCAGAACACTAAGCAATGTAACGACCACCTTTTAGAAGTGATTGATATGTGGCAGTAGTGATCAATCGGATGGCATATACCTGAATAAATAACCAAATGGGTATCCAAATATGTGCTCAGAATGCACATATCCCATGTACAGCAAGAGATATGATATAAGTACCTAAGTGAATGGGACTAGCCACTATATAACACTGACAAACTAGCATTGAATACAACAGCTCTGAAGAAGGCCTGATGATATCCCTGTAGTAATGAAATGATGTTGTACTAACATCAAAAGGTGTCCCAGATGGACTAGCAGTAGATAAGATAAGATAATTTTATTAATGTCAGACAAGTAACCACTAAAGTAGGTCAAACGGATTGTTGATTACAATGATCTCAATACAAAGTGGGAGCACTAAAGCGACTCCTATAACAAAGAGTATGCAGAAAGCAAAAATGAAATAAAACATGTAGAAGCAATTACTAGACCCCGGGATGGGAGGCCCCTCGGGAAGAAGGATGAACAAAGCAAGCCGATCCAGTATCTGGATCTAGACAATCGCAATGAGTAATGTCGCGTGTATCTCACCATATGTTGGATCTGCCTCCCCTAGCATCCAAGGTCAAATGGAGGAAGCTCAAGATAGAGGATTGGATGGAGGAAGTGTCAAAAGAAAAGTTGGAAGGCACACCATGTTGTTTCCTAGAGGAAGAGACTCACTGTTGGAGTATAAACGATCTATGTTGTCTAGTTGTGTGAGATCTGGATCGGCAGTGCTGCTGAGATCTCTGTGAAATGTGGTTGGTTCTCTGATTGAGAAATGTAGCCACCACTTTTTAGAAGTGATTGATCTGTGGCAATAGTGATCAATCTGATGGCATATACCTCAATAAATGGCCAAATGGGTATCCAAATATGTGCTCATAATGCACAGATCCCATGTACAACAAGAGATATGATATTAGTCCCTTGGTGAATGGGACTGGCCAGTATATAACATTGACCAACTAGCACTGAATACAACAGCTATGAAGAAGGCATGATGATATCTCTGTAGTAATGAAATGATGTTGTACTAACATCAGAAGGTGTCCCAGATGGACCAGTAGTAGATAACATAAGATAAGATAATTTTATTAATGACCGACAAGTAACCACTAAAGTAGGTCAAACGGATTGTTGATTACAATGATGTCAATACAAAGTGGACGCACTAAAACGGCTCCTATTACAAAGACTATGCAGAAAGAGAAAATGAACTAAAACATGCAGAAGCAATCACTAGGCTCCGGGATGGGAGGCCCCTTGGGAAGAAGGATGAACAAAGTAAGTCGATCCAAGATTTGGATTTGGATGATCACAATGAGTAATGCCATGTGTGCCTCACGATCTACTGGATCTGTCTCCCCTAGCATCTAAGGCTGAATGGAGGAAGCTCAAGATAGAGGGATGGATGGAGGAAGTGTTGGAAGAAGGGTTGGACGGCACACCGTGCTGCTACCTAGAGGAAGAGGTTCGTCGTTGGAGTCTAGACTGTTAATTTTTCCACTTTCAGATCTGATAATTATTTCTCTTATGAATTTTATGAACTTTATGCAGCAGATTCTTCATAAAATAATTATAGACTAAAAGATTCAACCATATGTTACACTTTAAATAAAAAATAATGATGAATACAATACAATACATGGACCATTAAATACAATACATGGACCATTAAATAGGTCTCATCGTGCCTTTTCAAATGTAAAAGACATGTCCTTTTACTCTTTATTTAGATGCTTAATTAATTAATTATTATATCATATTTTTATTATCGTCTCTCCATAGTTTTATAAAACCATGGTATTGGCCCATGGTATTCTGTTTCTTTATCTTCTTATTTAATGTTTAATTCATTATTTTCTCTTATTTATATTATCTCTTTATTTAATGTTTAATTCATGATTTTCTCTTATTTATATTATCTCCCATGGTTTAATAAAACCATGGTATTGGCCCATGGTATTTTATTTATTTATTTGCACATACCCTCAACTATTATTTAATGTACATAACAAGATCTAGAAACTTAGTCTTCATATCCCAAGAAGGATTTCCATGAGCTTGCTTCACATGCACGTCCGTCCATGTCCAAGAGAATGTTTGCCCACAGCTGCCCCAAACATCAACACTCCCTCTCAGCGAGGGAGACATTCTCTACCACACCAAGCTTGTCCCTGACGTATACAAACTTTGCCTTGGATAGAGGCTTGGTCAAAATGTCTACAGTCTACTCATCTGTAGAAATGTGTTGAAGTTGCACTGCTCCTCTCTGCAGCATATCACGGATGTAATGGTATTTAATGTGCTTGATGAGTGCATAAGTGATGTGTGAGCATCTAGGGACTAATCTCCCCACCCCGTCACAGCATGTCTGGGAGAAAGCACTACCCCACTCTGAGCCATTCACCCCAAGCCAAGTCACATGGCTAATACTTGGGGAATGCTCGATGCATCAACACTACTCATCATGCAAGGACCAATCTCCCCATCCCATTATAGGGTGTAAGGGAGAAGATACTGCCCTGCCTCTAAGCCATTCACCCCTAGCCAATTCACATGGCTAATACTAGGGGAATGTCTACCCGACACTGCAAAAATCAACATTTGTTTTCAAGCTCATCACTGTAACAGGTTCTTTATCATTAACTATAACATCAATGGCTGCAAGTTGGTCTCTCAACTGGAAGACCCTCATAAAATAAGAGGAAACTATATCTGATTTGGTCATACCAATACTGCGGAGTTGATTTCTCAAGGCTAAGTTCTTGCTAGTGTTTTTGCTCTTGAACAACCCCATCAAGGCATCGAACATCTACTTAGTTGTCCCTAACCAAGCAATGTGAGGAATCAAATGATCTTTCACAGAATCTATCAATATCCTTTTCGCTTTACCTTCATTCTTGTTATGCTTAGCGTTTTCTATTTCATCTTCTAAATCTGGGATATCATCCTTCAGATGATCTTCTAACTCATTTTCTTCCATGATGAAAGAGTATTCTAGTTTTCCTGGATTTTATTTATTTTTGTAAAAGTGAGTAAGGTATAAATAACTTTTCCTCACTTCATTTTAACACATCAACTTATGGGATTACACTAAATTTTCTGATTTTTACCCTTCTTGGGCTCAATGGAGTGATGCGCACCTCTTGAAGATGGATAAGCTTGCTAGTTTGGGGACAAATCTTCGAAGTCTTTACTCTTGTTTCTTTGCTAAGGTGATGCTAAGAGTTGTTTGCTTAACACATGCACAAGGAGGTATCCAAGTCTCTTCTCTTGATATTTCTTTGTTAAATGTTGGAGTTGTCTTGTTTAAGATTGAATGGTAGCCATTGATGTTGCATTTTGCCCTAGCATAAGTCATTTTCAGCCTTTAGTTACCCTAGCATTGTCAACTTGAGTTTTAAGTCTCCAAAGTTTCTCTTAGCTAGGGCATCGTCAACCAACTTTTGTAGCTATTGAAGAAGCCCTAGTTTTCCAAACTTGACAAGTGCCATCTCAAGGGGAGGCCATCCTCCATTGATGCCTAGGGTTAGGGTGAACTTCTCATGCAAACCCTAGGTTGTTCATTTACATTTCTAACCTAAATTTCTGAGTTTGTACATTTGTAAACATTATGTTAGGATAGTTTTGTTAATTTTTTGTAATTTAGACTTTTACTTTTTATTTTTTCATAAAATTAAAATTAAATTTCTGAAACTAAACCCTAAAATTCTTTTTTTTGCCCTAATTTACAGACCTAAACCTCCTACGACCTCCTCCTGCCTTCACTCCCTACACCCAGCTCCTCGGCCTCCTTCCTTTTCCCTCATTTCACCCTCGGACCTGCCTTACCCTTCTTCGCTGGCCTCTCCCCTAACCTGGACCTGCTGCTGCTGCCTTCTCCTACCCGCAGCCTCCTCTCTTCCCTGCTGCTCCTCCTACCCGTGGGCTCTTTTTCCCTGGCACTTCCTTCCCTCCACAATCTCCCTTCTTCCTTCTCCTTATCTCTCCCCTTCTCCCTTTCTTTCCTTCCACTTTTTCCTCCTCCCTCTTCCTCTTCTTCCTTCCTCCTTTCCCTTGCCTTTCGCTGCCCTCCTTTTCATCCGAGCCTCTTTCCTACCCTAGCATGGTTCTGCAATAAATTGCAAACCCTGTGTCTTCCTCTGCTGCCCTCACCTACAACACATAACAGAAAACAAGTTAATCTATTAATTTTGTTATTTATTGAGTTAATTGTTGGCATATTGCTTGCATTACAAAACGTTATATTTCTGATACAGATCTGAATTATATGCACAGTAAATCTGAGTTGTCTTACACTTAGTCAGTTAGAAGGTAATTTTGGTGATTGAATCCATTGCTGGTTCTGAAGGTTAATGCTCGAGTATTCATGTTATTGGTCATATCTCGATATTGGTGGTTTGTTGATTGGTTACTAAGTATATCTCCATATTAATCTTTATGACATAAATGTCATGCTAACTCTTCTAGAGGTCTGAAAATTACATTGGTTTGAATTATATTTTTAAATGCTTATTATTGCTTGAATGATATTGGAATATACCTTGACTTGGGTGCATAGCAATAACATTTGAACTTGCTTAAACTCTGTGGATGATAAATTATTTACATGATAAGTATTTGGTCTTTGCACAAGAACTCTCACATTTGCATTGGTGAATGATCCTTACGTTTCATTAATCGATGGTTATGATCTCTTGGAACATTGTCATTGATTTATTATTGTCGTGATATATATCTACATGATGAATGTGATGATCTTGGATTGACTTTACACTTCATTGAATGATCTAAGTGGATTAATGGTTTTTGGTGATTCATAGCACAATTGGTAACTTTTGATCATATCTTTTGCTCCCACTAACATTGGATGATAAAGTGTTTTATTTTCTTCATTTTCAGCTATTGAGTCCATTTAGGCACTGGTCTAACTAATATTTGCATAAAGAACATAGTCTTTTGGTTGCATCAGTGTTCTACAAGTTATCACAAGGGTACTTCTCCTTGGAGGTTCCGACGCTTCGAAGAAGTTAGAATTGTGATCGAGGTGACATTGGATCACTTTTCTTATTTTTGCTTATCGGGAACTAGCCCTGCTAGTTTGCCCGGTAACACCAGGAATTGAAGTTAGTGGCCCCCTCCAATCTGTCTTCCACTCTTAGACTGATCACCATCTTTACTCCAATAACCTCTTTGAATATAGGTTACAGAGATAGCTTTGAATGGACAGCCCAGAGAAAAAAACTGCCTTCAAAATAGAAGTCTACTCCAAAAGTATTGTAGCAGCTGAACTGTAGTAAGAGAAAAGTACTCTAATCACTCTGTAGCAATGGTTCTTCAAGACCTATGCTTCGATACCATGTTGATTTTTCCACTTTCAGATCTAATAATTATTTCCCTTATGAATTTTGTGAACTTTATGCAGCAAATTCTTCATAAAATAATTATACACTGAAAGATTCAACCATATGTTACACTTTGAATAAAAAAAGAATGATTGATGAATAAAATACAATACATGGACCATTAAATATGCATCATCGTGCCTTTTCAATTGTAAAAGACACGTCCTTTTACTCTTTATTTAGATGCTAAAATAATTAATTATTATATCATATTTTTATTATCGCCTCTCCATAGTTTCATAAAACCATGGTATTTGCCCATGGTATTTTATTTCTTTATCTCTTTATTTAATGTTTAATTCATTATTTTCTCTTATTTATATTATCTCCCATGGTTTCATAAAACCATGGTATTTTATTTATTTATTTATTTGCACATACCCTCAACTATTCATAAATGTACGTAACAAGATCTAGAAACTTAGTCTTCATATCCCAAGAAGGATTTCCATGAACTTGCTTCACATGCACGTCCATCCATGTCCAAGAGAATGTCTGCCCACAGCTGCCCCAAACATCAACATGGACAATCTCTGTTGTCTGCTGGTGTGAGATATGAGATCTCTATGAAATGTGGGTGGTCCTCCGACTAAGCAATGTAGCCACCACCTTTTTAGAAGTGATTGATCTGTGGCAACGGTGATCAATCTGATCGAATATACCTGAATAAATGGCCAAATAGGTATCTAAATATGTATTCATAATGCATGGATCCCATGTACAACAAGAGATATGATATTAGTCCCTCGGTGAATGGGACTGGCCACTATATAAGACTGACCAACTGGCACTGAATACAACAGCTCTGGAGAAGCTCTGATGATATCTCTGTAGTAATGAAATGATGTTGTACTAACATCATAAGGTGTCCCATAGGGACCAGCAATAGATAAGATAAAAGAAGATAATTTTATTAATGTCCGACAAGTAACCACTAAAGTAGGTCAAAGGGACTATTGATTACAATGATGTCTATACAAAGTGGGAGCACTAAAGTGGCTCCTATAACAAAGAGTATGCAAAAAGCAAAAATGAACTAAAACATGCAGTAGCAATCACTAGGCTTTAGGATGGGAGGCACTCGGGAGGAAGGATGAACAAAGTAAGTCAATCCAGGATCTGGATTTGGATGATCGCAATCAGTAATGCCGCGTATTTCTCATGATCTTTTGGATCTGTCTCCCCTAGCATCCAAGGCTAAATGGAGGAAGCTCAAGATAGAGGGGTGGATGGAGGAAGTGTCGGAAGAAGAGCTAGATGACACACCGTGCTACTATCTAAAGGAAGAGGTTCGTCACTGGAGTCTGAAAGATCTCCACTGTCTACTGCTGTGAGATCTGGACTGGCAGTGCTGCTGAGATCTCTGTGAAATGTGGGTGGTCCTCCGACTAAGCAATGTAGCCACCACCTTCTAGAAGTGATTGATTTGTGGTAGTAGTGATCAATATGATGGCATATACCTAAATAAATGGCCAAATGGGTATCCAAAAATTTTCTCATAATGCACAGATCCAACTGGCACTGAATACAACAGCTCTGAAGAAGGCCTGATGATATATTTGTAGTAATGAAATGATGTTGTACTAACATTAGAAGGTGTCCCAGATGTACCAGCAGCATATAAGATAAGATAATTTCATTAATGTACAACAAGTAACCACTGAAGTAGGTCAAAGGGACTGTTGATTGTTGATTTTTCTGAGCAGCATCGAGTGCCATTCTCTGGGAGAATGGAGGCACCTGGTCAGTTACCAAGATATTGACCCAGTCTGGGACTGGGAACTCAGCCTGGGGCTGAGAGCCATTCTCTGGGAGAATGGAGGCACCTGGTCAGTTACCAGGATATTGACTCAGTCTGGGACTGGGAACTCAGCCTGGGGCTGAGTGCCATTCTCTGGGAGAATGGAGGCACCTGGTCAATTACCAGGATATTAATCCAGTCTGGGACTGGAAGCTCAGCCTGGGGCTGAGTGCCATTCTCTGGGAGAATGGAGGCACCTGGTCAGTTACCAGGATTTCACTGTAAGCCCCAGACCGGGTCTGGGCAAGTGGTGTACTTCTCCACTTGGACTTGTTGACCACAGATGGGTGAAGTAAAGCAATTAAATATCTTCCTATGATGATGTACTTGGAGTGGACATGAAGACCCTGAAGATCACCTGGATGATTTATTATAGAACCCAAGCACCACTTGACTTGGTCCATGAACCCACCAGCTAGAAGAAGAGAAAAATAAATATGTATTTATTTATTTATTTTTGGGTCAACTCAATAGTGGAGGAAAAGACAAATAAAATGATGAATGTTGTGAAGGAAATAAAATACATATGCTATATGTATATATATAGAAGGGACAGCCTCAATTTAATTCATTAAATGAAAAACAAACATCTATATAAGATGCAGGTCGGCCTCATCAATTTAAATAAAAATTAATGGCTATTTATTTTAAGTCGGCCCCATGATTTAATAGCCAATTGATGCAAGTCGGCCTCATTATTTTTGTGAGGAATTATCTACTATAAATATGGAAAGAAACTCATATCAATTCGTGGGTTTTGTGGAAAGCTCAGAAATAAATTCGCTGGTCAAGAAAAACAGCTCGGTGATATCTAACAGTTTGGTAGTCTAACAGTTCGGTGGTATCTAACAATTCAGTGGTGTCAAGAAAGACAATTCGTTGGTGTATTACTGGATTATCTTCATTGCTAATGCTGGGTTATCATCATACTATCTTACTGTTGGGTTATACTACTGTTGCTGCTGAGTTCTTCCTTCTCTCTGCTGATTGCTGCTGGTAACTACTGATCCAAGCCCTGTTAGGGCACTCTTGCTGTGTATTCAAAGGGTCATCTCCATACTATTGCTGGGTTCTCTGTATTGCTGGGTCATCTCCTTACTGCTGGGTTCTATTGCTGGTTCATACAGCTGTGAGTCTTATTCTGGGTCTATCCCTAACTCTTTGGCAGCCATTACATTACTACAGCCCCTGGAAAAGGCCATAACAGACATCAGTAAACAGTGAACAGTACAGGATTGTTGTACAAGTTTGAAACTACCTCAGCTACAGCAGAACAGGGTTATTCTTGGTCATTGTAACAATTCTAATTGTTGGAAAGGCTTATTTAGCCTGCTGTTGTAAAACTCAGACATCTCATATTTAAGGAAGATATTTTTGTTGGGGTTTTTATACCTTAAAAGGTTTTCCCCAGGGTAAACAGCTGTGTTCTTGTGGTTGTATGTTGTTCTATTTTATCTATAGTTAGCTATCTCTGCATTTTTTGATATTTACAGTCTGCTACTGCTATCATTTCTTAATTTTTAACATGGTATCAGAGCTCTACTTGTAAAACACACAGTGTTTAAGCAGCTGATTGTGTCTTACATAGACCTTGGGACAGCACAGACAGACTAGAGATGGCTTCTTCTACCTCTTTCAGACCAGAGGACAGGCTTGAGGGCTCAGCAAACTTTAACTCATGGAAGGCAAGAATTATGGCCACCTTGGAAGAAAATGACCATGATGAATTGGTCATCAATGTTGTAGAAGAACCCACGTCAAACACAGGAAGGGAAGCATTCAAAAAGAAGCAAGCCAAGGCTAGGAGAATTATCTATGACTCAGTCAAGGAAAATATAATGCCTGCCATAACACCACTAAAGACAGCCAAGGAGTGTTTTGACACTTTGACAAATTTGTACGAGAAGAAAGCACCCAGTCAAAAGAGAGTCTTGAAAAATAGACTTCGTACATTGAAGATGGAAAAGGATGAAGGAGTGGCCTCCTTCTTCACAAAGATTGCTCAGGTAAGAGATCAACTTTCTGCTATTGGGGTTACAGTAGATGATGATGATCTTGTACAAACTATTTTTGATGGTCTTCCAAGTTCTTGGGAAACCTTCTTAGCTTCTGTTAGTGGGCGTGAGACTTAGCCAGATTTTGAGAGACTTTCGCATGACTGTTTAGAAGAAGAAGGCAGAGTACAGAGCAGAACTAAGGGTCCTAAAGAAGGGAACCTTGCACTAGCAGCTAAAACTAAGAAGCAATTCAAGAAGCCTTTCCATCCCAAGAAGAAAGAGAACAAGCCACAAGGTAGGCAATTTGATATGTCACAAGTTAAATGTTTTAATTGTTTCAAGATGGGACATTATGCTAGGGACTGTAGGCTGCCAAAGAGAAGGCCCAAAAGAAAATTTGAAGCATCTACAGCTGAAGAAGAAGAACCAAAGAAGAAGAAAAATGCAAGGTCTTCCAAGCAAGAAGATTCAAGAAAAGAATACTATTTGATTTCTGCCCTAGCAGGATCCATCACCAACAGCTCAAATTCTTGGTTGGTGGACAGTGGAGCCTCAAAACATATGACAGGTTCCCATGAAGCCCTTACAAGCTACAGAAAGAAGAAGTTTGACACTCAAGTAGAACTTGGAGATGACTCCACCTACAAAATAGAGGGAGTGGGTTCAGTCTCATTTCAACTTGATTCAGGGACCATGTTGCACATTGAAGACATACTATATGTTCCAAGTTTGAAGAAAAATCTTTTTTCTGTTGCTGGCTTAGAAGACAAAGGCTATAGAGTTATATTCATGGACAAAAAGGTTTTGCTTTGGTCAAAGAATGAAAGGTTAAGTGCAGCAGAATTGATTGGGGTTCGAGAGGGAGGCCTTTACAAGGCCTCTGGGCATTCTACTCAAGCATTGGTTCACAGTACTATCAACCCTTGTGAGCTATGGCATCGCAGGTTTGGGCACCTTCACTATGCAGCTCTCCCTGGTCTTCAAAAGATGGTTACAGGTATGCCTGAGTTTTCTAATGAACATAATGGTATTTGCAAAGGTTGTGCCCTTGGTAAAAATACCAAGAAGTCTTTTTCTAAAAGTCACAGCAGATCAAAAGGTATTTTGGATTTGATTCACTCTGACATTTGTGGACCCATGTCTTCACCTTCCTTAAGTGGTTGCTTATACTATGTACTGTTCATTGATGATTACTCTCGTAAATCTTGGATTTACTTTCTAAAGGCTAAGAGTGAAACTTTTGATAAGTTCAAGGAGTTCAAGGCACTGATTGAAAATCAGACAGGAAGACACATTCGCATCTTGAGGTCAGACAATGGAGGTGAGTTTGAATCAAATGATTTTGATGATTTCTGCCAAGAAGCAGGGATCAAGAGGGAGTTAACTGTACCTTACAACCCCCAACAGAACGGGGTTGCAGAAAGGAAGAACAGAACAATTTGTGAGGCTGCTAAAGCCATGTTGTGTGATCTAGATCTTCCTTTGTCTCTATGGGCTGAGGCTACTAGTACAACTGTCTATATTCAAAACAGAAGTCCTCATGCCATTTTGGGAGAAAAGACTCCAGAGGAAGTCTTTACAGGAAGGAAACCTGCAGTTGACCACATGAGGATCTTTGGCACTCCAGTCTACATCCATGTGCCAAAGGAAAAGAGATTAAAGTTGGAGCCTTCCGGAAAGAAAGGCACTGTTATCACCTAAGATGTAGTTACCCCTATGGATGGATCCAGTCCTGGATGGCAATAGGGAAGGGCAACTCAAAAGGTGCAACCACGATCACCTCGACCTCCAATATATATGGTTGTCACGCCAGTCGAGGCAACCTTCGCTTTATGTTATCTAGCCCAGACAACAAAGGGGGAGACCCGATCTACTCCCGACAGGAGAGATCAAAACCAAGACACCAAATCAGGGTATTTCTAAGTGAAGTTAAGTGTATGGTTTATCCTAGACCTAAAGATGAAGTCACAAGCCAAGTGAGGGGTTCAATAGGTATAGCTTTGGTTCATGGTTGATGTAAGAGTGACTTATAATGTTTGTAGTAAGATCTAGGGCTAGTGTACTAGTTCAATGTCAGAAGATCCACTGCCTTGGGAACTGTGTCCAATGCAGGGTAGTTAAGGGTTGTATTGGGGCTAACTAGTACAAGTGACAAGCTTGACCATGACAGCTTCAAGGGTTTGGTTCACCATGCATAGGTCAAACCACAAGTCAATCCAACAATCTAAGAAAGTTGAATTAACTTGGAGAGAAACCAGTGCCTTGGGAATTGGGAAGTGGAGTCAAAGTAGGGTTGACTTGTGGTTTAGGACTCCTAGGACTTGGGACAAGTGGGCAATAGAGGTCTTGATGGATGAATGTGTCTAGATCTAGGTTTGACCAAAGTGGACCACAATCCCTTAAAACAAGGAATGCAATCCCCAAGGCAAGATTTGACAAAGTGATAGTCTAGACCTAGGTTTTGAATTATTCCAGTTTCAAATCTCCAAAAATCTCAAGTACCCAGTTCCTAGAAGTGAGTGAACTCACTTCTCCAAGGTGGTGCGACTTTGCCCAAGGAGGCTAAAAAGTGGGGTTAGGTGGGTCAAAACAAGTCGGATGGCATCCAAACTTTAGATCCGGGTAGATCGGTCAGGTAGGGGTATGGATCTGCAATTTCGTGGTTATCCAACGGTTAGATCTTAGTAGATCTGAGTTTAAGTGTTCCAAGTGGTCCAAAATGGGGATTAAATCCCTTAAAATGTGGAATGGGGCCCACAAGGTAAATTTCAGGAAAGTGACAACCTGGGTGTATGTTATTTGATGTGTAGATGACAAATCAAGTGGAATCTCAAACACCCACCACCTAGATCTAGGTCAACTTGCTCAACTAGTGAAGTGCGCCTTGCTTGGGAGAAGCTAAGTTGGCGTGGGAGAGGGGTCAAACGGAAGCCAATCCTCACCAAACTATAGATCCGGGATGCCGTGGATGCTATAGAGGTGGGTTTTCGATATTATGCCCAACAACCCACTAGATCTAAGTAGATCTGAGAAAATGCAAAAATGGGGTTTTGATTAATTAGGGTTTTAAATGTTTGTGACAATTGGATAGATCATGGAGATAGAACTTACCTTGAGATCATACCTGAGTGATGTGGATGAGATGCCTTGATGTTGAGGAAGATTCCCACAGAGATCAAATGAGAGATTGTTGATTTGCTTGCCAATTTGATGCCCTAGCCCACAAGTGCGCCTTCCTCTACCTGTCAAACCAAGGAATGAAGATTCAATCAGTAAGATCAAGTATGGAAGAAATACAAGAGAAATGCAAATAGTAACATGAAATAGAAGGTCCTGGGACAGTAATACTCCCTGTTACCAACGAAGAGCTCCAAAGAAGAAGTAGGGAGAGTCTTCCCCTACCAATACCTCCTCCTCCAAGCAAATCGGCCTCCACCTGTAGATGCAAAATCGTGGTACAAAAGATATGGCAAACAAGATCTCCAATAACTCAGTGCAAAGGAAGAACCAACGAACGAACACCAAAAACATTCACCACAACACTGGAGATAGATGCAATAATAATTTTCTATTCCAATAATCCAGAGCCAAAAGTCCCTTTACAATGAGAGGCTCTCTCATTTAAATAGGAAGGAGAGGCACCAAAACCCTAACCACTTTTTGAATGAGTGGCTAAGATTAAAAGATACAAATGTCTAATCAATGGTTGAGATGAGCTCAACAATAAAATACATGGATCACTAATAAAATATAATGTAAGTGGACAAAATCGCCCTACAAGAGGGGAATCCCACCAAATCATGATGACAAAATATCATAAGAGGCTTATGGTGGGTCCAAGGGGTAATTTTATCCCTCCTTGGTCAATCCCCATAGCACAATAACCAAAAAATAATCATGAATGTACCAAATCGTGCCTCCATAGTGAAGTCGTGGTCCTCAAAAGACCTCAAAAATCCACAGAAAGTGCCATAAGTGATGGATGCGGGCCCCGATGAAGCTGAAACTGCTGGAGAAGGTGTGGAAGGTCCCGATCTATCATCACTGATCATCCCATGCCATAACTTTGCCTCAATATCCCAAATCGATTTCCTCAATAGCCATTTCTACCAATCCTGAAATGCCTCGGGAAGCGTGAAACTGCCCCAAACAGCCTCCTGGAGTGCTGGCGCTGTCAAGGTGAGGGCACCAGTGTGTCCGGAAGGGGGGTAATATGGTAAAAACAAGTGGCTGGACCACCCCCTCCATCATCAGCGCCCTAGGTCAACCGGATAAAAGTCATCTCTGCTCCGACAGGGTCTCCAACAGACCAAAACTGCACTAGGACAGCCTACTGAGGCTAAATCATCACTGTAAGTGCCCGGAACTGAAAACAAACTGTCCCATTGGACTCAGAAGGTCCAAATCCATCCAAGATGTGTACTCATACACCATATGAATCTCTGCATGATCAAAATAAATATCCAATATACCGGATCAAGGCCAATAATAATGCGCTGTACATATACAAACACTGCTGCAACCCCAGAATCATCATCATAACCCTGTAGCTACTGCATAGAGTCATTATGTATGTATACATAGACCATATATCATCTATCCATATCATCATAAGGTCCAACATCTCATGTCCCATGGTCCTCCATGGTCAAACTAGGTCTAACCAAGACCAAATATAACTCAGATCATCATTAATAGCTGTTGTAAAGTGTCAAGGTTAATATATGCTTTACAACTTATTCAAATAACAATTATAACACAGAGTAATCATGACTGGCGATCGAAATCCAAATATATAGTGTCGTTAATTATTATTATTACTCAGACTAGACTTTCAGGATCATACTCACTTCATAGTTGTGATCAATTTGCTAGTGAAGGGTGAAGGCTTAAATTAACTGGCTAGGCTAAGGGATGACTTAACTGTCTTGACTTTATGACACTTTGGCAAGGGAAAGGGAATACACCATAGTATATACTGAATGAGCAATAACACAGGGAATGGCGGTGTCTCACAAATGGATGAGTTGTTTAAAGAGGGTTTATTTACCTTCACAGATGCGCACAATCCATAATACAAATAAGGCCAGCAATTGTTTAGATGTAGCTTTTAAGTTCCATTGCTTTTTGGGCCTGAAGTTTCCATAGCCTTGATCTATGTGTGTTTACAAACACATTGCATAGATTTACATTTTTCTTTTAGGCTTTCTGCTGCAGGTGTGTTTTTAAGGCACTTGTTTACCCGAGCACTTCTAGGTGTGTCATGGACAGCTTGTTTACCTAGGTATTTATTTTCCACAAGATATAACATTTCATTTTCATCGCCATGTTCATTTGGCATGCCTCTCATTCATGTGTGTTTAGAAACACATTGCATGAATGGGCTTTTCATACAAGATATAGCATTTCATTTTTCCAGATTTTGTATACATGGCAGCACTAAAAGTTTCAGGTTTAGCCAACACAACTTTAGTGACTAGGGGGAATTCACAAGGAACTCCAACTCACCATAGGTAAGTTTTGTCACCAACTCAGAGCCGAGACACAATAAACAAGGAAGCTCATCCAATACAGAGGCTACAGTGGGGAAAAGTCCTCCATGCCACTAGTCAAGTAGTAAGTCAGGGTGATAATCTAAAAGGTAGGCCATGGATGGATGAAGACAATGAAATGATGGAGCCAACACTAGCAAGCCAAAGTATGGTGTAATGATCACCTCTATTCTATTTAAGGAGGGTATGTACCAATGAGTATGAATAGTGAACTTCTAAGTCTGAGTAGGGACAATATAATATATATAATAGATCAACCAGGTCCATATATCTATATGATCGCCAGATCATGACACTAAGTGCTAAGACATGCTATGAGAATAAGTATAAAAGCAATCTAACCATAGCACTATGATATACCTGCTGAGTCATATACCTGAAAGCTCATCAACCTGTACCATCATCTGTCCTCTGAGACTGCTGCTGTAACTCTGGGCACTACTGTCTGCTTTGTACCAATGGTATAATGGCTACATCGGTCATCTCTCTGAGTGTCCTGAAACTCAGTCATGGCATGGGGAATATAACTGCTGTCCACAATCTGATAGTGATCCAATATAGATGCTCATCTCAGCATCTCAAATGCAAGGGAACTGGCTGAATAGTGTACTGGAATGAGAAAAATAATGTATGGTAGCCCGGCTACTATATATGTGATAACAGGCACATTTGTTGGGTACAGTGAAAATTCAAAAGCCTACCGTATCTATGTTCCTGGTCAAAGGTACATTGAAATCAGCAGAGATGTGATATTTCATGAGGAAGTTGTTTTCCGCCACTCCAAAGAGCTTCCAAAAGATCCAGAAGGATCTCTTTCTGACATTCCAGACTCTCCTCATTCAGAGAATCAGAGGGAGGAAGAAGATGAACCTCATGCTTACTCAAAACCAGAAAGACCAACTAAAGAACTACTTGAAGCTCCTCCTTCCAAGAGAAGACCTACTTGGGCAAGAGAAATATTGCAAGAAGCAGAGAAGCATAAAGCTCCATCTGGGACATTCAGAGAAAGCAAGAAGCCCCAGAAATACTCAAGTCTTATGAGTAAGCTCATTGATGCAGAACCTTCTACATTCAAAGAAGCAGAGTCTCATCAGGTATGGATTGATGCCATGACAGAAGAATATAATTCCATTATGAAAAATGATGTGTGGGAAATTGTTCCTTGACCAAAAGGGAAGTCTGTGGTAACTTCCAAATGTCTCTATAAAATTAAGCATGCTGCTGATGGCAGCATTGAGAAATATAAAGCAAGATTTGTGGCACGAGGTTTCTCACAAAAGGAAGGCATAGACTATGATGAAACATTTGCCCCTGTTGCCAGGTATACCACCATCAGAACTATTATCTCCCTCGCTGCTGTCTTTGGATGGAAACTCCATCAAATGGATGTAAAGACAGCTTTTCTTAATGGAGAAGTTGAAGAAGAGGTCTACATTGAGCAACCTGAAGGTTTTGTGACACATGAAATGCAGTCTCATGTGTGCAAGCTAAAGAAAGCTTTGTATGGACTCAAACAGGCCCCAAGGGTCTGGTATGCCAGTATTGATGGTTATCTTCACAGTTTGGGATTCTCCAAGAGCACTGCTGATCCCAACCTCTACTTTAAGGTTGTTCAGAACCATGTCTTGATCCTAGTCTTATATGTGGATGATCTGTTCCTCACTAGAGAGGAGCAACTGATAGCTCAGTGCAAGAGGGAGCTTACTTCAGAATTTGAAATGAAAGATCTGGGACTCATGCACTATTTCCTTGGTTTAGAGGTCTGGCAGAAGCCAGATGAGATCTTTCTGTCTCAAGGAAAGTATACAGTTGATATCTTGCAGAGGTTTGGGATGCATGACTGCAAACCCATGAGTGTACCTATGACATCAAATCTGAAGAAGTTACGTGACTCAGCTACTTCTTCACAAGCAGTGGATACTACTCAGTATCGACAACTTATTGGATGTTTGTTGTATCTAGTGCATACGAGACCAGATATTTGTTATACTGTGAATGCATTGAGTCAGTTCATGTCCGAGCCAAAGCACATACATTGGATAGCTACCAAACATGTGCTCAGATATTTGCGAGGTACTATTACATATGGGCTCAGATATACCTCCAAAAGTGGGGTAATGCTACTTGGATATGCTGACTCCGATTGGGCTGGCAGTGCAGTGGACCGGAAAAGCACATCAGGGTACTGTTTCAGTTTGGGATCAGCCATGATCTCATGGTCCAGCAGAAAACAGGGTTCCATACCTCAGAGCACAGCTGAAGCTGAGTATATTGCTGCTAGTGATGCCTGTAGAGAAGCAGTTTGGCTTAGAAAGCTTCTCTCTGACCTGTTTGGTGGAAAGCTTGAACCAACTGTTATCCATTGCGATAATCAGAGTTGCATTAAGCTTTCAGAGAACCCTGTATTTCACGACAGGTCAAAACACATTGAGATGAAGTACCACTTCATCAGAGATATGGTACAGCGAGGTGCCATGAAGCTCCAGTACATTCGTACAGACGAGCAGATTGCTGACATATTGACCAAGCCCCTGTCGTTGACAAAGCTTGTGCACTTTCGAGACAAGCTTGGTATTGCAGAGAATGACCCTCTCGCTGAGAGGGAGTGTTGATTTTTCTGAGCAGCATCGAGTGCCATTCTCTGGGAGAATGGAGGCACCTGGTCAGTTACCAGGATATTGACCCAGTCTGGGACTAGGAACTCAGCCTGGGGCTGAGAGCCATTCTCTGGGAGAATGGAGGCACCTGGTCAGTTACCGGGATATTGACTCAGTCTGGGACTGGGAACTCAGCCTGGGGCTGAGTGCCATTCTCTGGGAGAATGGAGGCACCTAGTCAGTTACCAGGATATTAATCCAGTCTGGGACTGGAAGCTCAGCCTGGGGCTGAGTGCCATTCTCTGGGAGAATGGAGGCACCTGGTCAGTTACCAGGATTTCACTGTAAGCCCCAGACCGGGTCTGGGCAAGTGGTGTACTTCTCCACTTGGACTTGTTGACCACAGATGGGTGAAGTAAAGCAATTAAATATCTTCCTATGATGATGTACTTGAAGTGGACATGAAGACCCTGAAGATCACCTGGATGATTTATTATAGAACCCAAACACCACTTGACTTGGTCCATGAACCCACCAGCTAGAAGAAGAGAAAAATAAATATGTATTTATTTATTTATTTTTGGGTCAACTCAATAGTGGAGGAAAAGACAAATAAAATGATGAATGTTGTGAAGGAAATAAAATACATATGCTATATGTATATATATAGAAGGGACAGCCTCAATTTAATTCATTAAATGAAAAACAAACATCTATATAAGATGCAGGTCGGCCTCATCAATTTAAATAAAAATTAATGGCTATTTATTGCAAGTCGGCCCCATGATTTAATAGCCAATTTATGCAAGTCGGCCTCATTATTTTTGTGAGGAATTATCCACTATAAATATGGAAAGAAACTCATATCAATTCGTGGGTTTTGTGGAAAGCTCAGAAATAAATTCGCTGGTCAAGAAAAACAGCTTGGTGATATCTAACAGTTTGGTGGTCTAACAGTTCGGTGGTATCTAACAATTCAGTGGTGTCAAGAAAGACAATTCGCTGGTGTATTACTGGATTATCTTCATTGCTAATGCTGGGTTATCACCATACTATCTTACTGCTGGGTTATACTACTGTTGCTGCTGAGTTCTTCCTTCTCTCTGCTGATTGCTGCTGGTAACTACTGATCCGAGCCCTGTTAGGGCACTCTTGCTGTGTATTCAAAGGGTCATCTCCATACTATTGCTGGGTTCTCTGTATTGCTGGGTCATCTCCTTACTGCTGGGTTCTATTGCTGGTTCATACAGCTGTGAGTCTTATTCTGGGTCTATCCCTAACTCTTTGGCAGCCATTACATTACTACAGCCCCTGGAAAAGGCCATAACAGACATCAGTAAACAGTGAACAGTACAGGATTGTTGTACAAGTTTGAAACTACCTCAGCTACAGCAGAACAGGGTTATTCTTGGTCATTGTAACAATTCTAATTGTTGGAAAGGCTTATTTAGCCTGCTGTTGTAAAACTCAGACATCTCATATTTAAGGAAGATATTTTTGCTGGGGTTTTTATACCTTAAAAGGTTTTCCCCAGGGTAAACAGCTGTGTTCTTGTGGTTGTATGTTGTTCTATTTTATCTACAGTTAGCTATCTCTGCATTTTTTGATATTTACAGTCTGCTACTGCTATCATTTCTTAATTTTTAACATTGATTACAATGATGTCAATACAAAGTGGGAGCACTAAAGTGGCTCCTATAACAAAGAGTATGCAGAAATTGAAAATGATCTAAAACATGCAAAAGCAAGCATGCACTAGGCTCCATGATGGGAGGCCCCTCGGGAAGAAGGATGAACAAGGTAAGTCGATCCAGGATCTGAATCTAGACGATTGCAACGAGTAATGTCGCATGTGTCTCACAATCTATTGGATCCATCTCCCGTAGCATCCGAGGACGAATGGAGGCAGCTCAAAATAGAGGGTCGGATGGAGGAAGTGTCGAAAGAAGAGTTGGACGGCACACTGTGCTGCTACCTGGAGGAAGAGTCTCATCACTGGAGTCTAGACAATCTTCGTTGTCTACTGATGTGAGATATGGACTGGAAGTGCTGCTGAGATCTCTATGAAATGTGGGTGGTCCTCCGATTGAGCAATGTAGCCACCACCTTTTAGAAGTGATTGATCTGTGGCAGTGGCGATCAATATGATGGCATATACCTAAATAAATGGGCAAATGGGTATCCAAATATGTGCTCATAATGCACGGATCCCATGTACAACAAGAGATATGATATTAGTCCCTCAGTGAATGGGACTAGCCACTATATAACATTGACCAACTGGCACTTAGCACAACATCTCTGAATAAGGCCTGATGATATCTCTGTAATAATGAAATATCATAGAACCTTCTGCATTAGGATTCTCTATTTGTAGTTCTTCCTGACTATTGACAGCTAGCCACGGGAATCTACCCAAAAGCATCTTGTACTGAGGATTCCCTACAACACAACAAACCCAAGACACGGGGAGAACATGGAGGTACACATGGTGAAAGAGTTATAGAGGAGGAGAGAAAGAGTCAATCTAACAATTTCAAACCCTTAGGATGCAGACCAAAGTATGAAGTGATGTGGATGAAATGTGAGTGGCCAGAGATGGAACCGAAGAAGGGGGAATAATCCTTGCAAAACCAAGAGTCATCTAGGTTCATGGTATTTAAGTAAATCAGAACTCCTTCACCCTCGTCAACCTATGATGGTACTACTAGCCATCTTCATCAAACAATCAATACATCAAGTAGCAGTAGCAATATGAAGTACAACATCCAGTAATATATCATCATCATACATCATCTAACATGGTATAGCAGTAGAAAATGGCATATATACTTGATCACCACGTCATCACATCACTGGAATCCTATAGAAGGCCCAACATAAAGCAGAAATGGACCACAATAGTCTCCTGCTGAAGCAAAAATGGGTTTAAAAGTATGCCCACAAAATATGGCATAACAAGTAAAATAGAAAGTAAATGTTTTTTTCTTATAAGCTCATAAGATCAAAGTTTGCTGAATTAGCCCATTCTCTCTATTTTAATAAAGTCAATAAAGATTGTGCTATTTTTAGTATGGCCTATCTTCAGCATTAGAAAACAGCTAAATGTCATGCATGAATTGTGATTTGTATGACGTGAAATATTTTCTCAATTGTAAGGTCAATATTTTTCTGAAAAACATATGAGCTTTTCTAATAAATTTGGTTTCTTTGATGCACGATTCTTCCTTCACAAAATATTGACAAGCAAAGACATCCATTAGTTAGATGAAAGAAAAGGTAAGGACAAACAATCAAATCACATACTGAAAGCATAATTACATCTCAAGAAACAAATGGACTGCCAATCTTTTGGTCTATACATGGCATTGAATTAACCACAGCTAAGTTACTCAGATTCCAAGCAGATACCTGCCAAATACCAAGATGAAATCTTCCTGCTGTCACTGGAATTGTCAGTGAGCATCCCATCATTGATGCCTTTACATGAGCTGTAAAGAATGTTTTACTACTACCATTAGAAATCCCTGCCAAACAAATACCAAAACAGCTTGGACACTAGAAATCAAGAGTTGCAAATCAAACTCATTCAACTTACCAGGCATGTCATCATAACCTTCATCTAGATGACGATAATGATTTCCCTGAGAAACAATATTATATTTCATCAAACATACAATATCTTAAAGTAAGTTGCCCTAAAAACACAGGCAGCATGGAAAACACAAACCCATTATAGACATTAGATTTTGGCCTGATGTTTCGCCTCAACATACTAGCATGCCAAGGATAAGATTGAAACCTTCTTTGTCTTCAAGATAACATGTTCACGACTAAAAGTACAGAAACCATAAAAGGAAAATAAGAAAAAATAACAAATCAAATAGAATGGAGATTCAAGACACTTTGGACAACCAAGTATGTTGGACTAGATGAAACTAATTGATTTATAACAAATTAATCACAGTGCATGTTTGCAAGAGTCTTAAAAGAACACTTCAGACAAATGGAAAAATCCAAGAACCTTGTCAGCATTAGTCAGACCTACCCTTTGCACAAATATTGGAAGGGTTGTGTCATTAAGTGCAAAAAACACATCAATAAATTATTGAACTTACAATAATTTATCTACCAATGGAAAGATTATATTGATAAAAGGCAAGGTTTGTCCATATCACAGGTTCCTCTTTTAATGCATGACAGAGTATACATGCAAGATGTAGGATCCGTGGGCAGAAAGCATCAATATTGTTGGATTGTGTTCAAGCTTTGAGAGAAAACTGCTCAAGTTTTGCAAGAAAGATGCTCGATCTTGTTGAAAGTGAAACTCTCTTTCATCTTCACTCTTGTAAATTCTTTCCTTTTCTCTTCAAAAGCATGCATCTTATATTACAATAAAGAACAATGTCATTACAACAGTGTGGTGATTAATTGGCAAGGTGATATTGCAATTCGCTCCCTCTCAAAATATAGGAGAGCAGAGCTAATGTATCTGCCTTAGCACCAAAATCCATAGAATCTTCTTTCTATGCAAAGTTTATACTCGCTGCTATTTCTACTGCTTGCTAGTTTTGTACCTAGGGAAGTGTTCCCCTAGTGACTTTTGCCTAAGTCACTTAGAAGGGGGAAAAAGTGACCCTCACATTAAAAGCTACTTAATGAGACTTTATAAAGTTAAAGTCACTTTTTGATAAATCTTAAGTGGGTGAGTGAAATTTATTTAAGTGATTTAAATAAAAGGTATTTTCACTCTCAACGAATCTCAACCATCGGATGAGATCTAATCTCCACCGTTGGATTAGAACAACCCTAGGGTTTAGACAAAAAGGCTTGAGGGAGGCATTTGAGCTCACTTTTGAGAGATTCAAGAGGAGAGAAAGAGCTGGAGAGAGCAAGAGACCAAGAGCACGAATTTCAAGAGAGCATTTAGCAGGTTTTCAGGTGGCACGACTTTCAAGGCAGCTTGAGGACATTAAATGCAGCACGATTTTCAAGGCAGCAGCATTTAATATTTCAGCACAGAAACCAAGGCATCCGTACAACAGGTTGTGGGCACGATTTTCGAGGTATTCCGTACAGCATGATTTTCGAGGTGTACGGATTCCGTACCATACGGATTTTTTGGGCACGAAAATCTAGGTCCGTACAGTTGTACGTACTGTACCAGTTTGGCACAGTTTTCGAGGCACAAATCTGCACAGAAATCGAGGTTGGCACAGTTTTCGAGGTGCTGAAAATTAGCACAGATTTCGAGACAGCAGTGTGGCGCAGAAATCGAGGCAGCCTCTGTGTATTTTTTCTGGGTGAAGATAAGCACATTTTTTGCTGGAAAAAATTATTGTACTGAAATTACATTTACTGAAGAATAATAAATCTCTCTCTCTCTCTAACTGGTTTTCCCCGTGGGGGTTTTTTTTCCAGGGCTTGATTTTGGCCAAAAATTTTTGAGTCTATCATTTTCATGGTGTGAATGTTTAAATGTGTTTTTCAGCCTGTTAGAAGCATTTTACTGTGTGTTTAATTGTTACAGTAATTTTTCATAAGTAACCTACAGCCAATGCATAACTGGCTGTAAGTGAAAACCACAAATGTTGACATAAACCAGCAAACAGTAAAGTACAGAAAATTCTACATGGTATCAGAGCAAGGGGGCAGAAAACAGTGATAGTTTGCAGACACACAGAAATTTTCAGATCTCAGAAACTTCAGTTTTTTTTATCTTCTGTTAGTGGGCAGTGTTCTGTTGGGTTGGTATTCAGATGGCTACAGGTCTGAGGATTGAGGATAGGCTGAATGGGACAGAAAATTTTGTGCCTTGGAAGGCCAGAATCTTGTTGATTTTGGAGGAGAATGAGCTATGGGTGGAGGTGGTGAGGAACACTGCTGCCAACCCCATTGCCATTCCAGATGGCACAGATGCTACAGCACTTTCAGCCTTCAACAAGAAGGACTATAAGGCTAGGAGGATCATCCTTGATGCAGTAAAAGACCACATAATCCCTCACATTTCCGGGAAGACTAAGGCACATGAGATGTGGAATGCCTTGACCAGCTTGTATGAGAGTTCCAATGAGAACAGAAAGATGGTTCTCAAGGAGAAACTCAAGAGTATCAAGATGAATGGAGGAGAGGGAGTCACAGCTTACCTCACAAGGATTTCTGCAATTCGGGATGAACTGGCAGCGGTTGGTGAAGTGGTATCTCCTACTGAGCTAGTACGCACAGCAGTGAATGGGGCTTCAAAGTCCTGGAGTGCATTTGTGCAGGCCATTGTGGGTAGAGAGAACCTACCGTCTTGGGAGAGACTGTGGGATGACTTTGTGCAGGAGGAGACCAGGAGGGGTCTCGTACAGGGGAGTTCATCAAGTGGTGGGGCAGATGAGGAGAACGTGGCACTGACAGCCAAGGGTAAGAAGAAGAAGGGTCCCAAGAAGAATGGGGCCAAGGGGCAGTAGCAACAGCAACCGCAGGGTGGACAGAAGGACTTGAGTAAAATCAAGTGCTATTGTTGTCAGGCGTTTGGGCACTATGCATCACAGTGTCCAAGCAAGAAGAAGAAGGGACAGGGACAACAGACAGCAGCCTCAGCAGAGGTTGATGATTTTGGTGACAGGTTTCAGAGGGAGTTTTCCCTATATGCTGGACAGATTGAGAGAGAGAGAGTCTCCTTAGCCACCGAGAGAGAGTCTCCTTAGCCACCAGCACAGACATGGATATGGAAAGTGAGCATTCATTGTTGACAGGGCATCAGACAGGTCCATCCACCACTAGTACGTGGTACATTGACAGTGGAGCCTCGAGACACATGACAGGTACCCGGGAGTTGTTCTCCGAGCTATCACGGACAGCTAGAGAGGTGGAGGTAGTACTTGGTGACAACACCATTGTTAGAGCAGTGGGTCAGGGGACCATTACATTTGAGAGGGAGTCCATGAGTCCCATGACCTTGAGGGATGTGTTGTACGTCCCTGGGCTGAAAAAGAACCTTGTTTCAGTTTCCACTATTGAGGACAGGGGTCTTGGGGTGTGTTTCTCAGATGGGAGAGTGCAGGTGTTTCCCAAGACCACAGGTGTATCTACCCCCATGGATATTGGAGTTAGATGTGGACGACTGTACAAGTTATTGTTTCAGCCACAGCATGCTCTAGCACACAGCAGCAGCAGCAGTGAGCTATGTGAATTATGGCACAGGAGGATGGCCCATTTACATCACCTCGCTCTGAGATTGTTGAGGAGCATGGTCACAGGTTTACCTGAGTTCGACACTGAGCAGAGTGATGTGTGCAGAGGGTGTGCTTTGGGAAAGTACACCAAGACTGCTTTTCCTTGCAGTGACACGAGAGCAGCAGGAGTGCTTGACTTGATTCATTCTGACATTTGCGGTCCTATGTCCTCAGTATCTTTGACTGGTCACGAGTACTATATTAGCTTCATTGATGACTACTCCAGGAAGACCTGGATCTACTTCTTGAGGAACAAGAAGTCCCCACTTGTATTGAGTGTCTTCCAAGGGTTCAAAGCCCTTGTGGAGAAGCAGACGGGGAGGAAGATCAGGATGTTGAGATCAGATAATGGGGGTGAGTATACCTCCAAGGAGTTCAATGCTTTCTGCAGGCAGGAGGGTATACAGCGACAGTTGACAGTTCCCTACACTCCTGAGCAGAATGGAGTAGCAGAGAGAAAGAACAGGTCGATCGTTGGAGCAGCGAGAGCCATGCTTCATGATTAGGCTAAGGCCAAAACCAAAGAAGGCAACTTGGAGGAGCAAGTTGGAAATTCGGACAAGGAGAAGTTCAGAGCTAGGGAGGCTATCTGAGCTCTACACTTCGCACAGTCTATTCCAGTGAAATTCTGGTGGCAGCAAGGTGCTGCAGCAGTGCAGAATTTGGCAGGTTCGCACGAAGTCTGGTTGCACAGTGAGACAGTTCCGTAGCAGCAGCAAGGGGTTGCAGAAGTGGGCAGTTTCAGGAGTTAGACGCCTGTTGGAAGGGTCTTCTCCACTTTTGTAATTTGTATATCTGTTATAAGGCGTGTTGCTGGTTTGGCACACGCCGGAGCTCTGCTAGGGCAACTCCACCTGTTGTAAACAATTGATTATACAAAGCTTAAGGGTTGCTGGTTTGGAAACCCCAACGTATACTTGTGTGTTATTTACTTGATGTTCATGCATGTGTAAAATTGTCTAAGTGTTGGATGTTAGGCTTACATGTTAAACTGGTTAAACAAGTAAATTGTTGCAAGTGTTAAGTTGAAAAGAGTTTCGCAGGTTAGGCGTAGTCTGTTGGTGCAACGCTTGAGTTGGTCACGCCCTCAAGTCGTTCCCAGGCAGTGCCGCACACCACATTTGGACGCTGGTGACTAGCGAAAAAGTGGGGCTGTGACAGTTGGTATCAGAGCGCAAGTGCTGCGACAGTTGAAGGGTTTGTGAAGAAAGCTCTTTGTTTCAAAGCTTGGTTAAGCTCGCCAAAGCTCATTTAGAGCAAGCCCGCGAAGGTAATCCGTGAACTCGGGTTGGGAGCCCGCGCGAACACCACTTGGAAGCTCAGCAGCGAAGACGAGTTGGGAGCTCAGCAGTAGCTCGGGTCGAAAGCCGTGGGACGACGCCCAACGAACGGACCAACGATGCGCAGATTGCGGAAGACTTGGACCAAGACTGTTTGAAGATGCACGCCGACAAGGAGTTGACGTGGGCGCCAAGCAAGGGTGCGCCCAAGGTGGGGTCGCACCCTCCCACATGGCATCATATAGAAAGGCTAAGGCCAAAACCAAAGAAGGCAGCTTGGAGGAGCAAGTTGGAAATTCGGACAAGGAGAAGTTCAGAGCTAGGGAGGCTATCCGAGCTCTGCACTTCGCACAGTCTGTTCCAGCAAAATTCCGGTGGCAACAAGGTGCTGCAGCAGTGTAGAATTTGGCAGGTTCGCACGAAGTCTGGTTGCACAGTGAGACAGTTCTGCAGTAGCAGCAAGGGGTTGCAGAAGTGGGCAGTTTCAAGAGTTAGACGCCTGTTGGAAGGGTCTTCTCCACCTTTGTAATTTGTATATCTGTTGTAAGGCATGCTGCTGGTTTGGCACACACCGGAGCTCTGCTAGGGCAACTCCACCTGTTGTAAACAATTGATTATACAAAGCTTAAGGGTTGTTGGTTTGGCAACCCCAACTTATACTTGTGTGTTATTTACTTGATGTTCATGCATGTGTAAAATTGTCTAAGTGTTGGATGTTAGGCTTACATGTTAAACTGGTTAAACAAGTAAACTGTTGCAAGTGTTAAGCTGAAACAAGTTCCTCAAGTTAGGCATAGTCCGTTGGTGCAACGCTTGAATTGGTCACGCCCTCAAGTTGTTCCCAGGCAGTGCCGCACACCACATTTGGACACTGGTGACTAGCGAAAAAGTGTGGCTGTGACACTATAAGGGCTTACAATTTGAGAGAATGAAATATTGGTAAAAGAAGGTCCTCATAATGTATTTTTGGTACTTTCTAGCGAAAATCGGCCAAAGATTCCTTCTCTTTTTTCTTGGACCTGCTGAAAACCAACAAGCTAAAATTACAAGATTAGTGGTTAGAACACATAAAAATACATAAAAAAAAATACAAGATCTATACTTGCAAACAAAATTGGAAACTATTGAGCGTTTTCAAGTATAGAAATACTAGATCTAGATCTATGAATTTAGCTTTGAAAATAAGACTTTTTTATATCTTTTTGAGAAGCAAGAGATAAAAAAATGTAATCCTTTAGATCTATTCTACTTGCTCTAAAAAAAACGGAAAGGGAAAAAGAGATTGTTTGTTTGAAAGAGATAGAAGAAGCCAAAACCAAGTCTTTAGCTTGAAATATTTGGAGAATCAATGGTGTCTGCAAAACAAAAATGTCAACAAACACTGGTATGACCAGCTGCTAAGTTTGGAAGAAGAGTCAAACTAGATCCACTTCCTTTGCTTAGCACTCTATCCTGCACAGTCTCAAGAACACTTACACATAAACGTGATTAAATCCAGTATATCAATCAAAAGAGACAAGAAGGGCATTAGTATAACTGACTACATGCGCTGCTTCTAAATCTCTAAATAATTAAATATAAGTAAGCAAGTCAAAGCCAATGAATGCTTACTCTACAGGCTCAAAGGCCTTTCTAAGCTAGATCAATTCACAGTTTATAACATAAGAGCATAGAGAAACTACACTAGATATACCTCAACCAAAATGCATGCATAAGAATGGGCCAACAACAGACAATCATGTAGACCTCCAAATCCTTTTGAAATATATTACTCAATAAACCACAAGCATTACAGGAGCAGAGGTTCTGTGTTATCCTTCATATGCAAATGAGGAGCCAAGAACTTGCTTAAATAGAAAAATGAGAGAGCCAGAGAGGGGGCGGGGGTGCACTTGCCAAGAGTTGGAAACAGGTTGGCATGAGGTGTAATGAGTTGGAAAAGGCTATTTGTTAGCTTCTTTCCACTTTCTAACTCCGTCTCTATGCTTTATCTTACACTTGCCAATTTATTTCTTGGGAGTCGCACCCTCTCCATGAGGAAATGTGCCCTCTCTAAAAAGAAACATCCTCTTGCCCTTAACTGCCGAGAAAAACACTCACGTGTATTTTAGAAACCTTAAGAATATTTCCATTTTGCTTTGCCTACTCAAAAATTTCACTTTCAACATGTTTTTTGAGTTTTGGAAATTTCCGTTTTCTTTATTTTCTCCATTTTTTCGGTCTTTTTTACCATTTTCGAGTAATATTCAATTTTGGAGATAAATAATTACTCGAAAACTTAGGAAAGTGGGTTTAGGGGTTAAGTGGGTGCTCTGAGTTAGAAAATGAGCACCCCCATGTCTAATTCTTCCTCCTAACCACACTTTTATAACAAACTTAATTTTTCCAATTAAACTATTAAAAAACAGCCTAAGTTTACGGGAAAAATATTTTTTGTCAGAACTGACTCAAACTCCTAGGGGACCTAGTACATGTCCATACGACTCATTATTGATGGCTAGCATGTAAAAAATACATAGACACATAGGCTTTAATAACTTCCTAAGGTTCGACCACCATGGTAAATACTCCAGCTTTGGAGGTGTGAGTGAAAAACTCAGGAATTATACGTCACTGAAGCGCAACGCATAATTCCTAAGGAAAAAACACTCTAGAGTATTCCCTTGATAGATAAACCTAAGGTAAGCCAAGCCTGTTACAAAAATACCATGCTTAGACCAACTTATTACAATTCCCCCCAGTGGGTCTGGACATGTAAATTTACAAAAGGGCCTAAAAATGGCCTGGTGAACTTCTGAACACATGTGATGAACAATTGAATTGTTCAAGTCTTTGACTGCTCATTGGAAATCCACCTAAGTGCAACTTAGTGGATAACAGTGACTAGCTTGGTGATCTTAGGCTTCATTGATTATTATGGTAGGCTTATTGTTGGAATAGCTAAATGGTCTTGATAGTAAGTCTTTGATGTATGCACACTGGTTCCTTCCCTGTATGGTATGGACTTGGTCACTCTTTCCCATAGTGCTAGCCTTGGCACCATTTGCCATTGTCTCCTCCCATCCGACCCCTTCGTTTTGGATCCTTACCTTGACTTAGACCGAAATATGTGACCTTGAGGACCTTCCCCCTTTGACCTATGTGTGCACTGGACTCCATGTTGTATTGCGTCTCAGCTCTGAGTTGTGCAACAAAACTTGCCAAATCCTTGACCCTTTCGGGCCGAAGGAACCCGTCAGTATTGGGTATTGATCCTAGGTGAGTTGGAATTCTGAAGCCTTGACCTCTCTTGCCGATTACCCTCGATGTTTGGTCCTGATTGTGGATGTTTCCAGCTAGCTGGCCCCATGCTTCACTTCTAGGCCAGGTGTACCTGCTGGTGTTGTGACATGAGCTAAGACTATCTAGTTGCCCGAGTGGTGTCATTGTGTATTGTCATATCCAAAGAAATGCAAGCCTAGAAGCCTTGTGAAATCAAACAAAGATCATTGAAATGAAATGGGCTAAATAAAAGCAAATGTGGAAAATTGAAAATCAAAATGACTGCTAGCCATTACTTAAATAAATGTAATGATTATTCCTCATGGAGCCCCAAATGGGTGTGGATGTGGGATGGAACAAAGGACTGCTAATTCTAAGAGTCCCCTAGAACCCCAAAGTTACAATAAATTGTGCACTTAGCAAAATGGTTCTAGAAAAGATTCTCACGGAGCCTAAATAAGGCTTGGATGCGAGTCATAAGACACTTGTGAGATTTGAATAGGCATCCCTCACTCAACTTATTCCATTCGTGAGACACTACCATCCCCTATTTCTCTCCAGTGTGCATATGTCACTGTGGTCCCCTGTTTCCCATGCTTAGGGTCACTCTGTCAAAGTCTATCAGTCAATTCCCCTCAGCCTAAGCCTTGTTTAATCCACTTCACCCATGGCTAGCAGAATGACCAAGTTTGTAAGTGTGCATATATTGAAGACTTCATGAAAAGGTAATGAGGCTACTTCAACTTAAGCTTGTTTTTCTTCTATATTTTTTTTACTGATCGCCATAGCATGTTGCTTTTTTTTTTACATAAATAAGGAAGCATCTTTCATCTCATGGCGCATGTAAGTATTCATAGTTTCAACTCCCGCCATCATTTTTGACCAGTTTGACCAAGCGAAATATAGGGTCTCGGGCAGCTTTGGATCTGGACGTTCAATTTTGGTTTTTAGGCATCTATTGGGGTCCCATACATGATTCCATGCTTCAGTTGGCTATGATATGCCCCAGTTCGAGATATTTTTATTTATTATCAATGGTCAAGGCCCTGTTTTTATGGTTTAGGCATGGATAGAGCTATATAGTGATTATTTAAAGGATTCTTTGAGTGCTTGTGGTCACCATTAGTGGATTTGAGATCTCTGATCTCAATGGGACAGTTGTTTTGAGCATCTGGGCAAGGGAAAGGTCCATTTTCAACTGATTACATATTAAGCCATATACACCAGCAAAATAATTAAAGTATAAAATGACCATTGACTTAGCAAATAAATCAAAGTGGTTAATGTGGGGACAATTATTGACCTGGGATGATATTATGATGTATACTATGCTTTTGGAGCTTCTATTATGTTGTTGGGGTCCACACATCATTTCCCCTCCAAGAGGGCACACTTGTACATGGGGACTGCACTTGTGGGTATCATGACTTATGTACTATGTGTAGACTTGATACATGTTGTAAAGGGGGTGCCTAAGGGAGTCTTAGACCCCTAGGAAGCCCCCTCTCATATTTCATTATTATACTTTGTACCTTGTACTTCAATAGGAGGGTGCACTTGGTGATAGCGACCCCTCTCTAGCTCATTGATGTAATATTTTGAGACATTATCCACCGTTGATCTCATATGTTATGATTTGATCCTAGCCATTAATATCTTTGGCTAGGGATTTTGTATACTAGCTCTCTATTTAAGAGAGAGCTCACTCATTGTAAATTCTTCTTGACTCTTGGCATTTTGGACTGAATAATAAAAAAATTTGTTGAGCAAAACTTGGTGTCTCTCGGAGTGTTTGTCCACTACTAGAGACTGACTATTGTCTTACTTTTGCATTGAGAACATTTTGTGAATGTTTCTTAGCATGTCTATGGTGAATCAATTTGCATTTTAAAAGCTACAGATTTGAAAGAGGAGAGCGCATTAAAACTCTCTCCCTCCCTCTCAAACTTGTTGAACGAAAGGGAGAAAAATGTATGTTTTCACATCACTTATTTTTCTTTCATAAATTCTTGTATGCAATTGCACTTTACTCTTGTGAGATTTCATTAACTTGTGGTTTTGGATTTTGCAGGTAGAGGGCGCACTGGTTCATTTGGGTGAATTGTGAAAAGAGTTGGAACTTCACCAAAGACTTTCATTTGATCTTTGTGAGTAGCAATCTTCACCGGTTTGGGCATCTCTCCGGAGCCAAGTAAGTCTTCAATCTTCTCCTATATTTCCCCATTTCCATTTGTCAACATAAATAATTTACAAATTTAACCTTCCTATGAATATTCAGCAAGTCTTTCACTTAAAATTAGTTAAAATCAGCATTTGGGTTTTGTTTGCCTCATCCTAGAACACCTAGAGACTGTTTTTCATTTCTCTTTTGACCCCATTTTCCCTAGGATTAGGCGCTGGTCTGTTATAGTGGTGCACCCCTCTTGGCTGGTGGTTGCTAGTTTTAGTGTTTGATTTGCTTTTTGTTGCTTGTGGCTGCTTGTTACATGTTTAAAACCTCATACCCAAGCAATATCTAATGTTAGCACAGACTCAATACTTATTTAAATCTCTGCCCTAGATGTTCTCATTTTTTATAAGCCAAATCCCCCCAGGGCAGCAACTTATTCATTCATGCCTAGCATTAGTCTTATCTTAGACTTTTAGTTGTTTGTTCAACTACCGGAAATCATCAAATTTACTAGTATTTTTAAGTCTGCCATGTGCATTAATTGATTAAATCAGCTGGTAAGATCATCATCCAATAGTGTGTTTTGTGATCTAGGATAAGGCCCTAGGACATCTTTGCATGTTGTGTACTTTTGTGTTTAATAGGTGTCTTGGTCTTGCAAGGCCTTTTCCACGAGAAAAGACAAGGGTCTCCCCCTTAGCCATCTCAAGCAGTTGGCCTAAAGTGACAAAGGACATGGTTGGTGTGACAACTGGTTGCTCATCCGATGACCAGGACCTTTGAAGTGTCACCAACTTGGCTGCCATTACCTATACCATCCTTGATAGGATATCTTTTAGAGGCAGCTACAATGTGTGTGATAACATGCTCATATAAGGTTGAAGACCGAGTCTACAAGCATTGTTGCCTACCTTCTCCAATATTTCAAAAGGTCCATATCTCATGGCCTTGATTTGCTTTCTCAGTCCCTATAACATTTCCTTATTAAGGTGCAACCAAACTCTTTCTTCTACATGGAAGGTCTTCTTATCACATCCATAGTAGTCGGGTTACCATGATTGCAGAGCAATTCTTTGTATTTTTCTGAGGCAAGCCTTTACACGGTTTTGATGAGATCAGCCTATGACGAGCAGTATTGTTGATGATCACTCACATATCAGAGCAGCCCCAAATCAGACAGCAGTGAACCTTATGCCAAGACTAAGCCTCATGACCTCAGATTTGATGACCAAGGTGACCTTTTATCCCATACAAAGCAGTGCGGTGTCCAGAGTTTCAGCAGCAGTGTTTTCAGTGGTTATTGATGATCCAGTTAGCAGGTACAGGTATATGATGTGCATTGGTTTTGATTATCTTGCTCTTTTGGTCATTTTAGTAGTTAAACTTAGTATCTAGTGGTCATGATCTGGCAGTACATATGCATGATATGGATATGGTTGCTATTGATTATCTAAAAGGTCTTATTACTTAGAATTAGAAACTTTTGTTTTATACTCATTGGTTTTACCCTTTTAGGAGTGTGGACATGATCACTCCCAACTTTATGGCTTGCTAGCTTAGGCATCACCCTCATTTTCCCCATCCATTCGTTATCTTTCCCATTTTTGGTTTTCACCCTGATTTACACCTCATCCTGTGATGTGGAGGACCTCCCCACTTTTGCCTCTATGTTGGATAGCATCCCTCTTAGTTTGTGTCTCGGCTCTGAGTTGGCAACAGAACTTACCCTTTAGTGAGTTGGATTTGATACCTTGATCACTCTAGTCGGTTGCCCCAAAGTTTGGTCTTGATTGTGGAGAATCCACCTAGTTGCTTGAGTTGTGCTGACTAAAACCTGAAGCAAAATGTACTACCATCATTACATGTGGAAACTATTGTTACATCTCTTGTGAAAGCCCATGGAAATACTTTGAAACTGTGCTTCTCAACACAATAAAAAATGGGTTGTGAAATTAAATGAACTGAAATGCAAATGCACCCTGGATGAAAGCTGCGATTAGTTGTGCTTCTAAGCACATGCAAAATCCCAGAGGGGTCCTAGAGGCCTAAAAAGCAGTGGTTAAATGTATGCCAAATCCAAAGACTGTTGGCCAAGAAATTAAATGTAATGATTAAATTCCTCAGGAGCCTACGGGTTGTGATGTGAGATGGAGTAAGGGACAGCTAATTCTAAGTGTCCCCTAGAACCTCAAATTACGGTTAGCCGGGTAGTTGTGCTGACTAAAACCTGAAGCAAAATGTACTACCATCATTACATGTGGAAACTATTGTTACATCTCTTGTGAAAGCCCATGGAAATACTTTGAAACTGTGCTTCTCATCACAATAAAAAATGGGCTGTGAAATTAAATGAACTGAAATGTAAATGCACCCTGGATGAAAGCTGCAATTAGTTGTGCTTCTAAGCACATGCAAAATCCCAGAGGGGTCCTAAAGGCCTAAAAAGCAATGGTTAAATGTATGCCAAATCCAAAGACTGTTGGCCAAGAAATTAAATGTAATGATTAAATTCCTCACGGAGACTACGGGTTGTGATGTGAGATGGAGTAAGGGACAGCTAATTCTAAGTGTCCCCTAGAACCTCAAATTACGGTTAGTCGGGCACCCAGTCATGGCGGTTCTGGAAAAGATCCTCACAGAGCTAGATTCAGCTTCGATGTGAGTTGTAGACATTTGCCAAGGTTGAATAAGCACCTCTCTGAACAACTTATTCCATTTGTGAGACATTGCCATTCCCTGTGTGTTTATTATCCAACATATGCTTAAGTGTGTATTCCCTTTCCCTTATCCAAAGTATCACAGTGTTGAGTCAGTCAAGTCATCCCCTTATCCTAGCCTTGCATTCTTCACCCTCACCCTTTGCTAGCAAAATGTTCATGTCTACAAAATGAGTATATCCTTAAGGTTCTATTTTGGGCAAGTGATTATTTAAACGTGTATTTTCTATAAATTATTTATTAACTACCAGTGAAATGAGCTTAATACTTTAAGTCTTGCTATTAGAATGATTAAAAGAACATGCCTTAACCATTTGCACTTGTAGCATCAGGATTTTCTAGCCTGGGTCATATTTTGAAGAGTCTTGACCTGGTCAAACCTAGTTTGACCAAGTCAACCATGGGATCCGAGATGAGTTAGACCAGTGATGCTATATGATGATGATTTATGGTCTTTTGATACACCTTAGATGGTCCATATAGTGGGCACAGGTTTCATATGATGGTTGATGTATTTTTTATTGGTTATTATTATGTTCAGACCATTTATTATGATATTGTTCGGGTATGGTTGAGGCTACAGATGATCATACAGGTTGCCACAGGGTGTATGGGTACTCATCTCTAGTAGATTTGGACTTTCTAAGTCCATTGAGACACTCAGTTATCCATTACAGGCACCCCCAATGATGATATAGTCATATTTCCACTTTTCTCCAGTTTTGCCATGCAGAAATGGCCTGTCCAGCAGTTGCATTGATCTAGCACATTCTCCTAGGGCGTTACAGAGGAGATGGGGGGTCCAACCACTTGTTATTACCATATTACCCCATCTCCAGACACTTTGGTACAATCATATTTGTGTCCGAGACACCAAGCAGAGAGCTACAAGCATTTTGATGTTTTTCCGGAAGATTTTTGTGGAATAAAAATGGGATAAAAAGGTCACTGAGGAATTCGATTTGGGCAAATGAGGCAAGGTATTGGCATGAGGTTTGTTCAAAGGTCACTTGTGATGCATCCCACACCTTCCAGCTCAGCTTTCATCAGTTAGTGGGTTCCACACACTCTCCGGTTGTTATTTGATGTATTATTCTCTCATTGAGGGGGGCCACGATTTGGTCATATGGTCACTTTGACATGTTATTGAGTCATATTTTATATCATTGTGCCATGGGGTGATGCTAGTGAAGGACATTAATACCTCCTAGCCCCACCATTTTCTCTTTTCACTTGTCCTAGTCCTCTTTTATGTGGTGCGACCCCCCCTAGGGCCTCCTTAGTGAGTGCGCACCCCCTCTTAGTGAGTTGATCCATGTGTTATCACTTCGGCTCATCATAGCCATTGATTATATTGTATTTATCTTTTGATCTCCACCACTTGTTCATAAAGTGGTTAGGGTTTTGGTCTCTCTCATTCCTATTTAAGGAAGAGACCCCCTCATTGTAAAGGCACCACTTGGGCTCTGGAAATACTGGAATAAAATATTATTTTGGAGATATGCTTCTCATGCTTTCATGAATGTTCTTGTACATGATTATACATCTTTTTCCTTAGACATCTGGATAAATTACAGGTGATTTTCAACAGCTACAGAGAGAGGCCGAATTCATTTGTTGCAGGGGTGCGAATTGCCTTGAGGAAAGATTGCAAGGGTTTCCCACATCCTCCTTGGGCATGACGTTTTCATCTTGAAGGGAGTTTTTCAATTGTGCTTTGTCCATTGATTTGCTTCTTTTGATATGCCGTGCATAGATCTTATTTTATCTGTGAATCAAATCTCACGTATTTAGTTTGTTTTGCAGGTGAAAGAAGGTGTTTTTCCTCCTTGGGCTAGGATGATTTGGTTGGAATTCACTTGGATCTAGCTTGGAATTGTAACTAGATGCAAGGATCATCGATGTACTTGGCGGCCATAAGCATTTGAGGTATGATATACAAGGTACGTATTCATTTCTATGTGTTTTACCCATTGGCCACTCAAACCCTCATCATTTAAAACCCTAATTTTTAGATCTGATAGATCTGGTGATTATTTGGGCTTAAAACTTAAAACCCACTTCTACATTAATTAAAGAACCTTATACCTAAATTTTTGTTTAAATCCAACTCCATTTGACCCCCGATCTAAGACACCGATCATCTCTTGAGGGGGACGCACTTGTGGGTTTCATGCATCTTTCTAGATCTATCACTTAGGCTGTGTTATTTTGCCTTTTAAACTTCAGATCCATTGCTTAGCCAACCATCTAGTGCCATTTGTACCTTAATTTCACCTTGTGGACCCCATCTTAACCAACTTCCTTAATTTAAGGGTGGGCCCCACTTTGGTTTTGTTTGAGTGGCATTAGATCTAGCTAGATCTACACCTCTAACTTCATAAGTGGTATAATCTTTTCATTGGTTGAGCATTTGTCCATGCTATAAGCCTCCTCAACCAAACCCTAACTCCATATGTCCACTTATACTATCTAGATCTAGATCCATTCACTCTTGATCTCTTCATCTTTCAATTTCACATCTCCCTAGGAGGTCTAGAGTAGGTCCGCTAGCCTTCATTGGTTAGCTAGGGTCTTCGCCTTGGTCTTGCTTATGCTAGAGCAAAAGTGAAGAGTGCCTCGGTTAGCATGACAACCATTTACCTTGGAAATCGTGGCATCTCTTGGGTCACCTCTTTAGTTGTCCAACGCCTCTACCATCCTAGATAGGATCACCTTTTGGGACAACTATAAGTTGTGTGATAACAAGTCTTTTCAACCCTGTCTTGATCATGGTTGGCCTTGTATTTCTCCTAAAAGTTCAACTTCTCCTAAACCTGTAGGTGTATCTACCTCATCCTTTCTATGAACTACTCTTCTTTCAATGCGTCACTTAAGGATGTGTAGAGACTCAAAATGGAATTTTAAGCTAACAAGCATAGACTCTAATAACAACTAAGATAAAGCATTGGAAAAGACCATGCTTAGATCTATACACTCTATGCACAAATATTCCATGAGGTAATGAAATCCCCTCTAGTGAGAATGCCAATGAATTTCCTATTACTAAATATGCAATTGCTTGTGATAATATGAAACACCACACTCTACTAGGGTATTTTGTTGGCAAAATCCCCCCAAAAGCTATGATTAGGGCTTGGGTTAGATAAGGCTGGGAACCTTATGGGTGGGTTTGCACAGGCACCAAAAGCTCCTAACAAAAGGCTTCTTTAGTTTACCTTTAAGGAAGACAAGAATGCCACAAAGATGGTTATGTGGGGCACTTAATAGTGTTATAATACCCTTGTTGTGTTGTCAATATGGTATGAGGATTTCTCAATCAATGAGTCTAGTTAATTGCATTTACCTAAGGTGAGTTCCTAAGCCTTCCGATGCAATTCTCGGATTTCTTAGAACACATCTCGACCCCTCTTACACGAGCACCAATACTTTTTTAGCATGTGCCCTCATAAGCATATTTAATTCCAAGTCAATCTATCTCAAGACCTGAAAGAATTGGACTTCATCAAAGTTGGCAATCAGGTCATTATGCAACCTATTAAGAACATTAACCTCTCGAACACCTACTTTCAATGCCAAATCCCTAAACATAGAACTAGGGATTGTTCGCTTATTTTCAAAGCCAATTCCTCAGATAACCCTCTAACAACAAACCCCGCTTCAAAGACCCAAAAGGCATCGACTTCTATTGGTGGTGAATGGATTCAAGTGACAAAGAAGGGTAGCAAGAGCAAAGTGGCACCCAGGGTTCCAACGAAGGGCACAACTAGTTCTAGGTTGACACCCTCAAAGCCAACCACTCTAGGAATCGAGAAAGACCCCCTTGGCTCCTCTCACGCTCCTCCTCCCTGGCCAAATGGACAACCCTTTACTAACCAATAGGATGAATAGAAGAACCCGAAAAAATACCATAGATGGTTGGGTTACCCATGCATTACTGATTTAGTTACCCATGCATTGGAAAAGGAGCATTTCGTGCCCTTGAATCCTCATCAAGCATTTTGTGCCACAAAGTTGCCATGGAGCCGTCGTCGAGGGATCAAGTTGTCGTCGTCCAACTGCCATCGAGTCGTCGTTGAACAAAGTCATTGTTGTGTAATAGAAAGAGCCACCTTATAAGAGATTCGACACACGTCTCATGACTCTGTCTACTAACACCAATGCCAAGGTTTAAACCGGAAAGGACACGATAAGGATGAGCCCACAAGGAATGGCTAAAGAAGTGTCGCTCATGGTTAGAGAAACGAAATCCAATGTCATGGATTCTTGAATCAACGGGTTCGTTCAACCATTGTTTAAAACATTGGTACAAACACAGTGACCAGGGCTCCCTCATCGTTGCATGACCCCCATCTGCAGCTAGAGAAACCATACTGGATTGAATCCTTTCGGGAATGTGAGCACAAGATTGGTTGGGGAATTCATTTCTTTCAAACAAGCAGAGTGCTTCCACTTTCTTTTGCTACAAGTCACGCAAATTATAAATACAGGTTGTCTATGTCTCAACTCCCAACTGAAGGTTTCTGCGTGAATCTACAGAAGCTGGGGGTTTGGGTTTTGGGGTCAATGGGGGACATATGGCACATTATTCCTTACAATTCTCATGATTTATTATTTTATGGTGAGATCAAGGATGCCATGGAAGATGAGCTGGAAGCAGTGAAAGATGAACTCCATCAGATCCTGGTTGTGCTTCAGAACAATGTCCTGAAGCTAGAAATGTTAGGGAGACAAGATAAAGAGAGAACTCAGAATCTATGAACCATCCCAGAGTTTTGTTGGAAGCTAGCTTCCAAAAGAAATTTATGGTCATCACAACCCATCTGAAGAGAAAGGCCATTGATCAAGTGATCAATGGCTCGAATATCAGGCAGAATCATAGTGATCTCTCCAATATGAAATCCTGAGTGTGTAAGGAGTTGGGGACTCTATCAGAGGAAGTGCTAGCTTGTCACCCAACAGTTCTGGTCGAGGAAGAGATCCTAATAAGGAACCTATGGTCTCTCAGCAGCAGCAGCCTAGCAGGGCCAGATTAGACAGTCTTTTTTAAATCATATGATCTGGCTTTTGATTACCTGCCCATATGGATTTTATAGTTGAGGGTCGGAATCTTATCATAATATTTAAAGACCATAAGGACTCTCTGGATAAGTTAAAAAGTTATGTAGTTCTCTGTTGTGGTATGGGTGGTCAGTCATATACAGTGTTGAGCCCTCAATTTTGTCTAGTTTTTAAAGCATGTCCAGTTCTGAAAAAGCGGAAATGGAAGGATCCAGTTTTTGTGGGTTTGTACTCTCTGCATCACTTTCATGGTGATCAAATATAAATAATTAAATAAATCATTTTCCAGGAAAAAAAATGTTCATGCTCATACATCACATTCTTCTTTTTTCAAAGAAAGGATCTCTAGGAAGAGTCTAATGCCGACCAAATTAACAATCTTCAATAGCCTGGGCCACTTATTAACATTATTATTTATTGAAAAGTTGGACAATACCATCAATACATCAATGTCAGTTTGCTCATATTCTGGTTTAATCTCAATGCAGTTTCCTCTTCGACTAGTTATATTATTAACTTTTCATAGTTTATCTGATTAAAGGTCCATTTATAAGAGGGATATTTACTTTTAGGTAAAGGGAGTTGTACCTTTATAGGAAAAATACAACAATGTTTTATGCAAAGCCAAGATATCAACAATTACAATCATATATTGCTTAAAAAGTTAAAAGTGTCTTTGTTGTTTTATGCAACCCTATTTTTCATGATCTCGGTATAAAGCTCAAGGAGAGTCAAGGTCATCTGAAGCAGATCCATTGCGGAATGGTCATTGAATCTTCTTGGACAGAGCGAAAGGGGCATTAATAATAAACAAATAGATACTATTTAGATCAGGGCTGAAAGCAAAACATACCTCTGGAACAATCTTGTTCAAGGCATCTTCCATGTCAAGTGGAACATCACTACTTGCATTCTCATTTATAGTCAAGCTGGCTGAAGTATGTAGAACTGGAAACACAAACAGAAAAAATATATGAAATTTTGTAGGGAATAATGCAATTCAGACCTTAGAAACTTACCAAAGTATGTAACAACATAACTACTAGAAGAATAAAACCCCATTTTTTGGATGTATCATACCACTTTAATGCAGAACTGAAGAACATTCTAACATTATTAGTCTTTTAACTTCCAACATGTTATCTTAGGAGCAAATGAAATTCCGATATAATATAATTGTTCATGCTGTGACAAGAGTGCATGTAGTTCCATCCAGACAATTTACATAAGTGAGTTTTTACTTTCTTAGTTGTGAGTTAAGGGCACTGATGTTGAATCCATTCTTACTAAACAAGTTTGCAAGACCCACTTCAAACTGACTTATTTCTGGAACTGCTTCATATATATACCGAGTTATTATATGGCAACCCCTGGAATGAAAAGACATAAAACCATTTAGTACTGTATAGCTAAAAACCTATTGAAAGAAAAAATACAGAAGACAGGATAAAAAGTAAAAATCGATATACGCTCCGACTCAATCTATTTTATTCTAACATTATTGCAAATTGCAATATGATGGTTGTATCTTTTGGACATCGCATGCGACAGTGGACAGATGACAATAAATATTATCATATCAGGCATCACCTTTTAACTGGAGGAAGTGAAAAGGTCTTTTGCATCCATTCTGTCGAAGCTGCTACAGGGAGAAAAGAAATTATTCTGTGTTAGATAACACAAAAAAGGCCTGCTTCAATATTAAACTTGTTAGACAGGCTTACATGCAAAGTCAATAAATGTTGGGACAATCTATAAACTGCAAAAGTATCAGGAAGAACTAAAGACAGCAGTATACTTCTCAACAAGGAGCTGCACATAATGCTCACTCGTGTTCCTCTAAAGTATTTCACAAGAATTCATAAGCCAGGCATATACCAACTTCGGCTTAGAATGCATACCCATGTTAAGAGTTGATTCACATGTGACTTTGAGGCTGCCTTTATAATTCCTTCGATTCATGTTCTGAAAATATTTTAACCAAAGTTCATTTAAGGAAAGTTGTAGTGCAAAAGTAGTCATGAAAAAATATGGATATTACCCACCAATAGGTGTAAAATGCAAAAAAACCTCATATATCAAAATAGGACACATTCGCTTTGAGAGATAAAACTGCACCTTGGAACAAATCACTTGCTTAATGAAGCAAAAAGTCTCAAATAAGCTAGATCAAAGACTAGTCCTAAAATTCAAAAACATGTCTTTAGATATTAACATCAAATCTTTCAAGTGGAAAACCAAAATTATGGTGGAAGGATCTATCTTACAGCAGGTAAAAAGGTGTTTCCACATTATAATCATGCAGCAGAAGTTTACAATTTACAATTGTATGGATAAACTGAAAACCTAGTCCTATTAGCAAAGTTCAGCTGACTCAAGCCACAGTGATTCAAGACTATCCCAAAGTAATAAAGCATCTCTGATAAGGTCAAAACAACCTTTACGTCTTGTTTGTTTATTGCTTTGAATACGTTCTCCTCATTATTTCCTTTCATTTGGCATCATTTCCTATGTTATAGGGATTTTCTATTTTTAGACTGTGACTAGACTAGTGATTAGTTGTTGTTGTGTGTTTGCATTTGATAAGAGTGAGGGTCCCTCAGCTAGAGATAGAGTCTTCTTTCGTAGTGCACCCCATCTTGCATGTGTGCCCCACCTAGATAAGATAAGATAAGATAATTTTATTAATATCTAACGAATAACCACAAAAGTAGGTCAATGGGACTGAGGAATACATCCAGCAAAAGTACAATGTGGGAGTGCAAAAGCATATCCTAGAGCAAAAGCTGAAAGAAAAAAACTAACCAAATATAAGATATAAGAAGTCTAAATGCTAAAGTACAAGAGTACAAATAAAAGTAATGAGAACTAAGAGTAAGGGTACTAAGCCAGGAAAAGATGCTCAAGCCTGCTGGAGCTGGCTCCAAGTGTGAGAGGGGGGGCTGAGGGAGGGTGTTCGCCTCCAAGTCATCAATTACTGTGAAATGGCCAATACACTGCCAGATGATAGCCCCTGCCCCATGGCCTCCACGATATGATCTAGTTGTAGAACTGTTGTGGAGCAACCTATGTCTAGGAGCCACAACTCTTTACATGCAACGAAGAGAGAGAGAAACAACCCAGGGGATGGGGAGATGAGAAGAAATTTGAGGCCTCACTGCTTTAATAGCTATTGTATCAGGGGGATTTGTTTGCCATTTGTTATCCCAGCCAAATAGGACAACAAGGAAATAAGAGGTGATCTTGCTAAGGGTCTCTAGCCTAGGTAGAGTACCTAGAGACGAAGATTTGTGCCCGAGTACTGTTGCCACCTTTCACACACCTGGGGGTTAACGTGATAGAAATCTTCAAGCCACTAAGTGTGTCCTTAGGGGCAAGCTTCGAGTCAAGTACTGTCACTTGATTCTTGACTCCTCTATTTAGGCAAACTCCTAACAAAGCCAAGGGGGGTGGACCCTACAAGTTACTAAGGCTGATTAAGCTTTAGGTGATGGTTTGGTGGATGAGTGAGTATTTTAGGAGTTTATAAAAATGAAATTGAAACAAGAGATTTGCAATATAAAATTAAAGCATAACAACATAAATATCATAAAGGTTCCACAACCATTCTGTTATCCTCATTTTTTGCAGGGGTGTCCACAAACTTGAACACCATTTTACAGCAGTAATGTGCTTATTTTGATTGACAGTGAATGCAGAAACGTTCAGTACTTTGATGCAGCAACAGTTCTCAGGAAATACCGAGGATGTTTGGACTCCCCTCGAAAAAAGTTGCAACAGAATGGTCTGTTGGTGGTACTTCATTTTCATTGTGAAATGGATATGTTGGCCTTTTTTCTGGCTGTAGCTCGTGGCATTGTTGGTGCTGGCTTGGATGTTACTCTGTATAAGTTGGCATCTACTCCAGCCAGTTTTTAACAGTACACTTACTAAGAATGGAGATTTTCCTTACCCTGTTGGTGCCTCCATTATGATCACAGCCAGCCATCTTCGAGACATTCTGGCACATGCAGTCTCTCCAGAAATAGCACACTCATGTGTGGGGCCTCCTTAAAACAGGCTGATGGTTCGAGGTCCATTGCCAATCTTCAGTTTCATCAACAGGGCCATCGATAAAGCGAGACGATGCAACAGTGCAAGCATGGATACAATCTCAAAACGCACGCCTGACAGAGTTGAATACAACATGAGCATTTACACGCTTTCTTTTCAGCAGCCGATTAGTATCGTATTTTGCCCTAAATCGTGAGGCATCCACCGGGGCACTTTGACTCGGCAAGTAAGAAAGAAGGGGTCGGCGTGAGCATTAAAGTCAAGACAGAAGGGAGCTAGATAATGACAGACAATCGCAATTTCCATTAGTAGCCGATTTGGAGCTCGGGTCTTCAGCAAGTTGATCAAACATGCGGCAAATCTGCATTCAGAGATCGCGTCGGCTAGTTTCTCATCAGCCGAATCGAGGATAATTTGTATTTGCCGATTGACTAATGCGGTGCAAATTCGAGGTTCAACGAGGTAGTTGGTACGCAGCGGAAACTTTCATTGCACTCTGCCTTCTAAACAATGATAGGCACCTCACTTCCGACACAGAAATTGGGTTTTAGTGACATGCTTGGGTCATTCCTAGTTGGTGCCCTTCTTGCGGAGACCCATCACCGAACTCAAATCGAAATAATTTTGACCAAATGGATGCGCCTGAATTACACGATGGAACGACCTTGGAAATACTTTGGCAGTCTCATTTTCTGACGAGTTTGACAAAGATCCCGGGTTTCCGATTTTATGCCACCATTGATCATAAAATCGTCCCTACGCACAGGAGAGTCACTTGATTCACCGTCACTTAAATTTCAGAGCAGCTGTTTTCACATGTGTTCACACCCAGCTGATTTTTTACGCAGAGTTGAACTCACGGTTTCACGCCATGGTGCAGCACAACTGATTACATGTGGAAGTCGGTTTCAGTGATAAACTCATCATGTGTTTTTAGCCAGCTACGCCAGTTTATTGAAGGGGTCTCCACGCAGTGCATATCCGTTGTTGTGAAATAGGTGCTTGGCGTTTTTCTTTGCTACGTGGAGTTTTGACCTACCTTCATTGGCAACCAATAGATCGAGACGGAGTTAGAGTCGGTGCTCTGTGTTTAAATTAATTTAGCACATCGAAAGTTAAGAGCTCGGGTTTGTTAGCTCACAGCCGGTACATCATCTGGCAAAGGACTTACAGCTGATAGCCATCAATCTTTCCAAGCCTCCGAGCCTTGTGCATCGAATCTGGAAAGATCTGTTAATAGGAGCCGATCGAGAAGTCCGACCCATCATCAATCAATCGAAGACCAGCTGGACAATAAGTTTTGAGATTATTTTAACTCAGCGTTTCCTATTTTTGAAGACACAGCCGAGCTTGGCAGAGGCCACGTCGAGGGGCTAAATTCACGCGTCATCTTGACAACCATCGTGGAATTGAGTTAACGAATTTTCTTTTTGGGACCGGTCGCTACTAGGTTTTTGGAGACATATTCATATATCCGATAGTCATTTCAGAGTTTGTTGACACGCTGAGTTTTGGAGCAGCAAACCTAAACCACTTACTGACCCACGTGGCATCTCCATCGAAGACCGTTTTGCATAAAAGTTAAAACTGTTGTAATCGATGACTCTATTACTGATAGCTGAGTTTTGATTGGCAGTGACTCTATTACTGACAGCCAAAGGAATTTTTGCTTTAGTTAGGTTAAGGGACCAGCTTTCCTTTTTGGTCTATAAAAGGGACCAGCTTTCTTTTTTGTAAGGATGGAGATTTTTGGGAGTTCTTCCCCAGACCTTAATAGAAAAATATCATGATGGGATTCTTTGGCTAAATGGGAAATTCTTTCGTCCTTTGTTTGCCATTTTTATTTGTATGCCATCTTTCATTTTGTATGAGGCAATACCTCTCTTAGCTCCTTGCTTTCGATTCTTAAGCTGGGATCATCTTAATAGAAGGCTAACAATCTAGCACAACTTTATTTGACCCATGTTTTTCTCTTAAGCTTTGCGGTTTTCAGGTATGCTCTAGTGCAAGAGCTCTTAGTTGGTTACTACATTCATCTGGCAGCAAGGTCCTATTTGAACTTTTCTTTGACTCCATTCGCCCCTCTCTGATACTGGCACTGGTCTTTCCCTGAGGATTGATCTTCCTTTCCTTTCCATCACCCATCCAAAACTATCTTTCGTTACCCCCGTTTCCCTAAGGCAGCCTCTTCCATTCACCTTGCCCGTTACTGAACCTGCCTTAGTGATCCTATTTTAGGGATACCCCCCTAGTGTTGGAGAAGAGCCAACCTAAAGCGAAGAGGAGAGGAGTGTGGTGACATTGGCCTCTCTCCTGAGAGAGTTGTCATTCCAGCTGGCGTTGCACATTTTGGGCTTTTCAAACGACACGCATGCCATTTCGAAGGACAACACATTCAACACATGATAATATTTAAACAAATGATTGTAATGCTAAAAGAAAAGACCAGTGTTGAATATGGAGTCAAATAGAGTGTTGTTGCAATGCTTGAAAAATGTTGTGTGAATGCTCTTGGTCAATTTTAAATTATTGTGAAAAGATGAGTAGATTATTAGGGAGGGGGATTCCCGATATACCACGAAGGTACTGGGAATATATGTCCAAACTTGCTAAGTGTGGCTCTACACAAGAAAATGTGGGCTAGATCGGAGTCGCGGGGATGTGTCTTGTTATCACACAACTTGTAGTTGCCCCTAAAAGTGATCCTATCCAGGACGGTAGAGATGTTAGGAAACTAAAGAGGTGACCCAAGAGGAAACTAAAGAGGTGACCCAAGAGGACCTCGATTCCCAAGATGGACTGGTTATCGCGCCAATCGAAGCACTCTACGCTTTTTGCTATCCAAGCCCCGGATAACAAAGGGGGAGACCCTGATCTACTCTCAGAGAGAGAGATCCAAACCATACATTAGATCAAAATATTCAATGATGAAAAGTGATTAACCCTAGATTTAAGGAAATGAGTTACTGTAGAGGCTTAGGGGATATGAGATCTAAGCTTTAATTAGATCAATTATAGTAACTTAAGATTTAAGGATAAATCTAGGAAAAAGTTGCTAGGGTAAATGATCAAAACTAGCTGCTTGGGAAACGTGTAATTAAAAGATGGAAAGTGGTCCTGTTATCACCTATTTTGTACAAATAGTTGAACTTCCGATGAGCCGCCAGTTTATTGAACATGATTCATGTTCATCATCAACATTCAGAAGTTCAGAAGTCAATTTCAAGGCAATTTTGCCCCATTTGTAATAACTGCATGTTCATACCCCCATGGGGAAAATGTAAAAAGTTGGTCTAAATGGGATCCTTTTATAAAAGACTCGGCTATCCGTAGGTTTAGCCATTTGGGGGATACTCTAGAGTGTTTTTTCCTTAGGAATTATGCGCTACTCATCACTGGCGTATAATCCCTGAGTTTTTCACTCAAACCTCCAAAGCTGGAGTATTTTCCATGGTGGTCAAAACCTAAGGTGGTTATTAGAGTCTGTGTCTAGGAATTTTTACCTGTTAGACATCTCGATTGAGTCGTGTGAACGTGCACTAGGTCCCCTAGGAGTTTCGTCTGATTCCGAGAAAAATAATTTTTTCCATAAATTAGACCATTTTTAATGGTTTAATTAAAAAATTTCAAAGTGTGATAAAAAACTCATCCGGATGTGGAATTGGGCGTGGGGAGGCTCGTTTTGACGCTCAGAGCATCCTTTTTACCCTAGCGCCAACGTTTCTAAAGTTTCGGGCGATTACGTCGCCTCTGGAAGCAATTTTCACTATTTTGGCATTTAGTGACCAAAAAATGACAAAATTCACTAAGTGACAAAAATTTTAAAAAGTCAAAATCATTATTTTAATGTTTGGAAAAGCATGGAGTAGGTTTGTATAAAGTGTACAACCCACTTAAAAGATTAAAGGCACATGCTAAATAAAAGTTTGGGTAAAAACTTTGAAAATCTCAATTTATGCAAGCGTGGGCCTCTCCTCCTTCACGTGGGCAGCCTACATCAATTCACATGGGTGGTGGACCAAGGTTTAATGGAGTATGACCATGTTTTAAAGATAAAGCATAAACCAAATAAAACATTGGATAAGCAAATCGTGGATTAATGGATGACGTGAGCAGGAGAAGCGTGGACATCTTCACGTGAGTTTGGCCGTACGGTTCCTTCATGGCTCACGATTTGGCTATGTGGCAAGTTTTAAATGGTTTGGTGATTGTGTGGTAGGCGCCTCCCCCAAATTAAGGCCACCTCACCAACATAAATCCAAGCAAACGAAAGCAATCCCTACATCAACGTGAGTTTGGTCTCATGCAAGCTCACGCATTCCCTCAAGTGGCTCACGTCAACATAACATGGCTCTCACGCATTAGCTTGATAGAGATAACAAGAATGAGTGGGGGGTGCCTTGCCTAGGTGGAGGCCACCTCCCCACTCCCATCTACCACAAGTGCGAGTTGTCTCATGGATCTACACTCCAAGCCCATGCATGGATTGGAATTCGATTTTAGTTTGATTGCCATTGGCTCTCTATGATACCAATTCGTTTTAGGGTTTTGGTAGTGTGTTTTGTTAATTAAGAGAAGCATTTTAGCTCTCTTCTCATGGACTTTTGAGCAAAGAAACTCTGGAGATTTTTTAAGCTATTTTGATTATTAATAAAGTTGAAACTTTGGAGGTCAAATCGTGGAGGCTCTTGGTGGCCATGCTTCACCTTATAAACAAGGTGATATTGTATTGCTTTTGTACTTAGGATTCTTAAGTTGTAGATCTTGTTTCAAGAGGGCTAACAATCTAGCACAAGTAAACAATGAATCTATTTCTTTTCGCTTAAGTACTTTTGTTTTACATATATTGTCCAAAGCATAAGGTTCTTGCAGGTACATCTTCACTCCGCATAAGGCCAAGGAGTTTCAAGTTTTATGAACTTAAGAAACAAGAGGATCTAGCTTTTCCCATCAACATTCAACAAATTTCTACTTGGTTACCTTGGTTCCTAAGGGTTTACTTCTTCAAACCTTCTACTTTCTCCTTGAATTCTTTCACCTTGTATGCTAGCCCTTTCCTCTCACCCTAGATCTACCCTTGCCATCGTTTTGCCATCTCTCTTTGATACTTTACCACCTTCTCCCTCTCGTTTTTTGCCCCTCCTCTTCCCTTCCATTCGCTCTTCCTCTTTCCAAAAAGCCTTCTTCCCATTCGCTCCTCTTCTTTGCCTCCTCCTCTCCTCTTGCCTCGTCTTCCATCCTCCTCTTCATCCCTTCCATCCACCTACACAAGCATAACAAAAAAACAAAACAAGTTAGATTGTTAATAGTAGTTAATTTTTACTTGTTGCAAGTTGCATTTAGCTTATACCTTTTTGCATTTTTTTTTCTCATTCAAAAGATAGAATTTACATACAAAAATATTTCAAATTTTTTATGTTTTAGATCTCTTTCCTATCATGTTTTAGGCATATTTTGTTTGCTGGTCCGTTTTATTATTTCAATATTTTGAAGTTAAAATATCATGCTATTTTACACTTTAAAGTTTATTTTGCAAGCATAAGTTCAAGAGTTTTCAATATTTTATCAAAATCTTTGGTTTGGACTAATGCTAATGGGTGCTTGTTGAGATTTTATTAAGCTTGTGTAGATATTTTTAAGGAGAAGAGGGACTTGAAGGGACAAGATTCAAAGAAGAAAGAAGAGCAAAAACCTCAATAAGAGATTTGAACAAATAAGAATATCCAAGACAAATCAAGGGGATGATAACCATGAAGACATAAAACCATTCTCCTTTTTGAAAAAGCCATTAAGGGCTTCCAAGTATTTCTTCCATAGTTTGTTTTATTTTCTTGAAAAGACCTTTCAGGGATTTCTCCTAAGGCATTTGTAAAGTTAAATAAAAAGCTAAGTGGAGGAGTCCTCCACTCTTTGGGTTTTTTCTTCCCCATTTGGGGAAGAGTGTTGTGCTTTGCTAGTTTAGATCTCTCTTGTTTCATGCTTTAGAGTAAACTTTTTATTTCATTATACTCCATTTCCAAGTCTTGACTTGAGAAAGCAAACTTTGGGATTGCATCCCAAAGGCCACATAGCTTTGTGGTAGCTTCTCGTTCCCCATTAGCCTCCTTGCCGAAGTTTCAGCTAGCTGGAAAGTCTCAAGGACTAGCGGTTCTAGTGATCAACCTTGTTCGGAGGTAGATCCCACTTTTAGATTAATGTTGTTTGGTAGAACACTAAGTTTATTTTCAGCTTGTTTCAAGCATCTTGTTACATCTTATTATCTTCATTTCATTTTCAGTTATTTAAGCTTCATATTTGTTCTTCAAGTTATAACTGCTTCTATTCTTAAAAAGAACTTAAGCCTCTTGAACTTGGCCAAATCCAAGTCAAGAGCACTCTCTGTCGGAGAGCATTTTAGTTGTTGCATTTCCCTTGCATTAGGCATTTAGATTAAATAAAGTCTCTTGAACTTTGGTCTTAAGACTAAGTCAAGAGCGCTCTCTGTCGAAGAGTTGAACAAGTGTGCTCTTAATAATTTTTAAAATATTCCAACCCACACCCCATTAATTAATTTATCTTGGTCGTTATCAGACACCCGTATGCTCTGCCAACCTGAAAGGGTTGGGCTAGTACTCAGAAAGGTGTTAGATTTGATAAGTTGGATAACATAATAAAATTTTCACCCCACAACCAACGAACCGGCGTTGCTTTCGAGAGTTACTGAGGTAGTTTCCTAAAACAGGTGGTGCCGAAATCCCGCTGTCAGACTCAGGGGTGGTTAAATCATTGGACACTTATCCCTTCGAAATCTGGGTGGCTTCGACCTATCATCTAAGAGCTTACCAGTATACTATTTCCGGTTGGACGTATATCCTTGTTTCTTGACAACCTAATAATCAAGACCATTAAAACTTCAAATTTACCAAGATAATTTACACAACGATCTCACAAACAGCTATCTTTCAAGACCCACACATTCAGCATCACATACTTGTTATTCTTTGACTCCATAAGGCACTGGTTATTTAAATATTATATCTTGATCAGGACCATTTGTCCTTGTGGTTTTACTTTATCTTGTAGATGCATTATTTAAACTTCAATTCTTGAAAAGTACTGTCATTTTCGATATCTTATTTAGCAACGTGGATTGCATCTTATCTTGTTTATCTTATTTATAATTTGGTCTCATCACAAAAACTCCTACACAACACCCATCTGCATCACTTCATCAAAAAACATTACAAAATATAAGAGCCTTACTGAAACTCTTTGTAGGGACTACCCCCCTTGGCTTCGTTAGGAGTTAGCCTAAACGGAGGAGCTGGGATTCAAGTGACAGTACCTGGCTCATTGCTTGCCCCCAAGGCCACACCTCTCCCACTTGTAGTGAGGAGACAACTTTCGAAAGATTTCCGCTGCTGGTGTGCATCTCGGCGGACAACAGGTCCCAAGGAGTAGAGCTGAAAGAATAGGGGCTTCCTAGCACGGCTTGATGATAGATCTGGCAGAGTTTAAGCTTACAAGCCGAGAATGAGACTCAAACAACCAAAAAAAGGGGCAAAATCAAAGAGAGTGCAATAGCTAGAAACCAGTGCCTAAGGGGTTAGGGTAGATGGAATCTCCCAAGGGTGACGCCCTTGAGGACCCACTTGGGGCTAGGCATTAAGTGAAAAACCCAAAAATCATTCGCCCAAATTCCAAGTTGTAAGAGCTAGGGAATTTTATAAGATTTTGCAAGTTAGGGTTTGAATAAAATTAACAAATGGGTAAGCTATGGAGCCAAATACGTACCTTGTGAGCGTACCTAGATGATGAAGATGAATGCCGGTATGATGAGGATTACTCCCGCAAAGATCAAATGAAAGCTTGGTCACTTCTCTTACTCCAACGAATTGCCCAAATCCACAAGTGCGTCCTCCTCTCTCTGCAAAACCAAGGAACCAAAGTTCAATCAGCAAACAAAGATGAAGGTAGATGCAAGCTAGAAGTAAAAGATAGAGAATAATTGGTACAAAGACAAAATCACTCCCTGTGTAAACCAAGATCTGACAGAAGGTAGCAGGGTGAGTCCCCCAATCAATATGCCCTTCTCCCTAGTCGCCTCCTTCACCTGCAAATCGAAAAAGTGGAACAAATATGCAAGATAGCTACCAAGATCCTTCAGTGCAATGGAAAAGTAGTTTCAATCACCATAACCAAGCATTCAACCCAAAATCACAAGAATTCTCCAAGATATTTCTCTGTATTCCAAAAGCCAAGAGCCAAAAGCCCCTTTACAATGAGGGGGGTCTCTTCTTTAAATAGGAATGAGAGACCAAAACCCTAAACACTTTTTAAATGAGTGGTGGAGATCAAAAGATATAACAATAATAATCAACGGCTAAGATGAGCCGAAAATACAATACATGGATCAACTCACAAATAGAGGGAGGCGCACTCACTAAAACGTCCAAGGGGGACGCAGCACATGATATAAGCACATGGTGGGGCCAGGAGGTAATCATATTCTTCAATAGCATGGCCCCATGGCACAATAACAAATAATATGACAATATAACATCATAAAGTGACCATATGACCAAATCGTGGCCCCCTTGAAGACACAATAAAATATCCAAAATGACAAATACTAGGACGTGTGGACCCCACTGATGCCAGAACAAGTGTTAGAAGGTGCAAACATCATCATCAAGGTGTCCCGGACCAATCTCATGCCATTTCCTTGCCCCACTAATCCAAATCGAGTTCCTCAATGAGCCATTTCTCTACCGGAAGACCACCTCTGAAAGTACAAAATGCCTGTAACTCACTACCAAGTGTCCCAGACACAAATCTGACTGTACCAAAGTGTCTGGGAATGGGGCAAAATGGTAAAAACGACTAGCTGGACCCCCATCTCCCTCTATCGCGTCCTAGGAGAACGTGCTAGCTCAATGCAAGTGTTGGACAGGCCATTTCTGAATGGCAAACTAGAGAAAAGTGGCAATCTGACCGTATCATCACCTGTAAGTGCCCGAAGCTGATAACTGAGTGCACCAATGAGCTCAGAATGCTCAAATCCACTAGGAATGAGTACTCATACACCATATGACCATCAAAAGATACCTCTGTAAGCTCATCCATGCCTGGAATAATAAATATAACGGGTCTGTAAATAATAATAACCAATAAAATCTATCAAACCATCATCTGAAACTATTGTCTGAGGCATGGAACCATCTAATGGACACATGTGGGCCATGAATAATGCATCTCGAACACTGTCTGCCCAAACTCATCCTGGACTCTGCGGTTGACTTGGTCAAACTAGGTTGACCAGGTCAAGAATGATCAAAATAATGATCCAGACCATGAATAACTATTGTTGCAAGTACAAATGGTTATGATATGCTCCTTCAATTATATAAGTAGCTAGACCAAAGCATAGAATGATGTTTAACTAGCGTAAGCATGTAAATAAGTCTAGATCAAAGTAACTAGCTACTAAAAACAAGATTTTCAGTATACTCGTTTACTGACTTGAACAATTTGTTAACCAAGGGTGAAGGTGGAAAACAAAGGCTAGGATAGGGGAAGGACTCAACAACCTCAACACTGCAATCTCTCGGATGAAGGAACCAGGGAGACCACCTAGACATATACTTGATAGAAGATAACACGAGGAATGGCGGTGTCTCACAAATGGGTAGAGCGATGATAATGCTTCCAATAGACTCTAGACAAGCAACCTTTTAGCAATTTATTATTTGTCCACCTTTCCATTTAAGATTTCACATTTATTTCACTTTATAAATTTTCACTAGCCAGCCTCCAAGAGCAGGTACCCTGAATAGCATAGCGGGCATCAGACAATGACTCGGTATGACCTCCATTGCCCACCACCGTCCATAGGTGCGATGAAGTGACCACCCTGTTGCCCTATAGGGGCAAACGGCCTTACATCATACAAAGGATGAGTGCGCGTCCCTTGGCCACTGACTAGTTAATATAGATATGTATAGTTAGTGTTAAGCAACGCTATTTTTGCTGACTAAGCATCCCTTAGATATAACATTTAAGATTCGATGCTTTAGTGTTTAGCAACACTGTTTGTAGGAATACTTGGTTTCGAGGACTAGAGGAGAACAACCGTTGTGACTAAAATCACACACTCCAGAGCCAAGACACAATGCAAACTGGGAATATATCCAACGCAGAGGTCTGGGTGGGGGAAGTCCTCGAGATCACTAGCTAAGATGTGAGTCGGGATAAAAAACAAAACTTGGAGGTAACGGATGGACGGAGAAAATGACTAATGGTGCCATGGATAGCAAAGGCCCTAAAATAAGGGAATTGGTACGAACCATTACACCAAAACCCGACGTGATAGTGAAGGCCACCCACTAGGATCTTAACATCCCACCATGCTCCGCAGTCCAGACTCTAGGCTGGATGTGCGCCCATACAGTGGTGTCCCCTTTGAGCCGTACGAGCCTCAGACGAACACTGCAATGCCGACTTTGCCACCCGCTCTGTGACTCGAACCTCGGTGGAGGCTCTGATACCAAATGGTACGAACCGTTACACCAAAACCTGAGGTGATAGTGAAGGCCGCCCACTAGGATCTTAACAGGAATGGACAAGTCAGTACTTCATGGAGTAAGGCTATGACCAACGAGTATATTCAAGAACCTCCTGTTAATAGTAACCAACCATTTTTAATCTAAACAGCAAGTAAGCATCAAATAAGATAGAGCTAGCAACCATCACAATATACCCAGTCATAAACTACCTAGATAAGAGGAAGAGCACATCAACAACCCACATGTACGAAAATATACCTACTGGATCATGTACATAAGTCCCTGATCTGAGCTACCTGATCCACACTGAAGCATTGCATCTGAATACAACATGGGCATTGTCATCAATCTGCTCTGGATGATAGAGGAATGGCTATCTCAGTCACTGACCTGGGGTCATGGGGCTCAGTCCTGGCATGAAACTGTAACTATGCAAACTCTGGATCCACTGAATACATGTTGATGTGAGTGATCATCAAAATGTTGCTCATCATAGGTTGATCTCATCAAAAAGATGTAAAGGACTGGCTCAAAAATATACATGAAACTGATCTGCAATCATGGTAGCCCGGTTATATGGATGTGATAAAATGTCCGACACTACACCAAACGAGGGTGTAGTCTGACGGGCCCCGCAGTAACTATCTAGTTGTTCCAGCTTTCTCTGTGAAATTTTCCCACACAGAAGCAAAATGGAGATGTTGGATATTCGTCTATGGGAGGTTAATTAAAAGATGTGAAGACTAATTACTAGTCACTAAGTCCCTTTCTGGTATGATCAACTATTCAGTCGAGGTTGCAGATATCTAGAGCATACTTGGGACATAGCCTTGTTAATTTTAAGGATTTTTGAAAGGAGTTTTCTTGTTTATTAAAACCCCAAGAGTCTCTTTCAAGTCCGGGAACCGTACTCGGGAAAGCAAGGGGGTAAATTAAAAGTAAAGGAAAATACTGAAAAAGTGAAAGGTTATCTAATTACTACACTACCGAGGTAGTGGGTTAGTATCCGATTACTTTTGCAAAAGATGGATCAAATTGTATTGAAAAAGGTATACGGGCTGCAAAAAACAAGATAAAAATTCCTATGTCATGAGTGAGTCAATGGCCCAATATTTGGGTTGGACCACGACGGTAAGTTTTAATTAATCGAAGTTAGTTTTAATCAAATTAAAACTAAAGCAAAAAATTAGAAAAGCTAAGGAAGTAAAAACAACCACAAATGGGCACTGACACCAATCCCCCCTGGGGGGATGAGAAGCAAGATTTATGAGCTTACTTCCAAATGTGATTTTATTATGAGATTACAATGCCAACTAAAGTTAAAAAGAACTCCTCTTTCTCCTTATACCTTTTCAAGAAAAGAGGTTACAAAGTTTGTAGAAAAAACTTGAGAGAAAGGAGATGGTTCAAGAGGTTCTTAACTTGTTCAAACTTGTCGAAATAAGTCCTCTTAAGACTCTTTTTTTGTTGTCATAAAATAAAAATCAGCAAACTAAATTAGTAGAAAAAGTGTCCAAAATCACTTTAAAAGTGACTTGGGCAAGTTAGAAAAAAGCTAAAAAAATTCTAAGTTAAAAACTAGCTAAATAAGGCAACTAACTAAGATGGATTGGATAGAAAGCCAACCCTCTTAGGGTCTTGGACAGCCTTGAAAAGGCAGCCAATGATGCACTCAGATGCTTGATTTTAACTTCTAAAACTTGAAGGAAACTAGTTGATTCACAAATTAAAAAATTGCTTTGAAAGACTTGCAAAAATATCAACTATTTTCTAAGCTTGATCTATCTTTTAATGATAAACTTTAAAAAATACTTAGATCTATGCAATCTACTCTTATAATTTAGATCTAAGAAGATATTAACTTTAAACAATGTAGATCTAAAGAACAAGAGGGAGAAACCAGAAAGTATTTGAGAAATTTAGAGAAGAAGGTGGAGAAGGCCCCTTTTGAGGATTGGGCAATGGAGTCCTTTTGTAGCTCCGAGAAAGACTATGCTTCTCACAATAGAAGTTGGAGAGCAAAGGAAACAAACAAGATCATTTGCAAAATCCAACGAGGTACCTAATAATCCCTTCACACTTGCACAACACTTGCGAAATCATTAGTAAAATCCTAGATTTAAAAATAAGGAGAGCATACCCGTAAACAAACCAATATGCAAAATCCTAGATCTTTAAACTAGCAATTTTAATTGAAAAACAAAACTAAATTACTCAATCCTATTGATCTACTAATCATATAAAGCTAAACACTTACAAAGCAAGAGCAAATGAACAATGAAACCACAAGATTACTTCACTTAGCACATGGAGCAATGATCATCCAACATGAGAAAAGACACAATGAGACCTCCAAAGCCTTATTCCATTAATCAAATATTCAAAACAAATTTACAAGTGGAGCAGAGGTTCCACACTTCATGAGAATAGTGATGGAGAGCCTTGCTTATATAGCAAAACCAAGAGAGATCCTCGTTGACACTTGGAGAAATGAGTTGATACACTTGGAAAAGGCTTGTTGATGCATGTGAGAGGTTTGGGGAGGTTAATGACACCTTTCTCCAACCATTTGACACTTTTCAACCTCCACTTGACACCTCTCCAACCACAAATTCGCCCTCCCCCATTTGGTGGATCTCCAATCTTCAATCAAATCATCATTTATTTGCTCAATATTCTCCCTGATTTGATTCCAACACATTTCCTTGATCCATGGGATTGGGATTTTTCCTTTATTATGTTTTTTTTGCCAATTAAATTGGTCTTTTTGGGCTTTTTGAGTAAATATTATTTTCTAAAATAAATATGTACTCAAAACTTAAGATAAGTGGGTTTATGGGTTTAGTGGATGCTTTGGCTTAGAAAACGAGCATCCACTTAACAAATTATGCCCACAAACCATACTTTTATTACAATTTTAATTTTTCCAATTAAACTATTAAAAAATAGTCTAATTTTACGGAAGGAAAAAAAAATATATATATATATTTTTCTCAGAAATTAAAAATAAACTTAGGGGGACCTAGCACATGTCCATATGACTCAATTTTAATGCCTAGCATGGTCTAATACATTGACACGTGAACTTTAATATCCACCTAAGGCCTAACCATCAGGACGGACATTCCAACTTTGGAGGAAGCGGGCGAAAAACTCGAAAATTATACACAACTTGTTCAGCAGTGCATAATTAACAAGATAAAAAAAACCTTGGAATACTCGTCTTTGATGTCTAAGTCCTAGGAAGGCCAAGTCCTTTACAAAATGTCCATGCTAGCACACTTTATTACAATTCCCCCAAGGGGGTATGAACATGTCGTACAAAAAATAAAAAGGACCTAGAAGGCCTGATGGACTTCTGAACTCAAATGATGAACAATTAGATTGTTCAAGTCTTCGACGGTTCACTCGGAATCCACTAAATGCAATTTAGTGGATAAAAAGTACTTCTCTCATGAAAAGAGCAAGGAATTGATGATCAAGGTATAAGAAAAAAGAGGAAAGAGAAAACCCCAAATCTCGAAATAGGCAATGGTATCTCCCCCTAGTCCCATTGTAAATAGGGGGCCAAAAAATGAAATGCTCCTCTATCTCAGTCTCTTGCAATTTGCAAAGCTAGCAAACCTTGCCTGGTATGGGGATATGATGATCGGTCTCAACCTAAAGCCTATGGAAACTCACGCAAAACTGGCTAGTTGTATCCAAAGAGAATGCATCTAGTCTCTACATTTGTACAGTGATCAAATAATGAGGTTGACGCTCAACTCTAGGAGGTGCTCTGAATATAAGCCATCTTCAAACTCAGACCCTCGGGTGGGTTGGTCCATGTAACATGGATATACTATCTACATATATCCTCGTCAAGACTTCGATTCAAATCCAACTTAGTTCGCAGGAGTTGACCTAGAGCGTCAAGGGAATATTTGGAAGGAGGGAGGTGATTTAGGAAGATAGCCACCAACTAAAGTAGATAAGAAGCCTCTAAAAACCAACAACGTGCCCACCCTAAGGGGATGGCTGAGGTGACGTTCGTGGATGAGCAAAGAGCAGGGTAAGGATAATGGGCCCTCACAGAGGTCAAATCACTAGAGGACCAAACTTTGCGAAGGAATGAGGCCAATCAAAAGATAGCCTCTAACCACAACAATTGGGCCCAAAAATATACCTAAAGAACTGGATGGGGGATGTTACCACTCATATTGCATGAAGACTTGTTCCAAATTGAAGACCCTTTTTCAGCAGGTTGCATATAGACTCTAGAGAGCTTTGGCTCGGTGGCTATTGGTTGCAGCGTTTGATGCATATCTTCTCTTTAAGCATCACATTTTGAGGTATCACCACATATTTGGAGGCACTTGTTCTTTGTGGGTTCATATCACATTATTTGAGGCACAACCATATATGTGGATGCATTGACACGTCAATTGGACAGATGTTGGAGGGTTTGAGGAGTGCCTTTCATGGGTTATTTACACTCATCACTCTAGCACCTTCATGCTTAGTCAAATTTCGCTATTGGAAGGAGCACCCTTCATAGATTGATTACACGTGTTATTCTTGGAGAGAGTTTCAAAGGATATGGTGCCTCATTTTGAGGTTTTGATGAGAGGATAGAGGCATGGTTTGGGGAGTGCTCTACCCAAGAGACCTCCAAAATCCATCATTTAATGAAGAAGACATGGGAAAAAGGAACACATGGAGGATTTGTTGCATTCATAATGAGGGCGCTCCCCCTTTGCACACATTCCAAGGGTGCACTATCCTCGCATCCTTTAAGAAGAACATTTGGGTCAACATGCACATGGATAGGTCAAAACACATGTTTTAAGGGTGTCCTACTTTTAAGGGGTAGTTGTAACCACTGTTTCCCACCTTATACACATACAAAGGGGGCATTAACTGCATATTAAGTCCACTTTTGCACATGTGATAAGAAGTGGTTATGTTTATTGAGTGCTCCATATCTTTTGGCACATATCCCTAGAGCGCTCTATCTTAAGGCCTTGTTTGGAGGACATTTATTATTTAATGGTCATGCACGTGGATCCACATTTGAGGCGCATATGTTGAGGTCGCCCTCTCTTGAGGATTGTTATAACAACCAATGGATTGTTTCTTGCACATTCAACTACAAGATCCACTTTGTAAGGGACTTATCGCCATTATTGGCGGAGTGCACTAACCCTCATGAAGACACTTGGCATCATTTCACCATCCTAAGGAGGATTAGTGCTCCACCTTGTTGATCACTCCCTCGACATGGTCTTATATGCATATTTTATTGAACATGCTTTGGAAGGTGAGCCTCTTGAAGAGCACTACCAGGGAGAAAAAGACACATGACATAAGGAGTTAAGATGCTTGGTCATATAAGTTAATTCCAAGGAAGCATTTTGCTTCTAAAGGTGACAAGTGGCGTTGTACCCCCTGACATGTAGGGGTGACTTGATGATTACTGCCTATGTGATCTTCCATCACATCCAATAGTTCCACAGATGAGATCTATGGTTCACCCTTGGATATTTGCCAAAGACACTTCCAGCTTGTCAAATCGCTACTCTTGTGCTAGAGATTCTTGGGGCCTTTTCAATTGATGCCAATGTTTTGACACATGCCAAGACATATTGACGCATGGGATTGCCTTTTGGTATATGGGATATGACCATGAGAGGTCGACTGGTATTACTTTGTAATGGTTATGTACTTTTAATTTTTGTTTCATAATTTGGATGTACCATGGTGTGATCTCAATTCCCTTAGATAAGTGTAAAGCCTCATGAGTCAAGTGTAACCCTAAAAAATTTAAGTAGGTGTAACATTCACTTCATGTCATCTCGCACTTTTACCTCTAGCCATATCTCATGCCATGTCATTTCACTAGCCATTTCACTCATTTTTATCATTCCCCTTGTGCAACTGACATATTATATGTTATGTTCTAAAGGTCTCTATACTATTCCCATGCATGAATGCCTAAATCAAATCAAAAGAGTCAAAGTACTCGAAGTTTGATGCAGTTAAAGCTATAAATGCTATATATGAGAGATATTCCCCTTGTAAAAAGTCAAGTTCCCTTGTCCTAGATTATCAAAGCTAAAACTAAAGTAAAGGGACTAAGCCAATGAAAGGATTAGTAAGAAAATAAAATAAAAAGGGATCACAAAAATAAATAAAAGTGCAAGGATGGTTGACTCATGAAAAGTGCTCCCCTCTATGGCACACATGTGGAAGAAGAATCATAAACCCCTATCTCTTGAAAGCTAAGGGGTAGACCTAACTCCTATACACATTTATATGATGGCCCTGCAGGGTTTGTAATAAAATGTACTAGCATGGTGTTTTGTAAAGGACTTGGTTCCCTAAGACTTTTTGGCTAAGTCGGGTATTCCAAGGAGTTTTTTCACCTATTAATTATGTCTTGCATCAGTGCATAACATAATTTTTGGGTTTTTCTCCTGCTCCTCCAAAGCTGGAATGCCTGGGGAGGCTGACGGGCCTTAGGGGATTGTTAAAGTCCATGGATCAATGTATATGAACATGCTAGACATTATTTTTGAGTCATATGGACATGTGCTAAGTCCCCCTAGGTAGTTTTTTATTTTTCGGCGAAGTTTATTTTTTCCGTAAATGAGCCAATTTTTTATGGTTTCATTAAAAAATATTGTAATTGGCCTAGAAGTGACATCTAGGGGTCTTTTTTGCCTTAGGGGTGCTCGTTTTCCAACTCAGAGCACCCCCTTAACCCCTAAAGTCACTTTTTATAATGTTTGGGTCATTAATTTTTCACTTATGCTCAAAAAAATAAAAAAAATAAAGTGAAAAATGGAGAGAAAAAATGCAAAAAAGTAAAAAATCATAAAAAATTAACTTCCAAATTTTATGGGATTGGAAATCATAATTATTTCAGCATGTTTTAGGAGTTGTAAGAGCTGATTTTGGAAAGATTTCGGGCAACTATATTAGTGGGATTACTTCCCCACTTGAGGGGGGCATATTTCCCAAAATTGGGCCCCTTCAATTATGGAATTTGCAACTATGTTTATGGGTTGTCACATGGCTGATTTGGGGTTGATTTTGGCAGTCCATTACATGGGAGTGGGCAGCCCCATTTTCTCCACGAGTTATGCCACTCATTCCACCCATTTCTCTCCATCTTTGGCTATTATTTAAGCATGGTTGCCCACTCCATTTTCTCTAGTTGGAGTTTGGGAGTTAGAGCTAGCACTTGTAATTCGATTTTGTACTTGTCATTTTGCTTAATGAATAAAGAGACTTTGAAGGTCAAGCTTGGTGTAGTGCTTTTGATGAGTGGGTGAATGTCATGGTTTTCATTGAGGTAACATGTATTTGAGCTACTTGTTTTCTTTTGCATCCAAATCTAGCTTTGGGAAGGATCAGTATTGATTTATAAGGAGGATTAGATAATTTGTTTATTATTTAGTCTTTTATCTATGCAAGTGTAGAGATCTGATTTAAATGTGTCATTTGTTTATGAGCATTTCCTTTTGATTTCTCATATGTATATTTCTAGATTTGATCATTTGGTTTCAAGTTGATGTGATTTGCAGGTTATTTCAAGTGGTGAGTGGAGGATCTTGTTTGTTTCCTTTACTTTTCTAACATCTTTTTGCAGACGTAGCCCCTCAGTTCTCCACCAAGAAGGCTCCAAGGCTTCTTCAAGGAAAAAATTGATAAATTGATAAAAACTCTCCATATCTCCTTCTCTTCTACTTCATACTTTCACCTTGGTTACTGGTTACTTTTTGAAAGAGTAATAGTGGTTTGCAATCTGAACTTTACATTCTGATTTATTACTCTAAATGTCTGATCTATTCCATTTACAAAGTGTTCATCTTTAATGGATTAGATCTTTTCATTTATCTAGCATTTTATTTTTCTCAACTTGTAAAAAATTGTCAAATCTTTAAAAGTTTTGAGGAGTAGTGTTAGATCTGATTTGAAAGTTCATTTGACTGTTATAAGAGCTAACAATTTGCAGCTCACTTAGTTTGCAAAGATCCTAAGGAGACAAGCCTCACAACTTGTCTCACTTAGTTAATTTTTTGCATTTTTACTTAGTTTTTCACTTAGAAATTTTTTGGGTTTTTAGTAGGTGACCCAAACACACTCTTAAAGTGTTTTGGGCCATCTTCTACTAATAATTGCTTGCTGGTTTGCAGCAGATGATGATCAGATAAGGGGAGATGCTGACCCAAAATTGAAAATCTGAGCCATCCGAAGCACCCAAAGCTAAAAAATTTCAAACCGGAAACTTTTTTCTCTCCATTTTGTAAGCCACTAAGTCATAAAAGACTGGGGCATTTCTATTGCATTGTAACTAAAATATTAAACGAGAGCAAGTGGGATAACCAAGCACCCACACCCCATCCCCCCAGGGGGGAAAACTGTGTCGACTCGATTTTCGTGGTTTGCTTTTTTTAAGTTAGGATTCCATTTTTCGCATTTAATAAAATCAAACTAGGATTAAAATTAACCTCATTGGTCCGTTCCATTGGTAGGCCACGAGTTCACTCAGGACATAGATTTTATCATTTTTTTTACAAATTCAAACGCCCCCTTGCTTTCCCGAAGTAGGGTTTCAGAACAAGGGCTTGCCCGAGTACTGACCTGAAAAGAGACTCTTGGGTTTTAAACTAAGTGACAGGACACGTCCTAAGGGGTCCCCGTGTCCCGTGGGCCACGTTTGGGCGCGGACACGCTGGCCCCACGTGGGGGACACGAGATTTTTCGTGTCCCAAAATCGGGACACGCGTGTCCTATTTCTGTGCAGCGTGGGGATTTTCCAGGACACGAAAATCGCGATAAAGGGTGCCCGCGGGCCCATAAAAACGCATTTTTGGTTTTTGTTTTGTCATTTGCTAACTGATGGGAGTGTGAGGGAGAGCTAGAGTGAGCCCAAAGTCATCTTTTTTGCAGGTGAAGGAGATTCAAGAGTGTTTTCTTGCAGGTGAAGGAGATTCAAGTGTGATTTCACCATCAAGGTTGAAGGAAAATGTCTCAACCAGCTAGGGCAGCAAGTAGACGGAAAAGGAAAGGGAAGAATGCCCCATCTATTCCCTCTCGTCCTATTCCTCCTCCAAGCACATCCCCTTCTGCTCCTAGTAGTGCTCCAACCGGTTCTAGTGAAGCTCATCCTCATTATAGCCATGCTTTGGCAAAACAACAAGCACAAGAGAGTAAATACCCTTTGTGGAAGTATGTGACAAGGAAAGAAGGTGTTGCAGCGAAGCTTGGTGGGGGAGGCAATGTGTGTTGGACTTGCAATTTCTGCATGCATGAATTCAAGAGCACCTATTACCGGGTTAAAGGCCATTTGTTGGCCCTCCCTTGTGGGATTTCTTCATGCAAAGCTATGAGTGTTAACCAAAGGAGGGAGATGGAAAGAGAAGACCATGTTGGGGTAGGGAAGGTGGCTGCAGCAAGCAAGACATTTCATCATGAGGATCCTCTTCCATTCTTGAGGAAACCCTCTAGCACTAGGAGTGGGGTTGATGCTATTGCTTATCCAACAAGAAAGAGGCCAAGTTCAAGAGGTCCAATGGATAGGATTTTCCAACATGAGGCACGAGAAGAGGTAGACCTCTCCATTGCATTTTTCTTCTACCTCAACTTCATCTCATTCAATGTTGCACGGTCACCATTGTACTTTGAGATGTGTCGATCTATAATGGAACGAGCTCCAACTGGTTATGTGCCTCCTAGTTCAGAGAAGCTTAGAACCACATTGTTGGTTAAGGCAAAGAAGGAGGTGGATAAAATTATTGATCCAATTAAATCAAAATGGTCCACATGGGGTGTTAGTATTGTTTATGATGGATGGACGGATCCAACACGCCATCCACTCATCAATTTCATGGTGTCTTCCACAAATGGACCGGTGTTCTTGAAAGCGGTGGATGCTCTTGGGAAATACAAGGATGCACAATATATAGGTGATTTGTTCATCAAAACCATTGAAGAAGTAGGTGTTGATTCTTGTGTACAAATCATCACGGACAATGCACCTGTTTGCAAGGTTGTTGGCATGATTGTGGAAGCTAAACATCCACAGGTATGTGATTGTTAATTTACTCATTTATTTGAAATTTTGAGCTGTTAGTAACTTAGTAGTTAGTTGTAGTCTTGTAGAGTCTAGGAGTCTAGACTCAATGACTCATTTATACTTTCTTTTATTGATCTTACAGGTATTTTGGACACCTTGCATTGTCCATTCTTTGAATTTAGCACTGAAATCTATTGCTTCAGATGTGCCATGGATTGGCAAACTTATTGAGGATGCACGCCATATCCGTAACTTTGTACAAAACCACACCAATGCCCTCACAATCTACAAAGAGTACACACATCTTTCATTGTTGAAGGTTGCAGATACTCGGTTTGCTTCCTCATTCATCATGCTCAAGAGATTGAGAGAGGTAAAAACCGCTCTTGGGTCCATGGTGATTTCAGAGTTTTGGGCTTTTTGGAGAAAGTCGGATCAGAATGCTTCACAAAAGGTGAAGGACACAGTATTAGATGATGGTTGGTGGGATAGGGTAGTCCTTAGCATCAAGATCATGGAGCCAATCATTTCTTTGTTGCGGTTTGCAGACACGGACCAGCCCATCCTAGGAGATGTTTATGAGTGGTGGGATTCCATGATTGAGTCCATGAGGACCATTGTTATGGAGAATGAGTGTGCTGAGTATGAGACATCGACAGAGAACTTATGGTCCATCATACAGGACATTCTTATCTCCAGGTGGGATAAGAATTGCACACCTTTGCATTGCTTGGCCCACTCATTGAACCCTAGGTTCTACGCTCAGGATTGGCTCAGTGGTGGGTCGGGGCCCTCATCCAGAGTCCCTCCTCACATGGATGGAGAGATCTCAGAGGGGAGGAAGATAGCATTTAGACGGCTACTTCAGGATAGAGACCACCTTGAGGTGGTGGAGGAGGAATTTTATGAGTTTTCTAGTGGCACCGAGAGATTTGGAGGATATGAGGTGGTTAGAGACATGGGGGTTAAGAAACCCCTTGTTTGGTGGACAACTCATGGGGCAACATGCCCTATTCTACAAAAGATAGCCTTGAGGGTCCTCTCTCAAGTTACTTCATCCTCTTGTTGTGAGAGGAATTGGAGCACATATGGGAACTTGTACAGTGTGAAGAAGAGCAGACTTGAGCAGTCCAGGGCAAAGACGATGGTGTATGTGCACTCCAACCTTCGTCTTATTTACAGGAAGAGGGAGGAGTGGGTGAAGGGAAAGACACGGATGTGGGATGTCTTTCCTGATGAGATGGGTTTGGACAGCAGTACTGAGTTGGCATTAGCCAACATGGATCTTAATGATCCAGTGCTAGAGCCGGTCACTTTTGATGAGGGTGATCGTATGGAAGGGTCATCCTCCACACCAGCAGATGCAGTTAGTCAGATTGGCAGAGAGGAGGAGGAGGAGGAGGAGGAGGAGGATCAGGGCAGTGATGAGTTTGTTGATTCAGGCATGGAGGAGGACTATTGAGTCATTGACAGATGGGATTCTTCCATCTTGATCCACCCCTTTTTTGTATTTACTATTAGACTATTAGTCTAGACTCTATTTGGCATTTGCCAGTGCCCAGTGGCATTCCGACATCTATGTAATACATTTTGATTTTGATGACTTAATGAGAAATATGGTTCCGAGTCTCTGACATGCATCTATGTGTCTCAATGTCTCATTGTGATTTGTGATTGTGAATGACAAATGTGTTGTGATTTGTGAATGATCTAATTTCTATTGAATATTTCATATTTGTAATTGTAAATGTAATTTCTATTGAATATTTGTAATTGTAAATGTTAAATTTTATTGGATCTATATGTCTATATTTTTAAATTGTAATATATTTAAAAATATATATATATGTATATAAAACGTGTCCTGATTCCAGGGGTCATCGTGTCCCGTGGGGACACTCGTATTTTGGGGACACTCGTGTCCCGTGTCCTCGTGTCATGTGACTTAGGTTTTAAAAGATAAAATTTTGGTTCATAAAAAGAAAATTCTAAAAATTTCCAAGGTCTTCTCCCGTATGCTCTGTGGCCAAATTGCAGCTCAGTATGATCAGGTTGGTACGCATCAGAAAGGGGGAGATGACTAGTAATAGGATCTAACACCACCCCAATAAAAAAACATTTTTGTGAAAATCCGGCACAACGCGATTATTTTGTTGTCGTGGGGAAATTTTTCGAAGGGCTTGGGACAAAACTGAGTAGTGATCTCTTGGAAACCATTAGGCTTGCCCTCGTTGGTACAGCATCTGAACACCTCCTTGAGACTCCGATTCAGCCCAAGTCTGAGTGGGAAGCCACACATCAAAATTGTGGACATGTTCCCCGTACCTTTGCGTATATTGGGAACCCACCAGCCATAATAAAAAAGATCATTACCACATTTAAACTTAAAATAAACCAAGAACACTTGCACAACATTTACTTTTCTGCTCATGCATCTATTTCGACTCCATTATAAGGCATTGGTCTATATTGATATTATTTCGTGTTATTGACAAATGTTGCAAATGAATAATGATAATAGTGAATGGGAGCAAATGATGTATTGATGAATGATTGTTTTGCTTTATATAAGTATATGTTGCTTTTATCTTGGTTATCAAAAAATATTTTTTTCTAACTCCTAGATTAGACACCTTAGTTTTTATTTTTAGGGTCCACCCCCCTTGGCTTCGCTAGGAAAGCCTAGACGGAGGAGTCGAGTCCCAAGTGACAGCACTTGACTTTGACTTGCCCCCAAGGCCACACCAGCAGCTTGAAGACTTCTGCTGCGTTTTCCCAGGTGTGGAACCAGGCGGAAACACTATACACATTTATATGATGGTCAATTTGCGATCACTTTCTTCCCAACATCACATTCATTTCATTACCTTCACCTCACTTAGAAACCTGGGACTTAGGGGTCTTAGGGGTCTAGCATGTAATAAGGGTCTAATAATGGTCACACCATAGTGAATATAAAGTTAATGGAATATTAATTAAAGTAACATTGAATTGTTAGAAAAGTGCACTTGCTAACCATTTCATGTGATTACTTATGTATTTGATGGTTTCCTCCTAGGTGCACATCATTGGGGTTTCCCTCCTAGACACATGAGCATGGTCTAACACTTGATGAACTTGATTTGATGATGACTTCACCACCATTGGAGAGCACCCCCCCTCTTCTACATATTTGGAGGCATTTGTTGAGCTACATGGCACTTCTCTATGGGTTGTCCTACTCCATCCTTCACATGTTCCACATTTTATTGTATATTGGCTTGAGCACTCTAGGGTTTTGGCACCCTAGGGCCTAGAAAAGACACTTGGCATGGTTATTGTGGAGCGTTCCCTCTTTGAAGGAGTCATTGTCATCTTTCGGACCATATGGAGGTGACATCCCACATTAGAGGAGCCTTTACTCACGTGTGCCCTCTCCTAGAGGAGCATTCACTTCATTTGAGCTTTATGGTTAGTGGATGGACCACTGATGATGATTTGGCACACTTGCACATGCTTTTTCTTGAGGTCGTTGCACTTGGGAGACCTTTGAGGTCAAAACCCTACGGTTTTGGACCCTTCCATGTTTTGATTAGATCTATTGGAGCGCTCCTCTTCTTTTGCATGGATTATTTACTCATGCTACTAGTGCACCCCCCTTTTCTTGGGCATTTGGTTAGGGTTTTTGCATCTTGACTTAGGGTTTTGGTATTTTGACCATGTCAAGAGAGGGGTTTTATTATTTTCTATTGAGGAGGTTATTATTCTCTATTCCTATATAAAGAGAGGCTCCTCCACCGTAAAACTCGTTAGAAACTTGTGAAGAACTCTCTCTTTTGGCTCTTCTCATGGTGAAAGTTCATGGATGGTTGATATGTGAATGTTTTGCTAATGCTTGGGTTTATTCTTGGATCAGCAATTGCTTATTCTTTGGGATTATTTGCAAGTAAACTCTTTTCTTTTGCAAGGTTAAATTGTTTGACTGTGGATGAATAGGTGGTATGTTTTCAGCTCATGATTGTATGCACTAAGAGTCCATGGTTGAAGAATATTATGCCCAAAGTAGTATAGAAAAAACCATTTAGGTGATTCCCTTGTAGATCCTTGGGTGAATTCTAGCTTCTTTGGATATGATAGGGTTTGGCACTAAAATGCTAGCTATTCTTGGATGCTAGCTTGCTCCCATTTACTAGCCTTGATTGACCCCATAGCCCAACTTCAAACCCTAGGCACTAGTACATTTGTTTCTATCCACCCAAAATTTAAAAATTCAATTTATTTTTCTTTTGTTTTGCATTCTAGAATTAATTCATCTTAGGCATATGAAAATATCCCTACAAAACCCTAAAAAATGGCATTTTAGAACCCCCTTAGGGCCGCATTTTAATTCCCTATCTAGGTCGTACCCTCTAGGGCTGTTTATGCATGTTTAGATCTGATTTTAAGGCATCTTTTAGGAATTTTGCTCACTGGGTTTACACAGAAATAAGGTGAACTAAATTCTAGGATTGTTTGTCAAATTTAGTCCTAAATTGCATCTATTTTACATATAAACTGTTGGACTAAATTTATGGGTTGTTTGACAGTGTTTGTTGGGCTAAAATAGATCTTTAATTCGCTGTTATGACAGTACATGAGTAGGTTCAGATCTAGTTTATATTTCTGGGTTAATTACAAGTGGTCTAAAGCATTAAAAACACATTTTTCACTTGTCTAATTGGCTGTTAATTATAGATCTGGAATCTATCTTCACTATCAAGTTCAACCTAATTGGCATCATAACGTATCCTATGTTGATGGTTAAACAAATAACTAATGGGTCCTAAAAGCTCTCAAATTTAAAAATCATGGTTACTTGTCTTTTCCAGCCTAGTTTGCATACTCTTTTACACTAAGTTGCACGAAACGTGGAAACGTGTACAAGTTACATGAACGCTTGAAAACGTGACCCCCCCAAAATGGGTACGTCAAGGGAAACACGGTATATATAGTTTTTCTTAATAACACATTATCTCCAAATAAAATAAGAATAAGAGGTTAATTTGTAGGTAGGTTTAGAAATGATTTAAAGGTTAATTTGTTTTCATTTTCTATAAACTAGGGCTTTTTAGATTTCCTATGGATCCCAAGCCGTTCATGGGCCCTTGGAGGTTTCCCAGAAGTTTCCACGAGTTTCTGGTACCGGTACATGGGAATTTTAGGAGCTTTGTGCAACATAGCTTTTAAAGTTTTACATATTTTGAAGGCTGGAATCTACTGCTGTTGGAGAGATCTCTTTGCTGGTTTATTTCTGCATTTTATAACAGCAGTTTAATTTCATGATAAATCTGAAAATTGGGGTAACAATCTATAACCAAGGACTGAATATTAAAACCCTAACTCAGCATAATCCAATCCTTAATCCAGATTTGAAATTGATCCAACTTAGTTTCACAATTAATCAACTTTATAAATCATTGATTGAAACTTGGTTTCCCATAGGGAATTGTCACCTACCCAAATTCTGAGAATATTATTTTATTTGCAAAATACTTTATGTTAAATTTTAATTACAAAGTTTTGTAATTATGACCAAGTTTGGTCAAGGATGAATGTAATTACTGATTATTATTATTTAATAAATTAAAGTAGGAGACAAACACCCAAGGGAACTGTTAA